>CM062807.1:366802410-368002410 GCA_031772625.1 Pinus tabuliformis | reverse complement strand
ATGACTCATTCTCATATTTCTCTATTCTATTTTCTTGGTTAATTTGATTTTTTTCTAAACTTCAAAAAGACAGACATTATCAATCCTTATCTTATCATCTTGAATTTTCTCCAATTTAGTTTTGAGTTTTCCAATTTCCATATCTTTTAATGACAAGGCCTCCCATAGCTTTTGATAATTGATCTGCTTGATTATGACTAGGAGACTCTGTTTTTGCTGTAGCCATTGCTGTTGTAGGTTTTCCTACTCCAATGTTGATTTGGATTTCCCTCTCCTTGATCAAATTTTCTATCTCTGCTTCCATTTTCTAAATTTGCATGTTTTGTTCTACAATCATTTGAAGCATATTTTCTTTTTCTTTCTCCAGCTGACCTACTTCTTGTGCTTGAGGATGTTCAGTAGTTGGTAATCTTAGTTGTTTCCTTAATGCATGTATATCTGCATTTCTGCTTTTGATTATTTCCTCAACTGCCTTTATATCTTTAGGATCTAATCCTAATTTTATAACCAAATCTTCAAGCCCTTTGATTTTAGTATCTTTTGCTAGGGAAGACATATTTTCCAATTTTAATTGGGAATGGATGTTATTTAGAGAAGCCTGTAGCTTAGAAGTTTCCATGGAAGAACTTGTCAAAGATGAATATATCATTTCTCCTGCTTGCTTGTGAAGGTCAATTTGATCAATATGATGTATTTGCTTGGTGTCAAATGAAAACACAAAGGTTTTGTAATCTTCAACACTTTTAGGAATAGGGACCTTTGGTTCAAAAAATACTAATTGGAACTAATCTTTTTCACTGTTAAGGGCAGAAAGTAATTTAGTCTGAGTTGTGGAAGTCTGTCTCCATAACTTTGTATATGTGGAAGTATTTAGTGCCTCGTTTTTCTTCTTCATCTCTAATAATTTTGCAAAAATACTTTGTTGTTTTCAAGAAGAAGGAGAAGAAGGAGAATCCAATGTAGCATTAGGATTTTGCTGTAATGAAAAAGGAGATTGTGCTAATATTACAACTGTAGTAAGTTCTTTAGAAGTTTGAGCTTCTGAAGATTCTTCATCTAGATTTATAGTTTTCCTCCTTTTGAATACTTTAAATGATGCTTTCTGTAACTCTGATCTTGTTAGAGATACACTTTCTCTTGGTATTTTTAGCTCTTTTTTGTCATTCTTGGAATTTCCAACGTTGTTTGGTTGGAAACTGGCTCCTCAACCTCTTGCAATGTATTGTCTGCCCATTCTTCATTGTTGACATATTTCTCAATTTCAGGTTTTACACTATGCATATATGGTGTAGATTTCTGAGCAATTCTCGTGGATGAGATTACTCCTTATGGATCATATGACCAACTAAAACTCAACTTAAACCATCTGGCTTAATAAGTCATTGACTTATTTTTCTGCACATGTAGTGTTGACTATGAATGGACAAACCTGGGCTTTCAATTTAAACTGATTTTTTTGTTTTCTAGAAACAAAATGAACCTAATCCATGTTAATCATATGTCTAATGTACTAAAGTGAAAAACTCCTCATGGGGAGGAACACTGGTACTTTATATGGTTGAAGCTCACATCCATAAATCCTGAGTTCAGTGAAATTCTGGTATAAATACTAGTGTCCAACTTTAGATTTGCTCACTTAGATGTAAAATTATTTTGATCTCCATGGAAACCCCGACGACTACATCACTATTTAACAAACAAGTGTCTATATAAAATAATTGATTGAAAAAACCATTGAAAGAAAACTCTTCAGAGGTTTTTCTCACTAAATATTTCCAATGGATCACTAACCGAGGTTTACCTTCAACATCTAACTTTTGTAAATGGAAGTTGAATATTTTTGATTGATGATATAAGAATAAGTAAACCAAAGCTCGTTGATGCTTAAATGATCCTTCAAAACTGAACTTTAAAAATTGATCATGAATCACATAAGAAAGACACTGACTATAACTAAACATAATTGAAGGTTTTTTACCAGAAGAGACACTAATAGAAATCCCAAAGTGACTTCATCAACCCATTGATCATTGAGATATCCTAACAAACAAGACACTAAGGAGACAACCTACCTAGACATATCAGGAAACATTGCAAAGGGATAAGGTGGGTTTGTTCTAGCTAATTATGAGTTTTCTGGTAAAAGTGACTCAAATATATGAGCTCTCCGTGAGAAAGAAATTTTCTGATAGATTTCCAATGGATCATCAGAGGAAAAAGGGTGTAGAGAGTCTTGAGGTTTTAGCTTGAAGGCTTGGAAAATTGACTTAGTTGTTATATAGAAAAGAGTTTCATTATTCTGAGTGATTACAACTCTTTGGCTAGGAAGATATCGAGCTTCACACCGAGCGACAAATTCTGGAAAATGATGGGTTTGAGGGAAAAAAATGGGGTAGTAGGGATTCCCAGAAATGGAATTCATCACTAGCATCTTCGTATTTTTGAAATTCCCAAATGTGAAGTTCGTATAGGTCGAATTCATAATTGGTATCTACAAATTTAAAATGAGTGTCAACTAGTGGGAGTTCATCCAAGTTAATGAATGGGGGTAGCAGAGGATTATCTACAAGAATTTTCAATTTTCCTTTATGGGAAGCCATTAGGAAAAACAAAATTACTGAGAAAATTGAGAGAGTTACCTGAAAATGATGATGGTTGGAGGTTGTTGTTTGCTGGTATTTTCTTGCAGTATTGTTTAGAGAATTACAATGACAAGAAAAAATGGAAAAGGGTCGATTTGAAAGGGATAACAACCTTTTAATAGGAGAAACTAATGGTTTTTAGTTAACTCAACCATTTTTGGCGCAAAGGATTAAATGCTGAAGAACATTTGTGGGAGAAAATTAAATGGGCAACGATCATTTGATAGATTTTGCGGTAGGGATAAAAATGGCTATATATAGTGGATTGTTCATGGATGGTAAAAATGGTGAGAGATATGATAATGCGGGTGTGTGGTTTGTGGGGAGTTGGGGGGGGGGGGGTGGAGATGGCGAGAGCTATCAAGAGGAGGGGGGCCGCAATTGTTAGGTGCTTGCCATGTAAGCAAGGCGGGTTTTAAAGAATTAACTTTGCGGACACCACCCCCCCTCCCCCCATTATCATTCCCCATTATTGTTCTGGAATGTGGGGGGGTCCTGCTATTCGCTTAGGACCATTGGTCTTAGCGTATTGAATCTCATCCATTGGAAAATACGCTGCTTGTTAACCATTTGTGGGCGATGATCACATCACCTTATTACAAATTAACAATTTATTTTTAAATATGAAATATAACAAACTATAGTAAGCGACATTTAAATGTGCTCGCTTTCCGAAGGGTGAAAATTTATTTTATTTTTAGTTTTTATTATTTCCCTTTCATATATTTTTTTCTTTTCATTTTTTTTCTCTTTTTCTTATTTTTCTTTTTTCTCTATTTTTTATTTTTATTTTATATTTTGAAAATTCAGGAAAAATATAGTTACAGGGGTAAAAATAAGTTACAACATCGACTCCATCCGGGAACTGCTTCCCCCTGCAGGATGCAGAGAACATGCAGATCCATGTGCCTTCTCCTCGGGCTATGGAGTCTTTGTTGTGAAATCACACTTGCTGCTGAAATTTAAAGAAAACTAGAAATTTACAATGATGATAATTGCAAACATTTAATACTAAATATAATGCTTGAGGTATTTCCCATTGACTGGCAATGAGGAATACTGTCCTTCCAGGTTCCATAAAATGAATGTATTGTTTCCCTTCACTTCTGCAATGCTAAAAGGTCCCAACCATAAATTATCAAACTTTCCATGCTTTCCTCTTTCTTCTCTTCTGGCATCCCATCTCAACACTAGATCTCCTTGTCTGAAATCTCTTTCTCTAGCCTTCCTATCAAACAAACTCTTCATCTTATCTTGATACTGTCGAAGTTTATGCTGAACTTCATCTCTGTCTTGATTCAACTCAATGATATGATTGATCCTTCTTGAAAAATCATCTGCTTCTTCATATGACTCCTGCAAAAACTTCATAACTGGAAATGCTAATTGTGTAGGAACAATGTAAACTTTGAAATGGTAACTATAAACTCAAAGTGGGAAATCTGGCCAAAAAACCACGAAAAAGCATAAAAAATAGTGCTAAAAACGAAAAGTGTGTATACTAGAGTGATGGGTTTTTTTTGAGGGTCAATTTTGAACATGTTTTAAAAATGGAAGTGAAAACAATTTTTTTGTGCGAAAATTGTGCAAAAAACACCTTGAAAACGAAAAGTGTTGATACTGGAATGATGGTTTGTTTTTTAAGGTCAATTTTCAACATTTTGAAAAAATGCCAGTAATACCGAATTTTTATGTGCAAAAAAACAATTGTTTTTGAGGAAAAAACACACTAATGTTTTTGGTAGAATAAGTTTTTTCTTTCCTAAGTATAATTTCAACATGTTTTAGTAATGACGATAGAGATAAAATAATGGGATGTGAAACACATTAAAATTCTATTAGTTTTCATCCATGTTGTTAAACATATAATAACATGACACTAAAGATCGCTAAAATTATAATTGTTTTCAACCATAACATCAAAGATACAAAAAAATTTGGAAAATTTTTAACCATAAAATTAAAAAACCATGACATTATGAACAAAATACATGACTAAATTAATCAAAATGTCATTATTTGTAGATTGAATGAAACATATGTTATATCCCTAAGTTATTGTTGCATTGTAGATATTCTAAACAATAAAAATAATCATAATTAAAACATATAATCCAACAACATAAAAATGACTCATAAATTCTGATTTAACACCATATGGAAATCAAATTTTTTATTTCAAGATATGATGCAAACATCAGTTATATAAACTATCTTACATAGTTATTCAAAATCACTCATATTTTCTTGCACACCATCAAAATTCACATCTTCAGATGAATGATTGGATGCAGATGAAGATGTTCCATATTCTTCGCTTTCATCAACTAGTGCCCCATCTGAGCCCACATGCATGCCCACCATTTCAGGTTTCAAATTTTTTCTAGATCTACAACTGGTTTCAGGAGACTCCCATCTCAACATTGTTCCTTATGGTAACAACCTTTTCAGAATATCTATTGTCTTGAAGCAAAGAGTTCCTCTCTTTGTTAAATTGAAGTCATAAACAAGTATGTCAACATCCTCCAATTTTAAGAGGTCTGTGCGGTGACAATTTATATTTGTACCCTTTCTTTTTCCCTTTCTGCCATTTTTTTTATCAACTACCATCTCTGGCTTATACACATCATTGAATGGATGTGTATTTGTGGCATACCAATGTACTTCAAAACCTATAAAATCTTCATTTTCTGTAATGACCTTTATAACCTTAGAAACCCAGGATGGATAGCCATTAGGATCTCCATTTGCTAGCACTGTGATCATGCAACCCTCCTTAATATCCTGTACTGAACCCCTATAAAGATCTTCCACGGCTTCACGTTGTGCACGAGATCTTCTGGAACCAATATACATCTCTCTTTTCTCTGCCTGTGAAGAATTAATAATACCTTGAGATTGTTGTTGTTCAACAATGTTTCTTTCCTCATGTTCATTTGACACATTTTGTGGCCAAATAACTAGATTTTTCAAAGGTATATCTTCATTTGTTGTTCTTGAAATGATACCACTTTGATTATTGAAAAATGACTCCCACCAAACTAAATAAGCAATATCAAAGTACTCATATGTATATCTAAAACATTTTTTAATTTCTTCTAGGAAATCAGAATAATTTATATCTATATTTTGTCTGCGTGCATTATGAACTTCAACAACTGATTGTAATAACAATATGTTTGATGAAAATATTGGATGATATGGAATGAACTTAAAAAATTTCAAACCTGATGACAGTGCCCATTCTGCAGCAGTTGAATACTTCTTGCCCCATATTAGTGTTTTCCCATCAATTTTTTTGATACGAAATTGATGTTGGAAGCTAATGTCATTAAGTTGTTCAATGCATTTCTCCTCACCATGTGGTCCCAGAATAAACCTTCGCATGCCAACCGTTTCTTCCAACACATCAAAAGTAAGCTCTAGCATGTTTGCTTTCTTAATACATTCAATTAATGATGGCAAGCTCCCAACTTCCTTCCTCCTCAATGTGACTGAAAAACGACTGAACATCTGATCAATATGGTCATGAGTGTGCCCAACAAGAAGGAAACCAACCTTTACCTTCTGAAAAATTCTCAATTCAACAAGCATGTTTAGATATCCAAAAACAATCTGATTTTTGTTTTCACGGCAAGTGTTGTCCAATTGTAGATAGAAAACTTCAGGAAGATTACCAAACCAATGAGAAAGCACATCATGAATTATGGTTATTGTCAGATTTGCATCATTATGAATATTTGGAGTTGTAAAGTACACCCTTGGCAACATTTTCCCATTGAAGACCATACTACCGACCAAGTGATACTGAATAAAATTTTCCTCTTGTAAAGTTTTGGGTGTGCGAACAGAATTTGGTAAAAGTGTTTTCTTCTGGTCCATACCATCAATTATCAAACCCAAATATTTATTAGGATTATCATAACACTTCTTTCGATGCTTGTACAACTTTTTCCTTTCACTTGTTTGTTGTTCGTGATGCTCCTGAAGTTCTTTGACAATGAAGTCTACACAACTTAAAAGAGAGTCATTAAGAAATATGTTTTCATAGTTGATGACTATACAATTTTAAAAGTTAACGGTATGAATGCTTACCTCTTTCTGACCCTTCACATTTATCCATTTTTTATTTAAGAGAAGCACATGTGCTGAAAATCCCCATCCTTGTCTTCTTATGAATACACACATTGTTGAATTCTTTCTTCCATACCTTGACAAAATATTAATATGTAATAAATTGACCATGTCCATGAGAACTTTCTGCATATTCTTTGTATAAGTTGTATATTTATCGTCTTGAGAAATTATCTAGAATATGTATTGTCTCTCTATTTGGCATACACTCTCCATGCTTTAAAAAGAAATATTTCATCCATGAAATTTCAGTATTTGATAATGGCCCAAACTATCGTTTATGACATACTTATGAATAAAATGTGGGATCTTTTTCCAAATTTTCTTGGATTCTTGAGAGACAAAAATTACCCATTGAATGAAACATTTTGAAAGCCTTTCTACAGATAAATAAATACCCAATATGATAATCATAACTTGACAATGTGGATTGCATGCACCCCACTAAATATGAATTTTGCATGCTTTTATTCATTGACAAATATATCTTCCTTTTCTCTAATGCAAACTTGAAATCCATATGTTTCAAGCAATCTTTTCGACAATAATCACTTGAAATGAGAGTGCTGATAGAACTTATTCTCATCAGATATTCTTCTCTACCCCTTGTATAACTAGAACATCTTGGATTGATACAAAAAGGTTTGCTCCTACTCCTCAATACAATATTTCCTAACAACATCTCCATCACTGGATCATCATTTTTATAAGTATTTTCATCATCATTCTAAGGAATTTTATCCTCACTATGATCATCTATGCTTTTGAAATACTGACTTGGAGGATATTCTTCATCTTTCCCCTCTTCAATGCTACTGTCATAGTCCTTAGAATTATGACTAAATGGAAAATTTGACTCGATGTTTATTGGATATTCTTCATCATGTGCATTGTCAGTGCTGCTCTCATATTCCATAGGATTAGGAATACGTCGAAAATGTGACTCTTTACTTACTGAAAATTCTACATCCTTCCCTTTGTCACTGCTACTCTCATAGTCCTTAGGATTAGGACTAAGTGATTCATCATGTCCTTCATCACTATTGATCTCATAGTCCTTAGGATTAGGACTAAGTGGAAACTGCGACTCTTTATTTATTTAAAAATCTTCATCATTGCTGCTCTCATTGTCCATAGGATTAGGACTAAGTGGACACTGTGAGACTCTATTCATTTGAAATTCTTCATCATGTTCTTCGTCATTGTTTCTTTCATAGTCCATAGGATTAGGACTAAGTGGACACTGTGACACTCTATTCTTTTGAAATTATTCATCATGATCTTCGTCACTATTGCTGTCATAGTCCATAGGATTAGGACTAAGTGGACACCATGATACTCCATTCTTTTGAAATTATTTATCATGCTCTTCATCACTGCTGATCTCATAGTCCATAGGATTAGGAATAAGTGGACATTGTGACACTCCATTCTTTTGAAATTATTCATCATGCTCTTCATCACTGTTTCTCTCATAGTCCATAGGATTAGGACTAAGTGGACACCGTGACACTCCATTATTTTGAAATTTTTCATCATTCTCTTCGTCACTGCTACTCTCATAATCCATAGGATTAGGACTAAGTGGAAACCATGACTCTTTATTTATTTGAAATTCTTCATCCCTTCTTTCATCAGTGCTGCTCTCATAGTCCTTAAGATTAGTACTAAGTAGAATATTTGACTCTCTATTCATAGTGGAAGAATTTCCGTTATATTCATCAATATGAATAGAGTTGTTACGCGACGAAGATGTTGATGCTTCACAAAGCGAAACTTCACTATCAGAAGAATCCATGCCTTTAAAACAGAAGAGGTTGAGTGATACAAATGCAGACTCTCCTAATGATAATATATAGCTTAAAGAATGAAAATTTCCCTCCAAAGTTTCCCTCCAAAAATTTTCGCCAAAATTTTTCCCTCCAAAAATTTCGTTTCATGTATTTCCCTCCATAATTTTCTTCTACAATTTATTGAAAAATTTCAACCAATTTTTTTTATGAAATAATTTTTTAAATTAAAATTGTAAACTAAATCATTTACCTAAATTAATTTATTACTTAAACTATATAATATTTACTAGACAATTAAATGGTTTTTTTTTTTTAATACCTTCAAAAACAAATTAATCCCATATTCACTGCGCTGTAAAACAGTTCAAAATGTCCTCTTTATCATAGTTCCATGTATCGCCATAACAAAATTTACATGTTAAAGTTTTTATAAAAACAAATTAGTCCCACATTAACCGTACGGTAAAACAATTCTGTAATTTCCGCTATATAATAAATTTCATTATCACTATTCCTCACATCACATCAAGGTTTTTCGAGGTTCATTAAAAGACTTGGAGCGAATTTGTGGAGCAGCCTATCAAGAACATATTCAACGAAGGATTATCACATTTGAAAGGTTAATTTCTTTTTTTCCTATGTGCAAATTTTAAAATTAAATAAGTTTAATGATTTTTTTTAGAAATTAAAAATTTCAATGATACAGATTTACCCACTACGTCCGCAGTGGGCGTGGTGGGCCCGATCATGCTCCCGGCGGCCCAACGGGCCTGTGGGGGAGGGGCAGGGGGCTGGGCGTTAGCCCCCGCAATGGCTCGCCGGGGTGGGGCGAGGTGGTTGGGGGTGGGGTGGGGGGGCAGCGCCCGACTCCCCACCCACTCTAGCGGACCAACTGCCGGCCCGGGTGGCGGGCCGATTTTCGGCGTGGGGCGGCAAGGGGTTGTATTTTTTAAATTTCTTATTTTTTATTTTTTAAATTGTTATGTTTTACAAAATTAATTATGATTTATTGTTTTGTTTGTTAATTTAAGCTATTATTTTTTTGTAATTTATTGATTAATATATGTGTCTTTTTTTTGCAGGAAAATGGCATCAAAGAAGATTTCTGTGAATCTTTTTGGACCAAAGACAGTTAAAGGTGGATCGTCAAAAAACATTGTGGAATGAACCAAACCTGAGCTGATAACTACAAAACTTTCAAGTGCCTCAAACCATAAATAGACGATTTCATACTAGAAGAAATCGAAAGAAGTGAAAATTCCAGAAAATATATGGTATGTGTAAGAAAGAGAAAGCGAAGATGTGCATATATATCTATATGCTGATATACCTAACGATAGTGGAATTTATGAGGTGTTGGGAAAGGTTATAGACATGTGTTCAGTACCAGACAGTGAAGTTGTTTATATACTTACAAAACCGCCCAAGTCACATGAAAGGATTAAATATCAGTTATTATATTCATTGTATGACACGAGAGAGGTATCTACAAAGTTGTGTAAACAAATTGTAAATGAGATTACACAAAATATCGTAAGTATTGTTATTTACATTTGTGTTTTGCGTTATTGTCACTGTCTCATTATATTTTTATAATTTAGTTTTTATTGACATATGATATTTTTTTTGACATAATTTTGTTGAAAGTGTTTCAATTATGTTGGGAGACATTCATTTCATAGAGCATGATATTATGAATGTTGTTAGCAATTTCTACTCAGTGTCAGAAGAAGATATGGCAAACAAGCAAAAGGTAGTAATTCATGATGCTACAAAACTACATCCAAGGGATCATAAAAAAAAGACTAGTGGATAAATGTAGCAAAGGTAAACAGGTTACTTTTGAAGATGAGGAAGTTGAAACTGACACTGAAGAATATGTTTTCATTACTGAGGATGACATTGGAACCGATGTTAGAAAGGAGAAGAGACGTAAAAGACAAAAAGTAACATTGCGCAAGAATAAATCTGTTCTAGTTAATGATGAGAATGTTATGGGGAATAAAAGTAAAGTTGAACATTCTCAAGTAGTCATTACCAACAGTGGAGATCATAGTGAAACTTCAAAAGAAAGAAGAGAAATCATTACACAAGGAGCTGATTTAGAGGATGGCAGTATTAAAACAAAACAAAATGCCATTCGACAAAACTTGAAAAAGAAAAACTTAATTGAGGGTGGTCACACATTTCAGCTTAATGTGAGACAAATCTATAAGGCAAGTGAAGGACAATGTAAATATCAAATCAGAAAGCCACACCACCTGCATGTTCACAACTTGAAGACATTGATGAGCTACAATCCATATGCTCATGTGGATAATTATGTCCTTCTTTTTGATCCAGTTCAATTTCCCAACAAAGAAGCATTTGATAAGTCAAAATGTTTTGAATACAATTATTATGTGCTTGGGGGGAACCATTATGTAGAAGCTCAAAGACAATTGATGTAGGAATATCCCAGTAACTCATGTTTTGAAACTTCAAAGGGTTTTCACCATAGTAGATTTTTCCCTGGTCTTTAACCAGATTTGATGTCTATTATAGTTGTGTTGATTGTCTACTTTGTCATTGCAATTATTGTTCTATCTCCAATTATTGTTGATGGTTGGAAATATTAATTGGTGTTGAAAAGATTGGTAATTTTTGTATTGAATTGGGCTAATTTATTTGATACAACATAGAACAATATGAAAATTAACAATATGTACCTCCCCATACTTCTGAGTATATGGGAAGGAAGGCATCCTACCCCAAAACATTGTTTTACCCTCATTAGCCCTAGTTCAATCCATACATGAACAACCATGTTTGAGCCTACAACAATGCATAGGGAAAATCTTTAAGCTAGAAGAAACAAGAGAAAATGGCAAACAAATTGTTAATAACCATAAAAAAGTCATCAAACAATGGTTTGGCAAGAGTTTAGTAGGTGACACAGATTTTGACGTTGTCGATTTAGTTTGGAAATGTGACAAAGTGCATGAGGATAAAGGAAAGCATACTAAATTCCGAAAGATCTGGCTTGATCCATTTCAAACTACTAAGAAAATCGGTCCATCCACATTCATCTTACAAAATATTTAAGGAGAAGAGGAAGATCTTCTGGGGAATGGACAAATCCTTAGAAAATGTTTTTCATGAAAACTTTAAAAGTTTTGTAAATATGTAAATAATCGTTTGTAAATCTAATTATTCAGTTCTATGTTTGCTAATAATAATTTGCAACATACTGCATTTTTATATCCTATTTATACATTTTTTAAATAACAAAGAAATATCAACTAAAAGAGTGCAAGAAAGTTTAGACTTACTTTGTTTATCATCATAATTAAGTTTTATGATTAATTCATTCCATGTAAGAAAGTGCCCTTTGGAAAATACTTTGTAGTCTATCTTGTCCAGAAGTATAAAGTTCTCTTAACACACTTTAAATGCGATAAGAATGGAAAATCCGAAGATGAAAAACTAACTAAATGGCATGATATGTGTTGCTTTTTAATAACTTTCTTTATCACCGAGATTCTTAATGCCCCATTTTTAAATATGCAATCTCTAATTATATGATATAAAGGCGGACAACAAATTAAAGTTAAGAAGTCATGGGAAATGTATGTAAAACTGATGGGGTGTTAAACATCCTCACTGGTAGCAGGTAAATGCATACATGATACAAAGGTAACTTCGTTGGGGTACTGAACAGGCCTGCTGGCAGTGAATGACACTGGGAACATAAAGTTTAACCTAACATCATGCATAAATTAGTATTAAGTTATTCTTAGTAATCAAATCAAAAACCAAAATTCTTATTCAAACAAATAAATTAAAAAATTCCTCTTCCCTTCTGGATAAAGGTAAGATGAAAAGATATGCATAAAAGTTTTTCTTTCTTATCATTTTAATGATCTTAAAATTTTCCTCATGAATTTTTATTAAGTTATAAGTCCTTTCTTTTGCACAATCTTACTTATCATTCTCTTCATTGATATAAATAGAGATAACTGGTTCACCTTGTATATCGCCAATTGTTGTGACAAACAACAAGCCCCCATTTTATATTAGCACCATAATAAAAAATGGGGGCCCTTAAAACAACCTGAACCTGGTCAAGTCCCCTTAAAACAACACTATATATATTTTCTCAAAGATATTTTTGTATATTATTTAATAAAACATATTATAAGGCCCAAGGCCAAGAACCACCACAACCAAAGCATAATTCAAATGAATCAAGTATCGAGTCTTTATACTTTAAAATAACTTCATTTTAATAGTTTTGTGCTCTTTATTTCTTTGCTTGCCACGTTGCATAAGTTGCGCATTTTGAATTCATCTGAGATCCACCTCCCAAGATGACTCAACACCATATGTGGCTCCTCACTCTGTCAAATCACGTAGCTTTCCCTGCTTTCATTGGTCCTCCACACCTTCACCTTTACAAGTTATCCCACCGTTCCTTCCCCGGGAGATACATACTCTCCTTTCTTTTTAAATTCATTGGGACAACTCATCTTCCTTTGGCCCACTTGCACCTTTTACTTTTCTTTATTATTGGATGCCCTACCCTTTCCTTTCTACATCTGCTCACTCCCATTCATCCCAACTTGTTGCATTTCCAAAATTCCTTATTCTATCCAAGATTTTTCTCCCTAGATGACTTGGTTCACCTACTCAACTTTGCTACGACCCTTTATTGGATTATGCTTATCCTTACCACACGTCATCCCAGAGCCCAGTGAGTTTGGTCACTCCTAAAGAATGCCTCCTCTATTTTTTTTTTTCGGGGTATAACCTCTCGAGATGACGCTAACAACTAGGCTACATGTCAACTCATATTTTTACTCAATAAATACACACCACTTGTCCTTTTACTGTTGTCACCCCAATGGTAATAATTGAAAAATGTAATGATATTGAATTCATGTACTTACCACTTTTTAATTTGATTAACTGTTGCATGCAATATTTTAATGCCTATTTTATTTGATTAAAGTTATAATGAGTTGCGATAATAAGGCACTTACTTGATAAAACCCTATAATCCTCATTTTCTCTGTTACAACCAGTTACTGTAGAAAGCCCCATACCAACTGTTAGGATGGAAAAGCCGAAGAAGAAAACACCTCCACAATAGCCAACAAGGCCATCAAAAGAGATGATTGTTGAAAATATAGCTAATACCTTCCTCTTCTCAGAAAATATGTGTACAAGAGGTTCTGGAATTTTGTCTTGGAATTCCATGTATGAGCTGCTCGAGGAAGAACTGCCAACCAAATATTTTTAGCCACCAATAATGGCGATTGCAAACAGGGTAGCAAACAAACTTCTAAAACAACAAACTGAGACGCTGCTAAGTCCCACTCACAAAATTGTTGCACATCCTAGGGTTCTCCCTTACATGGATATGATCTGTTGGGTGGTGGAGAATATAGATATCTATGAGAGGAAATTTGTCACCTCGCGAGGAAAAATCATCAATTGTTTCAAGGCAAAGCATATCCAAGGTATGTATCATTTTCTTGAGTCACATTTTGTATATAATTCTTAGTTCAATGATAGCTTCATTAAAGAGGAATGCAAGGGTACACAACAAGGGCTTCCTAATTTGATTAGAGAGTGGGTAAGTGACCCAAATAAGCACAAGGAAGATTCCTCTGGTCTATATTCCATTCAACCCTTAGCCCCTCCTTATTTATATGTTTCTTTAATTCCCTGTTGACTATTCCCTCGTCAAAATGTATCATAATTCCCTATAGAGTAGGTCCCCTCATTTAAAATAGCTTTCGACGGATTTATTTTTAATTGGGTCGAGAATCCATCTGATAGTTTAGCCAAACACATTCTTTACTTCCACACTAAACAAACAACCACTCACAACCCACCATTTTACATGCCTGATTATGTTATGGATATCATTTGTTCTCATTAGAATTCCCATGTTTGGGCTAGAAATGAACACTCGTTGACCCTCTTCCCATCCACATTTACCATAGAATACCAAGGGAAGAAAACTACTTTAATATTTTTTACCAAATTTGTCACCTCGTAATGATTCCATTCTATCAAATTATTTTCAGTTATAAACTTCCCAAAATGTCCCCAGGTGCCATGGATTGTTTGACAAGGATTCATGACTGGATCATTGAAGAATTTTTTACGTACATTAGGGTTTTGGGAAGCAATTGTTTTTTGCATGTTTTGCGTCTTTATGTCCTAGATAAGATTTATGTAGAGAATTTGGTTATCAAACTTTCTGGACTGGTATAGCCCTTGAGCTAAAGAAAGCCTCCAAGAAGCTCTAGCCATAATTTCCTTTGCACATTGGCTTATTTACACTTCAAAATTGTCAACAAACTAAAAAGGAAATTGTGCCCTTTTATGAATTAAAACATGCCACCATTCCTGCAAGGTCGCATGATCCTTCAAGAGTGGCTGAGAATATAGCTAAAATGCACATATCAAAAGCTATGTTCATGAAGCCAACCAATATGATAATTTTTTTTGTGGAGCTTCTTATTATGTTTTGGTCTCCAACAAAGCGAATCAATTTTCCTCAGACAATTGTTAGAATTTTCATGTTTTAAGAGACACCTTGAGGTCTACCTTACCTCTACATTTTCTCAAGTTTCCTAAAGGTGATGGTATAATAGAAAAATATATCAGTTCCTCAACATAGGTCACTCAGGCTACTACTCCAATTCAAATTTCTTCTGCAGATTCTCGAGAACAAAATTCTTCAGTAAATCCATTGGCTAATGAAGTTGCCAAGGACTAAAAAACATTTTTGGAGATTATTTAAACACTAATCCAAGTAGAAAAGAAAGCAACATTGTTTGAAATAGACACTTCTTCCAATATTATGCATCAACCAGTGGATATTTCACCTGACTCTTTGAAATTTACTCTTGCACAATTTGATGTTATTAACAAAACACCTATCAACACTTGGCTTGGTGTGGAAATAATTCCAACATATCCAACCACTGCAGTCTAATTGAATGTTGAGGAGATTCCACCCATAGAATTATTTTATTGTCCTCAACAAAAAGCTATTCTAAATAAGAGCATAAAGAAGAGAAAAGTTGTTGATGTACGAGCCTCGACAACAAACACTGCTTTACAGTCTTCCTTGTTGGAAATGGTTTGGAAAAATGTATCAGTAGCTCCTTATGAGGCACTTGAGGAATTAACCTAGTATATAGGAGATTATTCCACTGCCAATATAGGTAATGAAACTCGAGTCAAAAGAGTTTATTGTAGAAAACGATGAAAGAATAAAACAATTAGAGAATATATCTTCACATTTTCAAGTACAAGTGCAGGAACGGATCACCACGATTAAGAATCAATTTGAGTCTAAAATTAAGCAAAGGGATGACAAGATAAGTCAATTGCAACATAATATTAACCAAGCAAAGGAAAGTGCTTTATATCATTCAAAATTCAAGCTTGATTCTAATGAGTAGAATAAAAAATTACAACATTAACAACAACTCCTTTGCAACAAGCTAAGTTTAATACAAGCTCAAAACAAGCTAATTGATTCATTGGTTGATGAATTTGTTGATATTGAAATTCAATATGATGATATCAAATGTAAGCTCAGTGAACTTGTAAAATGGCAAGTAGACCCCAAAAGATTTTATCCAAACTTACCAAAAATTAATGAAATGCAAAAGTCTACAACTCTTCACACTTGGAAAGACAATATACGTTTGGTTAAAGTATTGGTAGATGATGTTGAAAAGCTTTCAAATTTAGTTGTTCAATCTATCACCCAATCACTCAAGGAAGCTAATTTGTTACCAAGATATTAAGAGGAATATTTCCTAAAGACAAAGGTATTAAAACAAAAGTAATAAATTGACAGAGCATAATATAATAAAAGGATCAAGCAACTGTTAAAACTAGATTTTGAATTGACCAGTGAACCTTTAATCAAAACTCATGGTTACTTACAAGTAACCAAGGTTTTTATAGAACATGAAACTCAACTATTGCCATCTTTGCAAGCACATGTATTCATTTTTTAAATGAATATCAAGCCTCATTCTCCTCCTGAGCTACCATTGGTTCTAGAAGTTCATCAACAACAGAAAATGCCCATTAGCTCCATATGTGTAACAATTCATTTGAATTTATTATTTTATTTCCTAATTGTAACTAATAGCTATTTTATTCTAGGTTTTTCACTTTAGTTGAGACACTATTAGACTGTTAATTATTCTCTCAATTATTTTGAAAAACTATTTAAGGGTCTCTCAAGCTCAAGCTTTGGAGTTCTGAATTTTTGTAAGAATTGCTCTGTTACACTATTGTACACTACTTTTTATTTAATATAAATTGAACCATCTGTTGATTCCAAATGTATGAAGAGTAAAGGTGAATTGGTACTTATATCAATTGTTTTCTTTTAATTTATAAGTGGACTATGATCTTATGCTTTATTGCTTATGCTCATGATAAATTGATTGAAATATTGTCACTTTTGATATGTTCCTTTCTATTGATTACGAGTATAAGTTTAACGAAAATTGTATATGAATGTGCTTATTAATTAATTTAATTATTTCTATTTCTAAACTGTTACAATTAACGATATAATTTGAATATATAGATTTTCATGTTATACATTACCTTTATTTTTCACAACAATATATCAACACCTGGGTTTTTAAGTTTATTAGTCTGTATTATAATTAATTGATATTTCTATTTTCTATTTTTTTTTCAGTTATTACCAATACATTTCTACTACTTCTTATATTCTTTCATCTTTTCTTAGTCTCCGTCCATTGGAGCATATATGTATGGGTAACTGGACCCAATTCAAAACCAGTCAGAACCACCACTCCAAATGGAAAAGAGTCTAATTTGGGGCTCTGACCAAGTGGTCTCCTAAATGTTGATGTGGATTATTTTGGTTATCAACACTTGGGAAAAAAATTTTGTTTTTTTTCCCTGAGAAAATAAACTTGTACTTCCATTCATATTGAAAAGAAACTACATTTTGTATACACAAACATATTATGTTGCATTCGTCAAGGATTTGCCTAGATCCTTGTGTGGTAGATAATTAACAAAAAAGTGATATACTAATATTTGCATACATTATGAAACTATAAGAGGGGGAAAAAAGAGAAATATAAAAAAAACACTTTGGGGGAAGATCAAGTAAAGGAATCACTTGTCTTTGCCCTTTTCCCTTTCTTTTTCTATACTTGTTGCCAAACCTCAGATTTTGGACCCACAAGAACCAAAGCCAAAATTGCCACATTTGACTCTTAAGGGTGTTCTTGTTCGAATATGAGCTTTTTGATATGTGGGGACATTTTATACCCCCTGGTTCATCCTCCATATGATGCATTGATGGCTAAAATTAAGATTCCTAGATTGTTATTGTATCTACCCTGTTAGAGCCTAGATTGACCTCAGGCTGAAGGGAGGCAATCGTAGGATAACCACAAACCACACTTAACCTGGTAGCTAGCCCTACCAAGTCAGGAGAGGGCTCTCTCCTTGTCAATATCAGTTGAGATGACTGAATTGAAAATGGATTTTAGGATAGGTATAGTAGCTCTAGGGTTTTTTGTTGATTTTGAAAGTTTTGTTGCTGGATCAAATGGAGCAGGCAGCTTTGGGTCCGAGAAATCAACTCAGAAATGCACAGTGTTCTATGGGGCGAGGTAGGTAGGTGTTTTAGCACTTGGAATTGAGTGACATGGTAGGTCTAAGACTTGTGAGGGGCTGAGGAAGGCATGCAAAGGTCATGAATCCTCTTCAAACAATAGAAAAGATTAAAAACTAAATGTATTCCCAAGGCAGAGCACTGATATCAATGTATTCCACCTATCTATCTTGATTCATTTAGTTAAGAAGAAAGAAATAGATGTTGGCACATATAACACATGGGAAAAACTAATTACAGAAGAAGGAACAATGCAAAAACACATTAGCACAAGAATCCCACAAAAATAGCTGCAAATCCTAGTTTATTTCCTTGCCAAACTGCTGATACAAGTGTACAATGAAGCTCAAAGCATCCACAAGTGTCCAACCTTTGCAAATGACTAAAAAAGTACATAATATAGGCAAGGAAACTACTCATGCTAGCTATCAGGGGTCGAATCCATGAGAAGAGGGGTGGTTTCAACCATATCTAAACTAGGAACACAAAAGTAGGCAGTGGAACAACTTGCCTCTAAAACTTAGGAAACCAATTCATTCATCATCAAACCACTTGAAACTTGATGTATCTACCCTATGAGGTGTTTTTCATCCATATTTACATCAAATACATCATTTAACATGCTACATTTACCAATGAATGAAGAAAAAGTCAAATGCAGTGAAAACTAGGAGAAATATGGATTTTTAAGAAAAACTGGAAAAATCCATTTAATGCGCAACGCCAAAAATTTAATGCGCAATGCCACTTCAGGGGAAGTTTTGGAGGCCTTCCCAGTGTCCAAATCAGGTGCAAGATGGCTTGTTGGAAAGGCATACCTGTCTAGTTTCTGGAAAAATTTTATTTTTCTGATTTGGAGCTCATTTGCCCCTCCAAAGTTGATTCTCCCAATATTGCTTGCTGTGTGGCAAAAAAGTGGCAGAGAGGGCACTTTTTGGGTGTTTTTTGCTCTTTTGGAGGCCAAGCTCTCATCCAAGACTTCTCAAACTTTTTGGGTTTTCATATTTTTCCATGCTAATCCCAAAAATGCAAACCATTTTGCAAAAGGAGGTCCTCATCAAAACACTATTGGAAAAAACCTGTGTAAAAATTTCCAAAATTCATAAATGACCAAAAATGCTCAAAATTCCTTGAAATTTGGCATGGGGCAACCTTGTTAAGTGCTTTTTTGGGCCAATGATGCTTCAGCCAAGATTTTGAGTTTATCATGTTATTTCTTGCTCCTCAAGGCTGTCCTTAACTTAGCTTTTAGCCTCTTTACCCTTGAATTGCAAATCTTGTTCCGGGTTAAATAGTGATAGGCCATGTGGCGAAGCATTTTCTTCTCTTTATTGGCCTTCTCAAGCAGCTTCTCTAAGTGAATGTTCACCCTTTCTAACCAAGTCTCTTGGTCATTCTCAATTTCTTGCTCAATGGAGGTCATCTTGCCCTTTTCCTTATTTTCTCTTTGCCGGTTTTCTTTGATCATTTGTAACTCCATGAGGTCTTGCTTGGCTGTCAACTATTTGTTTTCCTGCTCTAGATAGTTAATGATCCATTTGGCCCTCTCTAGATTTACTTACAAATCATGTATCTTAGCCTCTTTCTCTTTGATGATCATGTCTTTGATCCTTGAGTCTTGAGCACTCAAGTCCATGACATTCTCCTCTCGAGCTACCTCATGATCAACCAAGACAAAATCTATCTCTTGCCCTTCACTAGGGTCCTCCACATGTATCTTTCTCTTCCCTTTATCTTTGTCCTTGTGTTGCTGGTCAACCTTTACCTGTCTAGCTGAAGAAGAAGGCAAATCCCCTTCCACTCCCAGAGGAGATAACATTTGCGTGTG
Organism: Pinus tabuliformis; assembly: GCA_031772625.1. NCBI lineage: Eukaryota > Viridiplantae > Streptophyta > Pinopsida > Pinales > Pinaceae > Pinus > Pinus tabuliformis. Next base: position 367,982,328 of record CM062807.1, on the reverse strand, counting down.
ATCTGGAGAAGAAAACGAGACCCTTTCCACCCATGGTTAAGATAATACTCGCTTGGCAGCAACAAAAAGCCTCCTAGTGCCTCTCTCATAACTGACAAATACTGGCACTCCTGTAGTCTCAATCTCTTGGACACCTAGTTATCCTAAAGGTCCTCCTTCCTCCTCAAGAACTGATGAAAATACTTGAGGACCTTTGAACATTTCATGGAAATGAAGGTCTCCCATGGCATGTTTAGCAAGTTCAACTAATGTAAGACAACCATATTTATCAAGGAGAAGTGATAAATGCTGTTGAGTTGTCGAGGAAATGGTTTTCTCTGAACATAATGGGCCATCTTTTCTATGTTCCTGCATATAAATTAGGGGAGGTTTATCATTTTCTCCCTAGTGAAGTGCATCAATAACCTGATGTGGTATGCATATAAGCGGGAAAACCTTCCCTCACAGGTGAAGTATTTGATGATGATCTTCATAAGAGGGGCAAACCTGTCCTCCAAGTACTTGAAAGGAAATACCCTGCTGATCTTGCTGTGATATCTAGCCTTAATATAAGGCTCATAATATTCTCTGTCCACATATTGCCTTTTGTTCCATTGTTCACCTACACTTGGGATTCCTGTTGCTTCTGAGATAGTGGTAGGTGATAATGTGAAAGAAACACCGGCAAGGGTAACCTAACCCTTTTCTAGATGAGTAACAAACAACTTGGCCAGCTCATGATGGAATTTTACCCTCTCCACCATTTCACAAAAATCATAGCAAGAGTGATGTCTAAAACATGATATGGAAAGTGGGCAAGCAAGCAACTCTGTAAGACTGATAGGTTCGTCCCAGAAGATTTTTCCCCCTTTGTGAGGCTTCCTTGGAACATGTCTTTCCCTAGAACTTTCACTAAAAGTTTCTCCCTCCCTCTTATAGTCTATGTCTCTCTCCATGGGTTTTGGTGATGTGGTAGTTGATGTGAAGTGAAGGATTGTAGTGGGAACAAGATGAGTATGAAGAGATTTAAAAAATATAAGGTAAGTGAGGTGTATTTCTTGAGAGAGTAGGAGTTTGGGGTTCTTAGGGGAAAGATGGGAGTGAATAGTGTTTAGGATGTCGGGTACAGAGTTACATAAGGGAATGAGGGTAGTGAAATATTAAGAGTTGGGAATTAGGGTTAGGGAATAGTGTAATAGGGCTAGGGTTTGATAAGGAGAGTGGGGTTTTGGGGAATGAACTTTGATGACTGAGGGATAGGGAATGGGACATGGGAAACTAAGTATAAATGAAGTAAAAGAGTAGCAAATGACCTTTGATAGCTTATGAGAGGTAGTTTAGCAATTAGTTAGGGTTTGTTCTAAAAGAAGCCAAACACACTCAAGCAACCAAGCACAATTCTTTTTCAACAAGGAGGAATGGTGTACTTACTTGAAACAAGCATCAAATGGTTTTTGAAGAAGTTTGGAGGCGATTTGAGGCAGTTTTGACTTCCCCAACAGGTGCGCAGCGCCGGTCAATAGGTGCGCAACGCCATTTTAATGCGCAGCGCACGTGTAAATTTACACTGCAAGAGCTCAATAGGTGCGCAATGCACTTTTAATGTGCAGTGCCAGGAAAATGATGCGTAGCACAAATCAACCTTCCCAATTTTCACTGTTTTTTCTCCTTCTTGCTTGATGATAGTGAAAAATCGTATTTCTTGGGCTTCATTGAGCACTTCACTCTTCATCAATGAAAAATGAAACATATGGATGAGATTTTTATACCCTTTCTCTTTTTAATTTTTCATTAACAAGACCCACTTTCTAATGTTTTGATAGCCTTTTGAAATACTCTATTTTGCTGATATTTGCCTTTCTGACCTTTGCAGGTGAATTTATACTAATCTCTTTAACTTTTTGCAGTGGCAGGAGCTGGCATTGTCACTAGGTGACCATGAACAACTTGTGAAAAATGATTACATATAGGAACTATAAAGTTACATAATTTACATGAAATGAAACCATTAAATACAAATGCTCTATTTTACCTCAAAACTGAGTTTTGAGGTTAAAGATCTTTATTCAGTTTTTAAAAGAAATATAATGTCTTTATGAACTTTTTCATCCTCCTCATGTGTCTTCTGATGATTTTTATTCATTCTAAATGAACATGATGACAAACCATAAACTCTAATGAAACCATAACACTAAACCCTAGGACTGGTAGAAAATGAAATTGAACTGATTATGGACAACTAAAATATGTTTGAACAAGTCAACAGGTATATGACATGAGGGAAACTAAAATGAAACCACTACCATCAGTTGATCTGTGACCTAATGGAATGCAGCTAATTGAATGAGACACCTAACATGAATGCAAAAGAGTAATTTTGATCACCGATGGCAGTGTGAAGACATTGACACTAACATTGGCTCCAATGGGGATGGTAGCTCCTTAGAGGTGCCAAGAACTGCAGATCTTTGGGAGAGAAGACCAGTGCCTTATCCATTGGGCAATATGGAATCAATATCTTGGCAACAAAAACACCAAAAAGACAAGACTCAAGACTCAAAACTCATAACTGAAATGACTAAAAACCAAAACTCACTCAAGACTGATATTGACTCAAGTACTCACAAAGCTTTGTAATGGCAATAGACCATCGAGATTTGAGGGCTTCAAATCATGATGACAACCACCTGCCTACTGATGAAATATGTACAATCATGTGAAGTGGGCCTTCCAATGTAGCCAATCCAGCAGATGGCTACATACTGAAATTCTTCTCTCATTTTCCCCGAGCAGGTAGATGATGTACATGTAGGAACTCACAATAACAACTGAAACCAAGGCTTATGCTAACGAACCAGGCAAGATTCATCTTTTCTATTGCTTGTAAAATAATGCTGAAGAAAACTTGAAAATCCTGAAGCACTAGCTTGTCTTGAGATCCAACAGCAAAAATACAAGTACTCCATTATGATATGAAAGAACAATTGGTTGCTGATTGATAGGAAGGAAAAGAGTAGTATAAGCTTCTGCTGTCTGAGTGTTGGCTGTAAATTCCTCGACCATGAGAAATTCTGACTCAAATTCTAGCATATTGTCTCTCTCAGGCTCAATTTCATAGTCTCAGACTTTCTTAAACAAAAAACATTCTTCAACATTATCAAACATGACAGCCTTATCATTTTCATGAAGGCAAACAATATCTGTTCGTTGATCTATAAATCTAATTTCAAGACTATTATCATTTTCAAAAGTGGAAGAAGCTTCATTGTCACCTTCTTGATTATGTGAACACTGCAAACCTATGTTAGCTTGGGCTGTAACCTGACCATTAAGGAGTTGATCTATCTCATCTTCAGACAGAGGAGATAATACTTTTTGGTTTCTTTTCCTTAAGCAATTATTGTCTTCTTGAAATAACATTTCAAAACATGAAAAAATTGAATGACAATCCTCAATTCCCTGGTCTTCTGAAATTTGAAAACATTGTTGATCATCTTCATATGACATGGCAATCAAATTGTCATCGCACTCATTAGCCATAAAATGAAAAAGTTCAGATAGTTCTTGAAACTCAAAACCAACACTTCTATCATTTACCATTGAATTATCCAAAGAAGATTTTTCACTTACATAAAGAAAGATCTCATCTTGTTTTTCATAAAAGGACTGGATTACCTCCTCGTGAAGACTTTTTCTAATGAAATGAGAACACTTGGATCAATAACTTTGTATTCTTCTTTCCAGACGATCTCAACAACAAAACTCTCCTTCATGAGATTCAAAACAAGGTAGTCTTCAAGATCTATGAAGGCAGATTTCCTGGACCCAAAGCTGCCTGCTCCATTTCTATTCAAGATCATGATATTCAAGATCTCATCGTCCCTGAAGTCATCATCTTCATAAATTCTCTCAATATTTTCAATAAAACTATAAACATATTTGCAACAGTTCTGAACTAATATTAAGAATGGATAATATTCTTTATACCTTTCAAAGAACATGGTATGAAAATATTTTAAATAGTAAATACAAGCAGGCGACAAACTTTCATACGAAGATCAGGCTTCACCTTCCAGAGTGGCCATGAATATCTTCATCAAGCAGTCTTAAGGAAAATAAACCTTCAACTTGCAAATATGCATGTGAAATCTAACCAGATGTAAAACAGCATCATTCTTATCATCATCCTTAAACATAGGCAAATTCCTTTGCCAATCTACCTTAGGAATTTTATTTGGGAAACCTGGAATGTGATCTCGACTCATGGGAGCATACCTTTGATCCAACGAATCCATTTAGATAACAATGAATTTACCAAGAAATTATTCAGGCTACTGGTTCTTGAAGAGTAGAGTTGCCATTAAAATTATGAACCTTGGGATTCTTCGACACTGGAGTCGCCAGGTGAATGATTTCAGCCTTTTGGTGTCTGATCATTGTCCACCATCAACAATCAAATCTAAACTTGATACATTTTACTGAGGAACATAAAACTGCGTTCCCCAATATGGTCGCCACTATGTTAGAGCCTATTGAACTCAGGTTGAAGGGAGGCAATTGTAGGATAACCACAAACCACTCTTAACTTGGTAGCTAGCCCTACCAGGTCAGGAGAGGGCTCTCCTTGTCAATCTCAGTTGAGATGACTGAATTGAAAATGGATTTAGGCTAGGTATAGTAGCTCTATGGTTTTTGGTTGATTTTGAAAATTTTGTTGCTAGATAAAATGGAGCAGGCAGCTTTGGGTCCAGGAAATCAACTCAGAAATGCAGGGTGTTCTATGGGGCGAGGTAGGTAGGTGTTTTAGCACTTGGCGTTGAGTGAGATGGTAGGTATAAGACTAGTGAGGGGCTGAGGAGGGCATGAAAAGGTCATGAATCCTCTTTAAACAACAAAAAACACTAAAAACTAAATGTATTCCCAAGGCAGAGCACTAATATCAATGTATTCCACCTATCTATCTTGATTCATTTAGTTAAGAAGAAAGAAATAGATGCTGGCACATATAACACATGGGAAAAACTAATTATAGAAGAAGGAACAATTCAAAAACACATTACCACAAGAATCCAATATTTGCAAATGACTGAAAAAGTACATAATATAGGCAAGGAAACTACTCATGCTAGCTGTCAGGGGTCGAATCCATGAGAAGAGGGGTGGTTTCAACCTTATCTAAACTAGGAACACAAAAGTAGGTAGTGGAATAACTTTCCTCTAAAACTTAGGAAACCAATTCATTCATCATCAAACCACTTGAAACTTGATGTATCTACTCTATGAGGTGTTTTTCATCCATATTTACATCAAATACATCATTTACCACACTACATTTACTAATGAATTAAGAAAAATTCAAATGCAGCGAAAACTACGAGAAATCTGGATTTTTAAGCAAAACTGGCAAAATCCATTTAATGCGTAGTGCCAAAAATTTAATGCGCAGTGCCACTTCAGGGGTCGTTTTGGAGGCCTTCCTAGTCTCCAAATCAGGTACAAGATGGCTTGTTGGAAAGCCCTGCCTGTCTAGTTTCTAGAACAATTTGATTTTTCTGATTTGGAGTTCATTTGCCCCTCCAAAAGTTGATTCTCCCAAGACGGCTTGCTATGTGGCAAAAAAAGTGGCAGAGAGGGTTCTTTTTGGGTGTCTTTTGCTCTTTTGGAGGCCAAGATCTCATCGAAGACTTCTCAAACTTTTTGAGTTTTCATATTTTTCCATGCTGATTACAAAAATGCAAACCATTTTGCAAAAGGAGGTCCCCATCAAAAGCGCAGTGTCACACCTATTGGAAAAAACCTGTGTAAAAATTTCCAAAATTCATAAATGACCAAAAATGCTCAAAATTCCTTGAAATTTGACATGAGGAAACCTTGTTAAGTGCTTTGTTGGGACAATGATACTTCAGCCAAGATTTTGAGTTTATCATGTTCTTTATTGCTCCTCAAGGATCTCCTTAACTTAGCTTTTAGCCTCTTTACCCTTGAATTGCAAATCTTGTTCCGGGTTAAATAGTGTTAGGCCATGTGGCGAAGCATTTTCTTCTTTTTATTGGCCTTCTCAAGCAACTTCTCTAAGTGAATGTTCACCCTTTCTAACCAAGTCTCTCGGTCATTCTCAATTTCTTTCTCAATGGAGGTCATCTTGCCCTTTGCCTTCTTTGCTCTTTTCCGGTTTTCTTTGATCATTTGTAACTCCATGAGGTCTTGCTTTTCTGTCAATTGTTTGTTTTCCTGCTCCAGATAGTTAATGATCCATTTGGACCTCTCTAGATTTACTGACAAAGCATGAATCTCAGCCTCTTTCTCTTTGATCCTTGAGTCTCGAGCACTCAAGTCCATGAAATTCTCCTCTCAAGCTACCTCATGATCAACCAAGACAAAATCTCTCTCTTGCCCTTCACTAAGGTCCTCCACATGCATCTTTCTTTTCCCTTTATCTTTTTCCTTGTGCTGCTAGTCAACCTGTACTCGTCTAGCTGAAGAAGAAGGCAAAGCCCCTTCCACTCCCGATGGAGTTAACATTTTCTTGTGATCTGGAGAAGAAAACGAGACCCCTTCCACCCCTGGTGAAGACAATACTCGCCTGGTAGCAGCAAAAAGCCTCCTAGTGCCTCTCTCATAACTGACAAACACTGGCACTCTTGTAGTCTTAGTCTCTTGGACACCTGGTTGTCCTGAAGGTCCTCCTTCCTCCTCAAGCACAGATGAAAATACTTGAGGGCCTTTGAACATTTCATGGGAAATGAAGGTCTCCCATGGCATGTTTAGCAAGCTCAACTGATGTAAGACAACCATCTTTATCAAGAAGAAGTGATAAACGCTGTTGAGATGTCGAGGAAATGGTTTTTTTCTGAACATAATGGGCCATCTTTTCTATTTTCCTGCATATAAATTATGGGAGGTTCATCATTTTCACCCTAGTGAAGTGCATCAATAACCTGATGTGGTATGCATATAAGCAGGAAAACCTTCCCTCACAGGTGAATTATTTGATGATGATCTTCATAAGAGGGGCAAACCTATCCTCCAAGTATTTGAAAGGAAATACCCTACTGATCTTGCTGTGATATCTAGCCTTAATATAAGGCTCATAATATTCTCTATCCACATATTTCCCTTTGTTCCATTGTTCACCTACATTTGGGATGCCTGTTGCTTTTGAGATAGTGGTAGGTGATAATGTGAAAGAAACACCGACAAGTGTAACCTGACCCTTGTCTAGATGAGTAACAAACAACTTGGCCAACTCATGATGGAATTTGACCCTCTCCTTCATTTCACAAAAGTCATAGCAAGAGTGATGTCTAAAACATGATATGGCAAGTGGGTAAGCAAGCAACTATGTAAGGCTGATAGGTTCCTCCCGGACCATTTTTCCTCCTTTGTGAGGCTTCATTGGCACATGTATTTCCCTAGAAATGTCATTAAAAGTTTCCTCCTCCCTCTAATAGTCTGTGGCTCTCTCCATGGGTTTTGGTGATGTGGTAGCTGATGTGAAATGAAGGATTGTAGTGGGAACAAGATGAGTATGAAGAGATTTTAAAAATATAAGGTAAGTGAGGTGTATTGCTTGAGAGAGTAGGAGTTTGGGGTTCTTAGGGGAAAGAGGGTAGTGAATAGTGTTTAGGACGTGGGGTAGAGAGTTAAATAAGGGAATGAGGGTAGTGAAATTGTAAGAGTTGGGAATTAGGGTTAGGTAATAATGTAATAGGGCTAGGGTTTGATAAGGAGAGTGGGGTTTTGGGGAATGAAATTTGATGACTGAGGGATAGGGAATGCGACTTGGAAAACTAAGTATAAATGAAGTAAACGAGCAACAAATGACCTTTGATAGCTTTTGAGATGTAGTTTATCGATTAGTTTGGGTTTTTTCTAAAAGAAGACAAACACACTCAATCAACCAAGCACAATTATTTTTCAACAAGGAGGAATGGTGTATTTACTTGAAACAAGAATCAAATGGTTTTTGAAGAAGCTTGGAGGCGATTTGAGGTAGTTTTGACTTCCCCAACAGGTGCGTAGTGCTAGTCAATAGGTGCACAACACCATTTTAATGCGCAACGCAAGTGTAAATTTACACTGTAAGATCTCAATAGGTGCGCAACGCGCTTTTAATGTGCAGCGCTAGGCAAATGATGCGCAGCGCCAGGCAATAGTGAAAAATCGTATTTCTTGGGCTTCACTTAGCACTTCGCTCTTCACCAATGAAAAATGAAACATATGGATGAGCATTTTATACCCTTTCTCTTTTTAATTTTTCATTAACAAAAGCCACTTTCTAATGTTTTGATAACCTTTTGAAATACTTTGTTTTGCTGATATTTTCCTTTCTGACCTTTGCAGGTGAACTGATACTAATGTCTTTGACTTTTTGCAGTGGCTGGAGCTATCATTGTCACCAGGTGACTAGAAATAACTTGTGAAAAATTATTACATATAGGAACTATAAAATTACATAATTTACATGAAATGAAACCATTAAATACAAATGCTCTATTTTACCTCAAAACAAAGTTTTGAGGTTAAAGAGCTTTATTTAGTTTTTAAAATAAATATAATGTCTTTATGAACTTTTTCATCCTCCTCATGTGTCTGCTGACGATTTTTATTCATTCTGAATGACCATGATGACAAGCCATAAAATATAATGAAACCCTAACACTAAACCCTAGGACAGGTAGAAAATGAAATTGAACTAATTATGGACAACTAAAAGATGTTTGAACAAGTCAGTAGGTATATGACATGAGGGAAACTGAAATGAAACCACTACCATCAGTTGATCCATGACCTAATGGAATGCAGTTGATTGAATGAGACACCTAACATGAATGCAAAAGATTAATTTTGATCACTGATGGTAGTGTGAAGACACTGACACTAACATACCCCACATCATCAAAACCCCCTTCTTCTTTGGTTGCATTCTCCATAGTTTCTTCTTATTCTTCAGATAAATGTGGATATGTGAACTACCATCCTCTTGGCTTAAGTTCCTTTTTATATTTTGAGTTATTTTTTATTTGTGGACTTGTGTTGTGTAGATGTCTTGTTTGGAAACAATTCTGACACCCAAATGTCATGTTCTCATAGTCCAAGACTTTGGACCATCGAAATTTTTTGTGTTTTAAATTGATACGATCTAGGAGACCTTTGCTAATATTCATCTCCATACAAATCCTAGAAAAGATGAAGGTACCTTTCTATTTTCATTCAATGTCCCTCTTTTTAAAAGTGCCTAGGGTTTTTCCAATCCCTTATAGGGCCTTATGGTGCCAAAACTGAATAGGAAGATTTAGGAGTCTCACCCAAACCGTCATTTTTGATACCACTATTTTCGTTGGATCAAAATATGGAAACCTTGTAGTTGTGAAAAGCCTAGTGCTACCACAAAACCAAGGTCCTTCATTTAAAACAAAATCATAATATTTTTGTGTATCAAATTGGACTATAAAAAATCCTTTGGAGCATAAGTAGAGCTCACTGTTTGTAGTCCAAGAGGAGAAGACCCATTGATGTAATGCTTCTGATTTTGGCCAAAAGCCATTAAACATACATATTGTTTTCTTTGATTGTAGGGCATATAAAAGGAAGTTTATCTCTGGAAGGTTGACTTCAAAATTTGGAGAATGCTCTATTTGTTCAACAATGTATGGACTTAGAGTATTTTGGATCTATTCTGCTAAAGGGGAAGGTTTCCCTTTTAGTACAATTGTGAAAAATGTTGTTGTTCCTTTTGGAATTCTGGGACCAGGAGCTCCACCCACAACTCCATATTAAGAACTACAATTGAGCTCCTTTGAATGTGATAGTATTTGATGTGGTTTGGGTTTTGTAGTTCCCTCCCCTCATATTGAAAGCATTATTAAAAGACAGGTAAACCCCATTTAACCCCAATATTTTGTTTCAGTATGATGACTTTGCCTGATCTCCTTACTTAGAAGGTTGTGGTGCTCTTGTCTAAATGTTTAACAAAAATTTGAAAAGGCCTCTGCTCCCACCCAATCATCGGTGTATACAACTAAGATCCGATAGAAAAAGAGGGCACATTTTTATAGGAAGGCATCCATATATGTTTCAGAATTGAACCATTGTTCATACCCAAAAGTTTTGAAATAGAGCATACATAAAATAAATGCAAAAGAGAGGGAGTGGGCTTACAAGACGGCCCAGGAGTAACCCTCTAGATGCAACGACCTTATACACAATAATGAACTAATACAACGGTCATTTAATGGATATGGCACCAATTGGATACTCATGCCCCATAAGAATACCAAAACTACATCGCCAATAGATTGACATAGTAGCATAAAAGTGCCCATATCACAGGGAAACCGACCCACTACACCTTTATTTTTCTAGCGTACAATGTTGGGTTAAACCCATACCATTTCTACCTCCATAGGATCAAAACCGCTGCCTCCAAATGACACCCTGACCACAGAGTGGAGAAGAGCCTCCGCACATAAAATATCCATTTGAAACTTTGCAAATAAGGGGATAGAATGACCCCAACCAAGGTTGCAATCACACCAAGGTCCAAAAGTGTTGGACACGGAATCCTCTAATGGTTTTGTGTGTGGAATGTGAACAGTATAAAGGAGTCCAAGAGACCTTGGAATACGAAACCAAGGGTCACAAGAATGTATTAAAAATGTATATCTTTTGAATAGAAAATGCATCTCTCACGTTATATCTTATCTCTTGTCCATTCCATGTGTGTGTTTAACATGGTTTCAGAGTGGGCATTCTCCCACCTTGTTCAAATTAGAGCCATTGTTTTCTTGTGGCCTTTATCTATGTGTATGTCACTGGACCTAATCGTTGTCTAAACTCTTCCAAATCTACACCAGTCAGAGCATAGGATCTAAATTTCGCTCTCTACCCCCGCTAAATCTTGGTATGCACATTGGGTTTCTCTGAGGGTTGATTGAAGCTCGAGGTTTGTATGTGAGTCTGTATTGGCATTGATTTGTTGTGTGTTAATCTTTCATTGAATTTCATGTTACATGATGGGCGTTGCTACATTATAAAGCAATTGTATCTCTACATGTCAGTTTTGCTGATCGATAATATACTTGAGAATTCTACTGTCTACTTTTGTTATATTGTAGACCCAAAACACTTGACTACCTCTCTTGTCACAATTGTAATAAATGTTCCCTACATATCTAAACTTGTAGGAATTTACAGGGTAATTTCCTCAGATAGAACACCAAAAGGAACTGCATCATAAATAGATCACAGATCAATACACCTGTATTCTTGATGTGGTTAAAACCCTCAAAGAGGGAAACAGTCCACGGATTGAGCCAACACGGCCACTTCATGAAATTTATTAAGAATGAAAATTTACATAAGCTTCTCTCATGAACGGTTACACTACAAATGACCCTCGATGCTCTTTAAATAGAGATCATGGACCAATCAGGTGTTAAGCCATAGATCAAGTGTCGGTAATACCGAGGAGAGAATGAATGTCAGATCATTACATATCGTGATCATCAGATCACTACATATCGTGACCAAGTTATACTTAACTTTTCATATGTGTCGGAATATCATAACATCCCCACTTAAGAACAACTTGGGATAGGATTGAAGGATTTACAAATATGACACAATAGGAGAAGGAAGGAGGCATTAGAGCCTATCCCCCCTTAGTGATAACTTCCTGAACTACAACCATAAATCAAAGTTTAGTAAACTTTGCCTCTGTGAGAGCCTTTGTAAAGATGTATGCAACTTGATCATTGGTTGAACAATATTGGACTTCAAGAACATGGTCATGAATGAGTTTTCTGATGAAGTGCATGTGTAGCTCAATGTGTTTGCTATGCTGATGTTGGACTAGATCTTTGCATAGTTGAATGGCACTTTGATTATCACACCAAAGTGTAGTCGGATGTTGTTGCTGAAAGCCAAACTCTGACAGGATCTGACGAAGCCACAGGGCTTCCTTACTAGCTTCTACAGTGCCACGATACTTTGCTTCTGTTGAAGAAAGAGAAATGACACTTTGTTTCTTACAAGCCCATGTAATAGGTCCATAACCAAGAGTGAACACATAACCTGCACTAGGTTTCTGATCATCAAGGTCACCAGCCCAATCAGAATTAGTGTAACCAACAAATAGAGGAGATGCTTTTGCACTGTAATGAATCCAAACTAAACTATACCTCGAACATAACGAAGTATTCTTTTAGCTGCTTTCCAATGACTTTCATGTGGGTTTTGCATAAACCGAGCAATAAGGCCAACAACAAAGGAAAGGTCAGGACGAGTATGGGTCAAATACAAAATTTTTCCTACAAGCTGACAGTATAAGGTAGCATCAAATTCAAGGGAAGTATAAGTGACTGAAAGTTTGGCTCCAGGCTGAAAGGGAAAAGGGGTTGGCTTGCAGTCTTCCATGTGAAAGTGGTGTAGAAGATCATATGCATACTTGGACTGGGAAAGGGAAATATCTTCCTTGGATTGCAAGACTTGAAGACCAAGAAAATAATGCAAGTGTCCTAAGTCTGTCATTTCAAACTTATTTTTAAGGATGGACTTCACATGGTTTATAAGGTTCAGATCACTTCCAGTAAGGATAAGATCATCAACATAAAGAACAAGAATGATAAGAGACTTACCCACTTTCTTGGTGTAGACAATATTGTAAGAATGACACCTAGAAAAGCCAATATAAAAAAGAAAGCTATCCATTTTTGCATACCAAGCCCGAGGGGCTTGCTTGAGACCATAAAGGGATTTATTAAGCTGACATACAAGGTTGGAGTCTGGTTGTATAAAACCAGTAGGTTGTTCCATATAGATTTATTCATGCAAGTCCCCATGCAAAAAGGCAGATTTAACATCCATCTGATGGACTTCCCATTTGAAAGAGGCAGCAAGGGAAAGAACAAGGTGGATAGAGTTCATTTTGGAAATAGGGGATAAGGTTTCAGTATAGTCAATGCCTTCAACTTGTGAAAAACCCTTAGCAACAAGACGAGCTTTATGTTTATCAACTTTTCCATTTGGTCCATACTTGGTTCTGTAAACCCATTTGCATCTAAAAAGTTTTTGTCCCTTTGGAATAGGAACAAGATCCCATGAATCATTTGCCAATAATGAACAATATTCTTCATTCATAGTATCTGGATGGCCTAAAGCTTCTACAAAGGTGTCAGTATCACAATTTGCTGAAGCTTGAGCCAGTAAAGAAAAGGCTCTATCAAATTGAGAACATGTACGTTGTTGATCTGTAGGATCACTTGCAAGAGCACTTGCTGCATCCCGAGTAGCACTGACCCATTTTGGAAGCAGAGGAGGTGAAGGAGGATCCTGAGAAGGTGGGGGAGGATTGTCATCCTCGCTATCATCATTTGAAGAAGAAATGTTTTCAGAAGTAGAAGGGATAGAGAGAGGTGGCACATCCGCCGAACTAGGCTCGTAGGCGAATATATTTTCAGTAAAGTTTACATCTCTTCTAATGATAACATTTTTGGACTTAAGTGGAATAAGTCTATATCCTTTAACATCTTCAGAATATCCAACAAAAATACATTTTTCACTCTTAGGTTCTAAATATTTATGTTTATCATCTGGAATATGGGCCCATGCTTCACTTCCAAAAACACGAAAGCAACTTACATCTGGTTTAATTGAGCTCCATGCTTCTTTTGGAGTGATATTATTTAAATCCTTAGTAGGAGTGCAATTTACTATGTAATTTGCACAATCAATTGCTTTTGCCCAAAAAATTAAGACTAAGTCCTTTAGATTGAAGCATATAATTATCCATTTCCTTTAAGGTGGGATTCTTCCTTTCAGATACACCATTTTGTTGTGGAGTATATGGAACAATATGTTGCATTTGAATTCCATGCTCAGTGAAAAAGTTGCTGAAATTGTTGTTAAAATATTCTCCACCATTATCTGATCTTAGCTTAAGAATTTGATGTCCATATTGTTTCTCTAACAAATGCCCTTAAAGGCCAAGAACATGTTAAAGACTTCACTCTTGATTTTTAATAAGTATACCCAAGTGCGTCTGGAGAAATCATCAATGAAAGTTAAGAAACACTTGTAGCCAGAGAATGAAACAACTCGAAGTGGACCACATAAATCACTCTGCACAAGATGTAAAGGGGCTGAGGAGTGCCAAGAGGTACATTTTTCAAAACTACCCCGATGATGTTTTCTGAGTACACATTCAGAACAAACACCATCTCTGCAAGATACCATAGGAAGACCTGTCACCATATTTTCTTTACATAGATTTTGAAGGGAGCGATAGTTTAAGTGACCAAATCGCTCATGCCAAAGTTTGCTCACTTCATCATTATCAGAAACAAATACCGAGGGAAGTGTTGATGACCCAAAGTTGTTAAACTTATACAACCTTGTAGAATCATAACCAATGCCAGTAGCTAAAATTTGTCTAGGATCTCTTAGGTCCTTAATTACAACATCGTGAGGTGAAAATTCAACGATTTTACCTTCACTTGAATGAGTTATTCGGTATACAGATAGAAGGTTACAGGATAAGGCTGGAACACATAATACATCATTAAATTTACCATTATCTAGATGAATAGTTCCAATCCCTACAACACTAAGAGATCTATCATCACCAACATATATATTTTTGGTGTTACAATCATTTAAAGAAGAAAACATGGCTTTTTTTTCAGCCATGTGATAAGAAGCTCCAAAATCAATGAGCCGTTCATGAGAATGAGAAGAAAAAGATAGATTTAGTGCATAACCAGACCAAGATGCTTGACAACCACATGCAGAAAGTGTTATTCCTGAAGATGAAGTTGAAGTTGAAGAGTGCTCCAAATGAATGTTATGCTTCTTCATAGCTGCTTCCAAGGCTTCCATCTTCTTAAAGAATTTGGATTCTAAGTGGCCATATCAATTACAAAAGTTGCAATGTCTATCAGTCTTCTTCCCTTTGTTTTTATTTTCCTTATCATTTTGTTGAAATGATTTTTCATTTGAGACTGAAGTTGCTTAGGACCCTTGTTTGGTTTAGGACCATTCTTTCTAGGATACTGCTTCTTAGGATTCTTTGAATTTGGTTGTTGCTGGGAAGCTAAGGATTTCTTAGAAGATTTTCCAAGATTAAGAAGACCAAGATGTAAGAGTTTTTCTTGTTCTCTTATTAAAGAATCACAAAATGTATCAAAAGAGGGGGACTTGTAGTCTTGTCCTTGAGAAATAAAGGTTTCTCTAGTAGAATGGAAGGTGGAAACAAACACAGACTAGGTTGGTCCCAACTTAGTGAGAATGGAATATATAAGGCTACCATCTTCTTTCTTAACCTTAACACCTTCCAAGAGAAGTCTAAGGGTCTTGAACTTGGACAAAAAATCTTCAATGGAAGAAAAATTATTGGGGTCCAATGTAAGCAACTCATTTTCAAGTTGATGGGCTCTAATTTCATTTTTAATTCCAAAATATTTTGTGAGTTGTTTCATCGCTTCATTAGGGGTATCAAGTTATGCGATATGGAATCTAAGGTCTGGAGAAATAGACATCCCTATCAACCCATATGCTTGATCTTGCCTATTTTCCCATTTCGCTACCTTATCTTCATCTTTAGGTTTAGTTTCTTGGCCCGAGGCTATTCGGTAAAGACCTTTGCTTCTAAGTAAATCCACAGTGTAGGACCACCATTGGAAGTAGTTGGCACTGTCAAGAATAAGTTGGCGTGGACTTTCCATTTTAACAGAAACTGAAGCTGTAGATGCTAAAACTAAGTGTTCCAATGGAAAGAGCTCGGAAAATTAGGCTGATTAAAAAAAAAACGGCTCTGGAAACGACTTCTGGATGAAAAAGTTATGACTTTTTGAAGAAAAGTTGTTGAATATGTCGACGAAGTGCGTGAATGTGTGGAAATGAATGATATTGTTGTATTTAAAAAAAATTCCCTCCCCTCCCCTCCCCCCATTTCCAAACTTAATCTAATTATCTCACTTTAAAAAAATATTTTATGTGACTCACTTTTATAAATAAGTGAAAGTCACTTTTATAATGGCACTTTATGGGCTACCCACTAAATTGTAACTTAAAAATAAAAGATAAAGAAACTTTAGAATTATAAGTGATTCACTTTTTATAATGGGTGAGAACACTTTTACATAAAGTAAATTTAAAACATAAGTTACATGTGATATTTGAAAAAGTAACTCAACAAAAAAAATTATTGAACCCAAGACCTCTATTCTCATAAAGTAACTTTGGACCAAGTGAACTAGTTTAAAGGGTTAGTAATTTTTGGAAAAGAGAAAGGTTTTTTTTTTAGTCACTAAAGCTTTGGGGTGTGTGCTTACTTAAAAAATCTCTTTTTGCCTGTAAAATAAAAAACCACACAACTCAACACGGACATGCAAGTAAGCATGGCTTGAAGTTAGCTTTCGCCGAAAATTAAATATTTTCCTCAATGTTTCTTATTTTTCGTGATTACACTAAGGTGTGGCGGAAAAGAGCATACGCATGAGAAAAATCCTTCCTTTCTATTTCTGATTTGCCTAGATCACACAGAGTCGCGGGGAAAAGAGATTACACATAAATGAAAGGGATGGATCCGGTAATAAAAAGCAGAGAGCTAAATAAACAGAAATAAATAGAGAGATGAATAGCTAAAATTGCAAAAAAGAACTGTATACCTCCAAATCTTAAAAATGACGTAGCTAGGGCTACCAAAAACCATTTCATTTCATGTGAAACAAAATGGGTTCCTCACTAGAATAGACGCTCCTAACACAATAGAGCAGTCCTCTTGGCTCGAAAACAGTCATAAACAATAGATCTAGGAAACGACAATCGGATGCAGTTGTACCAGCTTCCGATTTGGATCACCATTGGATGCGACCCTCAAATAGCTTTGATACCATGTGAGGAACTTACCCTGTAAATTCCTATAAAAATTTCGTGCAGAAAAAGAAGAAAAACAAACCTCTGGCATGATTTATTCTTCGTTGACATCGAATGTGTAATGCCTCAATGGTTACCTAACACTCCCTTCACTGTGATTTACTCCTAATTTTCAGCCAATTTTAGCATTGACCTAATTGTTTGGTATCCATATTCCTCTTTCATGACCATTGAAACTACGACCACACCCATGATTCTAGTTGCAATTACCACCACTTTGCTCATTGAAGCATCTGCAACCCATCCCAACAAGATCTTATCTCTAAAAATGAGCTCTATGATCGAATTCTAGCCTACGATCCATTCCCTATCCTTAACAACAAGGGAACACTTTTTGTACGATCACTTGTAATATTGAATGTTGGAGCGATTTTTTGAATCCAAGCAAAGGTTTGTAGTGTAACACTAGTCTCATTGCTTTGGAAAAGGGACAAGTACAAACAATGTGAAGCTATTGTATGTCTCGCTGACTTGATAGCTTGTGTTCATTACCTTGAACTACGTCCAATAACGAAATTATAGACGTCTCTTAGATTTTCTATGCAAGGCCTCTTCCTTAATTTCCACATGAGGGAGCTCGACTAAGATGTAAAAAAAACTTCATGAAGGCACTATGCACTGAGTAAGATCATTGAACGTTAGTCTGACATGATATTTATCTTTGAGGTTGGTCTATTTATCCCTGTGATTTCGTTTCCTGTAATTTTCTTCACGATTTGGATAAGAATAATAGGTGTTTGGTGAGTTGAGATAGTGTTTGTTATGTTATATTATGTTTTACATTGAGCTCTGCAAGTCATGACTCCCGCTTGGTGATTTATGGTGCGTTAAATTGAATAATGTGTATATTTGGTACATTGAAATTTATATGTGGTGGATTCCTTTTAAAATTTTATTGATGTCTTTTATATATTAAATGTTTCCATCATTGATTGAAGTCAAGTCCCAGAGAAATTAGAATAATGATTCAGTAAATTAGTGGGAAATGCCACAAAAACCACTAGAACGTTTCAAAAATTCATATATAGTGACATTTATGAGAGCTCGTTCAAGCAGTTCCATTGATTGCACCAGAATCATCATATTTTTTTTATTTCAATAGATAATATTAGTATGTTGATGAAGTTTATGTAAAACAAAATTTAAAGGAAACCACCATTTTTAACTATTGGCTACGGGTTTGAACAGTGGAGCTAGATCTAGCTCCTTATAATCATTCTTTCACGTCTTCCCTATAGTGCCCAACGGAGGTAATTCTTTTGATTTAGATTATGCTCTTGTAATTATCCTTTTTAAGAAGCTTCTTTCTTTTGCCATTAGCTATTCTATACCGGGAAAAGAAAAAATTCAATATAAGACAACATCTCATTCACCGAGTTTGCACTATTATGATTATGGCTAAGATTAATGAAGTATTAAGTTTACTTAAAACTTTGATACTCTCTAGAATGGATGATACAATAAACATTGAATTTTTGCAGCTTGAGTCATAACTACAAGGAGATGAGCTACAACAACATAGTCATTTTCTATTTGAGGTTGAAACAAACACACATCAACAACCAATAAGTGATAAAATCAATGACAATGAGGTTGATTCCCATCAGGTGCCCATTTCAATAGCAGATTTGCATGCAAATGCAAAAATTCATCCTCCACTTCCCAAGCTCATCATCCGACCTTGGGAAGAGCTTGTCAACAATAAACAAAGAATAGGTCTTGGATATAACAACGAGGTATCCCTTCATACTCCAGATTATTCAGAACCCATCAAATTTCAAAGTGTTGGGTTTCTTTATGGCAGTTCAACTTCACTCGTTCTTGCTCCTCCTCCACAATAATAGATTGTAAAATACCAACATTGTGAAAAAGCTGGCCATGTGAAAGATCATTGTTTTGATCTTCATCTATGTGAGCATTGTGGTAAAAATATTCATCATTCAAAGAAATTCTTCTAAAATAAACCTCTTGGAAGAACAAATATTCACCTTGGATGGATCGCTTCTTGGCAATGGGTTTCAACAACTAAGAAGATATTTAAATCTTACCACATGATTTGTTCTAAAATATTGAAAAGTTTTGCACTTGAGATCTCTTCGTCTTCTCACCTTGTATCTAATAGGGGGGGAATTGATGGTCATATATAAGTTTCATAGCTAAACAAAGTGACCCAGAGTCACAAACTGAACCTTTTGGCTGAGTCTACAGCCAGAGACAACCATACCCAAATTTAGAGTTGTAGCAAGAGACACAAAAGCCCTTGAGCATGCCTTTGGTTGGTGGCCTTCCTTAAACCATTGTAGATTGAGGCTTCCCTTTTCAGGTTGAGGTTGTCCCTTTTTTCTGTAGGTTGAAGACCTCTCTTTTCCAGGTTGATGGTATCCCTGTTCAAAGCATTTAGAAGAACTTCCTCTTGCAGAAGATTTTAACTTCTTTCCAAATTTGGAAGAGTTTCAGGAATTGCACAAAGCGTCCTAGATTGAGACCCAAAGGTCTCCCTTTTCACAAAAAAATTGGAGCACTTCCTCTAGCAGAATACTTCAACTTCTTGCCAAATTTGGAATAGTTCTAGGAACTGCACTAAGAGTTCCAGTGTTGGTGGCCATCCTTAAACCATCACCAGTTGAGACCTTGATTTCTCCCATCTTATGCCATATTTTCAGAGAGCACATTCAAACATTGGTTTCCAATTTTGTATTATAGCTCTCTTCTTGGACTCGTATATACCCCTTTAGATTAAGGGGGGGAACGTTGGACACCTAAACCTCTAAGGGTTTTGGGTATGGATTATGAACAGTCTAAGGGAGTCCAAGAGACTTTGGAATACAAAACCAAGGGTCACAAGAATGTATTATAAATGTATATCATTTGAATAGTAAATGCATCTCTCACGTTCTATATTATCTTCTGTCCATTCCTTGTGTGTGTTTAACAAAAGCCCCCTTGTCGAGGAACCCAAAGGGCACCAACATCGAAACCCATCTTCTTGGCGGTGCCACAACTATTGCAACAAGAAGACAAAAACTTAGCCAACACTTAACATTGACTCATGTTTTCACGCTTCATTGTGTGCAATGAGTAGAGCCAACCAGGGACACTTTTGTTATGAATGCATAAATTATTATTCAATTTAGAATCTAAAGTAAAAACATAATGAGAGACTGATGTGATAAATACAAAGTGTAGTACTGTTAGAATAGGAAATGTTAGTAATATTATTTCCGTTATGTGCAAGTCTAGTTATACAAAAGTATAACTATAATATAATTGGAAAAAGAAACTAAAGATATGATTAAGAAAATTCTAACACAACACTGAATGAAGAGAATCCCTTTCATAGTTCCACTTCAGAATTTTAATCCTTAAAGGTAGATGGGAATTTAGAGAGTAAAAAAAATAAATTGGTAAATTTAAGTAAACTTAACATACAAATAGAAAGTGTGAAACTAACGAGAATAAATTGACATTATGGATTTAATAAAAAAGATATGAAGAACCTCATAGTGGTGTTAGTGTCAGCCTTTGTAGCCTTCCTCCAGTGATCAAATATGCTCTTACAAAGTGATTTTAAGGTGTCAAGGTCAAATTTTGTCATTTCAAAGAGTCTTCAAGCAAAATTTGGTCACTAGACTTTAGGTATAGGGTTTGTTTTTACTCTTTTCAAAGTTGTCCAAATGGCAATCCATGTCATCATTCAGCTAAGTGTATCATCATTCAGAGGGTTTTCATCATCATGTCAGGTTCCAATGGGTCATTTTACACCTTGTTCATGGTTCAGTTGCGTATAGGTAAGTTCATTTCCCTCTCTTAGGGTTTTGGAGGTAATTTCTCTTGGATGGCCAAATCATCATAAAAACTTGTATCCTGATGTTCATACACCATCCCCTATCCTTAATGTACCTTATTAAACACTTCCCATCACTGAGATTCCCCAAATTCCTCATTTTTCCACAAACCCTAGTTTCTTGCTACAACTTGGCAATTTTGTAGGTTGGACCTGTGTTTCGCCCTTTTGGACCCCTTCCCCTCACTCAATCTCTGATATTCCACTTTCCCCTGATTCCTAACATCCCTCCTTACTCCCCAAAATTTCCTCAAGAATTTATAAGCCCCCTATCCCCTTCATTTCGCTTCATTTCGACAATTCCCTTGTTCCACACATCGGGAAAGGTTTCATTCAAATGATGTTTCAAAGAAATAAAAGATGAATTTTGGAAAACTGAGAGAGGTTTTTGTTCACAACATGCAAATGAAGAAAACTATCTTTCACTTTTTACACAAGTATAATGGTTTTGGAGAAATGTCAAAAATACAATCGCCTTGGGAGAATTGATGCACCTCTAAAGTGACCTTGGGAAAATCAATTTTTCTCCTATCTTGGTTGGCCAAATAACTTTCTTGATGAGTCACAGGCTAAATAAACAAAACTATCTTTCCAATGAGCTATCATGAGCTCAATTTGGAGTTGAGGAAGGCATTCAAACGTTGACTGCAACAGCACTCTGCCTTGAGGCAGCCTCATTTGGCACATTTTGACCAGTCTTGGGAGATTTGATTTTTGACAAGGCAAATGAACTCCAAATTGAAAAGTTCCAATTGAGTTGGAAAGTAGACTCAAAGGCCTTTCCAACGAACTATCACATGCCTAATTGGGACACCGGGAAGGCCTCCAAAAGCCTCCTGAAATAGTGCGCTGCACATAGAAAGTGTGCACTGTGCATAGAGAGGTGCGCTGCGCATTGGGCCTCACTGGCCAGTGTAAATTGACAAGGGCGCTGCACATAGAGGGGTGCGCTGCGCGTTGGGTTTGTGCTGCACATTGGGTTACAACAACAAGAAAACTCTGTCCATGCAACCAGATCATACCAAATCCACTCCAAAACTTGCAAGTAGGTATTTCCTTGCTGCTCAGTCAATGTTATAATGTTTGAAGTGTGTTTCAAGATGGGAAATTTGTTGTATTGGCTCTTGAAAACCGAAACCCTATGTTCATGTCAAAATCATTCCTTAAGCATTTTTTAAAGGACATGTGGGTGGTTTAGTGAATATTTCTCATCCTCCATTGATGAAAACCAGCTCCATGCTCATTTGTAAACCTTAGCCAACATTGCAAAGGGTACACATTACACTTTTGTCCATTTGTCAAACAGTGACTGTTTTATGCCAATTCATTGAAACAGAGCATTACCATTATGGCTTGGTTTGTATGATGCTTTGGTAAACATATTTGGGTTTTGAGTATGCATTGAATTTTGGACTTCAACACACCTATATCAACACACACTTATGGAGCTGCGACACATCCGTGAAGACCGGCAGGCTGCCCGAAGACATATACATGAGATGACACCCATTGAGCAGGAGGTAGAAGCTGACCGGGAGATTTGGCTTGAGAGGGTCAACATCCACTTAGAGAAGTTGTTGGCGAAGGCTAATAGAGACAAAGACATGCTTCGTCACATGAAAAATCATTATTGGGCTCGCATGCATGTTGGCAAAGCAAAAATGAAGATTTTGCAAAGGAGGTTGAGCAAAGCACTAAAACGGTGAAAGAGGCTTGATCGTCTTTGGATTTTGGCTGAAGCCTCTTTGGCTGAGCATGGTACTTGATTGGGGACCCCCAGCCCAAATTTCAAGAAATTTGGAGAAAATTTTGTCAATTTTGAATTTTTTGGCTCTAAAAACAGGTTTTTTGGCTCAACGCGCAGCGCGCTACCCATAAGATTGGGAGGTCCAAATCACAAATGGTTTGCATTTTTGGATTTTTCATGATGAAATATACCTGATCAGATATTTCCAAGGAATTTCATCAAGGTTTGGGTCCCCAATGGGTCCAAAAACATGCAAAAAATGACCTCATTGCCCCTTCTTGGACACACAGGAAGCAGTCTTGGGAGAATGAACTTTTGGAGGGGCAAATGGACACCAAATGGGAAACTTCCACTTGGGTTGGAAAGTAGACATCCAGGTCTTTCCAACAAGCCAACCTGAGCTCAATTTGGATGCATGAAAGTGCCTCAAAATCATCCTGAAAAGTGCGTTGCGCATAGAGATCAGGGCGCTGCGCATTGAAGATTTTGGCCAATTTTTCACCTTCCAGCTCAGAATTTCGGCCAGTTATGACCAGTTTCACCTCTTGATGTAATTTTTGGTTTTCCTTGATGTAAGTTGATGTATATGATGTAATTGTGGCACTATATTACCTATTCTAGATGATTCATTCACAAAATAGCAAAAATTTAATGAATGAATCAATTTCTTAGCATATAGGGGTTAGTTGTTTGACTACCTAGTTTTCAGTTCCTTGTTTAGAATTGGTTGAAACAACGCCTAGAAGGAGGAGCTAGACCCCTAGAGGTTAGAGAATGAGTTTAGCTTGATCTATATATGTAAATTTTCATTCAGTAGCAAGGGTTGGACTCTTGGGGAAGAGGCTTTGAGACTTTATTGTACATTTTACTTCAGCATTTTGGCAAAGGAAAGACTAGGGTTTTGCAGCACTGTTTGGAATTATTGTGGCTTTATGTCTTGATGGTGTGCTTCTTTCAGTACTTTTAAGTTTTTTATGTGTATCATTTTCCTTCACTCATCTTCTACAATTGAACAAATGAAGTGTTAAGGTAGAATTCATAATCTGTAATGCTCTGCCTTTAAGTTTGTCTAATATCCTATGTTTTCATCTGTTTAAGGAGAATCCTTGAGGTTTTCTTGCTCTCCTTAGCTCCTCACCTGTCTGATCTATTCACCTCATTGCTTTTAATGCATCAAACAATTGCCTACCTTGCTCCATTTAGACCTCTGCAGAAACTGTGTCTCATCCCCAAGCCCAAATTGCCTTTCACATTGTTTTCAACAAAACCCTAAAAACAACCAAATCAAAACCTCTGCACTTAATACCTAGCCTAAGATCAGTTGCAATTTTAGTCATCTAGAGCCTCATTGATAACCTTTTCCGAGATTGACCCGGAGAGAGCCCTCTCCTGTCCTCGTAGGGCTAGCTACGAGGCTGAGCATGGTTTGATGTTGCCTTGAGTTTTGCCTTCCTCAGCCTGAGGCAGATTCGAGAACTAACACAGTGGTGACCATATTGGGGAAGAACAAATGGTTTACTTGTTGATGTCATTTGTTTTTTAAGCTACAGACGGAGCCTGAAGTTATGCTAGGTAGCCTTCGAAACGCTTTTGCTTTGCATTAGCGGAAGTAGATAAACGCTGCTTCAGTCAATCTCCGGTCTAGCTTGTAAACGTGACATTTAACTTGTTAATTACCTTAGTACATGTATCAAGTTCAGATCTGATGGTTGATGGTGGACAACGATTAGACACTAGCAAGGCTGAAATCATTCACCTGGCGACTCTAAATCATTTTCGAGATCAGATCCAAAGACTCCACTGGAGGATGATCCCAACCAACAAAAACATGAAAGGACAACATGGACAGATCAGGTATTCAAGTTGGAATTTCATCCAAGACATTTTGTTCTTTGTCATAAATTATTTCTTCTCTTTTCCCGAGAATGTCAAGACAGCTTTGCAAAGTATACTGTATTTGAGAAGAGATCCTCGGCCTGCAGTTGATTCTTTCCCTTTGAAGATTGTGAATACCAAAGATTTGCATGCCTTTGAGCTTGATTAGGATCCTTTTTCCGAATTTTGTGATGACCATCTTCAAATTGATGAACCTCAAGAGACCAAGACTAATTCTATACCTGTTGTACATACCTCTACACCTTGTAAAATTCTAGATTGGTATAAACCTCTTGTTTTACCTTATGTTCCCCATGCTTTCCCCAAAAACTATGATCTATACTTGCCGAGGTTTGATGGTGAAAGTAAGAATGTCAACGCTAAGCAACATGTGCAGAATTTTGAGTCTTTTCTAGACCTTTTTGAAGTTGATGCAGAAGATGTCAGTATAAGGCTTTTTGCTCTTTCTTTGCAAGCTAAAGTGAAGAGTTGGTTCAAAACCCTGCCTGATGCGAGCATCTCAGATTTCCAGTAGTTCGTCAAAGTTTTTCTCGATAGGTGGATGATCGGGAAAAACCTTTTCTTGATTATAGAAGAGTATAACCAACTGAAAGGATTGCCAGGGGAGACAGTACAACAGTTTTCAGCCAGATTTAACCAAGTTTATTATTCAATGCCAGTTGAGATAAGGCCTACTCCTAGATCTGCTCTCTTGCACTATCCAGGTGCCTTTGATCCGGAGATGGAGTTTCAGATGAGAGAAAGGGATATTGCAATGCTTCATGAGATGCAAAACAGTGCAGTAAATGTAGAGGCGCATCTGCTCATCCGACGGGCAAGGTTGAAAGAAGAAGAGATGAAAAACATAGATCTGGTCGAATCAACATCTCTAGAGGTAAAGCTTGACATTTTGGTAAGTGCAGTGGAAAAGATGATGGACAAGATCAACACAAGGAATGATTATGATGTTCAAGCCTCATGGCTCGCTGATTGAAGAAGAACAAGTTTCTGATCCAAAATTTTTTGTTTCTTATCCTAATTGTTATAGATCTGATAATGATTGTCTTATTAATCATCTTGGAGAAGAGAGATTTGTTGATATGACATGTATGCTTGATGATGTCTTTTATACTGATGATTTGCCTCAGTTTGATTAGTATGATGATGATTATGTTCTCCAAACAGAAGTTAATATTGCAAACAAATCAACAGCTCATTTGTGGGCGGAAGAAGTTCATTTTTAGCAGCTCGAATACAGTGATCAACCGATGCATATCAACTATGACAATGACGAGGAAAGTGCAACAAATTTTGAAATAATTGAAAGACCTTTACCTTTTTGTTTTGATTCATGTCAGTTCATAAGAGCCAATTTCCCTGCAATTAGAAATCAGTTGTCAACAAGTTTTGATTTGGACCATCTTGAGGGCAATAAAAACCTTGTTCAAGACTTCTCATATTCAGCTTTGCAGCCCTTGAATGCCATTGATTGTCAAGTTGCAGATGAAGGCATGGAAGCTGAAACATTTGATCAAATGATACAAGAAGGTTTCCTACCTTTTTGTTTTGAATCATTTCAGCTTTTGAAGGGAAATTTGCATAGTACATCTCCATTGAAGAATGAGCAGCATGTAGGCAATCATGTAATCACATTGGAACCAATAGAAAATGGGTTGCAACAATCTTTTCAAGTTTTTCATGATCCTATAGCTGATGTTTTGGATGAGGTTTGTGGTCAAAGTCCTACTCCATTGACTACATGTGAGCTTGAAACGTGTACTAATATAAACTTGATCCGGCAACCAGTTTCTTTGTCATTTTCAACAGAGGTCTCATCACAAGGCTCAGAACAAAGTTTTCATTCATGGTATGAGGAAAAGAGAAGTAATCCATTGGATGAGCTAAGTTCCAGTGTGCTTGAATTTCAAGATCCTTATGCAGTGTTTTTGGAGGCGGATAGAGAATTCATATCATTCAACAGATCTGTTTCTAAGTTATCATGGGAGTTGCCTTTCAGTAGTTCTCTCTTGTTGTTCATAAGCGAGCATTTGCGGAGAATTCAAACAGCAGACGAAATACATACTTGGTTGCATTGGTTGTTTCATTTCACTTGATCAGGTGATGAACGAAACTGTTAGAGTAGGTTGTGATGAATAAGCTCCCCTTTGAGCATCTTTTTCAGTTTGTCAGTTGTGTTGAAGTATCATGTCAGTTTTTATTTGAGTCATGAGTCATTTGTGAATCAATTTTCAGTATTTTTGTTAATTTAGTTTGTCTCGGTTTTTAGTCATGCATTTCAGCTTGAGTTTTTGACTCCATTGCCCAATGGATGAAGGCACTGGTCTACTCTCCCAAAGATCTGCCGTTCTTGGCACCTCCAAGGAGCTACTATCCCCATTGGAGCCAATGTTAGTGTCAGCCTTTGTATCCTTCCTCCAGTGATCAAATATGCTCTTACAAAGTGATTTTAAGGTGTCAAGGTCAAATTTTGTCATTTCAAAGAGTCTTCAAGCAAAATTTGGTCACTAGACTTTAGGTCTAGGGTTTGTTTTTACTCTTTTCAAAGTTGTCCAAATGGCATTCCATGTCATCATTCAGCTGAGTGTATCATCATTCAAAGGGTTTTCATCATCATGTCAGGTTCCAATGGGTAATTTTACACCTTGTTCATGCTTCAGTTGCGTCTAGGTAAGTTCACTTCCCTCTCCTAGGGTTTTGGAGGTAATTTCTCTTGGATGGCCAAATCTTCATAAAAACTTGTATCCTAATGTTCATACACCTTCCCCTATCCTTAATGTACCTTATTAAACACTTCCCATCACTGAGATTCCCCAAATTCCTCATTTTTCCACAAACCCTAGTTTCTTGCTACAACTTGGCAATTTTCTAGGTTGGACCTGTGTTTCGCCCTTTTGGACCCCTTCCCCTTACTCAATATCTGATATTCCACTTTCCCCTACTTCCTAACATCCCTCCTTACTCCCAAAAATTTCCTCAAGAATTTAGAAGCCCCCTATCCCCTTCATTTCGCTTCATTTCGACAATTCCCTTGTTCCACACATCGGGATAGGTTTCACTCAAATGATGTTTCAGAGCAATAAAAGATGAATTTTGGAAAACGGAGAGAGGTTTTTGTTCACAACATGCCAAGGAAGAAAAAATTCTTTCACTTTTTACACAGGTATAATGTTTTTGGAGAAATGTCAAAAATACAATCGCCTCGGGAGAATTGATGCACCTCTAAAGTGACCTTGGGAAAATCAATTTTTCTCCTAGCTTGGTTTGCCAAATAACTTTCTTGATGAGTCAAATTCTAACTCGACAAACATATCTTTCCAATGAGCTATCATGAGCTCAATTTGGAGTTGAGGAAGGCATTCAAACGTTGACTGCAACAGCACTCTGCCTTGAGGCAGCCTCATTTGGCACATTTTGACCAGTCTTGGGAGATTTGATTTTTGTCAAGGAAAATGAATTCCAAATTGAAAAATTCAAATTGATTTAGAAATTAGACTCAAAGACCTTTCCAACGAGCTATCACACGCCTAATTTGAACACCGGGAAGGTCTCCAAAATCCTCTTGAAAAAGTGCGTTGCGCATAGGAAGTGTGCGCTGCGCATAGAGAGGTGCGCTGCACATTGGGCCTCACTGGCTAGTGTAAATTGACAAGGGCTCTGCGCATAGAGGGGTGCGCTGTGCGTTGGGTTTGTGCACTGCGCATTGGGTTACAGCAACAAGAAAACTCTGTCCATGCAACCAGATCATACCAAATCCACTCCAAAACTTGCAAGTAGGTATTTCCTTGCTGCTCAGTCAATGTTATAATGTTTGAAGTGTGTTTCAAGATGGGAAATTTGTTGTATTGGCTCTTGAAAACCGAAACCCTATGTTCATGTCAAAATCATTCCTTAAGCATTTTTTAACGGACATGTGGGTGGTTTAGTGAATATTTCTCATCCTCCATTGATGAAAACCATCTCCATGCTCATTTGTAAACCTTAGCCAACATTGCAAAGGGTACACATTACACTTTTGTCCATTTTTCAAACATTGACTGTTTTATGCCAATTCATTGAAACAAAGCATTACCATTATGGCTTGGTTTGTATGATGCTTTGGTAAACATATTTGGGTTTTGAGTATGCATTGAATTTTAGACTCCAACACACCTATATCAACACACACTTATGGAGCTGTGACACATCCGTTGAAGACCGGCAGGCTGCCCGAAGACATATACATGAGATGACACCCATTGAGCAGGAGGTAGAGGCTGACCGGGTGATTTGGCTTGAGAGGGTCAACATCCACTTAGAGAAGTTGTTGGCGAAGGCTAATAGAGACAAAGACATGCTTCGTCACATGAAAAATCATTATTGGGCTCGCATGCATGTTGGCAAAGCAAAAATGAAGATTTTGCAAAGGAGGTTGAGAAAAGCACTAAAACGGCGAAAGAGGCTTGATCGTCTTTGGATTTTGGCCGAAGCCTTTTTGGCTGAGCAAGGTACTTGATTGGGGACCCCCAGCCCAAATTTCAAGAAATTTGGAGAAAATTTTGTCAATTTTGAATTTTTTGGCTCAACGCGCAGCGCGCTACCCATAAGATTGGGAGGTCCAAATCACAAATGGTTTGAATTTTTGGATTTGTCATGATGAAATATACCTTCTCAGCTATTTCCAAGACATTTAATCAAGGTTTGGGTCCCAAAAGGGTCCAAAAACATGCAAAAAATGACCTCACTGCCCCTTCTTGGACACACAGGAAGCAGTCTTGGGAGAATGAACTTTTGGATGGTCAAATGGACACCAAATGGGAAAATTCCACTTGGGTTGGAAATTAGACATCCAGGGCTTTCCAACAAGGCAACCTAAGCTCAATTTGGATGCCTGGAAGTGCCTAAAAATCAACATGAAAAGTGCGATGCGCATAGAGATCAGGGCGCTGCGCATTGAGGATTTTGGCCAATTTTTCACCTTCCAGCTCAGAATTTCGGCCAGTTATGACCAGTTTCACCTCTTGATGTAATTTTTGGTTTTCCTTGATGTAAGTTGATGTATATGATGTAATTTTGGCATTATATTACCTATTCTATATGATTCATTCACAAAATAGCAAAAATTTAATGAATGAATCAGTTTCCTAGCATATAGGGGTTAGTTGTTTGACTACCTAGTTTTCAGTTCCTTGTTTAGAATTGGTTGAAACAACTCCTAGACGGAGGAGCTCGACCCCTAGAGGTTAGAGAATAAGGTTAGCTTGATCTATATATGTAAATTTTCATTCAGTAGCAAGGGTTGGACTCTTGGGGAAGAGGCTTTGAAACTTTATTGTACATTTTACTTCAGCATTTTGGCAAAGGAAAGACCAGGGTTTTGCAGCACTGTTTGGAATTATTGTGGCTTTATGTCTTGATGGTGTGCTTATTTCAGTACTTGTAAGTTTGTTATGTGTATCGTTTTCCTTCTCTCATCTTCTACAATTGAACAAAATGAAGTGTTAAGGTAGAATTCATAATCTGTAATTCTCTGCCTTTAAGTTTGTTTAATATCCTATGTTTTCATCTGTTTAAGGAGAATCCTTGAGGTTTTCTTGCTCTCCTTAGCTCCTCACCTGTATGATCTATTCACCTCATTTCTTTTAAGGCATCAAACAATTTCCTACCTTGCTCCATTCAGACCTCTACAGAAACTGTGTCTCATCCCCGAGCCCAAATTTCCTTTCCCATTGTTTTCAACAAAACCCTAAAAACAACCAAATCAAAACCTCTGCACTTAATACCTAACCTAAGATCAATTGCAATTTTAGTCATCTCGAGCCTCATTGATTACCTTTTCCGAGATTGACCCGGAGAGAGCCCTCTCCTGTCCTCGTAGGGATAGCTACGAGGCTGAGCATGGTTTGATGTTGCCTTGAGTTTTTCCTTCCTCAGCCTGAGGCAGATTCGAGCGCTAACAAGTGGAAACATTAATTTATTCCCTTGGGGAAAAAATCTAGTGTAGCTTCTTTGTCTCAATACAAGTCGAAAGAAGCAATTTCATGGAGGTAGTGACCAAAGGGTTCAAGACTATCAAACTATAAAGGAAGGAGTTCGAACACATTAAGAATTAAAAGGCTAATTATTAAATATTATAGAAGTTGCACTTGGAAGTAAAATATGTAGATTTACTGTACTTGAAATTCCAATGAAAATAGATTGTAGGATGGAGTTTAATAATAGGAAATAACTTCAGATAAGAAAGAAAAACATAGAATGTTGTAAAGGAATTATAACTGACAAAAGATTTTAAATGAAAAATCCCAGACTCGTTTCTGATAACAACATAGAAACTTAGTCAAAACCCTATTAGATATGTACATATACATTATATTTGTATAGGGTTGTTACCCTATAAGTTTAACAAACTTTTCTAAACTAATCTAGTCAAAACTTTGTCTATTCATAAGAGATATGATTAAACACTGAAGATAAAGAATTTATTCTAGGCTGAATAGAACCATAAGGTTTTGTCTATGGTTTTAACTTAAAATTCCTAATTGGTAAAAGTGATCAGGAGTCAATGCAAACTACAAAATTTTCATTTATGTTAAGGGAATATTAGTTTACTATTCAAGAACCAACCTCTGCCAATAGTGATTTTGGTGAAGAGAAGGCTAGAAGTTTTACTTTGGTTCCACAATAGTACTGTACATAGGATAACATAAGAAATAAGTTCAAACCCTTGGTCAAATTGTCTACCTGTGTTGAATTCAAAGAAATGAAAATTTATAACTATAGTAGAGCTCACTTGAGGAAATGGATGGGGGAAATAAAACTTGTTCCTGGTTAAAACAAGAATACGACTGCGTAACAAAGAATTCATTTTTTTGTGGTAAACCATGGAGAGGATTTGGTACTCTTAACAAAAATATTCCTTAAGAATAATAAGGAGAGTAGTTAGTTAAAGCTAATAAAACATAAATTGTTAACCTGTTGAAGAAATATTATCGTAAGTTACTTTGAAAATTAATTTATACTTGGATATGCCAAATTTGAACACTTGAAAACGTAATGTAATTCCATTTCTAGAGACTATACAAGGCCAAAAGATATGATAAGATTAAAGATATTTGGTATTAACAGAGAAAGTCAGATTTAGAAAGGGTAGCGGACTAGAGAAACGCTCTATCTACAAGACCTAAATGAAAGCAATGATAATGAATGGCCAGAGGCAGGGTCATTATGACCAACAAAGAACCCTAGAAATACACATTATTGATCAATCCATATCACATTGAAACTATTGGTTCAAACACACACATATTTCCATGTTGCCCGATGTAAAGGAAAGTGATACCCTTACTATGGCATAGATAAATATATTAGTATAGTATATAACGTATAAAAAAGGGGCGTAGACATGTTTTTACATATGTACTAGGTAAAAACTTACCATATAATGATAAAACAAGGTCCTTTAGGTGGTTAAGGGACTTTATTTGATTATTTAAAACAAACAAACACACACTCACGCACATATACACCAAGCTATAGAAACGTAAAACATACAAAGACCCATGGGTCTAGGAGATAAAATTATTAACTCTTATAATTAAACCTTATTATGAAATGATAAAGAGAAAGGGGTATGAACCCATAGTGCTTTGACATGACCACAATTGTTTTGATACAAATATTAATATGCATAATAAACCAATGAGGGAATATCCTTAGAAACATGGATATATAGGATTGGTTTTGATATTAATTCTAATAAGGAATTTAAGAAACATTAAAGCCTAGATCTATACTATTTCAACAACGATTAAAAGACGGAGTAGGAAGGATTTGAAGACTTTATCAAGATTATGAAAATGAAAGTATTTTAAATTGCAACCAATCCAAATCATTACTTAAGCATAGTGACAAGGGATAGGAGTAAATGTACATATAAGTAAAATAAAATGAGTGATACCTTGCCTTAAAAATTAAGACTGACTTATGCTCATGCAATGAAAAAGAATAGTGAATAATTCTCAAAGCTATGACTAAATATTTAAAGTGTAGAAGAGGAATATAGTGTGCACATAATAATAATAATAATAATAATAATAATAATAATAATAATAATAATAATAATAATAATAATAATAATAATACACAGTTTGTTTGAGAGGTATATTACATAGGGACAAGGCTTTCAAGTTGCCATGAATTTCACAAACTTTTGTAACCTTAAATGCAGAAACATGCCTAAGGGAGCCAAGAGGGTTGTGATACAAAACCAAAAACTACATAAGACACTAGGGAAAATGACCATGACAACTTTTGATGGGTCCTCAAAGTGTTCAACTATATCGTGGGTTCAGGAGTTAGACACATATTTCTAGCTCCATAATATGATAGAGAAAAATGCCATTATGTTGGCTACTTTACATTTGGATGGAGAGGTCCATAAGTGGTGGTACCATTGGTTGGCGACTTTGGGCCATGCCAAAATAACCTCATACTACGAGTTTACATATAAACTCATGGAACACTTTGACAAGAAGGACCCAGAGATTTATTTAGGATAGTTGGTACAACTCAAGAAAACTGGCAGTCCAAAGGTATATATCTTAGATTTTCATAGGCTATAAATTATGGTCATCGATATATCTAATGCATGGTTGGTGATGTTTTTTGTGGAGGGGTAGTCTGAGCCTCTACATGGTTGGGTTAAGGCTTATAGGCTTTCCACTCTACAATATGTAGTTGGTAGAGCTAAAGACATGAAGGATGTTATTCCTAAGAGTAGGTTTCCTCCTAACCAAAGATTCCCCTAAAAGAAAAAAGAGTCTAAAACCTTTCAGAAGGAGTGGACGAGAAAGCTAAAGCCGAATGAGGAAACCCGGAAAGAAATGAGGAAGAGAAAACTATGTTTTGACTATCAAGAGCCTTAGGTACCAGGGCGCAAGTGTTTAGGGAGAGGACAACGCGTGAAAGGCCCATTATATTGAGGTCTATTCAAACAATGACAATTATGAGGAGGACAAAGAGCAGGCACAAGAATAGGGATGCCAGGCGACATGTGAGGAGACTTCACAAGTTCGAGCTATAGGTCTAGTTATGGTACATGACAGATTTTATTAGATACCACACATTCAGAGTTAGAGGGGTTATGTTGGGACATAATGTGACAATATTGATTGATGGTGGGGCATCCCACAACTTTAGAGATGCAACTACGTTGGATCAACGAGAGATTCCAATAGAGGATTTTAATGGTTTCACAGTGATCATACCAGGTGGTTATCAGATGGAGTGCAATAGATGGATCCCCAAACTAAAAAGAATCATGGGGAATTACACATTGATAGATGACTTGTTTGTGGTAGATGTATCAGATTTCAATGTGGTGCTCGAAGTTCAGTATATTTATTCCATTGGTAGATACGCTACCGATTAAAGGAATATGGAGATGGAATTCACAGACCATGGTGGGAAAAATGTAGTTTTGCGAGCCATGCATTAGTAGTCCCCCAATATAGTATCATCTCACAACATGGAGGCTATGTTATAGCATGGAGACATAAAGTGGGTAGTTGAGTGTTACATTTGTGATAGGAAGCCACTAGATCAACCTTGACAACATCTAAATGATATCAATGTATTACTCCTTAAACATCAATAAATTTTTGGTGATATTCCTTCAAGTAGACACTTAGATAAAGGGTTTGATCATTTTATAGAGTTAACGGATGGGGTTCAGGGAGTTATAACTAGCCCTTACTTCCGTCCCAAGGTATACAAGGACGAGATTGAAAAGGATATCAAGGAGTTGTTATGGTCGAGCCAGATTCATCCTTGTTATAGTCCCTACTAGTGTCCAATCCTAAGGTTGATGAGCTAATCGATGAGTTAAAGGGAGAAAAATAATTTTTGAAGATATTTCTTTGATTGGGATATCACCAGATCAGAGTTTGGGAATAAGACATCTTAAGAAAACTTTCCAGTGGCATTATGGGCACTATGAGTTTTTGGTTATGCCATTTGGTCTAACTAATGCCCCTGTTATGTTTCAATACTGCATGAACCATGTGTTCAACAAACAACTACAAAAGTTTTTGTTTGTTTTCTTCGATGACATATTTACAATAGGACTTGGGAAGATCATTTTTAGAACTTGGATGAGGTGTTGGGAATTTTAGAAGAATGACAACTCTACAAAAAATGTCAAAATGTGAGTTTGGTATGACTCAGATTCTATATTTGGGGCATGTGATTGAGGGAGACGAAGTCCAGGAACACCACGATAAAATCATGGAAATCGACGAGTGGCCTACCCCCAAGAATGTGATAGAACTAAAAATATTCCTAGAACTCTACACCAATTACATGAAGTTTGTTAAGGGGTTCTCACAACTAATAATGAATATTACAGATCTCGCTAAGAAGGGAGATTTCAGTTGGACAGATGTGGCACATGCAACCTTTGATAGGATGAAACAAGTGATTATTTCATGTCCCGTGCTAGCTTTACTGAACATCACTCAACCGTTCATGCTTTAGTGTGATGCTTGAGGGACATGGACATGAGATGAGTTTATGCATAATAACCAGTCCATTACTTTTGAGAGTCACAAACTCAAGGAATATGAGCGACATTACTCAATATATGATAAGGATATGTTGACCATCATACATTCATTAGCCATATTCAGACAATACTTGGTGGGGGAGAGGTTTAAGGTGAAGACAAACAGTAACAACCTAAGGTTCCTCATGGAGCAGAAAGAGATGAGTTAACAACAACATAATTGGATCAATAAAATTCAAGAATATGATTTCAAGATCGAGTATGTTAAGGGAAAGAACAATGTCGTAGCTGATGCCCTTTCCAGAGCACCACCCACTCTCTCTCTCTCATGGAGATTTTAATTGACGGGAAATCTCTCCTGCTAGTTGAGTACACGAAGAACAAGTTTGTTTGTGAGATCCTTAACAGATTGACCCAGGATGACAAGTACCACGTCATTGATGACATCATCTATTGCAAAGACAACATCTACCTAGTACCATATTCTTAGCTCAAGGAAACGATCATGCATGTAGCGCACAACTCACCATTCATAAGGAACCCTGGGTATTTGAAAACCTACAAGTAGATCATGGAAATAATCATGTGGAAGGGCCTTAGGACAAATGTTTTGAGATTCACAAGGGAGTGCAACATCTGCCAACAGAATAAATCAAAGCATACTCACCCGGTAGAGTTACTTTAGCACTTTCCACTGAGAAAAAATCGGAAAACATTTCGATAGATTTCATGAAGAGCTACCTCAGGTGTAGGAGAAGGACTACATTTATGTGATGGCAAACAAACTCACAAATTTTGCACACTTCTTCACCATACCTTCCTCAGAGAGATATTCAAATTGCACAAACTGCCAAAGATTATCGCTAGTAACAACGATCATAAATTCATGCGAGGATTTTGGTAGGAGTTGTTCAAGTTGGTTGGGACAAAGTTAATGCCAAGTATTAGTTACCACTCAGAAATAGATGGGCATATCAAGATAGTTAACAAATGGTTGGATAACTATTTGAGAAACTATGTGTCATGATAACACAAAGCCTAGATAAAGTGGTTACACTTAGGGGAGAATTGTTATAACACCACTTATCACATGTAGATTGGGATGACACCCTTTAGAGGCTTGTATGGGTATGCTGCACCAACGCTTGTGGACCAGGAGTTTGGAGACAATAGGGCACCTAATGCTAAGGATTGCATTCAAGAGAGCCAAGATATGCTACAAATCCCCAAGGATAATTTGTAGATGACAACAAATAAGAAAAATTCTTATGTAGGAAGGCATTAAGTGGAGCATGGATTTGAGGTAGGTGACCTGATATATATTCGTTTACAACCCTACTAGAAATCATCACTTAAAATAATAGGGGCAGAGAAATTGAAGCCCAGATTCTATGGACCCTATAGGATTTTAGGGTATATAGGAGAGTTGGCATATGAGCTAGAGATCCCATAGGGGTGAAAGATACATAATGTCTTCCATTTCATGCCTCAAAAAGTCCCTAGGGAAACACTTCATCACTTCTACTAATATTCTGCAATTGGACGAAGAAGGGAAGTTGATTATGGTTCTGAAATAAATTTTGGAGGTAAGGGAATGAAAGAAAATAAGTAGGACCATCAAAGAGTACCTAGTTAAATGGAAGAATTTACATATAGAATATTCCACATGGGAAGGGGAATAGGTGCTCCAATGTCCTAGATTGAAATTGCTTGAGGACAAGCAATCTTGGGTAGGGAGGATTGTAATGTTTGCATCCGCACAAGAGACATAAGGAGAATATTCCGCTAACCTAATTAAGTTCATGTAGGCTAGGACAAGAATATTAATCAATGGAACACAATTTTCTTAGGAGAACACCTTATAAAAGCTAAAGTGGAGAAAAAAGGACATGGGTCCTAGGCTAACAAAAAGTCACTTTTAGATTATAAAGTGAGAAAACCCACTAAAGTGAATTTATTAAAATAAATGGTAAAAGGGTGAAACAAGGGTCAAGTGAGGTATAAAAAAAATGAAATGAGGAGTCTCTCATTCTTGCATTTGGTCACTTGAAAAATAGATTTTTAGAGAGCCCTTGGGAAACGATTCTAGGGTTTTGGAACTGTCATTCTAGTTGTTGGTCCCAGTTTTGAAACTATACACCCTAGCTGGTATTGGAGCGAAATCACTCAGGTTATGGCATTGCACTTCATTATTGACAAGGAAGAATAGTTTGGTAGAAAAGGTGCAGATCTGGAAGTGTTATCAATTGATTTTATAACCAATATTTTTCCATTCTCTATTATCTTTAATAGTTCGAGTTTATTCCCATTCATCATAGCCATTCACTGAAGGAGACAAGATAATAATAGGAGGTGGAGTTCACACCTTTCAAGAGGCCAATTTCCTTCTCTCATATCAGGCCGAGGGCTTATCTTCTTTGTTGGCTGAGTTTGATCTAGCTCACGTAAAATTTCCTTCTTTGGTTAGTAGCTCAAAAGTATTCCATATGGGAGGGCCAAGAACAATCTTTATGAAGGGGTTGAATGCCATTCTTGTTGGTTGAGTTTACTGTCAAGAATTATCCCTGTTCTATGGGGTCGAGTTTACCTTTTGAGGGCTGAGTTCTATGTCTATGGGAGCTGAATGTTACTGCTGTGTATGGGAGATAAAATTCTGAGTTGTGCATACCGGATTTGAAGGTTGAACCTGTACTATCATCAATTCTGAAGGTAGCCATTTATTGCTGGTACTTTTCTGAGTTATTTTCAGAAGGGAAATAAGAGTTATATTGTTGTTGCAAGTATATTTCAGTGGTATGTACATTTTTGGGTTTAATACAAAATATATACTGTTGTTTTGAAGTGTCTTTCAGTATCTATCTGGCACTATATTACTTATTTTAAAATAAACTACACAAAGAATGCATCTACAACCATATGCGGGCAGACTATTTGAAAAAAAACCTTAGTGACAAACTTGAACAAACTCGAACAAACTCAGAAATTTTGGTGTGTTATTTCAAGATGTTCCAATGAGGGTGTCTTACATCAAAACTTCTTCAATGTGGTGTTTTGTTATTTTCTTTAGTGCATCATGAATAAGTAATGTTATAACAATATTAGAATATTAAAAGCATATAATATAATTCAAAGTGACCACCTTATCTAGTGAGATAGGTGTCAATTAGGTGTATCTTTAATGGTTGAGAAAGAATTTGTTAGCCCCCACCTGGGCATACCTCTCCCTGCCCCTCCACCTCCCCTCCCTTACCCCCACCCTCCCCACCCTACCTCCACTTCAGTTCAAATCTCACTTTGTGATATGCATACACTCTTTGCAGGCAAATGATTGTTTTAGGCCCTAAAGAATTTTCTTTAACCTAGGTACCATACTCAAAATTAGGGGAAGTACTTAATGAGTTTTCATATGAAGTACTTAGTGCATAATATACATAAATAAATAAATAAATCTCTCTCTCTCTCTCTCTCTCTCTCTCTCTCTCTCTCTCTCTATATATATATATAAAGAGAGAGAGAGAGAGAGAGAGAGAGAGAGAGAGAGAGAGAGAGAGACTTCATTCTTAGTATATTTTATCTCTATGAACTTCGTCACTATACTACCATAGATACCTACTTGATTTGAACCTTCTATAGTTCTCATTTTTTAAAAGGTTGTATTTGGTGGTTGTTTTACCTCAATTTAAAAAATTAGTGCTATGAAATCATCCATTTTTTTCGAAGTAGTTTTTTAAAATTTTAAATTTTCCTTGCTATAAAAAATCAACACTTTTTTTAAATGTTGTATTTTCAAATATTTTTCAGTTTTACTTAAAATGTTTAATTATTTCGTAAATATTTTTCAAAGTTTAAAATAACAAAAACAACAAAAGCCTGAGTTTTTTCATTTTTAATATTGTTAAAAGTGTTATATGTCATTTATCTTTTTCAAATTCAAAATTTCATTTAGTTATATACAATTAATCAATTTAGGGTGTCATATGTTTTATATAAAATTTAAATATGTTTTTATTTGTTTATGGATTAGAAGATCCTTTCATTAACTAAAGAAAAAATTACATCTCGCTTGGATTTTCAAAGTCCAATTTTTTTTCCTTGATGGGGGTGAGAAACAGAGAGGAGGATGTTCCCAAGGGAATGTGTGGGTGCCTATGGTGAGCACGTGGCTATAGGATGGCAGGCTGGCCTCACGACCCTCCCATATTACCTTGAGTACGAGAGATAGTAAGTATTGATGTGGGAAACCTCAAGTCACATTGGGTCTTGCGGAGGGTGGTGAGTGCATTAACGTTATGGAGGGTGTTCGATGGCCATTCTGTAATGGAGAGAGTTTTGGAGCATGTCCATGGAGTGTTTGGAGAAGAGGAGTGCGTTGAAGAGGTGCTCTGGGCTGGCATTGTTGTAGAAGGTTTCGCCCCTGTTGTTGGGTGTGGGTTGCTGTCAATTGCCAAATTGGGCTTAGAAAAAGGAAGTTTGCAAGGAATGTGGTGTATGTGCATCTAAAGGGGGTGGTTTGGTGGGGATTCTGGTTTGTTTAGTGTGCTTTTAGTTAGGGTTAGTTGCGAATTTTCCTTTGGTGGAGCGAGCTTATTGAAGTGCGCCTCTCTAACTAGTTCACAGGGTCCTGGGCTGCAGGGTGGTGCATTGGCGAGCCTGTTGTGGGTTTTGGTTTGTTGGAATTGTGAGGGGTCACTTTAGGGGGGGTGTATGCTGCTGGTTCAAGTTGGGAAATAGATTTATAAGCTGTGGGTACCCGATGTTGGATGGAGAGGAGGTTCAGCCGGAGCTGGTGGTCTTGACCCGTGCGTGGATTATTTGGGATCTATTAGAAGGGTGGCCTTTGTCTCGCTTAGGTGGTGTTAGGGTTTCAAGCATGAGGACAGTTCCTCACTCAGGGTGGTCCTCAACCCTGGTGTTGCCTAATTGGGGTAGGCCAGGCATGGCTAAGTACCTTCTTCGATTCGAGCTAGTGTCTGGCAGCGATGGAGCAAGTCTGAAAGGTATAAGTGTAGAGGGTTCAAGATGCGTGTTGT
Organism: Pinus tabuliformis; assembly: GCA_031772625.1. Classification (NCBI taxonomy): domain Eukaryota; kingdom Viridiplantae; phylum Streptophyta; class Pinopsida; order Pinales; family Pinaceae; genus Pinus; species Pinus tabuliformis. The sequence goes on along the minus strand of CM062807.1, from coordinate 367,942,360 downwards.
AGATTTTTCTATCACTTGTCATACAAGTGCTTCAGGAGATATAGAATCCTGCTAGAGACAACCTCTAGGTTGATATGAGACCAGTGCCTAGGGCATCTTAAGAAAGGAGTGCTTTTGAAGATTATCAGTAGGGATTTCTGCTGCACTCCATATGTCACGTAGTTTGAAAAGCTAATTCAAGACTTGGTTAAATAGTCCTTCATCAAGTTAAACTCAATAAAATACATAGATCTAAATACTTGGGGGTAGATATGGGTAATATTAAAGAGAAATGTCTAGTTCTAGTGACTGACACACAACAATAGGTAGCTTAATATTGGCGTTGTAGTAAAAATGAAGAGGAGGAAATAAAGGAGGGAATTCGATGTAGATGGATGGATTCAACACATAATCCTAAGCAACAAGTTCCAACAAAAGTGTGGAAGAATGAGGAGGTGAAATGGAAGAAATAGTGGAGCACTAATTAAAGTTCCAAGCTCTACGCATCATGAATACATTTGTCACCAAAAAACATTAACTAAATCTATGCACATTACAGGTACATAAGTAAATATGTAGTTAACATAGATAATGTTACTACTTAGCAAAAAATATACAACCATGAATGAGAGTGATACCCACAACTTCATTACACTATTTCAAAGGAAGAAAGACATACATGAAGTGTTATACATAGGGGAAAATATACTGCACATTGCTCTGATTGGAATCAACAAAAACAATTTCATTAACCTTTTGAGATGTAGTCCAAAATCACTAGTCCATTACATTCAACAATTGTATCAGTCCAAGGGCCTCATGAACAAGAAAATGGATCCAAAAGGGACCCACTTTCTCTGTAAACAGAGAACCTCTAGAATGGAGGTTTTGGGAACCTCAAGTGTTTCCTCCTTCTATTTACAAGGAGAGGGAGAGCTTGAAAACCAGTTACAAAAATATATTACCCTAGCTCCAGCTATCTGATTGACTAGCTGTCTCGACATGTGAAGGTCTGCTACCCAAATCATTGCAATTGAATTTGATTCCATTCTTTAAAATACACAAGTTGAAGAAAAATAGAAATAAGGGAACTAAATGATGGCTAAGGAAAATATCTCCCTGTCGTTCCTAGGATTGCCTCTAATTAGGCCATGTCTCTGCCATGATTCTCTTCTTAAGCTACTTGACTGATTCACCTGTCGCTTTCCTCTTATCTGCCTGAACTTCCCACTTTCTAGAGTTGGGAGCGATTAACAATGGTGGCCTTGGTGGTGTTTAAGAATTATAACTATCAACTCATCCATCATATAACTCCCCACATTTCATTATCAGAGCGTTATATGCCCTGTAATATAGCCATAATGTTATATCAAATGTTTTTCATCATCGAGACTTTTACTATTAAATACATTACAAAACAACGATTTTTGATATCCTTTGGCCCCTTTTGTTTAGCCCCTTTCTGCATTTCTTCATCATAGGACTGAGGGCTATCACTAGAGGCTTAGCCTTAAGGTGATAGGGCATTTAGAATCCTGATGGGGGCCCTTTTTCCTTTGTAAAGTGCTTTGCACCCCTGATCCTTTAAGCTCTTCTAGTGACTGTGTGTTAGCCCAATATCGGATCCCCTCTTCATTGGAAGTTTCCAATAGAAGGATTAACATTGGAGTTGCGATATTTTTCACTCTTGATATGCCAATCTACGATTATGACGTCATCACTCCACATGGAAATTCCCGAGTGGTGACATGTGTCACCCAGATATGTCCCCTTAGGCCCCTCAAAATGCCAAAATTTTGTGCCAAGTGTCCTTCTGTATCACCACGTCATGCTGACATTAGATGCCACTTTAGCTTTATCAGAACTAATCATATGTTGTCACGTGTATTTATCAAATCCAATCATGTGTCGCCACGTGTAGCTTATCAAAACCATTCAGATTGCACCATGTGTCCTTCTAGAGGAGAGATAAAAGGGCCTCCCTGCCCTTGGTTTTGCGATGAAATCCTTTGAAAACTTATATTTGAGTCCCCCGATGATTTTACATATCAACACATTACCCTTGTTGCACCTTTTAAAGGGTTTCACTTTCAGAAGTTCCGATATGCGATTGTTGATGTTACGATATGCTTGATGTTCTGATCTCCTCCAATCTTCGATGTATGATCACCGCTATGCTGGACTGTTCTGGTGTGCGATCACCAATATGCTCGAATGTTCTGGTGTGTGATCATTGATATGACCAACTGTCACTTGACCTTCGATATGAGATCACTGATATGCCCAATTGTTGCTGGACCTTCGATATGAGATCGTTGATATGCCCAATTGTCACTGGATCTCCGATATGCAATCATTGATATGCTAGGACCTCTGATATTGTAATTTTTGATATTTTCATATGCTTTCACAAGGCTTCAATCCTTGAAACTTCAGAAGACCATAGATTTTGATTCAGGAGTCCATTTTTGGACTTCCACATATTGTTGGAAATATTTTTCAGATAACTTTCCAATGGAGAGGGTTCAATTTCAGATTTTAGTCCTTTTTAGGCTTGGAAGATGACTGCAAACGTCTCTTCTCATTTTATCTTTAGACAACTGAAAAAAGATTTTGTCGTAGGTGGCAAAATTGGCTCCAACTGGGAACAATGCCTTGCTGAAAAGGTGTTGAGAACCTACATAATAATAGCCTTCACCATTGGGCATGGAGTTAAAAATATGTTGAACCTATAAAACTAGAAAATATCCATGGAACTTTATTTTTTGGGAGTCCTTTCCTTATAATATTGAAATGCAAAAATAGAAACTTTAACAATTGGAAATTAAATGCTTAACTAGTGAGTTTATTTATATACAACTTATGAATATGGCTCAATTCACCCAAGTGAGGTCAACCTTCCAATGGTACCAAGTTAGCTTTTGGGTGCTGGACCTAATGCCTCCATGCTACTAAATTTTAAAAATAAAAACAAGCATGCACCATGAAAAATCTTAAAAAAAGAAAACTTGATACATACTCTAGAAACAACCTCTGCTGTTGACCAATGAATGTTGTCATGTAGTCAGCTACAGGGTCATAGAACTGACAAGCGAAAATTACAGTTGCCTCATTTTCTTGAAAATTCTGCTGACCAAAGCACGATTCCATATAGTCATCTACTGGATCATAGAGTTGATAAGATAATTTTATGGCTGTCTCCCTCTCTTGAACAATTTCAAGGAATGAATCTTTCTAAAAAGGCAGCCATGACACCATTTGGCTCTTCAACTTTGGGATCTTCTTGAAAAATTTGTTGTTGGAAGCCTTCTCCCCACTTACTAGTAAGAAACTCACTTTGAAAGTATGCAACTATCTTATACTCCTCTAAATCATCTGAATCATACATTGGAGAAGGTTCTTGCACTTGTTCTCTAGGTGAAGGATGTGAATTGTAAACTAGATCCACCTTGTTAACCTCTTGGTGGGCCTCCTCTTTTTGTGTAGCTTTCCATGACTGACGCTATTGTGGTTCTACATCACTCGACTCCCCATCAGATTCATACACATCATAAGAAGGAGAATCATCAAATTCGGCAGAATAATATCTCTGAGGTTTTATTTGCAGCTTCATAATGTGTCCTTCAGTTTCTTGACTTCTGGGTAGTGCTTTTTGAGGTATGTATATGCTTTCTTGGATTTGAGCCCCACAAACATCTTTAGTAGGATCATTAACCTCATAAATATTTTCAACATTAAAATGTGCACAACAATCTTCAAATAGAGCATCTAGAAGATATAATATTTTTCAAAAAAGGTTAAATGCTACGTGAAATCTCTTTAAGGAAGATATGCTGCCACGAGGCATTTTTTTGTGCCATAGTCTATCATCTTCTTCTAAATAATACATGAACAATTTCATTTTCACATATTAAAAAACAATGCCCAATTGTTCCATGCATTCATGAAAATCCTTGAGGTGTTGGTCCGACCTTCTATCCGTGTCTCCATTGAATGTAGGCACATAGGAATACCATTCTTGAAATGAAGGAATATGATGGGCATAACCAACAACAAAAGAAAAATATAGTGGGGAAATTTTTTTCACCAAGAATGCAAAAATGGTGATTTTGAAAACCCCTCTAGGTGAGTGATCTCAAGTTCAAATGTAGGGGAAGTTTTCAGTTGTTTAGCATCAGAGCGAGTATGGGGACTCTTGAAAGCCAGGATGACCAAATAAGGATATAGATAATGGAGTCGCCAGGGTGTTTATAATAAGATTCAAACAATGGAGTTTCCAAGATGTTTACAATAAGATTCTAATAGTGGAGTCACCGAGGTGAGAGATATTCAACCCACACTTCCCTTACTCACCCAACAGAGGGAATGTAAAAATTGTTGTACCCAGGGAAAAATATTCTATTCGTTCCCCATCAACGACGCCAAAAAGATGTTGTAGATTTTTCTTTCACCTATTGTACAAGTGCTTCAGAAGATATAATGGCCTCCTAGAGATAGCCTCTAAGTTGATATGAGACTAGTGCCTTGGGCATCTTAAGAGGAGTGCTTTTAAATATTATCAGTAGGGCTTTGTGCTGCACTCCATATGTCACGTAGTTTGAGAGGATAATTCAGGACTTGGGTCAATAGTCCTTCATCAAGGTAAACTAAAGAAAATACATAGATCTAAATACTTAGCAGGTAAATATGGCTAATGTCAAAGAGAAATGTCTGGTTCTGGTGCCGGCACACAACAATAGGCAGCTTAATATTGGAGTTGTAGTAAAAATGAAGAGGAGGACAGAAAGGAGGGAATTCGATGCAGAGGGTTGGACACAACACATAATCCTAAGCAACAAGTTCCAGCAGAAGTATGGAAGAATGAGGAGGTGAAATGACATAAATAGTGGAGTGCTAATAAGGTCCCAAGCTCTACGCATCATGAATACATTTGTCACCATACAAAATTAAGTAAATCTGTGCACATTATAGGTACATAAGTAAATCTATAGTTAAAAAAGGTATGGCTACTAATTAGAAGAAAATATACAATCGTGGATGAGAGTGATACTCACAGATTCATTACACTATTTCAAAGGAAGAAAGGCATACATGAAGTGATATACAGAGTGGAAAACACATTGCATATTTCTCTGATTGGAATCAATAAAAACAATTTCATTAACCTTTCGAGATGGAGTCCAAAATCACCAGTCCATTACATTAAGCAATTGTATCAGCCCAATGACCTCATGAACAAGAAAATTGAACCAAAATGGAACCGGTTTCTCTACAAACAAAGGGCCTCTAGAATGTTGGATTTGGGAACCTCTGTTAAGTGTTTCCTCCCTTTATTTACAAGGAGAGGGAGAGCTTGAAAAACAGTTACAAAAATATCTTAGCCGAGCTCCGGCTGTCTGATCAACTAGCTATTTTAGTGTGTGAAGGTCTGCTGCCCAAATCATTGCAACCAGATTTGCTTCCGTTCTTTAAAATACAAAAGTTACTGAAAGATAGAAATAAGGGAAACTGAATGATGGCTGAGGAAAATATCTCCATGTCGTTCCTAGGATTGCCTCTGATCAGGCCACATCTCTGCCACGATGCTCTTCTTCAGCTACTCGCCCAATTCCCCCGTCACTTTCCTCTTAACCGCATGAACTCCCCACTTTCTAGAGTTGGGAGCGATTAACAATGGTGGCCTTGGTGGCGTTCAAGAATCATAATTGTTGACTCATCCATCATATAACTCCCTGCATTTCACTATTAGAGTGCTATATGCCCTGTAATATAGCCATAATGTTATATCAAAGTTTTTTTCCTCATTGGGACTTTTACTCTTAAAGACATTACAAAAAACGAGTTCTGATATCCTTTGGCCCCTTTTGTTTAGCCCCTTTATGCATTTCTTCATCATATGACCAAGGGTTGTTATCAAAGGCTTAGCCTTAAGTCGCTAGGGCATTTAGACTTTTGTCAGGGGCTTTTTTTCCTTTGTAAAGTGCTTTGCGCCCCTGATCCTTTAAGCTCTTTTAGCAATCGTGTGCTAGCCCAATATCAGAGCCCCTCTTCATCGAAAGTTTCCAATAGGAGGATTAATATTGGAGTTGCGATATTCCACACTCCCAATATGCCGATCTTCGATTATGATGTAATCACTCCATGTGGCACTTCCTGAGTGGTGACATGTGTCACCCAGATATGTCCCCTTAGCCCCCTCAAAATGCCAAAAATTCCTGTCATGTGTCCTTCCATATTGCCACATCATGCTGACGTCACATGCCACTATAGATTTATCAGAATCAATCATATGCTACCATGTGTCTTTATCTGAGCCAATAATATGCCGCCACATGTAGCTTATTAGAACCAATTATATCCTGCCATGTCTGCTGCTAGAAGAGAGAGAAAAGGGCCCGTCCTCCCTTGGTTTTGCGATGAAATCCTTGTAAACCTATATTTGAGTCCCCTAAAGCTTTTAAACTATTGACACATTACCCTTGTCACACCTTTTAAAAGGTTTCACTTTCAGAAGTTCCGATATGAAATTGACGATGTTGCGATATGCTTAATGCTCCAATCTCCTTCGATCTCCGATGTGTGATCACCGATATGCCTCACTGCTCTCATATGCGATCACAGATATGCCCCACTATTCTGGTGATGCACGACTGTTGATGGAACTCCAATATGTGATCGCCAATATGCCATGACCTCTGATATTATGATCTATGATATTCTGATATGCCTTCACAAGGCTTCAATCCTTGAAACCTCATAAGACCATTACTTTTGAGCCAAGAATCTATTTTTGGACTTCCACATATCGTTTGAAATCTTGTTTAGAGAACTTTCCAATGGGGAGGGTCCTATTTGGGATTTGAGTCCTTTTGTGGCTTGGAATATGGCTGCAAAATTCTCTACTCATTTTCTCTTTAGACAACTGAAAACACATTTTGTAGTAGGTGACAACTACAAGGTCTAAGTATAGAGGGTTTGAGTCGCATGGCTTCAGGAGGCAAAGATGGTGGCTGGTTGGGGTGTTTTGGATGTGTGAGGTCAACAACTTGAGGTGGTAGATGTGGGGGCTCAACTAGGAGTCGGGGCCACCTCACTCCACCCATTCTGCAGCAAGGGGGTTCAGTTCGATGTGGTTGTTCTGGGCATCGTGTGCGAGTGCATCATGGTGACTACGGTCAACGACAAGGCTATTGCATGGAGTACTACCGAGATAAGGTTTAGTCAATTCTGGATAGTCTAGAGAATTCATACTGCGTTAGATAAGAGGAGCACGTTGAATTGATAGAAAATATGAGCAAAATGCATTATTTCTAATGTCATACCCAGGAGCGTGCTCTAGTGGTCTGGCCCAGCCATAATTTGCTATTAGAGAAGGTTGAGAAATTGGAGGCCTAGATTGCCCATTTCGAGGAGCATGTCCAATGCTCCTTTCGTCCTCCACCACCTCCTGGTATAGCTCCGGACAACCAAACCTCCATCACCTCTGATGAATAGCATGGATATAGGTGTTTTTATATGTTTTGTCTATTTACTCGGGCCTATGGCCTTTGAAATTTTGGACCGTGTCTCTCTTTGATTTTTTGTTTCATTATCATATGCTTTCGGTGGTAGTCAACAAACCTTGTTGGGGTGATACTATCTGTGTTTTTCTTCTGATGTATTTCCTTTTGAAACTATGAATAGACATTTGACTTACAAAAAATTAAAAAGAAAGGTCCAAAGAATGTTTTTTTATCATAAAAAGACTACAAATATTGGCCTATCAACCAAAATACTAGAAAATCTACTAATCAATAGCAAGCTATCAAATACTGACAATGACAAAAATTACAACACGAACATACTTATTCTGAAAGATTCAGGATGAAGTGATTTTTGGGTTAAGAAGGAGTAAATTCCTTTGACATAGGAGTGAATTTCCCTAAGTTGACTAACTTTTCTCCATTTTCTTGGATCAAGGATTTAATTCTCTTACGTCCCTTTTTTTTTCCTCCCTGAACATATTAGGGGGATCTTTGGAATATTGTGTATGAACTCCTAAATAGGGATTTGAGGAACTCGAACCAAATTGAGTGTTATCTATTTGACTCTTAGATTTGAGATATTCCTTGTAAATTATCTTGATATGATTGCCTGACAAGGATTGTACATCTTTATCAAGGCAGGCCTCTACCAGAGAAATCAACATATGTGAATCATACATATCCATGACTTATGGGAGGTATTAAGTCTCTTCTTCTTGCATTATTGAGCTAGTTGGCTCATTTGGCAGAGAATTTTGTTAATCACCTTTTAGGGTAGAAAATATTTGGGAATACATCAAGAAACTAGCTAAGGGATTGATTAATTATTTTGTTAAAACAAGGTTTTATTTGGAGAGGAGAGAGACATGAACCTATTTCCAGATCTAAGGTTTTGACCATAATTTGTGGCTCTTTGACATCTCAATTTTCTTTTCCTTTCAGGAGGTGTTTCAAAACCCTCTTTCTCTTTATGATTGATTGACCAGTCAGTGAATGCTTTGTAATCAACAGAAAATATCTAAAAAGATGTCCATATTCATGAAAATTCTTGCATTTAAACAGGGCATTTTCACAATCTAGTGTTTATTTTTAAATATTATCCTAATAATAAATATCTATTGAAGGTAGAAGAGGCTACAAAATATTTATATAGAAATAGATCCTTGCATATGATGTGTATCTCCCTTTCATAGTTGCCTTACAAACCTTGAGAAGCTACCAATGGTATTACTTATGCCTTCAGGATTCTACCTTCCAATATTTCTTTGGAAGAGAAAATAGTCGACCCCGCCAGGAAGTCTTCCTTCTCGAGATTGCATTGCTCTTTTCAAAATTGCATGAAGATCCCAACATTATTTAAAAGAAATGCCATCCTTTAAAAAACCTCATTCCATCCACCAAGCTAGAAAAAGTAATGTGGAGAACCATTTTGCTCCTAGCTCTATATTTATTTGTCCATTAAGGTTCCATTTATTTTGGATACAACTATCAGGGAATTTTTAGAGGACCATAATTCGAAGAACTTGCAAATCAGAGCATGATCTTGCACATTTTGCAATCTTGTTGGATGTGACCTCATACTTTGGATCTTGTAGTAATTTTGGCAGGCAAAGCCATTGAATTTTATTTTTCCAAAATGCTTCGAGCAGTGATTTCTCTAAGAGACCAAAATATCCATTTCTTATAGATGATCTTTGAAAAGGATGCAGATGTTGAGGTGTTTGGGAAGGATTGTTGGCTAATCTAGCATTCATATGAATTCCTGAGGTAATATTATTGAAGGAGGGGGCCAAGCCCCCTCTCATGAAACTAGGAATGAACAATTCTACAGAAGAAACCCTAAGAAAGAGACCTAGATGAAAAATATGTCTTATTATGATAAATAATATGTATTATATTTCTTTAAATACTTTTCTAGCCTTTTTGACTAACTAAACATTTTTTCATATTTTTTTAATGTAAATTTTAGAGATTCTTGGGGAAAAAGAAAAAAAACCTATTTATATGATATTTTAGTAGAATAATAAAAAAGGGAAAAAAGAAAGAAAGGGATAAAAACATAAAAAATAAGGGGGAAAACAACAATTACATTGTAATTCGCAATCTAGATTCAAAAAATTCCAAAATTTTCAAATTGATTAAAAAACAAACATTAGACGCCCATGGGACATAGAGAAGATGGTGAATGGGTGTTCTATTAAGGCATTCTATGGTGTAAAGGTCACCGGTTTGAAACTTTATGGGAAAAAATCCAACCATGCTTGGGGTTGGTGTGACCCAAGTAGGGTGCAATCCCCAAGTGATTTTGGCGGCTTAGATGCCCCTAGGTCATGGTTACTCAAGCCACATGTTATGTGGGCTAGTCATCTCAGGACTGAAATTACCTAGCAAAAATAAAACATTAGACAATTCTTTAAAGGAAAAGTTTAAAAACAATAACAATAACAAATAAAAGCAAAAAAGAGGACCCAAATTTTGTGAAAAATAATTAAAGGAAAAGATTATATTTAGGTGGAGTGTGATTTCCCCATCCCAGTGCTAGGGTTAAAATTAGTTTCCTATCTCTCCTTCCCTCTTTGAGCCTCTCCCCTTTCCCCAAGTCATTATTTTAGTGGCTTGGGAAAAGGGAAGGGGTACAGAGAGGGAGAGTAGAGAATGGGGAGGAGATGCAATTCTAGAATGTTGATGGGGTAGGGGTTGGAGACGATTATAGGAAAACGAATAATGTGGAAGAGGAGGGGTTGGGGTAATCATGTGAATCATGTACCTAAACCCCACTCCCAAATATTCCATACCCCATTTTTTTTTCTTAATGAGAATTTTGTTTTTTGTTTTTTTGTTTTTGTTTAAAATATTTTATTTTTCTCATTTTCCTAATATTTGTTTCTTTATTGTTTTTAAAGTGAGGTGATAGAGGAGGCTAATTAGGGGTTATGTTATATTTTCCTCTTCTAAATTTACCTTAAAAATGTGAGGATGTGATTCACAAATGTGGTGGGATAGAGAGTTGGGTGTGATTCTAGGAAGTCATGCAACCCGCAACTCTCAAATATATTTTCCCCTATTCTTTGATTTTTTGGTTTTTGTTTTATTATTAATTTTTTACTCATTATTATTGATTATTATTATTATTATTATTTAAATTGAGGGTTTGCTTTTTCTTTTCTTTTTTTATGCTTTTATTTTTTTCCTCATTTTTCTAATGTATGTTTGTTTATGTTTATCTTTTTAAATGAGGTAAGAAAGGATGGAATTATTGGGGGTTATGCCATATTTTTGTTTTTCTCTTCTAAAATAATCTTAAAGAGTGAACATTTTAAGGTTTATTATACGTTTTTTGTTTGAAACAATAATCTTTTTTAGGTCATAGTTTAAAAAACGTTGTAGTTTTAAATCTAAAAACGTGAGTGCTACTAATAGCACCATTTTTCAAATTTGGATTTGATTTTAATATTTTTGTTGTGATGACACTAGTTGTTCAGGTCATGACTCCAAATCATATGTAGCAATTTTAGTCCCCAAAAAGGGTAATGCCACTAAGCGAGCACCATTTTTTTATTTCGGGGTTGTCTTTGTCAGCTTTTAGTTGCAACAATATGATTGTTGAGGTTATGATTTAAAATAAGTTGTATTTTTAACCTGAAAAAAAGTGTGCTATTAGTAGTAGCACTTTGTGACTTGGGGGTTGGTTTTAAGGTTATTATTAATACCAATATGTATTTGTAATACCAATGGTTGCAAATACATGTGATTTAATACCCCCAACAAAGGTGCTAACAATAATACCATTTTTAGGGGTAGCATGAGCGAGGATGGGGGTTTCTTTTTTTCCTCATAGGAAATATTGAATTAACATTCTCCTAGTGTATAGGCATAGATTTTGATAGATAAGCAGAGTTGTATGCACTTATTAAAGGGATTTAACTTTCCAAAACTCTGTATATTCTCAATATCTTCATTTTAGGGAACTCCAATAACACCATACGACATATGCACCTGGGAAATTCCACTAGGAATTTGAAATTCCAATCCATGTTTAAGAGAACTCAAGGTGGCCTGGCTTCATTCTAAGAAATTCACTCCTTCCATGCACGACATGCTTATAATTTTCTTTCAAACTCTTAGGTATCTCAAATGGTACATAGACCACAAGGAACCTTGAAAGTTAATGTATCCACTTAGCTAAATCCTATTCCATAGCTTCTTTAATTATCACAATTTGTTGCATCATCAGTCGTCACTAGGATAGTTGGTTGGTCACCTTGCTGAATAATTTAACGCAATACACAAAGACACCCTTTAAGAATTTCATCATGGAATAGTTTAGGATGTTTAGACTTACTGGTGTGGAAGAAATAGGGTGGCATACAAGCATTAATGGTCCTTTATGGGAATTAGTATGGGCCTTGTATTCAAGGTCTCTTAGCACAAGGCTTTCGAAATTTATGGCTCAGGAAATACTCATTCTCTCCATATGGTTTTGGTTTGCAACATGTTCATTATTTTGTGGATCATTCCTCTAGTGTGAGGGTTGGTGTGTGTGAGATGACAAGTTTCCCTCTCATTACAAAGCTAAAATCCATAGTTTTCTGATAGGCCCCAAGGTGGAAGGAGTCCTCGAATTCTATTCAAGAAGTTTATGAACTACATGAATGCATCATTGTGCTTCAGATTCACTTAGATTAGATGTCAACATAGTTAGCCTTCACCATGGAAATTTTGACTAAGCATAAACAACCGATTCAACATACAAACGATGAAATTGATAGTCTGCCATGATAACTATAGATGCTTAAGAAAAATAACACCAAGGCTATTCAATCTCCTTTCTCCTTGGAAAATTTTGTCTCTCTATCCACCATACTCCTACTTGACCTGAATCTAGTTGTTTCTCCTCTAGATAATGTAGTTTCCCTTGGTCCCTTTTAGGATCCTCCTATGGTGTAGTTATTATGCTCACCAAATTTTATTTCATAGTGGGGGTATTTTGTCACATGTTTACTTGTAGAACCCCTTTCCTTCTTGTAAATTGACATAAAATTAGTTTAGATGGTTTGTCTAGTGTCCATTTGAGGTCATTCTAGAAACGTTGAACATTAGGACCCTACATGTAACTCAATTGTGCATTCAACATAGATTTTGTTATAAAAAATCATCGGTTATTGTGAAATGGAAAAAAAGAATACCACCACTTTTTGATTTGAGGGTTGATTTTGGTTTTTTTGACAAAAAAATTGGGTTTGAAGGGTTACAATTCTCTTTTTGAGGTCACAGTTTTCTTCAAGTTAATAACTATGTTTACTTCATCATCTTTGTGATAAAATTTGCAACAATTTTTTTTCTTTTAGTTTGTTTATGCATTCCATCTATTTAAACACTTTCTCATTTGCTAGACAAATTCAAGTACAAACATAATGTAACTGAACCAAAAGTGTTAAAGTTCACTTATAATAGTAAACAGATGCATGTTGGTTATTGGAGGAAAGATTCTATGCTTTCAAGGGACATCATACAAAAATCCAAAAGATGATAAATTTATAGTCACATCATGCCATTCAATACAATGGTCATAAAAATAAAGCAAAAAGATGATAAATTTATAGTCACATCATGCCATTCAATACAGTGGTATTAAAAAAAAGAATGTTTTTATAAAAAGATTGAAAGTAATATTGTTATAATTTATAAAAAACTATATGGCATCCATTAATCATTTCTTGAAACCTTTTTCAAAAGAAAATGATTAATTGTTAGATTTTTTTTACATGTTAATTGATTTAATACCATTCTAATTTTGTCCTAATTATTAAAAATATGTATAAATATGATAATATTTCTTTATTCTCAATTGCATGCACAACGCTAGCATGTTGTTTATAGAAAGAAATAAATTCTTTATCGACATTAAAAATAAAGTTTACACAATTTATTAATTAAAGAATGATTGCATTGGTTATGTTACCCAATGTAGAAGAATAATTGGGTAAAAGAAAAGAAAGCAATAGTGATACCTTTGCCAAAAAGGCCCACCTTTTTTTTTTTGTTAATTTGAAAAGGATGAGTGTTTGTACAATCACAAGACATAACATCTAAAAGTGAAAAGGTGATGTTAGGGATCCTTCCAATGAGAATGTAATTGAGTTAGAATCACAAGTTGATGTAGATGTAGGAGATCTAAATATATGTGTGACATAAATAATGTATCACAAATGGAATATTGATATAATCTATATTAATATAATTTATATTACATTTATATGTGTTAAATATATAATTGGATGGAAATTATCACTTTTTATGTTTTTCAGTTAAATAAAAAGATATATTTTATGTATCTTTTTATTTACATAAATTTTATGTTTTTTAACAGTAGGAAAACTTATGATATGTCAAATCAATAGTGACGACAATTATCATTGGCTACTATTTACATAAGTAAACTGACTCATTTTTTTTATTCAAGGAAAACCACACCACCTAAGATTACTCATTTGTAGTTTGCAAATTTATTTTATTATAAACAAATTTTATCTTTATTTATTATTTAACATATGATTAAAATATAATTTATTGAAAATATTTGATTTGAAATTAAGATTCATTTGCATTTATTAATTTGGTAAATGTTTAAAATTTTTGTTTATTTAAAAAATGCATATCAATAATGTTTTAATTATATTTTTACGTTTTAAAATTTAGTGATTTTATCATGTTTATTTTTAAAAATATATAAACAAATCTTGAAGTAAAATAGGGTCAAATTTAACTTACAAAAGATTTCACACATTTTCTTAGTTTAAAAATTTAATATTCTTTTTAATATTCACATTTAGAAATATATACAAAAAATTTGAATAAGTAAAATAGGGTCAAATCTCGAATTTTTTTAAAACACAATAGGAATATTTTGTATTGAAAGTTTGCTCTGGGAGGCACAACATTACAACAACATTACATAGGCTAATGAGATCTATGTTTCCATCCATCCTTATGTCCATCAAAATTCTTATGAAAATTTCTCCTATTTTATAATTGTTATACTTATAAACCCTCAAAAACAAGCCTAGTATCCAACAAAATTAACACAATGTGACAGCTAGTTCTATAAAATGGGATCCTCATCCCTAAGAAGAGGCCTTAACTCCATAAAGGGAGATAAACTGTTTAAGTATGGAATTAAAAGTTGAACATGACTACCAAAGTTTCCTGAGACAAAGGAAAGTTGTTTGTCATGATCTTTTCCTTGCTAGAACATTTCCATTTGGCGTTGAAGCCAACCAATTTCACGTTCAACTCATCAAAACTAAGTCCTTTGGTACACTAAAATATCCATGGTTGTAGTTAGCCTAGCAACCAAATGATTGTATTGAATTTGGAGTTGGAACATCTCCTGCATAATTTGTAATTCCTAACCAATTTGGTGCTTTGTAGTTAGACTAGCAACCAAATGATTGTATTGAATTTGGAGTTGGAACATCTCTTGCATAATTTGTAATTCCTAACCAATTTTGTGCTCTGGTGATTGCTTCTAAACATGGGTAGAACTAACTCCTAGAGCCACATCAAATTCAACACCCATTGCATTCATTATCTCCAATCCTAAATTGTCAATTCCCCTCGAAGATCCTAGGGTATTCATGATAAAGATTCCATAGTTAAGAGAAACATAAATTAAAGAATAAACCTTTCGCACCTCAAATGGAAAAGGACAAATTACTCCCTAAAGTCATCATTATAGAGAAATGCAAGTGCAAGTGACGTGTGCACTCCATTTCCATCCTCGTCACTAGATATTGGAACCATCAAGTGCACCTAAATTTGTACTTAACCTGACTATTCTCACCCAACCATGGGTAGGCCAACCACCCTCCATAGACGTGTATACATTACTCCATCAAACTTTAATAACTCACAAGCTCATGCATGTTACCACATGTTACTATAAACTTGTTAACATGTGTTTATTCCTCCATTATTTTAAGATTGATTGCATTGAAAAATTAAGGGATTGTAAGATAATATACCTACTCATTGATAACCATGATGTCGAGTTCTAAAGTGTAGCACCTATTAGTCAAAATATCTGCCTCCTTGTTGTTTTTACAAAGAATTTTGATCACTTTTTGTGTGGACAACCTTGCTAATAGAGTGAATCATTTTGAAAATATTTCTTAGCCTTATATCAACTAGGAAGGAACCAAAATAGATATGATGCATTGTAACTCAATAATCTCCCACTATAATTAGTTTGCATATATTAAGAATTGAGGCTTGAAGCAACCCCTAAGAAAGTGCATATGGTTCTTCTTAATTTTTAGTGCCTTATCTTAGGCCCCAAGAAAATGATAGTTCAAGTTATCCACCAAGGTGAATGACAACCCCCACCCCACCCCACTCTTGTCACCCCTTAATTGTGCTCTATAAAAACATAAAACATATTCTTTTTTGAAGAAATCCATTGTTTAAAGTCATTTGGAGACATGTGTAGCTTCCAACTTATCGTATTTGATGCAATTTAAGAGGGGAGGATCTATAGATTAATGATTCACCACGATTTTTCTTCTAATGCATCTAACTACTCAAAAGAGGAGAGAATTAAGGATTTATAGTTTACATTCTCTAGAGTAGTGAGATCACACTCTTTGCAACCTCTTTGAATCAAACCTCATGGTTACTTACAAGTAACCAAGGTTTTTATAGAACATGCAACTCAACTACTGCCACCTTTGAAAGCACATGTCTTCATTTGTTAAATGAACATCAAGCCTCATTCTCCTCTTGCGCTACCATTGGTTTTAGAAGTTCATCAACAATGGAAAATGCCCATTAGCTCCATATCTATAACAATTCATTCGAATTTATTATTTTATTTCCAAATTGTAACTAATAGCTATTTTATTCTAGGTTGTTTCACTTTAGTTGAGAGAATATCACACTGTTAATTATTCTCTCTATTATTTTGGAAAACTATTTAAGGGTCTCTCGAGCTCAAGCTTTGGAGTTATGAATTTTTGTAAGAATTGCTCTGTTACACTATTATACATTACTTTTTATTTAATATAAACTGAACCATCTGTTGATTCAAAATGTATGAAGAGTAAAGGTGAATTGGTACTTATATCAGTTGTTTTATTTTAATTTATAAGTGGACTATGATCTTATGATTTATTGCTTATGCTCATGATAACTTGATTGAAATATTGTCACTTTTGATATGTTCCTTTTAATGATTACGAGTATAAGTTTAACCAAAATTGTATGTGAATGTGTTTATTAATTAATTTAATTATTATCTTTAACCTGTTACAATTAACGATATAATTTGAATATCTATATTTTCATGTTATTCATTACCTTTGTTTTTCACAACAATATATCAACACCTGGGTTATTAAGTTTATTAGTCTGTATTATAATTTAATTGATATTTCTGTTTTCTATTTTTGTTAATTATTACCAATACATTTCTACTACTTTATATTCTTTCATCTTTTTTTAGTCTCCATCCATTGGATCATATCTCTACGAGTAACTGGACCCAATTCAAAACCACTCAAAACAACCACTCAAATGGAAAAGAGTCTAATTTGGGGCTCTGACTGAGTGGTCTCCTAAATGTTGATGTGGATTATTTTGGTTATCAACACTTGGGAACAAATTTTTATTTTTTTTTCCTGAGAAAATAAAATTGTACTTTCATTCATATTGAAAATAAACTAGATTTTGTATACACAAACATATTATGTGCATTCATCAAGGATTTGCCTAGATCCTTGTGTGGCAGATAATTAACAAAAAAGTGATATACTAATATTTGCATACATTATGAAACTATAAAAAGGGGAAAAAAAAGAAATATAAAAAAACACTATGGGGAAAGATCAAGTAAAGGAATCACTTGTCTTTGCCCTTTTCCCTTTCTTTTTCTATACTTGTTGCCAAACCTCAGATTTTGGACCCACAAGAACCAAAGCCAAAATTGCCACACTCAACTCTGAAGGGTGTTCTTTGTTCGAATACAAGTTTTTTGATGCATGGGGACATTTTCTACCCCCCGGTTCATCCTCCATATGATGCACTTATGGTTAAAATTCGGATTCCTAGATCGCTATTGTATCTACACCACATCATGAAAAACCCCTTCTTCTTTGGTTGCATTCTCCATAGTTTCTTCTTCTTCTTCAGAGAAATGTGGATATGTGAACTACCATCCTCTTGGCTTATGTGCCTTTTTATGTTTTGAGTTATTTTTTAATTGTGGACTTATGTTGTGTAGATGTCTTGTTTCGAGACATTTCTGACACCCGAATGTCATGTTCTCATAGTCCAAGATTTTGGCAACCTCAGTGTGATGAGGGTAGTCTCTTGCAAATGCTCTTCGTCACAAATGAGACAAGGATAACGAGGTTTGCATTTCTCATTAGTAGATTCCGTTTTTTTTTGTTTCTCTTTCAAATTTTTATCTTTTCTATTTTTCTTCTTCCCTTTCTTTTTACCACAGGATTTGATTTGGCCATAGATGACTCTACAACATGAATATCGGTAGAGATACGATCTAGGAGACCTTTGCTAAGATTCATCTCCATACAAATCCTAGCAAAAGGTGACGGTAAATTTCTATTTTCTTTCAATGTCCCTCTTTTTAAAAGTGCCCAGGGTGTTTCCAATCCCCTATAGGGCCTTATGGTGCCAAAAGTGAATAGGAAGATTTAGGAGTCTCACCCAAACCATCATTTTTGATACCATCATGTTCGTTGGATCAAAATATGGAAACCTTGTCGTTGTGAAGAGCCTAGTGATACCATAAAACCAAGGTCCTTTATTTAAAACAAAATCATAATATTTTTGCATATCGAATTGGACTATAAAAAATATTTTGGAGCATAAGTAGAGTTCATAGTTAGTAGTCCAAGAGGAGAAGACCCTTTGATGTAATGCTTCTGACTTTGGCTAAAAGCCATTAAACCTACATATTGTTTCCTTTGATTGTAGGGCATAGAAAAGGAAGTTTATCTCTGGAAGGTTGACTTCCAAATTTGGAGAATGCTCTATTTGTTCAACAATGTATGGACCTAGAGTATTTTGGATATGTTCTACTGAAGGGGAAGGTTTCCCTTTTAGTACACTTGCGAAAAATGTTGGTTGTTCCTTTTGGAATTCTGGGACTAGGAGCTCCACCCCGCAACACCATATTAAGAACTGCAATTGAGTTCCTTTGAATGTGATAGTCTTTGATGTGGTTTGGGTTTTGTATTACCCTCCCCTCATATTGAAGGCATTGTTAAAAGATAGGTAAACCCCAATTAACCCCAATGTTGTGTTTCAGTATGATGGCTATGTTTGAGCTCCTTACTCATAAGGTTGTGGTGCTCTTGTTTAAATGTTTAACAAAAATTTGAAAAGGCCTCTGCTCCCACCCAATCAGAGGTGTATACAACTCAAATTCGAGAGAACAAGAGGGCACATTTTTATAGGAAGGCATCCATATATGTTTCAGAACTGAACCACTGTTCATACCCAAAAGTTTTGAAATAGAGCATACATAAAATAAATGCAAAAGAGAGGGAGTGGGCTTACAATATGGCCCAAGAGTAACCCTCCAGATGTAACAACCTTATACACAATAATCAACTAATACAACGGTCATTTAATGGATATGACACCAATTTAATACTCATGCCCCATAGGAATACCAAAACTACATCCCCAATACGTTGACATAGTAGCGTAAAGCGCCCATCTCACAGGGCAACCGACCCACTACACCTTTATTGTTCTAGCGTACAATGTTGGGTTAAACCCATACCATTTCTACCTCCATAGGATCAAAACCCGTGCCTCCAAATGACACCCTGACCACAGAGTGGAGAAGAGCCTCCACACATAGAATATCCATTTGAAACTTTGCAAGTAAGGGGATAGAATGACCCCAACCAAGGTTGCAATCACATAAAGGTCCAAAAGCCTTGGACACCTAATCCTCTAAGGGTTTTGGGTGTGGAATGTGAACAATATAAAGGAGTCCAAGAGACCTTGGAATACGAAACCAAGGGTCACAAGAATGTATTAAAAATGTATATATTTTGAATAACAAATGCATCTCTCAGGCTATATCTTATCTCTTGTCCATTCCATGTGTGTGTTTAACATGATATCAGAGTGGGCATTCTCCCGCCTTACTCAAATTTGATCCATTGTTTTCTTGTGCCTGTGTGTATGTCACTGGACCTAGTCATTGTCCAGACTCTTCCAAATCTACACCGGTCAGATCTAAATTTCACTTTCTGCCCCCACTAAATCCTGGTATGCACATTGGGTTTCTCTGTGCGTTGATTGAAGTTTGAGGTTTGTATGCGAATCCGTAATGGCATTGATTCGTTGTGCGTTAATCTTGCATTGAATTTCATGTTACATGATGGACATTGCTACATTATAAAGAAATTGTATCTCTACATGTCAGTTTTGCTGATCGATACTGTACCTGAGCATTCAAACGTCTACTTTTGTTAGATTGCAGACCCAACACACCTGACTGCCTCTCTACCCTGTTATGTCACAACTGTAAGAAATGTTCCTGCATATCTAAACTTCCCTGCAGAAAAAAAAAACCTCTGACATGATTTATTTTTCGTTCACATCGAATGTGTAATGCCTCAATGGTTACTTAAAATTCCTGTCACCGTGATTCACTCTTCATTTTCAGCCATTTTTAGCACCGAACCAATTCTTTGGTATCCACAGTCTTCTTTCATGACCATTGAAACTACGACCACACTGATGATTCCATTGAAGCGTCTGCAACCCATCCCAACAAGATCTTATCTCTAAAAGTGAGCTCTATGATCGAATTCCATCCTACGATCCATTCACTATCCTTAACAATAAGGGAAAACTTGTTGTAAAGTCACTTGTAATATTGAATGTTGGAGCGATCTGTTGAATCTCCTTCTGTGTTGAATCCAAGCAAAGGTTTGTAGTTTAACACTGGTCTCATTGCTTTAGAAAAGGGGAAAGTAAAAACGATGTGAAGCTATTGTATGTCTCACTGACTTTGTAGCTTGTTTTCACTACCTTCAACAATGAAATTATAGGCGTCTCTTAGATTTTCTATGCAAGGTCTCTTCGTCGATTTCCAAATGAGGGAGCTGGACTAGGAAGATGTAAAGAAAACCCCATGAAGACACTATGCACCGAGTAAGCTCGTTGAAGGTTAGTCTGACATGATATTTATCTTTGAGGTTGGTTTATTTACTTTTCTGATTTCGTTTCTCGTAATTTTCTTCACGATTTGGATAAGAATAATAGGTGTTTGGTGAGATGAGCTAATGTTTGTTATGTTATATTATGTTGCACATTGAGCTCTGCAAGTCGTGACTCCCGCTTGGTGATTTATGGTGCGTTAAATTGAATAATGTGTATATTTGCTACGTTGAAATTTATATGTGGTGGATTCCTTTTAAAAGTTTATTGATGTCTTTTATATATTAAATGTTGCCATCATTGATTGAAGTGGAGCTATGGGTTTGAGCACTGGAGCTAGATCTAGCTCCTTATAATCATTCTTTCTCGTCTTCCCTATAGTGCCCAATGAAGGTAATTCTTTTGGTTTAGATTATGCTCTTTTAATTATCCTTTTTAAGAAGCTGCTTTCTTTGGCCATTAGCTATTCTATATTGGGAAAGAAAAAATTCAATATAAGACAACATCTCATTCGCCGAGTTTGCACGATTATGATTATGGCTAAGATTAATGAAGTATTAAAGTTACTTAACACTTTGATACTCTCTACAATGGACGATACAATATACATTGAATTTTTGCAGCTTGAGTCACAACTACAATGAGATGAGCTATAACAACGTATTCATCCTTTATTTGAGGTTGAAACAAACACCCTTCAACAACCAACAAGTGATCAAGTCAATGACAATGAGGTTGATTCCCATCACGTGCCCATTTCAATAATAGATTTGCATGCAGATGGAGAAATTCATCCTCCACTTCCCAAGCCCATCATGAGACCTTAGGAAGAGCTTGTCAGCAATAAACAAAGAATAGGTCTTGGATATAATAAGGAGGTATCCCTTCATACTCCAGATTATTCAAAACCCATCAAATTTCAAAGTGTTGGGTTTCTTTATGGCAGTTCAACTTCACTCGTTCTTGCTCCTCCTCAACAATAGATTGTAAAATACCAACATCGTGAAAAAGTTGGCCATGTGAAAGATCATTGTCTTGATCTTCATCTATGTGAGCATTGTGGTAAAAATATTCATCAGTCAAACAAATGCTTCTAAAATAAACCTCTTGCAAGAACAAATATTCACCTTGGATGGACCGCTTCTTGGAAATGGATTTCAAAAAACAAGAAGATATTTAAATCTTACCACAGGATTTGTTCTAAAATATTGAAAAGTTTTGCAGTTGAGATCTCTTCATCTTCTCACCTTGTATCTAATGGGGGGGAATTGATGGTCATATATAAGTTTCATAGCTAAACCAAGCGATCCTGAGTCACAAACTGAACCTTCTAGCTGAGCCTACAGCCAGAGACAACCACATTAAAATTTAGAGTTGTAGCAAGAGACACAGAAGCCCTTGAGCATGCTTTTGGTTGGTGGCCTTCCTTAAACCACCGCAAGTTGAGGCCTCCCTTTTCAGGTTGAGGTTCTCCCTTTTTTCCGCAGGTTAAAGACCTCTCTTTTCTAGGTTGATGGTATCCCTCTTCAAAGCATTAAGGAGAACTTCCTCTAGCAAAAGACTTTAGCTTCTTTCCAGATTTGGAAGAGTTTCGGGAACTGCACAAAGCATTCTAGATTGAGACACAAAGGTCTCCCTTTTCCCAAAAAATTGGGAGCACTTCCTCTAGCAGAATACTTCAGCTTCTTACCAAATTTGGAAGAGTTCTAGGAACTTCACTAAGAGTTCCAATGTTGGTGGCCATCCTTAAACCATCACCAATTGAGACCTTGATTTCTCCCACCTTATGCCATATTTTCAGAGAGCACATTCAACCATTGGTTTCCAATTTTGTATTATAGCTCTCTTCTTGGACTCGTATATACCCCTTCAGATTAAAGGGGGGAATGTTGGACACCTAAACCTCTAAGGGTTTTGGGTATGGAATATGAACAGTCTAAGGGAGTCCAAGAGACCTTGGAATATGAAACCAAGGGTCATAAGAATGTATTATAAATGTATATCATTTGAATAGTAAATGCATCTCTCACGTTCTATCTTATCTTCTGTCCATTCCATGTGTGTGTTTAACAAAAGCCCCCTTGTCCAGGAACCCCAAGGGCATCAACATCGAAACCCATCTTCTTGGTGGTGCCACAACTATTATAACAAGAAGACAAAAACCTAGCCAACACTTAACATTGATTCATGTTTTCACGTTTCATTCTGTGCAATGAGTGGAGCCAACCAAGAACATTTTTGTTATGAATGCATAAATGATTATTGAATTTAGAATCTAAAGTAAAAACATATTTAATCAGAGACTGATGTGATAAATACAAAGTGTAGTACTGTTAGAATAGGAAAGGTTAGTAATATTCTTTCCGTTATGTGTAAGTCTAGTTATACAAAAGTATAACTATAATATAAATAAAAAAAGAAACTAAAAATATGATTAAGAAAATTGTAACACAACATTGAATGAAGAGAATCCCTTTTATAGTTCCAGGTTATAATTTTAATCCTTAAAGGTAGATGGGAATTTAGAGAGTAAAAAAACTCTTAAATTGGTAAATTTAAGTAAACTTAACATACAAATAGAAAGTGTGAAACTAACGGGAATAAACTGACATTATGGATTTAATAAAAAAGAGAGGAAGAACATCACAACGGAAACATTAATTTACAATGTAGATTCAACAATTATCATTACAAAATACAAGCAAGGAAAAAATTTTCCTTTAATATTACATTCGCCTTTGGGAAAAAATCTAGAGTAGCTTATATGTCTCAATGCAAGTCGAAAGAAGCAATTTCATGGAGGTAGTGACCAAAGGGTTCAAGACTATCGACCTATAAAGGAAGGAGTTCGAACACATTAAGAATTAAAAGTCTCTGTATTTAATATTATAGAAGTAGCACTTGGAATTGAAATATGTAGATTTACTGTACCTGAAATTCCAATGAAAATAGATTGTAGGATGGAGTTTAATAATAGGAAATAACTTCAAAGAAGAAAGAAAAGCATAGAATGTCGGAAAGGAATTATACTTGACAAAAGATTGTAAATGAAAAACCCCAGACTTGTTGTCTAATAACAACATAGAAACTTAGTCAGAACCATATCAGATATGTATATAAACATTATATTTGTATAGGGTTGTTACCCTATAAGTTTAACAAACTCAGTTAAACTAAGCTAGTCATGACTTTGTCTATTCATAAGAGATATGATTAAACACTGAAGATAAAGAATTTATTCTAGGTCGAATAGAACCATAAGGTTTTGTCTATGGTTTTAACTTAAAATCCCTAATTGGTAAAAGTGATAAGGAGTCAATGAAAACTACAAAATTTTCATTTATGTGAAGGGAATATCAGTTTACCTATTCAAGAGTTAACCTCTGCCAATAGTGATTTTCGTGAAGAGAAGGCTAGAATTTTTACTCTGGTTCCACAATGGTACTGTACATAGGATAACATAAGAAATAAGTTCAAACCCTTGGTCAAATTGTCTACCAGTGTTGAATTCAAATAAATGAAAATTTATAACTATAATATAGCACACTTGAGGAAATGGACGGGGAAATAACACTTGTGCTTGGTTAAAACAAGAATATGGCCGAGTAACAAAGAATTCATTTTGTTGTGGTAAACCATGGAGAGGATCTAGTACTCTTAACAAAAATATTCCTTAAGAATAATAAGGAGAGTAGTTAGTTAAAGCTAATAAAACATACATCATTAAATTATGTTAATTTTGCAAGAATAAAGAGAGTAGTTAGTTAAAGCTAATAAAACATAAATTGTTAACCTAGTGAAGAAAGATTGGCGTAACTCTAAAAATTGATTTTATACTTGGATATGCCAAATTTGACCACTTGAAAACATAATGTAATTCCATTTTTAGAGACTATACAGGGCCAAAAGAGAGGATATGGTTAAAGATATTTGGTATTAACAGAGAAAGGCATATTTAGAAAGGGTAGTGGAGTAGAGTAATGCTCTATCTGCAAAACCTAAATGAAAGCAATGAAAATGAATGGTCAGAGGCAGGGTCATTATGACCAAGAAAGAACCTTATAAATACACATTATTGATCAATCCATATTGCTTTGAAACTATTGGTTCAAACACACACATATTTCCATGTTGCCCCATGTAAAGGAAAGTGATACCCTTACTATGGCATAGATAAATATATTAGCATAGTATATAACATATAACAAAAGGGGCGCAGACATAGTTTTACATACGTACTGGGTAAATAATTACCATATAATGATAAAACAAGGTCCTTTAGGTGGTTAAGGGACTTTATTTGATTATTTAAAACAAAAAAACACACACTCACACACATATACACCAAGGTATAAAAACATAAAACATACAAAGACCTGTGGGTCTAGGAGATAAAAGTATTAACTCTTAAAATTAAACCTTATTATGAAATGATAAAGAGAAAGGAGTATGAACCCATAATGCTTTGACATGACCACAATTGTTTTGATACAAATATGGATATGCATAATAAACCAATGAGGGAATACCCTTAGAAACATGTATATATAGGATTAGTTTTGATATTAATTCTAATATGGAATTTAAGAAACATTAAAGCCTAGATCTATACTATTTCAACAATGATTAAAAGATGGATTAGGAAGGATTTGAAGACTTTATCAAGATTATGAATATGAAAGTATTTTAAATTGAAACCAATCCAAATCATTACTAAAGCATAGTGAGTAGGGATAGGAGTAAATGTAAATATAAGTAAAATAAAATGAGTGATACCTTGCCTTTAAAAATTAAGACTCACTTACGTTTATGCACTGAAAAATAATAGCGAATAATGCTCAACTATATGTCTAAATATTTCAAGTATATAATAATAATAATAATAATAATAATAGACACAATTTGTTTGATAGGTATATTACATAGGGATAAGACTTTCAAGCTGCCATGAATTTCACAAACTTTTGCAACCTTAAATGCAGAAACATGCCCAAGGGAGCCAAGAGGGCTGTGATATAAAACCAAAAACTACATAAGACACTAGGGAAAATGACCATGCCAACTTTTGAAGGGTCCTCAAAGTGTTCAACTAGATCGTGGGTTCAGGAGGTAGACACATATTTCTAGCTCCATAATATGATAGAGACATATGCCATTATGTTGGCTACTTTACATTTGGATGGAGAGGTCCATGAGTGGTGGTACCATGGGTTGGTGACTTTGAGATGCCAAAATAACCTCATACTACAAGTTTACACAGAAACTCATGGAACACTTTGATAAGAAGGACCCATAGATTTATTTAGGAGAGTTGGTATAACTCAAGCAGACTGGTAGTCTAGAGGCATATATCTTAGATTTTCAGAGGCTATAAATGATGGTCATTGATATATCTAATGCATGGTTGGTGATGTTTTTTGTGGAGGGGTAGTCTGAGCCTCTACATGGTTGGGTTAAGGCTTATAAGCTTGCCACTCTACAATATGTAGTTGGTAGAGATAAAGACATGAAGGATATTATTCCTAAGAGTAGGTTTCCTCCTAAACTATCCTTACCCTAAAAGGAAAAAGAGTCTAAAACCTTTCAGAAGGAGTGGACGAGGAAACCAAACCTAGATGAGGAAACCTGGAAAGAAATGAGGAAGAAAAAACTATGTTTCAAATATCAAGAGCCTTAGGTACTAGGGCACAAGTGTTTAGGGAGAGGACAAGGCGTGAAAGGCCCATTATATTGAGGTCTATTAAAACAATGACAATTATGAGGAGGACAAAGAGCAAGAACAAGAATAGGGACACCAGGCGACAGGTGAGGAGTCATCACAAGTTTGGGATAAAGGCCTAGTTACGGTATCCATGCCAGATTTTATTAGATACCACACATTCAAAGTTAGAGGGGTTATGTTGGGACATAATGTGACAATATTGATTGATGGTGGGGCATCCCACAACTTTAGATATGCAACTATGGTGGATCAACGAGAGATTCCAATAGAGGATTTTGATGGTTTCACAGTGATCATACTAGGTGGTTATCACATGGAGTGCAGTAGATGGATCCCCAAACTAAAAAGAACCATGGGGAATTACACATTGATAGATGACTTGTTTGTGGTAGATGTATCAGATTCCAACGTGGTACTCAGAGTTCAGTGGATTTATTCCATTGGTGGATACATTATCGATCAAAGGAATATGGAGATGGAGTTCGCAGACCATGGTGGAAAAAATGTAGTCTTGCGAGCCATGCATTAGTACCCGCCAAAGATAGTATCATCTCACAACATGGAGGTTATGTTATGACATGGAGACATCAAGTGCGTAGTTGAGTATTATATTTATGATAGGAGGACACTAGATCAACCTTGGAAACATATAAATGATATTGATGTATTACTCCTTAAACATCAATAAATTTTTGGTGATAGTCCTTCAAGTAGACACTTAGACAGAGGGTTTGAGAATTTTATAGAGTTAAAGGATGGGGTTCAGGGGGTTATAACTAGCCCTCACTGCCATCCCAAGGTATACAAGGGTGAGATCGAAAAGGATATCAAGGAGTTGTTATGGTTGAGTCAGATTCATCCTTATAGTCCCTTTACTTCCATGATAGTGTTAGTCGAGAAGAAAGATGTCACTTAGAGGATGTGTATGGATTACCTAACAATTAACAATAAAATAATAAATAACCAATGTCCAATCCTAAGGGTGATGAGATAATCGATGAGTTAAAGGGAGAAAAATACTTTTTGAAGATATTTCTTTGATTGGGATACCACTAGATCAGAGTTTGGGAATAAGACATCTTGAAGACAACTTTCCAGTGGAATTATGGGCACTATAAGTTTTTTGTTATGACATTTTGGCTAACTAATTCCCACGTTATGTTTCAATATTGCATGAACCATGTGTTCAATAAACAACTACACAAGTTTTTGTTGGTTTTCTTAGATGACATACTTATTTACAACATGACTTGGGAAGATCATCTTAAGAACTTGGATGAGGTGTTGGAAATTTTAGAAGAATGACAACTATACACAAAATGGTCAAAATGTGAGTTTGGTATGACTGATATTCTTTATTTGGGGCATGTGATTGAGGGAGACGAGGTCCAAGAACACCAGGATAAAATC
The DNA here is from genome assembly GCA_031772625.1 of Pinus tabuliformis. Classification (NCBI taxonomy): domain Eukaryota; kingdom Viridiplantae; phylum Streptophyta; class Pinopsida; order Pinales; family Pinaceae; genus Pinus; species Pinus tabuliformis. The sequence goes on along the minus strand of CM062807.1, from coordinate 367,914,526 downwards.
AGGGAAATTGGTGAGTGGCCTACCCCTAAGAATGTGGCAGAAATAAAAATATTCCTAGACCTCTACACCTATTACATGAAGTTTGTTAAGGGGTTCTCACAACTAACAATGAATATTACAGATCTTGCTAAGAAGGGAGATTTCAGTTGGACAGATGAGGCACATGCAACTTTTGAGAGGATGAAACAAGTGATGAGTTCATGTCCCGTGCTAGCTTTACTGAACATCACTCAACCATTCATGCTTTAGTGTGACGCTTGAGGGACATGGACATGAGACGAGTTGATGCATAATAACCAGTCCATTACTTTTGAGAGTCACAAACTCAAGGAATATGAGTGACATTACTCAATATATGATAAGGATATGCTGACCATCATACATGCATTAGCCATATTCAGACAATACTTGGTGGGGGAGAGGTTTAAGCTGAAGACAAACAATAACAACCTAAGGTTCCTCATGGAGCAGAACGAGTTGAGTTAACAACAACATAAGTGGATCAATAAAATTCAAGACTATGATTTCAAGATTGAGTATGTCAAGGGAAAGAACAACGTGGTAGCTGATGCCCTCTCTAGAGCACCACCCACTCTCTCTCTCATGGAGATTTTAATTGACTGGAAATCTCTCATGCTAGTTGGGTACACCAAGAACAAGTTTGTTTGTGAGATCCTGAACAGATTGATCCAGGATGACAAGTACCACATCATTGATGACATCATCTATTGCAAAGACAACATCTACATAGTACCATAATATTAGCTCAAGGAAAAGATCATGCATGTAGCGCACAACTTACCATTCACAAGGAACCCTGGGTATTTGAAAACCTAGAGGTAGATCATGGAAATAATCATGTGGAAGGGCCTTAAGACAAATGTGTTGAGATTCACAAGGGAGTGCAACATATGCCAATAGAATAAAGTAAAGCATACTCACTCGGTAGGGTTACTTTAGCACTTTCTAGAGAGAAAAATGGGAAAACATTTCGATGGATTGCATCAGGAGCTACTTCAGGTGCAGTGGAAGGACTACATTTATGTGATGGCAAACAAACTCACAAATGTTGCACACTTCTTCACCATACCTTCCTCATACTTAGAGAGATATTAAAATTTCACAAACTACCAAAGACTATCGTTAATTCCAAGTGTTAGTTACCACTCACAAATAGATGGGTAGATTGAGATAGTTAACAAATGGTTAGGTAAATATTTGAGAAACTATGTGTCAGGTGTTAGGAAACCAGCTCACCAAAGAGGTAGAAAAGATAGATGAATGCCTTAGAAATAAGCCTCTTTGAGGGGGAAACCTCCTTTACATTACAAAAATGAACAATTCTTGGATGATGCAAATGACAAGACCTCCTTTCTATATATAGGAGTCTAAGGGGTCATAATATAATCAGAGCCGACATAACAATAATAATATAAGGGCACAATAATAACAATAGTGGGATTTTATGGGGCACAATAATAACAATATGGGGACTACATGGGCACAACGATATAATAAGGGGGTTGTACTAATAACAATAAGGGGTTACGCTAGTAGTATAGGGACCTAACATGCCCCTCTCCTTCAAAAAGTGTTGTCCTCAATGCTTGAGTAGTTCTTGATGCTTCTGTATAAAATTCTTGTCCTCCCACGTGGAATATTCAGCGGGTAAGTTCTTCCACTTGATGAGAGGCTGCACTTCTTCGTCCTTCTTCCATTCATCCCTTGCTTCGTTTATCCAATCTGGTTGGATAATAGAAATAACAGAAAACAAGGCTTCCACATCCTCATCCTTTCTTGAGAATGCATTTGCCACAACATTTTGCTTCCCTTTTTTGTAGATGATTTCAAAGTCATAACCCAACATCTTCGTGATCCATTTTTGTTTCTCTTTAGAGGATAATCTTTTTTCTAAAAAGTAATTAATACTATCATGATCCACTTTTACCTTGAAGTGTCTTCCCATTAGGTAGGGTCACCATTTCTTAAGTGCATGTAGTATTGCCAACATTTCCTTCTCATAAATAGCTTTGTGTAAATACTTTCCTTTGATTGGATGACTTTCGAAAGCAATGGGTCTTTCATCTTTCATTAAAATAGCACCAATTCCATTTCCTGAAGCATCACATTCCACAATAAATGTTTTTTGAAGTCTGGCGTAGCTAAGACCGATGCTTGGCACATTGTCTCTTTAAGATGTTTGAAGGCCTTTGTTGCTTCTGGAGTCCATGAAAATGCATCTTTCTTCAATAATATTGTTAGAGGTGCTACTATTCTCCCATAATTCTTAACAAACTTACGATAATACCCTATCAACCCGAGAAATCCTCACAGATGCTTTATGGATGTAAGGATTTTCCATTCCTTAATGGCTTTAATTTTGCTAGGGTCTACCTTAACACCTTCATGAGATACAGTATGACCCGGATATTCCACCTCTTGTACTCCAAAGAAACATTTGGAGATTTTTGCATATAATTGTTTCTCCTCCAATAGTTTGAGCACCCTGTCAACATGTTCAACATGATCCTTCCAAGACTTGCTGTAGATTAGTATATCATCAAAAAATACTAGCACATATTTTCTAAGGAAGGGTTTGAAAATGGAATTCATCAAACCTTGAAGGTGCATTTGTAAGGCCACAAGGCATGACCAAAAATTCATAATGACCCTCATGAGTTCTAAATGATGTTTTCAGAATGTCTTCAACCTTCATTCTGATTTGATGATATCCTCAGTGAAGATCCAACTCGGTGAAGTAAATTGATCCATGCAATTCATCCAATAATTCATCAATGATAGGAATGGGAAATTTATCCTTAATAATGAGCTTGTTGAGCTCCCTATAATCCGGACACAAGCGCCATGACCCATCCTTCTTGTGCATCAATAGTACTGGAGCAGAGAAAGAACTTTGATTAGGTTGAATTATACCAGCCTCTAGCAGTTCTGCAATCATACGTTCAATTTCACTCTTTTGGGCATAGGGATATCTGTAAGGCTTGATGTTTGGAGGAACAATTCCTGGAATGAAATGAATAGAATGATCATGATCACAAATAGGTGGGAGGCCTTTGGGAGTCTCCAATACCTTGGAATGATTGTACAAGACTTTTTGGAGATCTGGAGAAATAGATGATTTCAATGTGGGAACCTCTAGCGAAGATAATTGTGCAATTATGCCTCGTTTTTCTTTATTTAGAAGCTTTGTCAGTCTGTTAGAGCTGATTATCTTTCCTGGTTTCCCTGTGATACCCATTAATTCAACTTCCTTTCCTTTCGAAGAAAATTTCATGAAAATTTCTTGAAAATTAAAAGCTATTGTACCAAAGGATTGTAGCCGTTGGACTCCTAGTACAACATCAACACCACCCATTGGAATGGAAAGCATTGGGCTATTCAATACATATTCTCCCATGGATAACTTGATATTATTTCACTTTCCAGAGCAATTTATGGTTCCTCCACTTGCAACCATCACTTGACACTCTGGTGCTGGATATAGGTAGCAATTCAATTCCTTGGCTATCTTACAATGAATAAAATTATGCGTACCGCCCGAATCAATCAACATTATTAACTTTTTCTTCTTGATATGTCCTTCTATCTTAATAGTTTGAGGAGTGGTAATTTCAGCCAATGCATTACAAGATATGGTTGGATTCATTTTTCTTTCTCGATGTGATCTTTCACTTCTTGAACCTTTTTCTTCTTGATATGTCCTTCTATCTTGAGAGTTTGAGGAGTGGTAATTATTTCCAATTCTTTACAAGATATGTTTGAATTCATTTCTTCTCTCTCTGGGGTTGGTTCCTGGTGTATATCCTCTTCTTTGATGTTTCTTGATCCTTTTCTTCCTCCTCTTAACAATCTATGTAAAATAATTTCTTCTCAGCACACTTATGACCTTTAGTCTATTTGCTATCACAAATGTAACAAAGTCCTTTTTCTCTTTTTTCTTCCAATTGTTGTCGTGTAAACCTTGTAGGTTGTGGAAGGCTATAAGAAAAAACATTTCCATATTTATAGTTGTGAGTGGCAGGATTCCTTGTTCCATAATTCCGCTTTCAATTTTTCTTGCCAACCTAAATGCCTTCTTTCCCAAAGATGAACCTCATGTTGAATGTTATCCTTTAAAGTCCCTATGAAGACATCAATCCTTTTCTTCTCTGGAATATCATTTACCCTTATATTCAATTTTTTGAAATCCTCAATGTGCTCTGCCATTGAACCCTTTTGTTTCAGATTTATCAATTGGCTAAAGAAGGTGTTACTCTTTGTATCCTCATAATGTGCTATCATTTCTTCTGTGAAAATTGACCAAGTGACAAGTGCTTTACGAGAACACAACCATTTATACCATAAAAATTGATCTGGTTCTAAATATGAAGATGCAATACGTACATTTTGTAATAGTTGCACCTCATGTAGATCAAAATATTGCTCCATTTGTAGTATCCAATTTACCGGATCCTTGCCATCAAACTTCCTCATATTGCCTTTTCTTGATTTTAGGAGTTCGATCTTGAAACGACTATAACTTTGTAATTTTGGATTTTCTAGTTCTACAATCATGACCTGTAGTAGCCCTCTGCGTCGTCTTTCTAATGCCACCAGTCTAATTGAAATTGGATTCTCCAAGAAAGGGTTATTCACAATCTCCCAAGACGACCTGATTATATACCTTATCAAAAGAGCGAACTTGTATGAAGTGCCACGTGTCACTCTTTTGACCTTTGGATCTGAAAATATAAGAAAGAAACTATAGTCTGCCCTCTTTCTATAAATTTTTACGAAATTTCAATATGATGCTCAGAGAGAAATTTATGACGATTTTCCCAAGGTCACTTGTTTAAGATGTAATTCAGGAGTCTGCAAAAACCCTAACTTCCTCAGATCATATATCCTAAAGCATAGTGAGAAAAGATCTAAAACTTGGACCCGACATTTAGACCACTTTCTTCTCAAATGGGCTTTTTGTTTAGCTTCTGAAACTTTGTAGCGAACACGTTATTGCAAAACTTCTATAATGACCTGTTTTAGATGAAATTCTGGAGCTTGCAAAAAGCCTAACTTCCTCAGATCATATCGTTGAAAATATAGCGAGACAAAATCTAAAATTTAGACCCGAGGTTAAGCGATATTTCCTCTCAAATGGGTTTTGTTTGTTAGCTTCCGAAAAGTCGCAAAAAAAAAGTTATAGAGAAAATGCCACGATGACCTGTTTGGAGCAGCGAAACCCTAGAACCAAAAGCTCTGATACCAAATGTTAGGAAACCAGCTCACCAAAAAGGTAGAAAAGATAGATGAACGCCTTAGAAATAAGCCTCTTCAAGGGGGAAACCTCCTTTACATTACACGAATGACCAATTCTTGGATGATACAAATGACAAGACCTCCTTTCTATATATAGGAGTCTAAGGGGCGATAATATAATCAGATCTGACATAACAATAATAATATAAGGGCACAATAATAACAATAGTGGGCTTCTATGGGGCACAATAATAACAATATGGGGACTACATGGGCACAAAAATATAATAATGGGGTTGTACTAATAACAGTAAGGGGTTACACTAGTAGTATGGGGACCTAACATCAGGACAACACAAAGCCTAGATAAAGTGGTTACACTTAGGGGAAAATTATTATAGCACCACTTATCACATGTTGATTGGGATGACACTCTTTAGAGGCTTGTATGGGTATGCTACACCAACGATTGTGGACCAGGTGTTTGGAGACAATAGGGAACCTAATGCTAAGGATTGGATTCAGGAGAGATAGGACATATTACAAATCCTCAAAGATAATCTGCAAATGACAACAAATCAAAAAAATGTTTATGTAGGAAGGCATTAAGTGGAGCATGGATTTGAGGTAGGTGACTTGATATATATTCGTTTACAACCCTACTAGAAATCATCACTTAAAATAATTGGGGTAGAGAAATTAAAACCCAAATTCTATGGACCCTATAGGATTTTAGGGAATATAAGAGAGTTGTCATATGAGTGAAAGCTCCCATAGGGGTGCAAGATACATAATGTCTTCCATTTCATGCCTCAAAATTTCCCTAGGGAAACACTTCATCACTTCTACTGAGATTCTGCTAGTGGACGAAGAAGGGAAGTTGATTATGGTTCTGAAATAAATTTTGGAGGTAAGGGAATGGAAGCTAAGAAGCAGGACCATCAAAGAATACCTAGTTAAATGGAAGAATTTACCTATAGAATATTCCACATGGGAAGGGGAATAGGTGCTCCAACATCCTAGATTGAAATTTCTTGAGGACAAGCAATCTTGGGTAGGCTAGGACAAGAAGATTAATCAATGCAACATATTCTTCCTAGGAGAACACCTTATAAAAGCTAAAGTGGAGAAAAGAAGACACGTGTCCTAGGCTAATGAAAAGTCACTTTTAATTTATAAAGTGAGAAAACACACTAAAGTGACTTTATTAAAATAAACAGTAAAAGGGTGACAAAAGGGTCAAGTGAGGCATAAAAAAATGAAATGAGGAGTCTCTCCTCATTCTTGCATTTGGTCACTTGAAAAATAGAATTTTGGAGAGCCCTTGGGAAACGAGTCTAGGGTTTTGGAAACTGTCATTCTAGTTGTTGGTTCTAGTTTTGAAACAATACACCCTAGCTGGTATTGGAGTGAAATCACTCAGGTTATGACATTGCACTTCATTATTGACAAGGAAGAAGAGTTTGGTAGAAAAGGCGCAGATCTGGAAGTTTTATCAATTGATTTTATAACCAATATTTTTCCATTCTCTATTCTCTTTAATAGTCTGAGTTTATTCCCATTCAACGTAGCCATTCACTGAAGGAGACAAGCTAATAATAGGAGGTGGAGTTCATACCTTTCAGGAGGCCAAGTTCCTTCTCTCATATCAGGCTGAGGTCTTATCTTCTTTGTAGGCCGAGTTTGATCTAGCTCAAGGAAAATTTCTTTCTTTGGTTAGTAGCTCAAAAGTATTCCATATGGGAGGGCAAAGAAAAATATTTATGAAGGGGTTGAATGCCATTCTTGTTGACTGAGTTTACGGTCAAGAATTATCCATGTTATATGGGGTCGAGTTTACCTTTTGAGGGTTGAGTTTTATGTTTATGGTAGTTGAATGTTACTGATGTTTATGGAGATAAAATTTTGAGTTGCGTATATCGTATTTGAAGGTTGAACCTGTACTATTATCAATTCCGAAGATAGTCATTTATTGCTAGTACTTTTCTAGGTTATTTTGAGAAGGGAAATAAGAGTTATCTTATTGTTGCAAGTGTATTTTAGTGGTATGTACATTTTTGGGTTTAATACATAATCTATACTGTTGTTTTTAAGTGTCTTTTTGTATCTGTCTGGCACTATATTACTTGTTTTAAAATAAAATACGTAAAGAATGCATCTACAACCATATGCAGGAAGACTGTTTGAAAAAAGACCTTAGTGACAAACTTGAACAAAATAAAAAAATTTGGTGCGGTATTTCAAGATATTCCAATGAGGGTATCTTACATCATAACTTCTTCAATGTGTTGTTTTGTTATTTAGTTTAGTGCACCATGAATAAGTAATGTTATAACAATACTAAAATATTAAAATCATATAGTATAATTCAAAGTGACTACCTTATCTAGTGAGAGATGTATCAATTAGGTGTATCTTTAATGGTTGAGAAAGAAGTTGTTAGCCCCCACCCTGCCATACCTCTCCCTACCCCTCCACCTCCCCTCCCTTACCCCTACCCCTCCCCAACCTCTCCTTGCCCCTCCACCTCCCCTCCCTTATCCCCCCCTCCCCCACCCTGCCTCCCTTCAGTTCAAATCTCACTTTGTGATATGCATACACTCTTTGCAAGGAAATGATTGTTTTGGGCCCTAAATAATTTGATTTACCCTAAGTACCATCCTCAAAATTAGGGGAAGTACTTAATGAGTTTTTATATGAAGTACTTAGTGCATTACATAAATAAATAAATAAATAAATAAATAAATACACACACACACACACACACACACACACACACACACACACACACACACACACACATATATATATATAGAGAGAGAGAGATCGAGAGAGAGAGAGAGAGACTTAATTCTTATTATATTTTATCTCTACGAACTTTGTCACTATACTAACATAGATACCTACCTGATATGAACCTTCTAGAGTTCTCATTTTTTAAAAGGTTGTATTTGGTTGTTGTTTTACCTCAATTTAAAAAATTAGTGCTATGAAATCATACATTTTTTTGTAGTAGTCTTTTGACATTTAAATTTTCCTAGTTATAAAAAATCAACACTTTTTTTAAATGTTGTATTTTCAAATATTTTTTAGTTTTACTTAAAATTTCTAATTCTTTTCGTAAATATTTTTCAAAGTTTAAAATAATAAAAACAACAAAAGCCTAAATTTTGTCATTTTTAATATTGTTAAAAATGGTATATGTCATTTATTTTTTGAAATTCAAAATTTCATTTAGTTATATAGAATTAATTAATTTAGGGTGTCATATGTTTTAAATAAAATTTAAATATGTTTTTATTTGTTTATGAATTAGAAGAGTCTTTCATTAACTAAAGAAAAAATTACATGTCACTTGGCTTTTCAAAGTCCAAATTTTTTTCCTTGATGGGGGTGTGAAATAGAGAGGAGGATGTTCCCAAGGGAACACGTGGGTGCCTATGGTAAGCACGTGGCTACAGGATGGCGGGCTAGCCTCACGACCCTCCCATATTACCTTGAGTATGAGAGTTAGTACACATTGACGTGGGAAACCTCAAGTCACATTGGGTCTTGCAGAGGGTGGTGAGTGCATTAGCGTTATGGAGGGTGGCAGGGGTGTTTGATGGGCATTCTGTAGCGGAGAGAGTTTTGGAGCATGTCCATGGAATTTTGGGAGAATAGGAGGGTGTTGCAGAGGTGCTCTAGGCCGACATTGTCATAGAAGGTTTCACCCTTGTTGGTGGGTGTGGGTAGTTGTCAATTGCTAAATTGGGCTTAGAAAAAGGAAGTCTCCAAGGAATGTGGTGTATGTGCATCTGAAGGGGGTGGTTTGTTGGGGATTCTTGTTTGTTTGGTGCGGTTTTAGTTTGGGTTGGTTGCGAATTTGCCTTTGGTGGAGCAGGATTATTGAAGCGCGCCTCCCCAACTAGTTTATAGGGTCCTGGGCTGCAGGGTGGTGCCATTGGTGAGCATGTCATGGGTTTTGGTTTGTTGGAATTGTGAGGGATCACTTCAGGTCGGGTGTATGTTGTTGGTTCAAGGTGGGAAATAGCTTTATAAGCTATGGGTACCTGACATCAGAGGGAGTGGAGGTTCAGCCAAAGCGGGTGGTCTTAATCTATTAGAAGGGTGGTCTTTGTCTCGTTTAGGTGGCGTTAGGGTTTCAAGCATGGGGCTAGTTCCTCACTCAGGGCGGTCCTCAACCCAGGTCTTGCCTAATTGGGGCAGACCAAGCATGGCTAAGTCCCAACCTCGATTCGAGCTAGTGTGTGGAAGCGGTGGAGCGAGTCTGAAAGGTCTAAGTGTAGAGGGTTCGAACTACATATTGTAGCTTTTTATATCACCTATCACACAAGTGCTTCAGGAGATATATAATCCTCCTAGAGACAAACTGTAGGTTGATATGAGACCAGTGCCTAGGGCATCTCAAGAGAGGAGTGATTTTGAAGATTATCAGTAGGGATTTCTGCTGCACTCCATATGTCACGTAGTTTGAAAAACTAATTCAAGACTTGGTTCAATAGTCCTTCACCAAGTTAAACTCAAGAAAATACATAAATCTAAATACTTGGGGGTAAATATGGTTATTCTCAAAGAGAAATATTTGGTTCTTGTGATCGACACACAAAAATAGGTAGCTTAATATTGGCGTTGTAGTAAAAATGAAGAGGAGGAAAGAAAGGAGGGAATTTGATGCAGATGGATGGATATAACACATAATCCAAAGAAAAAAGTTCCAATAGAAGTATGGAAGAATGAGGAGGTGGAATGGAAGAAATAGTGGAGCACTAATTAAGGTCCCAAACTCTATACATCATGAATGCATTTCTCACCAAAAAACATTAAGTAAATCTGTGCACATTATAGGTACATATGTAAATCTGTAGTTAACACATGTAATATTACTACTTAGCAAGAAATATGCAACCATGAATGGGAGTGATACCCACAACTTAATTACATTATTTCAAGGGAAGAAAGACATACATGAAGTGGTATACATAGGGGAAAACATACTGCACATTGTTTTGATTGGAATCAACAAAAAAAGTTTCATTAACCTTTTGATATGGAGTCCAAAATCACTAGTCCATTACATTCAACAATTGTATCAGCCCAAGGGCCTCATGAACAAGAAAACTGAACCAAAATGGACCCAGTTTCTCTGCAAACAAAGGGCCTCTAGAATGGAGGTTTTGGGAACCTCCCTTAAGTGTTTCCTCCTTCTATTTACAAGGAGAGGAAGAGCTTGAAAGCCAGTTACAAAAATATCTTAGCCTAGCTCCAGCTGTCTGATTGAATAGTTGTCTCGATGTGTGGAGATCTTCTGCCCAAATCATTGCAATCGAATTTGATTATGTTCTTTAAAATACAAAATTTAAAGAAAAACAGAAATAAGGGAAACTGAATGATGGCTAAGGAAAATATCTCCTTGCCGTTCCTGGGATCGCCTCTAATCAGGCCACGTCTCTGACATGATTCTCTTGTTAAGCTACTTGGCCAATTCGCCTGTCGCTTTCCTCTTAACCACTTGAACTTCCCACTTTCTAGAGTTGGGAGCAATTAATAATGGTGGCCTTGGTGGTGTTCAAGAATCATAACTATCGACTCATCCATCACATAACTCCCTTCATTTCACTATCAGAGTGTTATATGCCCTGTAATATAGCCATAATGTTATATCAGATGTTTTTCCTCAAAGAGACTTTTACTCTTAAAGACATTACAAAACAACAGGTTCTGATATCCATTAGCCCATTTTGTTTAGTCCCTTTCTGCATTTCTTCATCATAGGACTGAGGGCTATGACTGGAGGCTTAGCCTTAAGGTGCTAGGGCATTAAGAATCCTGTTGGGGGTCATTTTTCCTTTGTAACATGCTTTGCGCCCCTAATCCTTTAAGCTCTTCTAGTGAACGTGTGCTAGCCCAATATCAGAGCCCCTCTTCATCGAAAGTTTCCAATTAGAGGATTAACATTGGAGTTGTGATATTTCGCACTCCTGATATGCCAATCTCTGATTACGACGTCATCACTCCATATGGAACTTCTTGAGTGGTGACACATGCCACTCAGATATGTCCGCTTAGACCCCTCAAAATGCAAAAACTGCATGCCAAGTGTCCTTCTATACCACCATGTCATGCTGACATTGGATACAACTTTAGCTTTATAAGAACCAATCATATGCTGCCATGTGTATTTATCAAATACAATCATATGCCGCCACATGTAGCTTATTGGAACCAATCAGATGCCACCATGTGTCCTGCTAGAGGAGAGAGAAAAGGGCTTGGCCGCCCTTTGTTTTGCGATGAAATCCTTTGTAAACCTATATTTGAGTCCCCCAACGATTTTACACTATCATCAAATTACCCTTGTTGCACCTTTTAAAGGGTTGCACTTTCAGAAGTTCCAATATGCAATTGTTGATGTTGCAATATGCTAGATGTTTTGATCTCCTCTGAGCTTCAATGTGCGATCACTGGTATGCTCGACTGCTTTGGTGTGCGATCACTAATATGCCCGACTCTTTTGGTGTGTGATCGCTAATATGCCCAACTGTCGCTGGACCTTCAATATGAGATCGTTGATATTCCCAACTGTCACTAGACCTTCGATATGCAATCACCAATATGCCAGGACCTTCGATATTGTGATCTTTGATATTCTGATATGCCTTCACAAGGCTTCAATCCTTGAAACTTTAGAAGATCATAACTTTTGATCCAGGAGTCCATTTTTGTACTTCCACATATTGTTGGAAATATTTTTCAGATAACTTTCCAATGGAGAGGGTTCAATTTGGGATTTTAGTCCTTTTGAGGCTTGGATGATGACTGCAATCATCTCTTCTCATTTTCTCTTTGGACAACTAAAAACACATTTTGCAGTAGGTGACAACATTGGCTCCAACTGGGGACAGTGCCTTTCTAATAAAGTGCCGAGAACCTACATAATAGTAGCCTTCACCATTGGGCATGTAGTCAAAAATAAGTTGAACTTATAAAACCAAAAAATCTCCATGGAACTTTATTTGTTGGGAGTACTTTCCTCATAATACTAAAATGAAAAAATAGAAACTATAACAATTGGAAATTAAATGCTCATCTAGTGAGCTTATTTATATACAACTCCTGCTTATGAATAGGGCTCAATTCACTCAAGTGATATCAACCTTCCAATGGTACCAAGTTAGCATTTGGGTGCTGGACCTAATGCCTCCATGCTGCTGAAATTTAAAAATAAAAACAAGCATGCACTATGAAAAATATTAAAAAAAAAAACTTGATACATACTCCAGAAACAACCTCTGTTGTTGACCAAAGAATGTTTTCATGTAGTCAGCTACAGGGTCATAGAATTGGCGAGAGAAAATTTCAGCTGCCTAATTTTCTTGAAAAGACCACTAACCAAAGCACAATTCCATATAGTCATCTACTGGATCATAGAGTTGATGAGAGAATTTTATGGTTGTCTCCCTCTCTTAAACAGTTTCTAGGAGCGAATCTTTTTGTAAAAGGCAGCCACAGACACTTCTTGGCTCTTTAACTCTGGTAAGCAACTCCCTTTGAATGTCTGCTATCATCTTATACTCCTCTGAATCATCTAAATCATAGATTGGAGAAGGTTCTTACGCTTGTTCTCCAGGTGAAGGATGTGAATTGTAAAATGGATCCACCTTTTCAAAATTTATGGAAGAACTTGTTATTGTTTTAAAACCAACGTTTCAGACTAACTAAGTGGGTCCATCATCAGGGCTGTAAACTGCAAATTTGAGAAGAGAGAACGTGAATTCTTGGAGCAATTAATTGTTGATAGTTGATAGTTTAATGATAAGATTATTATTGTCAGCTTTTTATCTGTTTAATTGCTTAATTTTAATGATTAATTTAAGTATGCTTGATTTTATAATTCATTAATCAGAATTATATATAAAGGTCTAGTATATTATTAATATTATATATACATGTTTGTTGTTTAATGACAAGTCTAATTTTTTTGTTTTTGTTTTTTATTTTTTATTTTTTATTTTATTTATGGATCCACCTTGTTAACATCATGGTGGGCCTCCTATTCCTGTATAGCTTTCCATGACTGAGACTATTGTGGTTCTACATTGCTCAACTCCCCATCAGAGTCATACACATTATAATAAGGAGAATCATCAAATTTAGCAGGATAAGATCTCTGAGGGTTTATTTGCAACTTCATAATGTGTCCTTCCGTTTCTTGACTTCTGGGTAGTGCTTCTTGAGGTATGTATATGTTTTCTTGGAGTTGAGCCCCACAAACATCTTCAGCAGGATCATTAACCTCATAAATATTTTCAACATTAAAATGTGCACAACAATCTTCAAATAGAGCATCTAGAAGATATAATATTTTTCAAAACATATTAAATGCTATGTGAAATCTCTTTAAGAAAGATATGCTGCCACTAGGCATTGTTTTGTGCCCTAGTATATCATCTTCTTCTAAATAATACATGAACAATTTCATTTTCACATATTAAAAAACAATACTGAGTTGTTCCATGCATTCATGAAAATCCTTGAGGTGTTGGTCCGACCTTCTATCTGTGTTTTCATTGAATCTAGGCACATAGTGTTGGGAGTGGGATCCCCCAAGGGCAGTTTTGGGGCTAAAAGCCCAAGTTAAGTCATTTTTTGTAATGTAATTGTAAAGACTCGGAATTTTTGTGGTCTTGGAGTGCGAAGGTGTTATGTGTCAAAAAGGGTAGTCTACCCTTAGTTTTGTAAAGTAACGTCGGTTGTAAGAGACCTACCTATGCTCCGCAGACCATGGGATTGTATAAAAAGAGCTTAGCTCTAAGTAGTTAGGAGCATCGAACATGAAATAGATCATAGCGGTGAAGAAAGAAGTCTAAGTCTTAGGTTGTAGTGTAGATAGAGGCTTTGCAGCTGAGTGTGCAGAGGCCTAGGGTCGAATTGCGCAGCTGAGTGCACGGACCCCTGCAGTTGTGTGCGCAAGGTGAACAAAGTCTCTAACACTTGGGAGATATTAATAAAAGGATTTATTCTGCAATTTTTGCGTATTTGTTTTGTCGATGTTATAAAATATTTGTGTATGAATTTCCTATGCTTATATGATGCGCGAATGAATGCAATTACATTGAATAATTGAATGTAATTACGAATACCTGCTTATGCGGTTATAACCTTAAGTATTTGACAATATAAGCAAATCACGTAGGATAATTGAGAAATCTGCACGGCACGGTGCCATCGCAACGTGAAAGTACCTGAGCCATAGGTTAGGGCTGCACGAAGGTTGATCGTATACTTTCGCGAAGGTATTGAAGGCCAGAATAGAGGGTTTGTCTTACAAGCCCTAGAGTGAGACCACCTGCGTGTAGGCAGGGATAGAAGAAATCAAACGACCTCACAACCATCTCAGGGTGTGGAAAATTGGTTCCAACATCCCCCCATATTGCTTCGGGTGAGACTTTGGTTTGCACTCCGCGGGCTGATGCTGAAAGGGCTAGTAGTGTAGGGATTTGTTTGGCTAATTAATGTTGAACCTGGGTCAGGTCCCCTCAAGCCAACAAATGGTTCCATTGCTGGGACCAGAATTTGCATAAGAGATGTGTGATGTCATATCACTGGAATCCAACTAAGAAGGAGATTGGAGACTGGTTGGATAGAAAGATCCAAAAATTCGTGAAACAAGAGAAAAGAAACTCACGACTGACAAAAGAACATTGGTTGGACAGATACCTATATATAGAGATCCACGAGATCTTTTTCTTCTCCTTTCCTATCGAGCTATACAAGTGGATCACGAAGCTAGTAGATAGCCAAGGAAGGTGGAAACTTGACGACCCTATTGTGTGGACCCCGGAGCTAGTATGAAGGTTGGAAGCATCAGAGGATAAGATCGCCCACGCTGTTGATCATTGGCTCGATCGCGTCATAGGAGGATTTGTGACTGAATTCACGGTCGACACCTCAGTCAGCTACAACGAGGCAGAGCGACACTTTTTCAAAGGACCGTGAGGTAAGTACATAAAATCTTTGAATACCTGGATTAAAATGCTATTGTGCAAAAAATAGGTTATGCAGGTACCTTGATGTTCGGGACAACGCGAAGCGGAAAAAATTACAGGAACGAAGGAAAAAATGGTCCAGAGTATAGTCCCCTGACTTTGCCTTTGCGAGATGATGAAGAAGGGATAACGAAGGTTTCTCTGTGAAGTGATATTCAGTTAATAAGGCAAGGATTCCTGCAAATACCACCTCCGCCCACACCACCTCCAACTTCACCACCCTCACCTCCAACTTCACCTGTACCACCTCCACCTCCACCGCAGTTTAGTATGGCAAATACAATGAAGTTGCCTTTCTTCAAAGGCTTGGGAAATGAGGACCCAGACCAATTATGGTTTGTCGTGAGGAATGTATGGGAAGCTCAAGGTGTTACAGATGATCATATAAAGAAGGTGACAACGGTTAGTGATCTGCAAGATCACGCACGAACCTGGTATATTAAGTACTCTAATGATAACCCGAACGCTGACATAGTAGACATCTAGGCAGCACTAAATAGGGAATTTAGTAGGCCTAAATCAGAGTCGCAGTCGATTGTGGGATTCAAAGAGATCGTGAGGCAACTAGGCGAGATGCCATGGTAACTAGATTAGAGTCTGAAATGTACAATTTGCAAAGCCAACATGAATTTGACAGATGGACAACATCGCAAGTGGTTTGTGGCTTCGCTACTACCACATTTAAGAAGTGCGTTGTCACAACAAAAGATAAAAACTCAAACTGAGGCCTTGGAGATTTCCATGAGACTACACGAAACTTCGATGCAAGATCCTAATCTAGGAGTTCAGCAGATCCATGTGTAGCTGAAGAATCTGTGCCTTGAGATGCAAAGTCTGAAGCAGGACAGGATAGTTTGACAAGAAGTGCACGAGGAGGTATGGTGCTTGAAATGAAAGAGTCAAGGTCATGACAAAGACCATTGCCCGGTCTTTGCAAACTATATTGTAGGAGGAGGACCAATGCCTTTAAGGCTAGAAGCTTAAGCAAGACCTAGCGCGAGGCCTGCATTATGGTGCGTTATTTGCCATGTAGTCGGAAAGCATGCCATGGATAACTGTCACTTGCTAAAGAAGTTTGTACAGACACCACAACAACTGTTTTTCAAATTTTGTAGGTCAGTAGGGCATGATGAGCATACTTGCAGGAGCTATGAACTGATGATGGATAGAACTCCCACCTATAGGGTTCAGCCGAAATGTGGTCCCTTGACTAGAGTGCAGGGATGTAGTAGACATGATTTTAGGGGCACGGAAGAGGCCGAGGCAGAGGAGGACCTGGTAGAGGACGAGGATAGTTTATTTGCTACAATTGCGGAGGACCAGGACACTATGCCTATGATTTCACTAATCCAATGCGTCCCTCGTGCAATTATTGCACGCTGTTTGATCATGAAACGGAAGACTATCCTACGCTGATAGCTAGGATACATGACAAAGGGGCGCTACCACCTCCGCCGACTCAGAACCTATAGATGATGAGGTTTGAGCCGTGCGAGGAAGATCCAAATGTGAATATAGTGCTAAGAAGTGGAATCACGATAGGAGATGACAAGGGGAAACAACCAAAAGATAGTACATGGGTTTGCAAATTCCTGACAAAGGAGGCTGAGTTCGACTTGGAGCATGCTCGTGAAGCATTCATGGAAGCTAAGAAGAGCTTCACTGAGGTCTCCACCTCAGGAAGCAAGGATAAGCCTGAGAAGGAGATGGACCCCTTGATGCTCACAACTTTCTTGGAAACCTGTATGAAGTTACTGCGTGATAGTAAGGTCATGAAAGGGTTACAAGAACTCATCAATAGATGCGCTGGAACCGCGCCAGGTGAGTCGCGGGTAGAAAGAAAGATTAGCAAGCATAAAACAAGGATGGGATGAGAGATGAGACTGACCACACAAATAGGAGAGTATGAAATGGATCAAGTCATTTGGACCTAGGGTCAGATGCGAATGTCCTACAAAAACAGAATTGGGAGTGAATGGGAAGACCTGCACTGCAATGGTCTTTGATTCAGCTGAGGATGGTGAATCAGCAGAAGATCATCCCCATGGGGCAGCTGTAGGGGTGACCATGGATATTGAGGGAGCAAGCGCGCTGGCTGACTTTGAAGTAATATAGATAGTGGATGACAAAAATTCCTATCCTGCACTCTTGGGAATTGACTAGGATACTAACATGAATGGGGTAATCAATATGAAGAAGCGAAAGATGATCTTTGAGAAGAAATCGTTTCGCATAATACTACCCCTCGATCCTGCTGAAGGATCATGCTATACTGAACCTGTCTGCGACTATGAGAGTGATGATGACTTGAACTGTATCTATAAGATATTAGCGCGAGACCAAGATTGGGTGAATCCCATCGTGGATGGATGGATTACATGGGATCGCGAGAGTTCCTGCACTTCGGACTCCAATGAAGAAATAAAACACTAGCAGAATTGGTTACATGAAGTAACTACGCTGAATTGCAACATGATGAACTGGTTGCTACGTTGTGTGTTGTCAGGGGTAAGAAATCTTCCTACTTATGATCATCTAAATAAGGTAGATATATTTTTGTATGCATTTGAAAGAGAGGTACCAGAAAAACAGTGCTTCCAGGCCTTAGACTGGGCACTGCATGCTATGCCCGCAATATGGTGGGGTATGCACAAGGGAAGCTTTGATGACCAGTGCGCATGTAGGAGGATGATGAGAGCACGATTTTGGAAGCCTAAGATGCGGCTGATAGACAAGTATGATGGGCAGAACTATCCGTGCACGCATCTAGCCAAATGGACCTAGATTTATGGAGAAAAGCCCCAACCTGAGTGGGTGCACCTGTTCTATCATACCCTAGATGTTATCCCAATGAATTGGTATATAAAAACAGAGCTCCGCCATGGGACAGGTGAATGGGATATCTTGCACGAAGGATTCATGATGATATTTAGTTTTGAGGAAGGGTTTGACAATATTGATGAAGTGCTACAAGAAGTGAAAGTAGCAATATTTAGGATACCGTAGGATCCTTTAGACCTGACTCAGCCTGAATGGGCTACTCAACTAAGTTGCGCGCTGGAATGTTATAATGTAACCACTAAAGAAGAGGACAAGGATCCACAGAAGATTAAAATTCCAGAAATATAAGGTCATCGTGAGGTACAAGGACTGCAGATTGAGAACCCTGATATAACTGCGATGTTGAAAATGAAACAAGTAAACATTGGTATGGAGGCAGAACCTAAATTCGCAAAGATTGGAGACTACTGGGATGACGCGACGGTGGACAAGGTCGTTGAACTACTCCGCGAATACCAAGACTTATTCCCTACCAAGTTCACGGATTTGAAAGGAATAAACGGGGACCTAGGAATGATGAAGATCACGTTAAAGACTGACGCAAAGCCAGT
Organism: Pinus tabuliformis; assembly: GCA_031772625.1. Taxonomy (NCBI): domain Eukaryota; kingdom Viridiplantae; phylum Streptophyta; class Pinopsida; order Pinales; family Pinaceae; genus Pinus; species Pinus tabuliformis. The sequence continues at coordinate 367,895,829 of CM062807.1, read as the reverse complement.
TAAGCAAAGGCCTTACCATATCAATCCAAAATATAAGGAGCAATTCCATTTAGAACTAGAGAAGATGCTTGCGGCAGACATCATTGAGCCTGTGGAAGAATCTGATTGGGTAAGCCCAATGGTGGTGCAAGAGAAGAAGCGTGGATCTTAGAAAACTAAATGATGCTTGTGTGCATGATCCTTTCCTGACTCCATTCATGGATGAAGTGTTAGACAATGTAGGTGGCCATGAAGCATATTCCTTCATTGATGGGTTCTCTAGGTACCACCAAATCAAAATCACGTCGGAGGATAGGAGCAAGACAACCTTCGCAACTAAGTGGGGTTGTTTTCAATACACTGTAATGCCGTTTGGATTGAAGAATGTGCCTGCAATCTTTTCGCGCGTGGTTGTTGCGGCATTCAAGGAATTTATTCATAAGTTCCTAGAGGTATATTTTGATGACTGGACTGTATTTGGGTTGGTTAAGTGCCATGTAGCAAGCTTGCGCCTAATGCTGGATACCTGTCAAAGATACCAGATCGCTCTCAATCTCAAGAAGTGTTTGTTTTGTGTTCCATTTGGGAACCTATTGGGGAATGTGGTTTGTAGACAAGGATTGATGGTAGACCCCACAAATATTGTGGTGATACTGAACTTGGAAGCGTCGAGGAGTGTGAAACAGCTGCGCACTACTCTGGGACATACAGGATATTACAGAAAGTTTATCAAAAGCTATGCCTAGATCACTGCGCCTATGGGGAAATTGTTGAAGAAGGATGTCACATTTTTCTAGAACGATGACTGTAAGAAGAGCTTGGATATATTGAAAGAAAAGATGGTTACCGCACCGATTCTAGTCTTCCTGGACTGGAAGAAAGAATTTCATGTACATGTCAATGCATCATGTATAGCGCTGGGAGTAGTACTGACACAGGCTAGTGGAGAAGGCTTGGACCATCCTATCACGTTCGTAAGCCACAAATTATCCAAAGCAGAGAAGAAATATTCCACCACTGAGCATGAGGAGCTAGCTATGGTGTATGCACTCCAAAAGTATAGGCACTACTTGCTAGGAGGGCATTTTAAGATGTATACAGATCAACCTGCGTTGAAGTACCTGGTCAATAAGCCTGTTTTGGGGAGGAGAATCTAAAAATGGCTGTTATTGTTCCAGGAGTACGATTTTGAACTTGTTGTGAAGCCTAGGCGATTAAACATGGGACCAAACCATCTGTCACGCATCGAAACAGGGGAGGAACCTACTAACTTGGAAGAAGGATTTCCTGATGTGTAGCTATTTGCAGTTTGTGTTACAGATGGTCATTTTGAGGATATCATCCACTTCCTAACAACATGAACTGCACCAGAAGGATACACTGTTGAACGAAAGAAGGAATTAGTGGTGCACGCGACAAATTTCTATATCATTGTTGGGAATCTATACAAGGTGGGCACTGATGAGATACTGCGACGGTATGTACCTGAGTTCAAAATAAGCAGCATCCTCGCAGACACTCATGGGGGTGCCATGAGAGGAATTATGAAGGGAGAGAAACCGCGCAGAAGATTCTACGTGTAGGGTTGTGGTGGCCAACCCTTTATCAGGACTCAAAAGAATATTGCAAGGCATGTGACGTATGTCAAAGAATGGGTAGGCCATCGCAAAGGGATGAAATGCCTTTGAACCCATAAATGATGTTGCAACCCTTCGAGAAGTGGGCGATAGATTTTGTAGGACCCATTCAACCACAAGGGAAGACATGAGCAAGGTACATTATCATTGCGATGGAGTATTTGACTCATTGGGCAGAAGCACAGCCGGTGAAGGATTGCATGGGCGTGACTGCTGCGAAGTTTCTATTTGAGCATGTAGTGACGCGATTTGGATGTCCGAAGATCTTGATGAGTGATTGAGGTACGCACTTCCTGAATGAGATGATCAACGCATTGATGGAGGAATTTCAGGTATATCACCAGAAGAGCACACCTTATCACCCACAGGTTAACGGGATAGTGGAGGCATTCAACAAAGTGCTTGAAAATGTGTTGACCAAGGTTTGCAATGCTCAACGAAGTGATTGGAACCTACGCATACCTATAGTACTGTGGGCTTATCGAACAACATGCAAGAAGTTGATTGGACAAAGCCCTTTTAGGCTTGTCTATGGTGTGGAAGCCATAATGCCTATGGAATACATCATGCCTAGTCTGTGCATAGCAGTGCTCACAGGTATGATGAATCACGGAGCCCTAGAGGGGAGGCTCACGTAGATGGATGAGCTCGAAGAAGAAATATTTTTGGCTGGATTTCACCAGTAGGTCCAAAAGCAACGCAAAAAGGCATGGCATGATCGACACATAAAGATGCGCACATTTAAGGTAAATGACCTGGTTTTGTTATATGATGGAAATTTTGATAAATTTCTAGGGAAATTCGGCATGCAATGGTTAGGGCCTTATGTTATTAAGGAGATTACCAACGGAGGGGCGGTGCAGCTGGTCAAGTTAAACGGAGAACCCTTCCTAGGAAAGGTGAATGGCAGTCGCTTGAAGCCATACATCAATGGTTAGGCCATGTGACTAAATGAAAGTAGCACAGTCTTAGCGCTCCAAGTAGCTGAAAGGAGGTGAGGGGCTATAAACTACACTACCTGGGTTGGGGAGTTGTGCGATTGGAAAATGGTGCGAAGCAAGGACTTGTCAATGGGTCCGCGGCAGCGCGAAGGGAGCTGCACTACCCAGGAAGAAATCATGCAGGTCAGCCAAAAATTGATCGTTAAAGTCACTGTTCATGAAAAGATGGCAGAAGTGAGGCCAAATGGAGCGGGCAGTCGACATTTAAGACAAAATTTATGGCTTAGATCCTTGAAAATTTGTTGCCAATCTGGCATTAATGAACCGATTTTGGGGGAACGGTCGGATTTGAATTCAAAATGCCCTATAAATTACAAGTGGCTACCCAGCAAAAAACACTTGGTATTTTGAGAATTGAGTTTTTGCATTTTTAGGTGCACTTGAACTGTGAATTCTTTCAAGATCTGATAGCGAGTCCAGCATTTGAACAATTTTCAAAGGAGACCAAAGCACTAGTGAATAGCGTCATGTTGACCTACGTAGAAGTTATGGACATCGAAGGAATGGTAACCGAGGAGAGTGTGCAGGAAATTGCTATGGGGGCCGAAGTAGCTACCCCAGAAGTGGCCGAAATATTGGTGGAGGTCCCTAAATCTCTGAGGATGTCGAGACCGAAGCCCACCCCAACAAAGGAGACCATGAAAGACAAGAAGGGCAAGCAGCCTGCCGTACTGGTGCGCGCATCGCCAAGGTGAAACCCACCAAAGCCCACTGCCTAGGAGAAAGGCAAGGCTATAAACCTAGAAGCAGAAGAGGAGGATATCGAAGACGTCTTCATGGACAATGAGGATGTGGGAATGGAAATAGAGGAGGTTGAAGCCCAAGGTGCGGACCCTATTACATGGTTTCCAGAGTATGTCCCTTCGCGCAAGCCTAAATCCAAGGTCCCAAAGGACATCGATGAAAGTAAGTCTCCCCTACAAACCCCTTTGCTATAAGATGAAATCACTTTTTACAGTCCGTGTTTGGCACGGGTACTGATATTGAAGCTCGAAGACTGGGTCTTGGTGGACCATGAGAATTTCTTGCACCTGGCGACTGAACAGCTGATGCACTGCATCATAGACACGAATACGAGGATGACTTCACTGGAGCTATGAAAGTGGCTCAGAGGAGTCGAGAAGGCAAGATTACTCAACCTGCTCTGGGTGCCGCACTATAACCGCACCCCTGTGACAGTTTTGGTCATCAAGCAACTGTTGTGCTTGGTGCATGATGGGTGTCTGTGGCTAGAGGAGCCGATACCCATCACTGATATGTTGATTCATAGAATAACGCATCTACCATATACAGGCAAAAATCCAGCTATGATCTTTGGCAGCAAGGGTGGCGAGCAGGCACTCATAGAATCAATGAAAGAGGAGTTCAAACTAGTAAAGAAGTTACGTGGGTACACTATCTCCAGCATCTGTGACCCCTTTGTGAAGGTGGAAGCATAGATCCTTGCAGGGAAGGTGATGCGGAAGTGCCACACCGATTGTTAGGGTCCCACCCTAACCCCCTTATTTATGTAGTTGGATCGAGTCATAGTAAAGAGTCAATAAATCCCATATTAATAATTGCAAGTGGTTAACCCGCAATTAATGACGGGACCACAGTTAGTTGCAAATGGGACATGGTATTAGATAGATGGTATTAATAAAACCCATGGTATTGATCCATGGTATTGCATGTATGAGTCATATATAAAGGATAGAGACTCCCTGCGAGGAGCATCGTGTCTTATTTTTGTATCGAGCTTTGCTCTATTGGAGTTTGCCCCCTCGAAGAGGCCAGTGAACATTTTTTTTTTTTATCGGTAAAGACTAAATCTATTAAGAGAAATCAATATGGTACAAATAGGAGAGGCCAAAGACCGTCAGACCGGAAATGATAGATACATTAACCTCGGTCCCGGAAGAGAGATACAAACCCTGAGCTGCAGGAAAGACAAAAGACCGACAGACCGGAAATGATAAATTCACCAACCTCGGTCTCGGAAGGAGTAAACAAACACTGCTACACCTGAAGAATCGAAAGCAAATACAAGCTGTTACCCCAGCGGGACAGTGATTACACCACAATGTTTTTTCCCTTTCTTTTTGTTAACTTGTGTCCAGCCCTCGTGAGGAGGATGGGCAAGAACAACTTGGAGACTGGAGTTCTCTATCATTGGGGACTCCTTCTCTGAGTCTGAGGAGGAAGTCTCATGGGGACGTTTCTGGGAATTTGCTGAGACATGGGTGTGCTCCATAATGTTCGTGGGCGGATCCATCGTTTGCGGCATCTGATCTGGTTCTGACTGATTTTTCTCCTTTTCCATACTTGGAACCTTTTCCATACTAGGGGGGCTGGAGCTTCCGGTTGGCGGCGGTGGGCAGGGGGACCAACACTTGGGCTTAGTATGAGCAAAGAGGCCCTTTTTTGCTCTTGCTGACAGCGATGGGCAAGAGATATGTAGGTGCCCTGTTTGGTGACAATGACGGCATCTGAAGGCAGTGTTCTCGTACTCTATAAACTGGGTCCAGATAGCGTCCTTGATCTTGAGATTGATGTACTCTGGCAGTCCCTTGCTTAAATCAAGCTCCACACACACTCTGGCGTATGTATAGAGACCCTGCCTCTCTCTCTGGTAGTCTCCCATCCAGAAGCGACCCAGGGCATTGCCTATTTGCCTGTATACTTCTGTACGCCACAGGTGAACTGGGAGATTTGGAAGCCTGATCCATACCGGAGCCTTGGTGATGACTGCTGAAGCTGGGTCAAAGTCGGGAAACCATGGAGTTAGGAAGAGACCAGCTGATCCCATGAACCAAGGGCCTTCGTCTAGGGCATTGTAGCAATGCTCTAGGTCATCGAACAACACTATGAAATATCCTTTTGCACAGAAATAAACCTTACAACGATCCGTCCAGGTGGCTTTGATCCAGTCATAAAGATCCTGTGAGCGCGGCCAGAGCCCATTGAATCTGCAGATGATGGCTCTTTCAGCAAATTTCTGGGTTTCGTCTTCAAGATCAGGGTAGGAGATTTCAACTGATGGGATCTCCTCCATTTTGTCAACCAAAAAGGCCTTGGGTGAAGTCTGTATTGGTGGCTCTGTCTTTTCAGCTTGCTTGCCATGGACTGCATCTTTGTACGAAAAAACCTTAGCTGAGGAAGGCTCTCCCCCAGCTCCTCCTCTAAGACGAAGGGAAAGGATAATAGATGCATCTTTCTCAATACCGTAAAAAGAAATAGGAAAGAGATCCTCCAGATGTTTACCTTGGTAGAGAAGCCGTTGGTCTGCCGAAGGGATTCCCAATTTGATGTCCAATGCATGCTTGAGATTCCACACTGGATCCGCCTGGCAAACCCATTGAAGCATGGTTTTTCCTGAAAGAAGCCTGATTTGAATCTGGAAAGCTGCGGATGATTCTGAAGGCTTTTTTCCCCAACCGTTCTGAGGGGCGGGAAGGCAGATGCCTTGATAGAGTTTCGAATCCGGCTTTGGTCTAGTGTGCAGGGGCGGCATACATCTGATTAGTGTCGTTCCTTCTTTTCTGGAAGCGCTGGTCCGAGGATAGGCTAAGGGAGCCGCACGATTTTCCTTATCCACTGCTTCAATAGTCGAAAGGGGGCTGCTCCATCGCGCCGTGGAAGCAGGGGGACGGGGCCCTGTTTTCCCGGAGCTCTCCGATAAGAGGAAAGCAGACTCTTCTGTATCTACAACCCCAGCGATCATGGCATGGAGATCTTGAGGACCTGCCGATGATCTTTGCCCAGATCTCTTCAATCCTTCCGCGGTCGGAGCGATTTGTGACCCAACGGCGGCCTGGGGCCAGGAACCATCAAATCTGGGGTTCGAACCATTGAAAATGGCGTGGCCTTGTTGCTGATCTGCAGCAGAGAGATAGCCCCTGTATCGATGCTCCGTTCGCTCCAACCTTTTCTCACGCAGCGCAGTCCAGGAGCTGACGGCGGCCGAGGGCAAGGAGACGGGGGAGCTAGGGTTCGCCATTCTTTGAGGATCAACCACCGTAAGAGGCCAGTGAACATTGCTTTATGAATAATAAAATATTTGCTGTTGTCTCTCACTGTTCTATGTTCTGGGTATCTTTCTTCGCATATTCTGTATTTGGGTATCTTTTTGCAGAATAAGAGCATAACAAGTGGAATCAGAGCACTTTCCACGGCCGGTGGGATCTCCATTTCTTAGCAATTTTTTTTTTGGCTAGAGACGTGTTCTGGCGTCTTTAAATCACAGGATCTATCATTGAGTGCATAAACCTGCGGATTTGGGGAGGCATGCACGCAGGAAATACAAGAGGTGGTCACACTTGTTGGACTCCCTTGTAACCCCTGTGGGTACCCCTTCGAGTAGTAGCGCATTAGACAGAACCGCGTATGGACTATCTTCCAAGTACCTTCTGGGTATATCGGAAGCCCCTTAGCTCCTCTGAAACCTCGCCATAGATAAACTGTCGGCCATCTTGCTACTACAGTACACCGAGAACAACACTCGGAGAGATTACTCACCTGTACGATAGGGTAGTTGGGTTGTACGGATAAGGGTACGGTTGATCCTCCTTAGTTAGAGCCCTGAAACATTGGGCCAAGTACTACTGCCAGACCCTTATGTATATTGCGATTTGTAGCACCTGACACTCCTCGAGACCATAGTTCCCTTTTCTATCTTGGGATCACGCATCATCTCTGCCAGATCCGCTCGCGCAAAGGGGTGCAACAGCAGCAGACATCAGTCCCGCAGTTCCGACCAGCCATTCCGATCTATTAGATCCATCAGATCCGCAGCAACAATCTGTTCCGCCTCTCAGAGCTATCCAATCCACCATTCAGATCTCTCAGATCCACCGAATCTGAGTAGTTGTGTGGGGTTCCTATATCGGGGCATGATTTTCGCAGGACTTTTGGCAGCATTGACATTTTGAGGATTCGGTTACTGCAGTATTCCTAAGGAAGGAGTAAAACTCCGTTAGGAGTTTTCAGAAAAAAAAAATGTCTGAGATCTCCCGGGGCGCTTATTGGTGATCTAGCCCATCAGAATCAGGACGACGAGCTGAGCACGGTGGTACCATTCAATTCTTAGTGACTTTTTTTTTTTTGGGTGGTCCCAAATTTCAAGAACATCAGGTCGGTGCATGGTAGAAACTAGAGCTCAAGCTATGGCCAATGAGAGGATGGAAAAACTTGAACAAACCTTGCAATCCCTCCAAATTCAGCTTGACAGACTAACTAGCATAATCCCGAAGGGCAAGGAGGAAGCCCACGAGGAGGCGTATATTGGCAATGGACACAGTGAGGGTGAGTCTAGCCACTCTCTTCACCTCTGGGGCCCCCACCAACAATCCCGTCCGCGACCTCCCAAGTTGGATATGCATAAATTTGATGGTTCTCACCCGGCAGCATGGATAACACAAATGGAGCAGTATTTCAATCTAAATAACATCTTAGATAATGAGACTCAACGTATGGTGGGGAGCATGTACTTGGACAATGAAAGGTGGCAATGTTGGGAATGGAATCAACGTTGCAATGGAACTTTTGTGACTTGGACCTCCTTCAAAAAAGCTCTTACAGAATGCTTTGACTAAGAATATTCTTTCTTGGGTCGTCTTACTAAGCTCCGACAGACTGGCACAGTGGATGAATATGTTACAGCCTTTGAAGCCTTAGCCTTCCGCTCTAGGGGTCTCTCAGATGTGTTCTACATGAGATATTTTATCAGCGGTCTTAAAGAAGCCATAAAAGCCCACGTCCTACTGCACCACCCTCCCACATGGACGAAGGCTTTCAAGGTAGCTCGTAACGTGGAACATGTGTTAGCAGCCCAGTACAGTCGCCCAAATTTCACCACTAAGGGTCGGCCCCCACAGGCTCACAGCACGACTCAAACACATAAGGTTCAAAAGGTGTCACCTGCAGAAATGGCCGAAAGAAGAAAGCAAGGATTATGTTACTACTGTGATGAAAAATACTCCCCAGGTCATAAATGCAAGGAGCCCAAATTTTTTCAAATTGATGCCACTGATTACAGCTCATTGGAGGAAGATCCACCACTGGAGGAACATGAGGCGGTAGAAGAGGACAGCCAAAAGGAAAATGTCCCTGACGAACCAGTTATTTCGCTGCATGCTTTGGCAGGGATTTCTTCACCTAAAACTCTCAAAATCAGAGGTTTTATTAAACATCGCCTAGTAGTAGTCTTGATTGATAGTGGAAGTACACATAATTTCATCCATCAAAAAGTCACTGAAGCAGTGCATTGTTTTGTATGAGCAGTTTCTAACTTCCAAGTTCAAATTGCGGATGGGGGCACAATGAAATGTGAAGGCCGCTGTGAAAATGTCAAACTTCAAATGGGGGATTATCAGTTGAAGACCCACATGTTTTCCATACACATGGGAGGGTGCGACATTGTCCTCGGTGCTGAATGGCTTCGCACCCTTGGGCCAACACAATGGATTTCCAAGAGTTATATATGAGTTTTAAGTAGAACAACTCCACACATACCCTCCGTGGACTCCAGGCAGGAGCTCCCTCTATCATCAGCTCACATAGGATGGAAAAATTGCTAAAAAAGGGCCATCATGGAGTTATAGCTCAATTTAATGCCAACCAGGCAGTCGAAACCAAGTATCTGCCGATTCATCCTGAGATGCAACATATTTTAAATAACCATCTGTCGGTCTTTGACAAGCCTCATGAGCTTCCACCCTCGAGAGGGGAACATGATCATAGCATCACCTTGGTTCCAGGGGCCCAACCCCCAAATGTGTGCCCACACAAATATCCGCTCACCCAAAAGAATGAAATAGAAAAAATAATCAAGGAACTTTTGGAAGCAGGTGTCATTCGTCCTAGCATTAGTCCTTATTCATCACCGGTGGTCATGGTGCGCAAGAAAGATGGGGAGTGGTGGATGTGTCCAGACTTCAGGGCCCTCAATAAGTTGACAGTCAAAGATAAATTTCCCATCTCGGTGGTTGATGATTTGCTGGATGAACTCAATGGGGCTCAATTCTTCACTAAGCTGGATCTTCGCTCAGGGTACCACAAAATTCGCATGAAGGAAGTCGACATTCCAAAGACTGCTTTCCAAACTCATGAAGGCCATTATGAGTTCCTGGTCATGCCATTCGGTCTTTGTAATGCCCCATCTACTTTTCAGAGCCTTATGAACCACCTTCTCAAACCATATCTCAGGAAATTTGTCCTTGTCTTCTTCGATGACATCCTCATCTATAGTTGCACTTGGGCCGCACATCTTCAGCATGTAGATCTACTCTTGCAACTGCTCCGCAAGCATAAATTATTTGTTAAGATGTCCAAGTGTTCATTTGGCATGGAAGAAGTTGAGTATTTGGGCCACATTGTGGGGCGTGAAGGTGTCAAGGTGGACCCCAAAAATATCCAGGAAATGCAGGATTGGCCTCAACCTAAGACCTTGAATAGCTTGAGAGGATTTTTGGGTCTCACAGGCTATTATCACAAATTTGTCCGCAATTATGGTTGCATAGCGAAGCCCCTCACTCAACTCCTGAAGAAAAATTAATTCTTCTGGAATGAGGACGCACAACAGGCATTTACAGCTCTCAAAAATGCCATTTGTTCCACTCCAGTCTTAGCACTCCCTGACTTCACCAAATCTTTTTTCATTGAATGTGATGCTTCGGGTATGGGTATTGGGGCGTCTTAATGCAGGAAGGATGATCTTTGGCCTTCACAAGCCAACAACTAAGTGGAAAGAATCTGGGCCAATCTACCTATGAGAAGGAAATGATGGCCATTTTACATGCAGTAGAGACTTGGCGACCTTAATTATTGGGGCGACGTTTCTAAATCCACACAGACCATCACAGTCTTAAATATTTTTTGGAGCAACGCCTATCCTCCCCACAAAAAAATAAATGGCTCGCCAAAATGCTGGGATATGATTATGAGATCATTTACAAGAAAGGGCAAGAAAACAGTGTAGCGGATGCATTATCTCGCCAATTTGAGGAGGGAAGTACCCTATTAGCAATTTCCCTTCCCATTCTAGAATGGATTGAAGAGGCTCGCAGAGAATGGTTTTCACATCCTGAGCTCTCCCAACTCATTTCTCAATTGCAAACGAATCCAAATTCCACCAAGGGCTACTCGTGGCAGGATGAGATTCTTCGCTACAGGGACAGAGTCGTAATATCACCAACATCCACCCTCAAAAGTCGCATTTTGGCAGAATTCCACTCATCCCCCATTGCAGGACATTCAGGCTTTCAGAAGACGTATGCTCGCACCAGAAGATCATTTTTTTGGACAGGAATGAAAAATGACATCCTTACTTTTGTAGTAGAATGCGATGTCTGTCAACGCTACAAAGGGGAGACCGTCAAAGCACCAGGCACATTACAACCGTTGCCCATCCCGGCAGCAATATGGATGGAGGTTTCTATGGATTTCATTACAGGTCTTCCAAAGTCAGGAAACAAGTCAGTCATCATGGTGGTTATGGACAGACTTTCGAAGTATGCTCATTTTTGCGCCCTACCCCACCCGTTTACACCGAATTTGGTCGCTCAATCTTTCATGGATCAGATCTTCAAATTGCATGGCATGCCCATTCTATTGTGTCCGATCGCGACCCAATCTTCACCAGTAATTTTTGGCAGGAACTCTTTAGGCTACAAGGCACCTAACTAAAACTCAGTACTTCTTATCATCCACAAACAGATGGTCAAACTGAAACCGTCAACAAATGTCTGGAAACCTACCTTAGGTGTTTCACTTCAGAAAAGCAACATCTTTGGGTACAGTGGTTAGCTCTAGCTGAATGGTGGTATAACACCAACTATCATGCCACCACCAAAATGACTCCCTATGAAGAAGTATATGGTCAACTCCCTCCTTCTCCTACTTCTTATATCAAGGGGTGCTCAAAGGTACAAGCAGTGGATCAACTCCTACAAAACTGTGCAACCATGCTCACCCATCTTAGAGAGAATCTTCATCAAGCTCAAAACCCCATGAAGCAACAGGTAGACCAGCATCGCTCAGAGCGCCAATTTCAAGAAGGGATCAGGTATTTTTGAGGCTGCAACCATATAAGCAAACATCACTCAAAGAAAAGGGTTGTCAGAAACTATCTCCAAAATTATACATACCATATCAAGTACTTCAGCGCATTGGAGAAGTAGCCTACAAGCTGGCTTTGCCGCCTACTGCAAAAATCCATCTAGTTTTCCATGTCTCATGCCTCAAGAAAGTGATTGGGAACAATTGTAGAATTCAAACCAGTCTACCTGAATTGGACGAGGAAGGGTCAATCTGGCTCCAACCTGAACAGGTCCTAGACACACGATAAAGGCACCTGCGTGGCCGCATGATTAGGGAAGTTCTCGTCAAGTGGAAAGACACCTCTCCGAAAGATGCAACTTGGTAACCAGCCACTATTCTTCAACAGTTTCCGCAGCTTCAGCCTTGAGGACAAGGCTATTCTTAAGGGGGAGGGCATGTTAGGGTCCCACCCTAACCCCCTTATTTATGTAGTGGGATTGAGTCATAGTAAAGAGTCAATAAAGCCCATATTAATAATTGCAAGTGGTTAACCCGCAATTAATGATGGGACCACAGTTAGTTGCAAATGGGCCATGGTATTAGATAGATGGTATTAATAAAACCCATGGTATTGATCCATGGTATTGCATGTATGAGTCATATATAAAGGATAGAGACTCCCTGCGAGGAGCATCGTGTCTTATTTTTGTATCGAGCTCTACTCTATTGGAGGTTGCCCCCTCGAAGAGGCCGGTGAACATTGCTTTCTGAATAATAAAATATTTGCTGTTGTCTCTCACTGTTCTATGTTCTGGGTATCTTTCTTCGCATATTCTGTATCTAGGTATCTTTCTGCAGGTTAAGAACATAACACCGATGAGGTGCCAGTGCTTGTCGTCACGCTCGTACAACAGTGCATGGAAGGAGTCCAGTTTAACTGGTCAGACTACCTTCACGGCGATTTCCTAGCCAACTGCCGCGAAGTGCAACAACAAAGCAAGACCTTCCACTATGTGTGGCTCTTGCTATCGATTGGGCTTGTAGCGTGGGAGATACCAGAAGAGAGCCAATTCCCCTCGGTCATGCCAGACCTTCCTGAAGCAGCGAAGTATGCTTCGCTGTGGGCGACCAAGGACACAGAGTGCGTTTGGGACAACAAGATCTTCTGGATCTTGATGGAAATGAATATAAGGATGGCTATTAATCACAAGCCACAATTGTCACCCACGGTATATGCTAACCTGCAGAGCTATGCCGAATTTAAAGATGATTTACATCGAATTTCAATCAGGGTGCAGAAGGACCCTACACAGAAGTGGTACGATTTGCCATACCTAGCCACCGATGATGCCATCAATGCAGTGTTGGATAAATGGCTGGTGGAGTGGCAAACCACCACAGACTTGGTGGTGGGTGGAAGCAAGTATGCCTCACAGAAGAAGAAGGAAGAGGCCAAGTTGAAGATGGTGCAACTGGTCGAAAAGAGGAAAAAGAAGGCCATTGAGAAGGCCCAGGTGGAACATGCAGGAAAGGAGGTAATAAGATAGACAGGTGGCATAGAGTGGGGCTCTGACAAAGGTGCGTGGTTACCTTCACCAAAGATTGAAAAGGAGGACATAGAGCAGCACGACATGGACCCTCAGGAGACGTCCGCCCACATTAAGCGCCCGAGAGAGCTAGAGAAGGGAGGGTCCAGAAAGAAATCTAAGGCAACCAAGACCTCGCTGGACCCCATCACATTGACGGAGGGCGACTTATATGACATCGGTGACATAGTCAAAGATGTCACCATGGAGGCCCTACAACAATTTGAGAAGCAGTAGAAAATCATCCTAGGGGCCATCCATACCGGGCTTCAGGAGTTGCCGACCTGCGTGTCACAAGCTGGTACGCTGTCCACTATATTGGCTATCGGCACGTCAGAGGCTGCTGATATGTTGCACACGAAGCCTTCCAGTGTGATAGAACTACAAGATGGAGCACTAACCATGGAAAATGAGGCTGACAGGCCCAATGTTAGTGCCTTGAAAGGAGTTGGAATGAACCTGGCAACGCTTCTGCGCAAAGCACTCCACCTCTTGTAGGATGGAGTAATTGCAGAGCTGAGGGCCCACGAGAACCGCACCCTCTAGGTGATCAGTGAACAGAAGATAAACAATGAGCAGATGGCCCTACAGAGGAATGTTTCCATCACCACTAAGGCCGAGGTGACCAGCCAGAGCAAGAAGATCATATAGGTCATTGAGGAGGCCTGCAGAATGGTCCCAGAGTTGGCCATTCCGAAGGAGGAGCTTGTCGAGGTCCACATCCGTAAATTGGCCATAGGGGTGTGCGACACTCAAACAGAGATGGAGCGGGTTCAGTTGGAGCTGAACCTATAGATTATAGAGCTCTAGTTGAGGGCCCAGCCTTCAACACCGCTAGAGGTAAAGGAACAGTGGGCAGCCGCTGTCACAAAAGCAGTCGCGACGGTGGAGAGTGCAGTAGCAGACTGCACACAGTTGTTCGAACAATTGTTTGAGGTCTTGACCAGCTTGTAGGAGGACCCAAACATCCAGAGGCTAGAGACGGAAGCACGCAAACTCCAACAATGCTATGATGAAGTTAAGGGCACAACATGAACCGTCGCGCTGACACAGAGGTTAGCCAAGCTGTAGGAAGCCAAACAGCTGAAGGAACAGGTGGACACAACACTCCAAAAGGAAGTAGTGCTGAAGGCGTGACTAAAGCCCTGGCTGGAGAAAGCTTATGCAGTCATAGGAAACATCAAAGGTAAGCTTGCGAATCTACAAGCGATGCAACAACAACTTTAGGCTGATAGCGCAGGGGTAGTAACCGAGAAAATTGTTGAAGATGCAAAACAGGCAACAACTCAGTGCACAGCCGAAGTTGCGGTCATCATGGACGAGCTGGAAGCGCTTCATGTAAAGATCTCTGCGCCTACCGAGTGACTCGAGGGCGAGTCACGATGTTTGTGTTGGGGGCCTGTTGGGAGCAGGATCCCCAAGGGCAGTTTTGGGGCTAAAAGCCCAAGTTAAGTCAATTTTTGTAATATAATTGTAAAGACTCTGCATTTTGTGGTCACGGAGTGCGAAGGTGTTATGTGTCAAAAAGGGTAGTCTGCCCTTAGTTTTGTAAAGTAAAGTCGGCTGTAAGAGACCTACCCATGGTTCGTGGACCATGGGATTGTATAAAAAGAGCTAAGCTCTAAGTAGTTAGGAGCATCGAACATGAAATAGAGTCATAGCCGTGAAGAAAGAAGTCTAAGTCTTGGGTTGTAGTGTAGATAGAGGCTCTGCAGCTGAGTGCGCAGAGGCCTAGGGTAGAAGTCCGCAACTGAGTGTGCGGACCCCTGCAACTATGTGCGCAGGGTGAACAGAGTCTATAACACTTGGGAGATATTAATAAAAGGAGTTATTCTGCAATTTCTGTGTATTTGTTTTGTTGATGAGTTTGGATATTTGTGTATGAATTTCCTTTATTATGCTTATATGATGCGCGAATGAATGCAATTACACTGAATAATTGAACGCAATTACGAATATCTGCTTACGCGGTAATAACTTCAAGTATTTGACAAGATAAGCAAATCGCGTATGATAATTGAGAAATATGCACGGCACGTTGCCATCGCAGCGCAAAAGTACCTGAGCCACAGGTTAGGGCTATGCGAAGGTTGATAGTATACTTTCACGAAGGTATTGAAGGCCATAATAGAGGGTTTGTCTTACAAGCCCTAAAGTGAGACCACCTGCGCGCAGGCAGGGATAGAAGAAATCAAACGACATCACAACCATCTCAGGGTGCGGAAACTTGGTTCCAGCATCCCCCCATTCGGGTGAGACTTTGGTCCTCGCTTCACAAGCTGATGCCGAAAGGGCCAGTAGTGTAGGGATTTGTTTGGCTAATTAACGTTGAACCTGGGTCAGGCCCCCTCAAGCCAACACATAGGGATACCATTCATGAAATGAAGGGATATGATGGGCATAACTAGTAACAGAAGAAAAATCTAATGGGGAAAATTTGTTTGCCAAGAATGTAAAAATGGCGATTTTGAAAACCCCTCTAGGTAAGTGATCTCAAGTTCAAATGTAGGGGAAGTTTTCTGTTGTTTAGCATCAGAGCAAGTATGAGGCCTCTTGAACGCCACAATGACCAAATTAGGATATAGATAGTGGAGTCGACAGGGTGTTTATAATAAGATTCAAACAATGGAGTCGCCAAGATGTTTACAATAAGATTCTAATAGTGGAGTCACCAAGGTGAGAGATCTTCAACCCACACTTCCCTTACTCACCCGACAAAGGGAATGTAAAAATTGTCGTACCTCGAAAAAAAGATTCTATTCGTTCGCCGTCAACTATGCCAAAAATATGTTGTAGCTTTTTGTATCACCTATCGCACAAGTGCTTTAGGAGATATAATGGCCTCATAGAGACAGCCTCTGCGTTGACATGAGACTAGTGCCTAGGGCATCTTAAGAGGATTGCTTTTGAAGATTATCTGTAGGGCTCTCTATTGCACTCCATATGTCACGTAGTTTGAAAAGATAATTCAGGACTTGGTTCAATAGTCCTTCTTCAAGGTAAACTCAAGCAAATACATAAATCTAAATGCTCAGAGGGTAAATATGGCTAATCTCATAGAGAAATGTCTGGTTCTTGTGCCGACACACAACAATAGGTAGCTTAATATTGGCGTTGTAGTAAAAATGAAGAGGAGGAAAGAAAGGAGGGAATTCGATGCAGAGGGTTGGATACAACACATAATCCAAAGTGACAAGTTCCAGCAGAAGTATGGAAGAATGAGGAGGTGCAATGGCATAAATAGTGGAGCGCTAATTAAGATCCCAAGATCTATGCATCATCAATACATTTGCCACCATATAAAATTAAGTAAATCTATGCACATTATAGGTACATAAGTAAATCTATAGTTAAAAAAGGTACGGTTACTACTTAGCAGCAAATATACAACTGTGAATGAGAGTGATACTCACAACTTCATTACACTATTTCAAAGGAAGAAAGACATACATGAAGTGATATACAGAGGGGAAAACACACTGCACATTTCTCTGATTGGAATCAATAAAAAAGAGTTTCATTAACCTTTCGAGATGGAGTCCAAAATCACCAGTTCATTACATTAAGCAATTGTATCAGCCCAATGACCTCATGAACAAGAAAATTGAACCAAAATGGAACTAGTTTCTCTACAAACAGAGGGCCTCTAAAATGCAGGATTTGGTAACCTCTGTTAAGTGTTTCCTCCCTTTATTTACAAGGAGAGGGAGAGCTTGAAAAACAGTTACAAAAATATCTTAGTTGAGCTCAAATTGTCTGATCAACTAGCTGTGTCGGAGTGTGAATGTCTGCTACCCAAATTATTGCAATCATATTTGATTCCGTTCTTTAAAATACAAAAATTACAAAATAAATAAATAATGGAAACTGAATGATGGCTGAGGAAAATATCTCCCTGTCGTTCCTAGGATCGCCTTTTCTTAGGCCATGTCTCTGCCATGATGATCTTCTTGAACTACTCACCCAATTCTCCTGTCTCTTTCCTCTTAACCACTTGAACTCCCCACTTTCTAGATTTAAGAGTGATTAACAATGGTGGCCTTGGAGGTGTTCAAGAATCATAATTTTTTACTCATCCATCATATAACTCCCTGAATTTCACTATCAGAGTGCTATATGCCATGTAATATAGCCATAATGTTATATCAAAGTTTTTGCCTCATCGGGACTTTTACTCTTAAAGACATTACAAAAAACGAGTTCCAATATCCATTGGCCCCTTTTGTTTAGCCCCTTTCTACATTTCTTCATCATAGGACTGAGGGTTGTTACCAGAGGCTTAGCCTTAAGGCGCTAGGGCATTTAGACTCTTGTCGGGGGCCGTTTTTCCTTTGTAAAGTGCTTTGCACCCCTGATCCTTTAAGCTCTTCTAATAATCGTGTGCTAGCCCAATATCAGAGCCCCTCTTCATCGAAAGTTTCCAATAGGAGGATTAACATTGGAGTTGCAATATTCCGCACTCCCAGTATGCCGATCTTCGATTATGATGTCATAACTCCACATGGCACTTCATGAGTGGTGAAAAGTGTCACCTAGATATGTCCCCTTAGCGACCTCAAAATGCCAAAACATCCTGCCATGTGTCCTTCCATACCGCCACATCATGCTGACATCATATGCCACTGTAGATTTATTAGAATCAATCATATGCTACCACGTGTCTTTATCTGAGCCAATAATATGTCGCCAAATGTAGCTTATCAGAACCAATTATATTATGCCACGTATGCTGCTAGAGGAGAGAGAAAAGGGCCCATCTGCCCTTGGTCTTGCGATGAAATCCTTTGTAAACCTATATTTGAGTCCCTAGAAGATTTTACACTATCGACACATTACCCTTGTCGCACCTTTTAAAAGGTTGCACTTTCAGAAGTTCTGATATGCGATTGACGATGTTGCGATATGATTAATGCTCCAATCTCCTCCGAGCTCCGATGTGCAATTGCTGATATGATCGACTGCTCTGGTGTGCGATCATTGATATGCCCGACTGTTCTGGTGTGTGATAATTGATATGTGCGACTGTCGCTTGAACTCCAATATGTGATCACCAATATGCCATGACCTCTGATATTGTGATCTCCGATATTCTGATATGCCTTCACAAGGCTTCAATCCTTGAATCCTCATAAGACCATAACTTTTGATCTAGAAGTCTATTTTTGGACTTCCACATATCGTTTTAAATATTGTTTAGAGAAATTTCCAATGAGGAGGGTCCGATTTAGGATTTGAGTCCTTTTGAGGCTTAGAAGATGACTGCAAAATTCTCTATTCATTTTCTCTTTGGACAGCTGAAATTTTTTTTTGTAGTAGGTCACAACCAGAAGGTCGAAGTATAGAGGTTTTGGGCTGCATGGCTTCAGGAGGCAAAGGCGGCAATGGGTCAGGGTATTTTGGATGCATGAGGTCAATAGATCGAGGTGGTAGATGTGGGGGATCAACTGGGAGTCGAGGTCACCTCGCTTCACCCATTCTGCAATGAGGGGGTACGGTTCGACATGGTGGTTCTGGGCATCGTGTGCCAGTGCATCAGGGTGGCCGCGGTCAACGATAAGGCTGCTGCATGGGGCACTACCGAGATATGGTTGAGTCAATTTTGGATAGCCTAGAGAATTAAGAGTGGGTTAGATAGGAGGAGCACATTTAATTGATAGCAACTCTAAACAAAATGCATTATTTCCAATGTCATAGCCGGGAGCATGCTCTAGTGGTTTGGCCCAGCCAGAATTTTCTATCAGAGAAGGTTGAGAAACTGGAGGCCTGGATGGCCCATTTCGAGGAGCATGTCAAATTATCCTTTCATCCTCCGCCACCTCCTCGTATAGCTCTGGACAACCTAGCCTCCATCACCTCTGACGAATAGCATGGATACAGGGGTTTTATATGTTTTGTCTATTTACTGGGGCCTATGGCCTTTGAAAATTTGGATTATGTCTCTATTTGGTTTTTTGTTTCATTATTATATGCTTTCGGTGGTAGTCAACAAACCTGGTTGAGGTGAGACTACCTATGTTTTTCCTCTGATGTATTTCATTTTGAAACTATGAATACAAATTTGACTTACAAAAAAATAAAAAAAAGTCCAAAGAATGTTTTTTTATCATAAAAAGACTACAAATATTGGCCTATCAACCAAAATACTAGTAAATCTACTAATCGGTAGGAAACTATCAAAGACTGACAATGACAACAATTAAAACACGAACACACTTATTCTCAAAGATTCAAGATGAAGTGATTTTTGGCTTAAGAAGGAGTAAATTCCTTTGGCACTAGAGTGAATTTCCCTAAGCTGACTAACTTTTCTCCATTTTCTTAGATCAGGGCTTTAATGCTCTTACGTCCTTTTTTTTCCCTCCTTGACCATATTAGGGGGATCTTTGAAAGATTGTGTATGAACTCCTAAATGGGGATTTTAGGAACTCTAACCAGACTGAGTGTTATCTATTTGACTCTTAGATTTGAGATATTCCTTGTAAGTTATCTTGATATGATTGTCTGACAAGGATTGTACATCTTTATCAAGGAAGGCCTCTACTAGAGCAATCAACATATGTGAATCATACATATCCATGTCTTATGGGAGGTATTAAGTCTCATCTTCTTCCATTACTGTTTTAGTTGGCTCGTTTGGTAGAGAATTTTGTTAATCACCTTTTAGGGTAGAAAATATTTGGGAATACATCAAGCAACTAGCTAAGGGATTGATTAATTATTTTCTTAAAACAAGGTTTTATTCGGGGGGTGTTTCAAAAACCTCTTGCTCTTTATGAGTTGATTGACCAGTCATTAAATGCTTTGTATTCAGAGGAAAATATCTAAAAAGATGTCCATATTCATGACAATTCTTGCATCTAAATGGGACTTTTTCACAATCTAGTGTTTATTTCCAAAGATTATCCTAATAATAAATATCTATTGAAGGTAGAAGAGGCTACAAAATATTTATATAGACATAGATCCTTGCATAGGATGTGTATCTCCCTTTCATAGTTGCCTTACAAACCTTGAGAAGCTACCAATGGTATTACTTATGCCTTCAAGGATTTCTCCCTCCCAATATTTCTTTGGAAGAGAAAAGAGTCGACCCCATACTTGGGCAATAAGGAAATATTCCTTCTCGAGATTGCATTGCTCTTTTCAAAATAGCATGAAGATCCGAACATTATTTAAAAGTAAGGCCATCCTTTAAAAACCCTCATTCCATCCTCCAGGCTAGAAAAAGTAATGTGGAGAACCATTTTGCTCCTAGCTCCATATCTATTTGTCCCTTAAGGTTCCATTTATTTTGGATACAACCATCAGGTAATTTTTAGAGGACCATAATTCGATGAAATTGCAAATCATAGCATGATCTTGCATATATTCTGCAATCTTGTTGGATGTGACCTCATACTTTGAAACTTTTAGTAATTTTGGCAGGCAATGCTATTGAATTTTATTTTTCCAAAATTCTCCAAGCAATGGTTTCTCTAAGAGACCAAAATATCCATTTCCTATAGCTGATCCTTGAAAAGAATGCAGATGTTGAGGTGTTTGGGAAGGATTGTTTGCTAATCCAGCATTCATATGAACTCCCGAGGTAATTTGATTGAAGGAGGGGGCCAAGCCCCCTATCATGAAACTAGGCATGAACGATTTTGCAGAAGAAACCCTAAGAAAGAGACCTAGATGAAAAATATGTCTTATTATGATAAATAAGCTGTATTATATTGCTTTAAGTACTTTGCAAGCATTTTTTGACAAACTAAACATTTTTTAATATTTTTGTAATGTAAATTTTAGAGATTCTTGGGAAATTGGAAAAAAACCTATTTATATGATATTTTAGTAGAATAATAAAAAGGGGAAAAAAGAAAGAAAGGGATAGAAAAACAAAAAATAAGGGGGAAAACAAAAATTACATTGTAATTCCCAATCTAGATTAAAAAAATTCCACATTTTTAGATTTATTAAAAACCAAACATTAGACACCCATGGGGCATAGAGAAGACAGTGAAAGCGTGTTCTATTAAGGCACTCTATGGTGTAAAGGTCATCGGTTCGAAACTCTATGGTAAAAAATCCAACCATGCTTGGGGTTGGTGTGACCCAAGTAGGGTGCGATCCCCAAGTGATTTTGGCAGCTTAGATGCCCCTAGGTCATGGTTACTCGAGCCACATGTTATGTGTGCTAGTCATCTCAGGACTGAAATTACCTAGCAAAAAGAAAACATTTGACAATTTTTTTAAAGGAAAATTTAAAAAACAATAACAATAACAATAACAAATAAAAGCAAAAAAGAGGACCCAAATTTTGTGAAAAATAACTAAAGGAAAAAATTATATTTAGGTTGAGGAGTGTGATTTCCCGATCCCATTGCTAGGGTTGTATTTAGTTTCGTATCTCTCCTCCTCTCCTTGAGCCTCTCCCCCTTCCCGAAGTCATTATTTTAGTGGCTTGGGAGAAGGGAAGGGGTGCAGAGAGGGAGAGTAGAGAATGGGGAGGAGATGCGATTCTAGAATGTGGATGGGGTAGGGGTTGGGGAAGATTATAGGAAAACAAATAATGTGGAAGAGGAGGGGTTGGGGTAATTATGTGAATTGTGTACCTAAACGCCACTCCCAAATATTCCCCACCCGATTTTTTTTAATTTTCAAAAATGAGAATTTTTATTTTTTTCTGTTTAAAGTATTTTATTTTTCTCATTTTTCTAATATTTGTTTGTTTATTGTTTTTAAATTGAGGTGAGAGAGGAGACTAATTAGGGGTTATGTTATATTTTTGTTTTCATCTTCTAAATTAACCTTTAAAGTGTGGGGATGTGATTCACAAATGTGGTGGGATAGAGGGTTTGGTGTGATTCTAGGAAGTCATGCAACCCGCAACTCTCAAATATATTTTCCCCTATTCTTTGGATTTTTTGTTTTTGGTTTATTATTAGTATTTTTACTCATCAATATTGATTATTGATTATTATTATTATTATTTAAATTGAGGGTTTGTATTTTCTTTTCTTATTCTTTTAATTTTTCCTCATTTTTCTAATGTATGTTTGTTTGTGTTTATCTTTTTAAATGAGGCGAGAAAGGATGGAATTATTGGGGGTTATGCCATATTTTTGTTATTCTGTTCTAAAATAATCTTAAAGAGTGAAAATTTTAGGTTTATAATATGTTTTTTGTTTGAAACAATACTCTTTTTTAGGTTATATTTTAAAAAATGTTGTAGTTTTAAATCTAAAAACATGAGTGCTACTAATAGCACCATTTTTCAAATTTGGATTTGAATTTAACATTTTTGTTGTGATGACACTAGTTGTTAAGGTCATGACTCCAAATTATATGTAGCAATTTTAGTCCCCAAAAAGGGGAATTCCACTAAGCTAGCACCATTTTTTGATTTGGGGGTTGCCTTTGTGAGGTTTTAGTTGCAACAATATGATTGTTGAGGTTATGATTTCACATAAGTTGTATTTTTAACCTGAAAAAAAGTGTGCTATTATTAGTAGGAATTTGTGGCTTGGGGGTTGGTTTTAAGGTTGTTATTAAGATAAAATTTTATTTGTAATACCATGGTTGCAAATACATGTGATTTAATGCCCCCAACAAAGGTGCTAACAATAATACCACTTTTAGGGGTAGCATGAGCGAGGATGGGGGTTCTTTTTTTTTCCTCATGGGAAACATTGAATTAACATTCTCATAGAGTATAGGCATAGATTTTAGGGATTGAACTTTCCAAAACTCTGCATATTCTCAATCTCTTCATTTTAGGGAACTCCAATAACACCATACGACATATGCACCAGGGAAATTCCCCTAGGAATTTGAAATTCCAATCCATGTTTAAGAGAACTCAAGGTGGCCTAGCTTCATTCTAAGAAATCCACTCCTTCCATGCACTACATGCTTATAATGTTCTTTCAAACTCCTGGGTATCTCAAATGGTACATAGACCACAATGAACCTTGCAAATTAAAGTATCCACTTAGCTCAATCCTATTCCATAGCTTATTTAATTGTCACAATTTATTGCATCATCAATCGTCACTAGGATAGTTGGATGGTCACCTTGCCGAATAATTTAACGCAATACACAAAGACACTCTTTAAGAATTTCATCATGGAATAGTTGGGATGTTCAGTCTTACTGATGTGGAAGAAATAGAGTGGCATAAAAGTATTAATGGTCCTTTGTGGGAATTAGTATGGGCCTTGTATTCAAGGTCTCTTCACATAAGGATTTCGAAATTGATGGCTCAGGAAAGACTCATTCTCTCCATATGGGTTTTGGTTTGCAACATGTTCATTGTTTTGTGGATCATTCCTCTAGTGTGAGGGTTGGTGTGTGTGAGATGACGGGTTTCCCTCTCATTAAAAAGCTAGAATCCACCGTTTTTTGATAGGTCCCAAGGTGGAAGAAGTCCTTGAATTCTATTCAAGAAGTTTATGAACTACATGAAAGCATCAATGTGCTTCATATTCGCTCAGATTAGATGTCAACATAGTTAGCCTTCACCATGGAAATTTTGACTAAGCATAAACATTTGATTCAACATATAAACGATGAAATTGATAGTCTGCCATGATAACTATAGATGCTTAAGAAAAATAACACCAAGGCTATTCAATCTTCTTTCTCCTTGGCAAATTTGGTCTCTCCATCCACCATACTCCTCCTTGACATGAATCTAGTTGTTCCTCCTCTAGATAGTGTAGTTTCTCTTGGTCCCTTTTAGGATCCTCCTATAGTGTAGTTATTATGCTCACCAAATTTTATTTCATAGTGGGGGTCTTTTGTCACATGTTTACTTGTAGAACCCCTTGCCTTCTTGTAAATTGGCTTAAAATTAGTTTAGATGGTTTGTCTAGTGTCCATTTGAGGTCATTCTGGAAATTTTGAACACTAGGACCCTGCATGTAACTCAGTTGTGCATTCAACATAGATTTTGCTAATAAAAATTCATATGTTATTGTGGAATAGAAAAAAAGACAATACCACCACTTTTTGATTTGAGAGTTGATTTTGGGTTTTTTGACAAAAAAAATTGGGTTTGAAGGGTTACAATTCTCTTTTTGAGGTCACAGTTTTCTTCAAGTTAATAACTATGTTTACTTCATAATCTTTGTGATAAAATTTGCAACAAATTTTTTTCTTTTAGTTTGTTTATGCATTCCATCTATTTAAACACTTTCTCATTTGCTAAACAAATTCAAGTACAAACATAATGTAACTCAACCAAAAGGGTTAAAGTTCACTTATAATAGTAAACAAATGCATGTTGGTTATTGGAGGAAAGATATTATGCTTTCAAGGGACATCCTACAAAAATCCAAAAGATCATAAATTTATAGTCACATCATGCCATTCAATACAATGATCATAAAAATAAAGCAAAAATATGATAAATTTACAGTCACATCATGCGATTCAATACACTGGTCATAAAAATAAAGCATGTTTTGATAAAGAAATTTAAAGTAATATTTTTATAATTTATAAAAAACTATATGACATCCATTAATCATTTCTTGAAACTTTTTTCAAAAAAAAATTAATTGTTAGATTTTTTTTACATGTTAATTGATTTAATACCATTCTAATTTTGTCCCAATTATTAAAAATGTGTATAAATATGATAATATTTCTTTATTCTCAATTGCATGCACAATGCTAGCATGTTGTTTATAGAAAGAAAGAAATTCTTTATCGACATTAAAAATAAAGTTTATACACAATTTATTAATTAAAGAATAATTGCATTGGATATATTACCCAATGTAGAAGAATAATTGGGTAAAATAAAAGAAAGCAATAGTGCTACCTTTGCCAAAAAGGCCCACCTGCGTTCTAAGTTTTTTTTTTTTTTTAAAATTGGAAAAGGATGAGCATTTGTACAATCACAAGACATAACGTCCAAAAGTGAAAAGGTGATGATAGGTATCCTTTCAATGGGAATGTAATTGAGTTAGAATCACAAGTTGATGTAGAGGTAGGAAATTTAAATATATGTGTGACATAAATAATGTATCACAAATGGAATATTGATATAATTTATATTACATTTATATTTGTTAAATATATAATTTGATGGAAATTATCACTTTTTATGTTTTTCAATTAAACAAAAAGATATATTTTATTTACATGATTTTTATGTTTTTTAACAGTAGGAAAACTTATGATATGTCAAATCAATACTGACAACAATCATTATTGGCTACTATTTACACAAGCAAATTGACTAATTTTTTTATTCAAGGAAAACCACGCCACCTAAGAGTACTCTTTTGTGGTTCGCAAATTTATTTTATTATAAACAAATTTTATCTTTATTTATTATTTAACATATGATTAAAAATATAATTTATTGAAATTATTTGATTTGAAATTAAGATTCATTTGCGTTTATCTTTATTTATTATTTAACATATGATTAAAAATATAATTTATTGAAAGTATTTGATTTGAAATTAATATTCATTTGCGTTTATTAATTTGGTAAATGTTTAAATTTTTTGTTTGTTTAAAATTATGCATATCGATAATGTTTTAATTATATTTTTACGTTTTAAAATTTAGTGATTTTATCATGTTTATTTTTAAAAATATATACACAAATCTTGAAGTAAAATAGGGTCAAATTTAACTTACAAAAAATTTCACACTTTTTCGTAGTTTAAAACTTTAATAATTGTTTTCATATTCACATTTAGAAATATATACAAAAAATTTAAATAAGTAAATTAGGGTCAAATCTCGATTTTTTTTAAAACACAATAGGAATATTTTGTATTGAAAGTTTGCACTTGGAGGCACAAAATTACATTAGGAGTAGAAAAATTGGAAATATTAGGCTAATGAGATCTATGTTTCCATCCATCCTTATGTCCATCAAAATTCTTATGAAAATTTCTCCTATTCTAAAACTGTTATACTTATAAACCCTCAAAAACAAGCCTAGTATCCAACAAAATTAACACAATATGACAACTAGTTCTATAAAATGGGATCCTCATCCCTAAGAAGAGGCCTTAACTCCATAAAGGGAGATAAATTTTTTAAGTATTGAATTAAAACTTGAACATGATTACCAAAGTTTCCTGAGAAAAAGGAAAGTTTGTTATCATGATCTTTTCCTTGCTAGAACATTTCCATTTGGCGTTGAAGCCAATCAATTTCATGTTCAACTCATCAAAACTAAGCCCTTTGGTGCACTAGAATATCCATGGTTGTAGTTAGACTAGCAACCAAATTATTGTATTGAATTTGGAGTTGGAACACTCCTGCATAATTTGTAATTCCTAACCATTTTTTTCTTTGTAGTTAGACAAGCAACCAAATGATTGTATTGAATTTGGAGTTGGAACATCTCCTACATAATTTGTAATTCCTAACCGATTTTGTGCTCTGGTGATTGCTTCTAAACATGGATAGAGATAATTCCTAGATCCACTTCAAATTCAACACCCATTGCATTCATTATCTCTTGTCCTAAATTGTCAATTCCCCTGAAGATCCTAGGGTATTCATAAGGAAAGATTCCATAGTTAAGAGAAACATAAATCAAAGAATAAACCTCTCGCATCTCAAATTGAAAAGGACAAACTACTCCCTAAAGTCATTATTATAGGGAAATGTAAGCACAAGTGATGTGTGCACTCCATTTCCATCCTCATCAATAGATACTGGAACCATCAAGTGCACCTAAATTTGTACTTAACCCAACTATACTCACGCAACCATGGGTAGGCCAACCACCCTCCATAGACGTGTATACTTTACTCCATCAAACTTTAATAACTCACAAGCTCATACATGTTACCGCATGATACCATAAACTTGTTAACATATGTTTATCCCTCCATTGTTTTAAGATTGTTTGCGTTGATAAATTAAGGGATTGTAAGATAATATAGCTACTCATTAATAACCATGATGTCGAGTTCTAAAGTGTAGCACCTATTAGTCAAAAGATATGCCTCCTTGTTCTTTTGACAGAGAATGTTGATCACTTTTTGTGTGGACAACCTTGTTAATAGAGTAAATCATTTTGAAAATATTTCTTAGCCTTATATCAACTAGGAAGGAACCAAAATAGAGATGGTGCATTGTGATTCAAGAATCTCCCACTATAATTAGTTTTCATATATTAAGAATTGAGGCTTGAAGCAACCCCTAAGAAAGTGCATATGGTTCTTCTTGATTTTTAGTGCCTTGTCTTAGGCCCCAAGAAAAGGATAGTTCAAGTTATCCACCAAGGTGAATGATAACCACTACCCCACTCTTGTCACCCCTTAATTGTGCTTGGAGGCACTATAAAAACATAAAACATATTCGTTTTTGAAGAAATCCATTGTTTAAAGTCATTTGGAGACATATGTAGCTTCCAACTTATCATATTTGATGCAAGCTTAGGGGGGAGGATCTATAGATTAATGCATCACCACCATTTTTCTTCTAATGCATCTAACTACTCAAAAGAGGAGAGAATTAAGGATTTAGAGGTTAAATTCTCTATGAGTAGTGAGATAACACTCTTTGCAACCTCTTTGAATACAAAATCCTTGTCTTGGAAAATCTTGTTGTTTTTGGCCAACCATATTTTTTGATAAATGAATTTTGGAAAGGCTATTTTGAAGATTGGTTTCTTTGCAAAGGTTCCTAAGTAGCACTTCTCCCAAGTTTCAAATAATTTTAAAATGTAATTGGGTCATGACAATTTGGGGGCTAACCCTAGTAAGGTGCTTTCCCAAAATAATTTTGAAAAGGAGCATTCCAAAAATGGGGGAGAAATTGTTTTACCAACTTCCTAACATAGGATACATCTTAATAGGTCATGTATTCCTCTTTTTATTAAGCCTTTTGTAGTAAGAAATGTTTTTGGGAGCTAGAGTCCAACATTTTTTTGACTTTCAGAAGACCATTAGGATATCAAATTTTAGCTCAAATTCCTAGCTTAGGGGGCAAACCTTTAAGGAAAATTAGAGTCATAAACTTGTTTGGAAGTATAATATGAAACATCCCATCCTATGGAATATTCGTCACATTTATGACTTGGGGCACAACATGGAATATGGGATTTCAACATATTTGCGAGAGGTTACAAAGAGGGTTGAGTCTGGGATGGATTCCAACCTTTCCTACACCCCTCAGTTGTCCACGTAGAAACATCAAACAATTACCCTTTACCTGTAAGCCATTCACAAAGAGTGATGTAATGTCACCATTTGCTTGGAAGACATAAGAAGATGATTTCACTAGCCTATTTAAGTTCCCCTATGCAAGGACGAGGAAATTAATGAAGGGAACACAATTCACCTAGGAGAACACCTTATAAAAGCTCAAGGGGGAGAAAGGGGACATGGGTCTTAGGCTAATGAAAAGTCATTTTTTAATTGTAAAGTGAGAAAACCTATTGAAGTAACTTTATTAAAATAAAAGGTAAAATGGCGGTGAAAGAGTCAAGTGAGTTATTAAACAGGGGAAATGAGGAGTCTCTCCTCATTCTTGCATTTTTTATTTGAAAGATAGAATTTTAGAGAGCTCTTAAAAAGGATACAAGGGTTTTCAGAAACCCTCATTCTGGTTGTTGGTTTTGATGTTGAAACTATACACCCTAACTAGTATTGGAGAAGAATCACTCAGATTTTGACATTTCGCTTCATTATTGACGAAGGAGAAGGAATTAACAGAAAGGAGTAAGTCAGAGGTGTTATCTGTTGATTTTATAATATGACTTTTGGTATTCTATATTCTTCATACAGGCTGAGTTCACATCCTTGAAGTGTCCGAGTCTCAGTACATTTGGAGTGTCGAGTTACTATTTTTTCGTTGGAGAATTTGGTTGGAGTTCCCCTTCTATGCTTGCTTGCCAGGTACCACACAATTTGGGCCATTAAAGGAAGTATGAGGGTAGAATTTATAAAGGGGCATAGAACCACCTTCCCAGGCCGAAATATATAAGCTTATGAGGCCGATTTTTATCACATTTTGCTAGTAAAGTTCCTATCAAGTATTAGCATCATTCTTGGGGTCGTGTTAACTCTTTGAGGACTGATTTGGACTGCTAATAAAATTATGGTTCAAGCGTATCATTTTTGAAGGTTGTGTGAGTACCATTGTCTATTATTGTTCTCCTTGGGGAGTCACTACATTGTTGTAGTTGTTGGAGGAAGTCACAACCATCTTGAGAGGTGTATTGTTGGAGTCTACATTACAGGAGCTGATAAAAGAAGGATTTTCTATTTGGAAGATTGTGTTGTTGGAGTGGACCCCAAGTTCCTTATTCTTTTTGCAATGTAAAGTCTTTATAATAGCTAACAAATTTGGAGTTATATTCTTGTTGTAAATGTTATCAATGGGTTGTACTATTTCTGAGTGCAAGATAAATTACATGTTGCCGATTTGGGGTTTTCATTAGTCTATATTGTGGCACTATGTATCTTTGTTTCGAAATAAATTACCACAAAGTGCACCTACAACCATACATATACAAATTGTTTGAAAAAATACCTCAGTGATAAACTCAACAAAACTAAGAAATTTTAGTGGGAATTTCTTAGTTGATTCATTGGTTGATGAATTTGTTGATATTGAAATCCAATATGATGATGTCAAATGTAAGCTTAGTGAACTTGTACAATGGAAAGCAGACCCCAAAAGATTTTATCCAAACTTACCAAAAATTAATGAAATGCAAAAGTCTACAACTCTTCACACTTGGAAAGACAAGATATGTTAGGTTAAAATATTAGTCAATGATGTTGAAAAGCTTTCAAGTTTAGTTGTTCAATCTATCACCCAATAACTCAAGGAAGACAATTTGTTACCAAGATATTAAGAGGAATATTTCCCAGAGACAAAGGTATTAAAACAAAAGTAGGAAATTGGCAAAGTAGAATGTAATAAAAGGATCGAGCAACTGTTAAAAGTGGATTTTGAATTGACCAGGGAACCTTTAATCAAACCTCATGGTTACTTACAAGTAACCAAGGTTTTTATAGAACATGCAACTCAACCACTGCCACCTTTGCAAGAACATGTCTTCATTTTTTAAATGAACATCAAGCCTCATTCTCCTCCTGAGCTAGCATTGGTTCTAGAATTTCATCAACAATGGAAAATTCCCATTAGTTCCATATCTATAACAATTCATTCAAATTTATCATTTTATTTCCAAATTTTAACTAATAGCTATTTTATTCTAGGTTTTTCGCTTTAGTTGAGAGAATATCAGACCGTTAATTATTCTCTCTATTATTTTGAAAAACTATTTAAGGGTCTCTCGAGCTCAAGCTTTGCAGTTCTCAATTTTTGTAAGAATTTATTTGTTACACTATTGTACACTACTTTTTATTTAATATAAATTGAACCATCTCTTGATTCCAAATGTATGAAGAGTAAAGGTGAATTGGCACTTATATCAGTTGTTTGTTTTAATTTATAAGTGCACTATGATCTTATGCTTTATTCCTTATGCTCATGATAACTTGATTGAAATATTGTCACTTTTGATATGTTCCTTTCTATTGATTACGAGTATAAGTTTAACAAAAATTGTATGTGAATGTGCTTATTAATTAATTTAATTAATTATCTTTAAACTATTACAATTAACGATATAATTTGAATATCTATATTTTCATGTTATTCATTACCTTTATTTTTCACAACAATATATCAACTCCTGGGTTATTAAGTTTATTAGTATGTATTATAATTTAATTGATATTTCTGTTTTCTATTTTTGTCAATTATTACCAATACATTTCTACTACTTCTTTATATTCTATCATCTTTTCTTAGTCTCCATCTGTTGGAGCATATCTGTACGGGTAACTGGACCTAATTCAAAACTAGTCAGAACCACCACTCCAAATGGAAAAGAGTCTAATTTGGGGCTTTGACCAAGTGGTCTCCTAAATGTTGATGTGGATTATTTTGGTTATCAACACTTGGGAACAATTTTTTGTTTTTTCCTGAGAAAATAAACTTGTACTTTCATTCATATTGAAAAGAAACTACATTTTGTATACACAAAACATATTATATGCATTCATCAAGGATTTGCCTATATCCTTGTGTGGTAGATAATTAACAAAAAAGTGATATACTAATATTTGCATATATTATGAAATTATAAAAAGGGGAAAAAAGAGAAATATAAAAAAAAACACTATGGGAAAATATCAAGTAAAGGAATCACTTGTATTTGCCCTTTTCCCTTTCTTTTTCTATACTTGTTGCCAAACCTCAGATTTTGGACCCACAAGAACCAAAGCCAAAATTGCCACATTTGACTCTGAAGGGTGTTCTTTGTTCAAATATGAGGTTTTTGACATGTGGGGACATTTTATACCCCCTGGTTGAGATTCACAAGGGAGTGCAACATTTTCCAACAGAATAAAGAAAATCATACTCACTCGGTAGGGTTGCTTTAGCATGTTCTAGAGTGAAAAAATGGGAAAAAATTTCGATGGATTTCATCAGGAGCTACCTGAGGTGCAGGGGAAGGACTACATTTATGTGGTGGCTAACAAACTCACAACTTTTGTGCACTTCTTCACCATACGCTCCTCATACTCGGGAACACAAGTAGTGAAGTTATTCCTCAGAGAGATATTCAAATTGCATAAACTTCCAACGACTATCGCCAGTAAAAACAATCATAGATTCATGGAAGGATTTTGGTAGGAGTTGTTCAAGTTGGTTAGGACAAAGTTAATAACAAGTATTAGTTACCATTCACAAATAGATGGGAAGATCAAGATAGTTAACAAATGGTTGGATAACTATTTGAGAAACTATGTGTCAAGACAACACAAAGCCTAGATAAAGTGGTTACACTTAGGGGAGAATTGTTATAACACCACTTATCACATATTGATTGGGATGACACACTTTAGAGGCTTGTATGGGTATGTTGCACCAATGCTTATGGATCAGGTGTTTGGAGACAATAGGGCACCTAAAAAGGATTGGATTCAAGAGAGCTAGGACATACTACAAATCCTCAAAGATAATTTGTAGATGACAACAAATAAAAAAAATGCATATGTAGGAAGGCATTAAGTGGAGCATGGATTTGAGGTAAGTGACTTGATATATATTCATTTACAACCCTACTAGAAACCATCACTTAAAATAATAGGGGCAGAGAAATTGAAACCTAGATTCTATGGACCCTATAGGATTTTAGGGAATATAGGAGAGTTGGCATATAAGCTAGAGCTCCCATAGGGGTGCAAGATACATATTGTCTTCCATTTCATGCCTCAAAAAGTCCCTAGGGAAACACTTCATCACTACTACTGATATTCTGCCATTTGACAAAGAAGGAAAGTTGATTATGGTTCCGAAATAAATTTTGGAGGTAAGGGAATGTAAGCAAAGAAGCAGGACCATCAAAGGGTACCTAGTTAAATGAAAGAATTTACCTATAGAATATTCCACATGGGAAGGGGAATAGGTGCTCCAACATCCTAGATTGAAATTGCTTGAGGACAAGCAATCTTGGGTAGGGAGGACTGTAATGTTCGCATCCGCCCAAGAGACATAAGGAGAATATTCTGCTAACCTAATTAAGTTCATGTAGGCTAAGAAAATAAGATTAATCAATGGAACACAATTTTCCTAGGAGAACACCTTATGAAAGCTAAAGTGGAGAAAACAGGACATGAGTCCTATGTTGGGTGTGGAGACTAATTATCTTCTGTATTCAAAGGTATCACTGCATTGGACCCCAGTTTGTAATGGGGCGGCAACACCGCTCGTAAAATATTCGCTGCAGGGGGGGTCCAGGGGGTTATCGCTTTTATGATTATGAAAAACACAAAATCATTAGGAGCAGAGATGTCATATTCAATGAAAAGGTTTTATATAAGGATCAGCTACAGGAAAAGAAAAAGGAAAAAGGAAACAGAGAATACATAGTGCTTGACAAGATCACATAAGAAGTGATGGTGCCTGAAAATCATAATGATCAACAGTAAGAACAACAACCACAACAGCAACAAGCACCTCAAACACCTGAAAGTGGTGTTAGAGGATATACTAGGATAAGTAGACCCCCCGAATGATACTCTCCTTCATTATATTATGTATTGTTGACTGATTCTGGTGAACTAGAATGTTATGAAGAAGAAGTACAGGTAGAAACCAAGAAGAAGTGGGAGCAGGTCATGAAAGAAGAGATGGACTCCTTAGCACATAACCAGAGTTGGGACTTAGTCAGGTTGCCTTCGGGTAAAACAACAATGCAGAATAAATGGGTTTACAAGTTGAAGGTAGAAAAAGGTATAAAGCTAGACTTGTGGTGAAAGGGTTTGCACATAAAAAGGGTATAGACTTTGATGAGATATTTTCTCCTGTTGTTAAAATGACTTCAATCAGAACTATTTTAAGTCTAGTAGCAGCTGAATATTTTCATCTTGAGCAGTGAGATGTAAAGACAACCTTTCTCCATGGGGATTTGGCGGAAGAGATATATATGCAGTAGCCACAAGGATTTGAGGTAAAAGGGAAGGAGAAACTAGTGTGCATGTTGAAGAAGAGCTTGTATGGCTTAAAACATGCTCCAAGGCAGTGGTATCTAAAATTTCGCAGGTTTATGTCTGAACAAGGTTATACTAGATGTCACTCTGATCATTGTGTTTATCTCAAAAGGAAAAATGATGGAAACTATATTATATTGTTATTGTATGTAGATGACATGCTTGTTGTAGGTTCTAACATGCAGGAAATAAATGTGCTCAAAAGAAAATTAGCAAACTCATTTGCAATGAAGGATTTGGGTGTTGTGAAACAAATCCTTGGTATGAGAATAACTAGAGACAGGAAGAATCGCAAATTAAGATTGTCTCAAAGTGAGTACATAGAAAAGGTGTTGAAAAGGTTTAATATGCAGAATGCAAAACCAGTTAGTATACCTTTGGCTAGCCATTTCAAATTAAGTAAGGAGGAGTGTCCCAAGACTCAGGAAGAAATGGCTCATATGTCTAAGGTTCCATATGCATCAGTAGTTGGAAGCTTAATGTATGCAATGGTTTGCACAAGGCTTGATATTGCACATGCAGTGGGAGTTGTAAGCACGTACATGAACAATCCAGGAAAAGGACATTGGATGGCGGTGAAGTGGATTCTAAGGTATTTTAGAGGTACCACAAATTAAGCATTATTCTTTGGTGGTTCAAACATTGCTCTACAGGGATATGTTGATGCAGGTATGGCGGGTGATAGAGATAACAGGAGGAGCACAACAGGGTATGTGTTTACTGTAGGTGGAACAACTATCAGTTGGGTCTCAAACAATAGAAGCAGAGTATGTTGCTGCTACAGAGGCTAGTAAAGAAATTATTTGGTTGCAAAGGTTTCTGGATGAATTGGGTAAGAAGCAGGAGTTGGGAAAGTTATATAGTGACAACCAGAGTGCCATACATCTTGCAAATAAGTCTACATTTCATTCCAAGAATAAACATATACAACTCAAGTATCATTTCATACGGTTAGTGTTGGAAGATGGATAGTTGAAGCTGGAAAAGATACACACTAGTTAGAATCCTGCAGATATGTTAACAAAAGTTGTAACCAGGGAGAAACTGAGAATCTGCTCAGTTTCAATTGGTCTTCAAGTATGATGTAGAAGATGAGAAACAACCAGGTCCAAAGTGGAGTCATTGTCCAACAAATGAGGCAGCGGTGGAGTTTCTATAATCAGTCTCCAAGTGGGAGATTGTTGGGTGTGGAGCTTGATTATCTTCTGTATTCAAAGGTATTGCCGCATTGGACCCCGGTTCGTAATGGGGTGGCAACGCCGCCCGTAAATTATTCGCTGCAAGGGGGGTCCAGGGAGGGGGGCGGCGAATAGATGTAAAATTGCCTTGTAAAATGTTGTAATTTCGTAGTCAATCTAGGTCATTCATTAGGTGGAGATCTGACGGTAGAAGTTATGTTTAATTTAGGGTCTTTTGCCTTAGAAGGCAACCCCTTGCTATATATGAGGGAAATGTATTGCATCTATGTATATCTGTATTCTGAGTGAGGAAGAGAGAGGAGATTAAGAGCGAAGAGGGCATTACAATAGATATGTTGTAGGTCATATCTCTTCAGTTTGCTGGATAATATAAAAATAAGGACTGGTTATTTCTCCGTGGACGTAGCCCAAACTAGGTGAACCACGTATATCTGTGTCTCTCTTGTTTTATGCGTTTTCTGTGTTTATATTTCTGCAATATTTTATGTGTTCCATTGCTCTGTAATATATAATTTTCTAACATCCTAGGCTAATGAAAAGTCACTTTTAAATTATAGGCTAACGAAAAGTCACTTTTAAATTATAAAGTGAGAAAACCCACTAAAGTGACGTTATTAAATTAAATGGTAAAAGGGTGAAAAAAGGGTCAAGTGAGGTATAAAAAAACGAAATGAGGAGTATCTCCTCATTCTTGCATTTGGTCACTTGAAAAATAGATTTTTGGAGAGCCCTTGGGAAACGAGTCTAGGGTGTTGGAAATTGTCATTCTAGTTGTTGGTTCTAGTTTTGAAACTATACACCCTAGCTGGTATTGGAGCGAAATCACTCAGGTTATGAAAATGCACTTCATTATTGACAAGGAAGAAGAGTTTGGCAGAAAAGGCGCTGATTTGGAAGTGTTATCAATTGATTTTATAACCAATATTTTTCCATTCTCTATTCTCTTTAATAATCTGAGTTTATTCCCATTCAACGTAGCCATTCACTGAAGGAGACAAGCTACTACTAGGAGGTGGAGGTCATACCTTTCAAGAGGCCAAGTTCCTTCTCTCATATCAGGCCGAGAGCTTATCTTCTTTGTAGGCCGAGTTTGATCTAGCTCAAGGAAAATTTCCTTCTTTGGTTAGTAGCTTAAAATTATTCCATATGGGAGGGCCAAGAACAATATTTATGTTGAATTCCATTCTTGTTGGCTGAGTTTACGGTCAAGAATTATCCATGTTCTATGAGGTTGAGTTTACCTTTTGAGGGTTGATTTTTACGTCTATGGTAGTTGAATGTTACTGATGTTTATGGAGATAAAATTCTGAGTTGCGTATATCATATTTGAAGGTTGAACCTGTACTATTATCAATTCCAAAGATAGTCATTTATTCCTAGTAATTTTCTAGGTTATTTTGAGAAGGGAAATAAGAGTTATCTTATCGTTGCAAGTGTATTTTAGTGGCATGTACATTTTTGGGTTTAATACAGAATATATAATGTTTCTTTGAAGTGTCTTTCTGTATCTATCTGGCACTATATTACTTGTTTTAAAATAAACTACACAAAGAATGCATCTACAACCATATGCAGGCAGATTGTTTGAAAAAACACCTTAGTGACAAACTTGAACAAACTCAAAAATTATGGTGTGATATTTCAAGATATTCCAATGAGGGTATCTTATCACAACTACTTCAATGTGGTGTTTTGTTATTTTATTTAGTTCACCATGAATAAGGAGTGTTATAACAATATTACAATATTAAAAGCATATAATATAATTCAAAGTGACCACCTTATCTAGTGATACATGTGTCAATTAGGTGTATCTTTAATGGTTGAGAAAGAAGTTGTTAGCCCCCACCCTGCCATACCTCTCCCTGCCCCTCCACCTCCCCTCCCTTACCCATCTCCCTCCCCCACCCTACCTCCACTTTAGTTCAAACCTCACTTTGTGATATGCATATGCTCTTTGCAAGAAAATGATTGTTTTGGGCCCTAAAGAATTTTATTTACCCTAAGTACCATCCTAAAAATTAGGGGAAGTAATTAATGAGTTTTTATATGAATTACTAGTGCATTACATAAATAAAAATAAAATAAAATAAATAAATTAGAGGCTCTACTCAAACTATTTAACATGCAAAGCTAGATCTGATTCTTCAACTTGTCCTGACGATGAACCACACTGGTTGGTTCGAAACACGTCGACAAATGATATATCATGTGATTTACGCCGAAAAATATCTCGTAAACTCTCTCTCTCTCTCTCTCTCTCTCTCTCTATATATATATATATATATATATATATATAGAGAGAGAGAGAGAGAGAGAGAGAGAGAGAGAGAGAGAGAGAGAGAGAGAGAGAGACTTCATTCTTATTATATTTTATCTTTATGAACTTTGTCACTATACTAACATAGATACCTACTTGATCTAAACCTTCTATAGTTCTCAATTTTTAAAAGGTTGTATTTTGTGGTTGTTTTACCTCAATTTAAAAAATTAGTGCTATGAAATCATCCATTTTTTTCAGAGTAGTCTTTTGATATTTTAAATTTTCCTAGTTATAAAAAATCAACACTTTTTTTTAAATGTTGTATTTTCAAATATTTTTCAGTTTTACTTAAAATGTCTAATTCTTTTCGTAAAGTTTTTTCAAAGTTTAAAATAACAAAAACAACAAAAGCCTAAATTTTGTTATTTTTAATATTGTTAAAAATGTTATATGTCATTTATTTTTTTGAAATTCAAAATTTCATTTAGTTATATACAATTAATTAATTTAGGGTGTCATATGTTTTAAATAAAATTTAAATATGTTTTTATTTGTTTATGGGTTAGAAGATCCTTTCATTAACTAAAGAAAAAATTACATGTCGCTTGGCTTTTCAAAGTCCAAATTTTTTTCCTTAATGGGGGTGAGAAACAGAGAGGAGGATGTTCCCAAGGAAACATGTGGGTGCTTATGGTAAGCACATGGCTATAGGATGATGGTATGGCCTCATGACCCTCCCATATTACCTTGAGTACGTGGGAAACCTCATGTCACATTGGGTCTTGCAGAGGGTGGTGAGTGCATTAACGTTATGGAGGGTGGCATGGGTGTTCGATGGTCATTTTGCAGCGGACAGAGTTTTGGAGCATGTCCATGGAGTGTTTGCAGAAGAGGAGGGTGTTGCAAAGGTGCTCTGGGGCGACATTTTCATAGAAGGTTTCACCCCTGTTGGTGCATGTGGGTAGCTGTCAATTGCCAAATTGGGCTTAGAAAAAGGAAGTTTGCAAGGAATGTGGTGTATGTGCATCTGAAGGGGGTGGTTTGTTAGGGATTCTGGTTTTTTTAGTGCAGTTTTAGTCTGGGCTGGTTGTGAGTTTTCCTTTGGTGGAGTAGGATTATTGAAGTGTGCCTCCCCAGCTAGTTCATAGGGTCTTGGGCTTCAGGGTGGTGCCATTGGTGAGCCTGTCGTGGGTTTTAGTTTGTTGGAATTGTGATAGGTCGCTTCAGGGGGGGTGTATGCTGCTGGTTCAAGGTGGGAAATAGCTTTGTAAGTTGTGGATACCTGACATCATAGGGAGAGGAGGTTCAACCGGAGCTGGTGGTCTTGACCCATACGTGGATTGTTTGGGATCTATTAGAAGGGTGGTCTTTGTCTCGCTTAGGTGGTGTTGGGGTTTCAAGCATGCGACCAGTTCCTCACTCATGGTGGTTCTCAACCCAGGTGTCGGATAATTGGGGCAGGCCATGCGTGGCTAAGTCCCAACCTCGATTCGAGCTAGTGTCTGACAGCGGTGGAGCGAGTCTAAAGGTCTAAGTGTAGAGGGTTCGAGCTGTGTGTTGTAGCTTTTTCTATCACCTGTCACACAAGTGCTTCAGGAGATATAGAATCCTCCTAGAGACAACCTCTAGGTTGATATGAGACCAGTGCCTAGGGCATCTTAAGAGAGGAGTGCTTTTGAAGATTATCAGTAGGGATTTTTTTTGCACTCCATATGTCACGTAGTTTGAAAAGCTAATTCAAGACTTGGTTCAATGGTCCTTCATGAAGTTAAACTCAAGAAAATACATAGAACTAAATACTTGGGAGTAAATAGGACTAATATCAAAGAGAAATGTCTAGTTATGGTGACCGACACACAACAATAGGTAGCTTAATATTGGCGTTGTAGTAAAAATGAAGAGGAGGAAATAAAGGAGGGAATTCGATGTAGATGGATGGATACAACATATAATCCTAAGCAACAAGTTCCAACAGAAGTATGGAAGAATGAGGAGGTGAAATGGAAGAAATAGTGGAGCGCTAATTAAGGTCCCAAGCTCTAGGCATCATGAATACATTTTTCACCAAAAAACATTAAGTAAATCTGTGCACATTACAGGTACATAAGTAAATTTGTAGTTAACACAGGTAATATTACTACTTAGCAACAAATATGCAACCATGAATGAGAGTGATAGCCACAGCGTCGTTACACTATTTCAAATGAAGAAAGACATACATGAAGTGATATACAAAGGGGAAAACAGACTGCACATTGCTATGATTGGAATCAACAAAAACAATTTTATTAACCTTTTGAGATGGAGTCCAAAATCACCGGTCCATTACATTCAACAATTGTATCAGCCTAAGGGCCTCATGAACAAGAAAATTGAACCAAAATGGACCCACTTTCTCTGCAAACAGATGGCCTCTAGAATGGATGTTTTGGGAACCTCCCTTAAGTGTTTCCTCCTGTTTACAAGGAGAGGGAGAGATTGAAAACTAGTTGCAAAAATATCTTAGCCCAGCTCCAGCTGTTTTATCGAATAGTTGTCTCGACGTGTGAAGGTCTACTGGCCAAATCATTACAATCAAATTTGATTTCGTTCTTTAAGATACAAAAGTTAAAGAAAAATAGAAATAAGGGAAACTAAATGATGGCTGAGGAAAATATCTCCTTGCCATTCCTAGGATTGCCTCTAATCAAGAAATGTCTTTGCCATGATTCTCTTCTTAGGCTACTCGTACGATTCACCTGTCGCTTTCCTCTTAACCGCTTGAACTTCCCACTTTCTAGAGTTGGGAGAGATTAACAATGGTGGCCTTGGTGGTGTTCAAGAATAAAAAATATTGACTCATCCATCACATAACTCCCTGCATTTCACTATCAGAGTGTTATATGCCTTGTAATATAGCCATAATGTTATATCAAAGGTTTTTCGTCATTGAGACTTTTACTCTTAAAGACATTACAAAATAACAAGTTCTGATATCCTTTGGCCCCTTTTGTTTAGCCCCTTTCTGCATTTATTCATCACAGGAATGAGGGATGTCATCGAAGGCTTAGCCTTAAGGTGCTAGGGAATTTAGAATCTTGATGAGGGCCATTTTTCCTTTGTATAGTGCTTTGTGCCCCTGATCCTTTAAGCTCTTAGTGACCGTGTGCTAGCCCAATATCAGAGCGCCTCTTCATCGGAAGTTTCCAATCGAAGGACTAACATTGGAGTTGCGATATTCCGCACTCCCGATATGCCAATCTCCGATTATGACATCATCACTCCACATGGAACTTCCTAAGTGGTGACACGTGTCACCTAGATATGTCCCCTTAGGCCCCTCAAAAGACCAAAACTACCTGCTAAGTGTCCTTATGTAATGCCACATCATGCTGACATTAGATGCCACTTTAGCTTTATTGGAACCAATCATATGTTGCCACGTGTATTTATCGGATCCAATCATATGCCGCCACGTGCAGCTTATCGGAACCAATCAGATGCCTCCATGTTTCCTGCTAGAGGAGAGAGAAAAGGGCCCGCCCACCCTTGGTTTTGCGATGAAATCCTTTGTAAACCTATATTTGAGTCCCCTGACGATTTTACACTATCAGCACATTACCCTTGTTGCACCTTTTAAAGGGTTGCACTTTCAGAAGTTACGATATGCGATTGTTGATGTTGCGATATGCTTGATGTTTCGATCTCATTTGAGCTTCGATGTGTGATCACCTATATTCTTGTCTGCTCTGGTGTGCGATTACGAATATGCTTGACTCTTCTGGTGTGCGATTAATGATATGCCCAACTATCGCTGGACCTTCGATATGAGATCGCTGATATGCCCAACTATCGCTGGACCTCCAATATGCGATCACTGATATGCCAGGACCTCCAATATTGTGATCTCTGATATTCTGATATGCCTTCACAAGGCTTCAATCCTTGAAACTTCAAAAGACCATAACTTTTGATCTAGGAGTCCATTTTTGGACTTCCACATATTGTTGGAAATATTTTTCAGATAACTTTCCAATGGAGAGGGTTCAATTTTGGATTTTATTCCTTTTGAGGCTTGGACGATGACTGCAAATGTCTCTTCTCATTTTCTCTTTGGACAATTGAAAACACATTTTGCAGTAGGTGACAACATTGGCTCCAATTGGGGATAGTGCCTTGCTGGCAAGGTGTTGAGAACCTACATAATGGTAGCCTTCACCATTGGGCATGGAGTCAAAATATGCTGAACCTATAAAACCATAAAATCTCCATGGAACTTTATTTGTTGGGAGTCCTTTCCTCATAATACTGAAATGCAAAAATAGAAACTCTAACAATTGGAAATTAAATGCTCAGCTAGTGAGCTTATTTATATACAACTCCTACTTATGCATAGGGCTCAATTCACCCAAGTGAGGTCAACCTTCCAATGGTACCAAGTTAGCATTTGGGTGTTGGACCTAATTCCTCCATGCTAATAAAATTTAAAAATAAAAGCAAGCATGCACCATGAAAAATCTTAAAAGAAAAAACTTGATACATACTCTAGAAACAACCTCTGCTGCTGACCAAAGAATGTTGTCATGTTGTCAGCTACAGGGTAATAGAACCAATGAGAGAAAATTGCAGCTACCTCATTTTCTTGAAAACTCCATTGACCAAAGCACGATTCCATATAGTCATCTACTGGATCATAGAGTTGATGAGAGAATTTTATGGTTGAGAGAGAGAGAGACTTCATTCTTATTATATTTGATCTCTATGAACGTTTTCACTCTACTAACATAGATAACTACTTGATTTGAACCTTCTATAGTTCTCGTTTTTTAAAAGGTTGTATTTGGTGGTTGTTTTACCTCAATTTAAAAAATTAGTGCTATGAAATCATCCATTTTTTTCGAAGTAGTCTTTTGACATTTTAAATTTTCCTAGTTATAAAAAATCGACACTTTTTTTTAAATGTTGTATTTTCAAATATTTTCCAGTTTTACTTAAAATATGTAATTCTTTTCGTAAAGATTTTTCAAAGTTTAAAATAACAAAAACAACAAAAGCCTAAGTTTTGTCATTTTTAATATTGTTAAAATTGTTATATTTCATTTTTTTTTGAAATTCGAAATTTCATTTAGTTATATACAATTAATTAATTTAGGGTGTCATATGTTTTAAATAAAATTTAAATATGTTTTTATTTGTTTATGAATTAGAAGAGCCTTTCATTAACTAAAGAAAAAATTAGATGTCGCTTAGCTTTTCAAAGTCCAAAAAAATTTCCTTGATGGGGT
The DNA here is from genome assembly GCA_031772625.1 of Pinus tabuliformis. Lineage (NCBI taxonomy): Eukaryota > Viridiplantae > Streptophyta > Pinopsida > Pinales > Pinaceae > Pinus > Pinus tabuliformis. The sequence continues at coordinate 367,853,341 of CM062807.1, read as the reverse complement.
TGAGAAACAAAGAGGAGGATGTTCCCAAGGGAACGCATGGGTGCCTATGGTAAGAATGTGGCTACAGGATGGTGGGCTAGCCTCACGACCCTCCCATATTACCTTGAGTACAAGAGATAGTAAATATCGACGTGAGAAACCTCAAGTCACATTAGGTCTTGTGGAGGGTGGTGAGTGCATTAACGTTATGGAGGGTGGCGGGGGTGTTCGATGGTCATTCTACAACAGAGAGAGTTTTGGAGCATTTCCATGGAGTGTTGAGAGAAGAGGAGGGTGTTGCAGAGGTGCTCTGGGCCGGCATTTTCGTAGAAGGTTTCGTCCTTGTTGGTGGGTGTGGGTAGTTGACAATTTCCAAATTGGGCTTAGCAAAAGGAAGTCTCCAAGGAATGTGGTGTATGTGCATTTGAAGGGGGTGGTTTACTGGGGATTTTGGCTTGTTTAGTGTGCTTTCAGTTTGGGCTGGTTGTGAATTTGCCTTTGGTGGAGCAGGATTATTGAAGTGTATCTCCCCAGTTAGTTCATAGGGTCCTCGGCTATAGGGTGGTACCATTGGCAAGCCTGTCGTGGGTTTTGGTTTGTTGGAATTGTGAGGAATCACTTCAGGGGGGGTGTATTCCGCTGGTTCAAGGTGGGAAATAGCTTTGTAAGATGTGGGTACCCGACGCCAGAGGGAGAGGAGGTTTAGCCAGAGCTGGTGGTATTGACCCATGCGTGGATTGTTTGGTCTATTATAAGGGTGGTATTTGTCTCACTTAGGTGGTGTTGGGGTTTCAAGCATGCGGCTAGTTCCTCAATCAAGGCGGTCCTCAACCCAGGTGTCACCTAATTGGGGAAGGCCAGGCGTGGCTAAGTACTAACCTTGATTCGAGCTAGTGTCTAGCAGCAGTGGAGGGAGTCCGAAAGGTCTAAGTGTAGAGGGTTCGAGATGCGTGTTGTAGCTTTTTCTATCACCTGTCACACAAGTGCTTGAGGAGATATCCTCTTAGTGACAACCTCTAGGTTGATATGAGACTAGTTCCTAGGGCATCTTAAGAGAGGAGTGCTTTTGAAGATTATCAGTAGGGCTTTCTGCTACACTCCATATGTCACATAGTTTGAAAAGCTAATTCAAGACTTGGTTCAATAGTCTTTAATCAAGTTAAACTAAAGAAAATACATAGATCTAAATACTTGGGGGTAAATATGGCTAATCTCAAAGAGAAATTTCTGGTTCTAGTGACCAACACACAACAATAGGTAGCTTAATATTGGCATTGTAGTAAAAATGAAGAGGAGGAAAGAAAGAAGGGAATTCGATGCATATGGATGGATACAACACATAATCCTAAGCAACAAGTTCCAATAGAAGTATGGAAGAATGAGGAGGTGAAATGGAAGAAATAATGGAGCACTAATTAAGGTCCCAAGCTCTACGCATCATGAATACATTTGTCACCAAAAAACACTAAGTAAATCTGTGCACATTACAGGTACATAAGTAAATCTGTAGTTAACATAGGTAATGTTACCACATAGTGTTGGAATTATGATACATGTGTTGTACTTGATTGCAACCCACTTGTAGCATAACAACTCACTTGTATATTGTAACTAGATGAATCTACATAAATAGATGAATCTACAAGAGAGATATTAGATGTAACAGAATGCATGGCAATTGTGTTTACAAATGTGACAAAATGCAGGGCAGTTCAGAGGAATTAGTTCAGAAGTAATGTACAATGGAAAATCACATTATAACAGGTCTATTTAGAGGGGACAAAGTAATGGTACAAAATAATAGGATGAAGGAACAAAGGACTACAGATTAGAATTAAGATGTTAAAGAAAAGGACATTTTCAGGTATGTTAAGTTGTATACGCGGGTTCACTATACAAAAAGAGTGTATACGTATGCACGCACTTTCAAAAGAGGAAAAGCGCGTATGGGTTGGAAAATCAAGGAAATTCAAGATTAAAGAATACCAAGGGTCAATACCATGGTATTATCCCACAATATTGAGCGGAGTAACGGTTATTTGATCCCGTCTAAGAATACCACAGGTTCTAAGTGTTGTTTTGGTCCGAGGTATTGAGAAAGGATAAAACTATATAAGGAGGAGAAGATCAAAGGGATAAGTGAACAAGTAATGAATATCTTATGAAGTGTTAGATCAAAACCAAATATGCATGTTATGGGTTTCTGATGCTTTGCTTGATCTAGACTAAGTATGCACCTGAGTTTTTGATGATGGATGAGATCTAATGATGGATTAGGATCATAATGACTTATCATTATGTGATATGATAATGGATAGGATAGATCTGAGTGCTAACAAATGTTTTGTGCTTTAAATGCTATGATATGGGTATATCTAAAGTCTGGAATAGTTGCGAAGTTATAAGTTTTTATTTGCAGATCTATACACTAGTTCGCCTTAGTGAAGGCGCGTATACACGCTGGTTCGACACTTCCAAGTAGCGTATGTAGAAGAAAATCTTGTTGTTCAGGGATGACTAATCTATCTAATCAGTGTTGTTGTTTTACTGTTGTTTGTCAATGATGTCTTCATTAGATCTGAAAGTAAAATTATTTGTATAAGGAGATTGAGTCTAGTTTATTGATTGATTGAGAAAGAAGGGTGATCCTTGTTGCTATTTGTTTAGAACTCTGTAATATGACAATAGATCTTCAAAATATCAATGATTGGTACAGTTTGTGGTTCAAAGGTTTTATGATTCGGTATCTTTAGAGGTATACATAGGTTGGGCTAAAGGAAGTTGCGTATACACGCAAGTTGGCTTCATTGAAGTAGTGTATACATTTTGACACATGACTTTTGAGTTTACAGTTGGTTATGGTTGTTGTTGCATTGTTATGGGTTCAGATCTGTGTACTAGTTATAGTGATCTGTATGTTCCAGTTGATTGGTTGAATTTGATTAAGTTTGGATGAATGTTTAATTCAATATTTCATAGGTTTCAATGATTGATTGATTCAGTTATGGTTGATTCAGAGATTGATGATTGGGTTTCAGTTATATCAGAGATTGATGATTGAGTTTCAGTGATTGGTTGTTGCAGATGTATTTGATGGATGTATTGCAACGGTGATTGATTTTGAGCTTTAATGTTACTGATGGGTCTAGTATGAAAATTTGATGAAACACGGTCTTCATATTGTGTTGTTGTGTACTAGGAGTATTCAGTATGAAAATTTATGAAATGTGGTCCCTGGAGGATACTGAGGGTTGGAGCCTTTAGTGAGGAAGTCGAAGCTTCCTGCCAGTAGTGGCTAGAGCTTTGATCAGGGGTTCGGAGTTCCCTTCTAGTAGCATCTGGAGATCGACTGAAGGTTGTATCCTTCTATAGGTCGGCGCCTACGTACTAGTAAACATATCTGCTAGTACAAGATCTAGGGGGTTGTAGCTCCCTTCTAGTAGAAGTTGGAAAATGTGAGAAGGTTGTAGCCTTCTGCAGGTGGGTGCCTACATACTGGGATGAGTCTGCACATGTACAGGATTGTAAACATATTATTCTTTATATTAAAAGAAGATAGAGACAACAACAGTAGGTGGTTTTTCTCCCGCATTGGATTTCCACCTTAAATCTTGGTGTTCATGTGTGCTTCTTATGTGTGATGGTTTATTATGTTAGTAATACACATGGTTATTGTTTAATGTTTAATAAAGTATTGATGCACTAATTAAAGATCAACATATGATGAATTAACCAAATCAAAATTTCACTAGATATACACAGGTTTCCTTAAGAACAGCTGCATGCACATGCGAGTTCCCTTCACTGAAGTAGAGTATATAAATCTGATTATAAAATGGAAAAAGTTATTGATTTGTAAATACTGATTCACCTCCCCCCACTCTCAGTATTATTCCTAACAATTGGTATCAGAGCAGGTCCTTTGGCAGAAGCTTGATCGCTTGAAGGAGATCCATAGTAACAATGGGAAAGAAGAAAAAGAAGAAATCACCTCAAAAGAAGAAGACATCTCAAAGGAACTGTGATAGTGGGAGAGACAATTGGCCATTATGTGGAAGCAACTCTTCAGATTCAGAATCACCTCAGAATGAAGAAGAACAAGCAAAAGAATTATCAGGTACAAATTTGTTGTCCTCTAGTGATACATTTCTCTGTTCATTTGAAGATAATGAATGTGACAATGAAACAACTAAATTTTCTCTTATGGGTGAAAGAGAAAGAAATCAAATAGAGGCAGAATTTAAAAATCTCACAGACACAATTAGAGATAAAAAATATCTAATTGATAAAAGGGAATGTGCCTACAAAGAAGAAGTTACTAAATTAAAAGCTCAGTTGGAAGAAGGAAACAAAGTAAGGAAGCACTACAAGGAAAAGGAAGATCAATGTCAAAGGCTGTAGGATGAAGTAACATCATTGAGAAATGAAGTAAATGAGAAGGATACAACAATCAAGAAACTTATAGAAAGATCCAGTTACTATAAAAGTCTTGAAGATGAGATAGTCTCTCTAAAAGAAGATCTTGAAAATTCAAATAAGCAGAATGAAGAACTACCTCAAGCAGATGAAGAACAAGAAAATGAGATTCTCAAATTAAAAAAGCAAGTGGAAGAAGGAAGAAAAGCTGAAGAAATCATGAAGAAGAAGTATCTTGAAAAGGAAGAGCAATATCAGGTAGAGGTAAATATCCTAAAAGGTAAATAAGAAGAAAATGATGAACTTTTACGATTTCAAGACAGTACTAAGATTTTGGATGATATTCTTAGTAGTCAAAGGTCTCCTACCATAAAATCTGGTCTTGGTTTTCATGAAACTATTAAAGGTGAATCTAGCTCACAAACTAAAGCAAGGAAATCTAATGCAAAATATGAAATTCTCAACAAGGAGATAAGAGGTCAACCCCATCAACAACCAAGGAAAGAAAGTCCTCAAAGAAAATCATTTACTCCTGACTATGGAAGTGATAATCAGTGCTTTCCTCCAATGAATAATGTTGAATGTTTTATATGTCATAATTTTGGACATGTTGTAGCCAGATGCAGAAGTAGAATGGTTCAAGTTAATAACCATCACATAGAAAGATCATTAGCTTCCAGGTACTTTAAGGGATATTTTTTTTCTTACAATATGTTTTGTCACAAAGCCATTGGTTGCTATACAGGGAATATGAAACGTATAAGATGTTATGTTTGTAACAAGTTTGGGCATATAGCAAAAGAATGCATGAGAAAATTTTGGGCAACATACCAAAAGGAGAAAACATCATCACACTCCAAGGTATGGAAGAAGAAGGAATCACAGTCAGAAAAATGTGGCATAACTCAGTATACAGACATGACAGATTCGGGAGGAATTGAAAGTATGAAATTTCAGTTTTCTAAATTCTCATAAGTAGGTATCATGAAGACAAGTCACGTATATATGCGAGTTAGAAGTTGCACAGTTGCGTATATGTTGGATTAATGAAGAAGCTCTGGGATAGACTTAGAAAAGGGGTATGATATGGTTCAGTCAATTATCAATTGTATTTTCTATCTTGATGATTGATGATTACAGTCTATGGATGTTATTTGGAAGTTCTTTTGATCCTCATAAATGGTTGATGACTTGATGTATTACTGGTTGATGATGATGCCTTGATGATTCTTACTAATATATGCAATGATCAAATCTGACAGTGAATAGGTAGTACAGGTTCAGGGGGAGAATATGTTATGCTTCTAATAATGCATTGTTGGAATTATGTTTAGAATTTTTTGGTACATAACGATTCTTATCAATGGTGAGGATGCTTATGTTGATGGAGTGTTTAAATGATACATCATGCTATGTTGCAGTCATGAGTTGTCCATGATGAAATCTTAGATGATACTTATATTTCTTGAGCCACATAGTTGTTATTTAGATAAGATTTATGGATGATTCTAGATGACTCTTTTGATGATGCATACAGTACATATGGTATGTTACTTACATGGTGATCTTCATAAGGACAAGGAGAAGAACAAAGCTTGAGTACACAACTTCATTATTTGATAAGTGTCATTTATTTCATGTTGCTCTCATCATTCCTTCAAAGGTGCATAAACTTCATATGGTACAGTTATAGATGAGGATTCATATAGTTCTTGGCTCTCACATGGTTGAGGATTGTTGTTGTTGATGGTATCAAAAAAGCTTGGCAAATGACTATGAGCTCATGGTTTTCTAGATACATATTGCTATCTCTTTGATGGATACACATTATGCTGGATACATGGGTAATCACTTAAGTTGCATATTGATAAATATTGTTGGTTGGCCAGGAGAATGGTGTTATTGCAGGTCTCATGAAGACATAGCTATTTGAAGGCATGGATATTCGGAGACATGGCTTACTTAGTCACATAATGATGATGACTTCTTACTTTAGGATGATAGGTTTGATACTCACATATGTTGATTATCATGGTTTATGCTTATCAGATGTGGGATGTTCCCTAGTGATGATACATGGTTGATATATTAAGGGTTATTGTGGAAAGATCATGCAGTTCTTGATAATGATGTTATGATCATAGATGATGACTATGGTGTTTTCACATACATATGATGTGATGTGAATGATTTTGTGTTATTGATTGGAGATGTGACATATGCTTAGTTGATTCATGGAAGGTTATGATAAGGCTTAGTGGGAGCATGGACGGTTTAATGCATCTCAACCTGTACAAAGGGGGAGTTTAATCAGAGAATTCATCATGTGCGTAGGGGGAGCATGCTCAATGTTCATATTAAACTGTTTAGATACGGAAGCCTTCATTTTGGTTAGCCCTTTTCCCTTGATATCAAAAGGAGAGAACATCTTGGTCTACCCTTTTCCCTTGATGTCAAAGGGGGAGAGTATCTTGGTGTTGCTTGATACATCTAACAAGTTCTACAGCTTGAAGTAATCAACACCAATATGGTTGCCATCAAGTCCAAAGGGGGAGATTGTTGGCATTATGATACATGTGTTGTACTTGATGGAAAACCACTTGTAATAGAACAACTCACTGGTATATGGTAATTAGATGAATCTACGTAACTAGATGAATCTACAAGAGAGATATCAAATGTTATAGAATGCATGGCAGTTGCGTTTATAGATGTGACAAAATGCAGGGTAGTTAAGAGGAATCAGTGCAGAAGTAATGTACAATGGAAAATCGCATTATAATAGGTCTATTCAGAGGGGACAAAGTAATGGTACAAAAGAATAGGATGAAGGAACAAAGGATTGCAGATCAGAATCAAGAAGTTGAAGAAAAAGGACATTTTCAGGTATGTTAAGTTGTATACGCGGGTTCACTGTACAAAAAGAGCATATACGTATGCACACACTTTCACAAGAGGAAAAGCACGCATGGGTTGGAAAATCAAGGAAATTAAATATTATAGAATACCAAGTGTCAATACCATGGTATTAGCCCACAATATTAAGTAGAGTAATGGTTATTTGATCCTGTCTAAGAATACCACACGTTCTAAGTGTTGTTTTGGTCCAAGGTATTGAGAAAGGCTAAAACAATATAAGGAGGAGGAGATCAAAGGGATAAGTCCACAAGTAATGAATATCCTATGGAGTGTTAGATCAAAAGACAATATGCATGTTATGAGTTTCTAATTCTTTGCTTAATCTAGATTAAGTATGCACCCGAGTGTTTGATGATGGATGAGATCTAATGATGGATTAGGATCATAATGACTTATCATTATGTGATCTGATGATGGATAGGATAGATCTGTGTGATAACAAATTTTTTTTGCTTTAAAGGCTATGATATGGGTATATCTGAAACCTGGAATAGATGCAAAGTTATAAGTTTTTATTTGCAGATATATATGTTGGTTCGCCTTGGTGAAGGCACGTATACACGCTGGTTCGACACTTCCAAGTAGTGTATGCAAAATAAAATATTGTTGTTCAGGGATGAATAATCTATCTGATCAGTGTTGTTGTTTTACTTCTATTTGTCAATGATATCTTCATTAGATTTGAAAGTAAAATTAATTGTATAAGGAGATTGAGTTTGGTTCATTAATTGATTGAGAAAGAAGGGTGATCCTTGTTGCTATCTGTTTAGAACTCTGTAATATGACAATAGATCTTCAGAATGTCACTGATTGGTACAGTTTGTGGTTCAGAGGTTTTATGATTTAGTATCTTTAGAGGTATACGCAGGTTGGGCTAAAGGAAGTAGCATATACACGCAGGTTGGCTTCATTGAAGTAGTGTATACATTTTGACACATGAATTTTGAGGTTACAATTGGTTTTGGTTGTTGATGCAATGTTCTGGGTTTAGATCTGTGTACTAGTTACATTGATCTGCTTGTTCTAGTTGATTGGTTGAATTTTATTAAGTTTGAATGAATGTTTAATTCAATATGTCATAGGTTTCAGCGATTGATTGATTCAATTATGGTTGATTCAGAGATTGATGATTGGGTTTCAATTATATCAGAGATTGATGATTGAGTTTTAGTGATTGGTTGATGCAGATGTATTTGTTGGATGTATTTCAATGGTGATTTATTTTGAGCTTCAATGTTACTGATGTGTCCAGTATGAAAATTTGATGAAACGTGGCCTTCATATTGTGTTGTTGTGTACCAGGAGTATTTAGTCTAAAAATTTATGAAACGTGGTCCCTGGAGGATACTAAGGGTTGGAGCCTTTAGTGAGGAAGTCGAAGCTTCCTACTAGTAGTGGCTGGTGATTTGATCAGGGGGTTGGAGCTCCCTTCCAATATCAGCTGGAGAACGATTGAAGGTTGTAGCCTTTTGTAGGTTGCTGCCTACGTACTTGTAAACATATTAGCTAGTACAAGAGCTAAGGGGTTGTAGCTCCCTTCCAGTAGAAGCTAGAAAAAGAGAGAAGGTTGTAGCCTTCTGCAAGTGGGTGGTTGCGTACCAGTATGAGTCTACACCAGTACAAGATTGTAAACAGATTATTCTTTATATAAAAATAAGACAGAGACAACAACAGTAGGTGGTTTTTCTGCCGCATTGGTTTTCCACCTTAAATGTTGGTGTTCTTGTGTGTTGCTTATGTCTGATGGTTTATTATGTTATTACTGCACATGGTTACTGCTTAATGTTTAATAAATTATTGATGCACTGATTAAAGATCAACATATGATGAATTAACCGAATCAAAATTTCACTGGATATATGCTGGTTTCCTTAAGAACCGTTGTGCACACGCAAGTTCACTTCACTGAAGTAGCGTATATAAATTTGATTATGAAATGGAAAAAGTTATTGATTTGTAAATATTGATTTACCCCCTCCCGTCTCAGTATTATTCCCAAAACTTAGCAACAAATATACAACCATGAATGAGAGTGATACCCACAACTTCATTACACTATTTCAAAGGAAGAAAGACATACATGAAGTGATATACATAGGGGAAAACATATTGCACATTTATATGATTGGAATCAACAAAAAAAATTTCATTAACCTTTTGAGATGGAGTCCAAAATCACCAGGCCATTACATTCAACAATTGTATCAGCCCAAGGGCCTCATGAACAAGAAAATTGAACCAAAATGGATCCACTTTCTCTGCAAACAGAGGGCCTCTAGAATGGAGGTTTTGGGAACCTCCCTTAAGTGTTTCCTCATTCTATTTACAAGGAGAGGGAGAGCTTGAAAACCAGTTACAAAAATATCTTGGCCCAGCTCCAGCTGTCTGATTGACTAGATGTCTCGACATGTGAAGGTCTGCTGCCCAAATCATTGCAATCGAATTTGATTCCATTCTTTAAAATACAAAAGTTAAAGAAAAATAGAAATAAGGGAAACTGAATGATGGTTGAGGAAAATATCTCCATGTTGTTCCTAGGATTGCCTCTAATCAGGCCACATCTCTTCCACGATTCTCTTCTTAAGCTACTTGGTCGATTCACCTATCGCTTTCCTCTTAACCGCTTGAACTTCCCACTTTCTAGAGTTGGGGGTGATTAACAGTGGTGGCCTTGGTGGTGTTCAAGAATCATAACTATCGACTCATCCATCACATAACTCCCTGAATTTCACTATCAGAGTGTTATACACCCTATAATATAGTGATAATGTTATATCAAAGGTTTTTCCCCATCAAGGCTTTTACTCTTAAAGACATTACAAAATGGCGTGTTCTGATATCCTTTGGCCCCTTTTGTTTAGCCACTTTTTTCATTTCTTCATACTAGGACTGAGGGTTGTGAACGAAGGCTTAGCCTTAAGGTTCTAAGGCATTTAGAATCTTGTTGGGGGCCATTTTTCCTTTGTAAAGTGCTTTGTGCCCCTGATCCTTGAATCTCTTCTAGCGACTGTGTGCTAACTCAATATCAGAGCCCCTCTTCATTGGAAGTTTCCAATTGGAGGATTAACATTGGAGTTGCGATATTCCACAATCCCAATATGCCAATCTCCGATTATGAAATCATCACTCCACATGGAACTTCTAGAGTGGTGACACGTGTCACCCGGATATGTCCCCTTAGGCCCCTCAGAATGCCAAGAATGCCTACCAAGTGTCCTTCTGTACCGCCACGTCATGCTGACATTAGATGCCACTTTAGCTTTATCGGAACCAATCATATGATGCCACGTGTATTTATCGGATCCAATCATATGCCGCCACATGTAGCTTATCGGAAATAATCAGATGTCTCGATGTGTCCTACTAGAGGAGAGAGAAAAGGGCCCACACGCCCTTGGATTTGCGATGAAATCGTTTGTAAAACTATATTTGAGTCCCTCGACAATTTTACACTATTGGCACATTGCCCTTGTTGAACCATTTAAAGGGTTGCACTTTCAGAAGTTCCGATATGTGATTGTTGATGTTGCGATCTCCTCTGAGCTTCAATGTGCAATCACCGATATGCCTGATAGCTCTAGTGTGCGATCACCAATATGCCCGACTGTTCTCGTGTGTGATCGCTAATATGCCCAACTGTCACTAGACCTTCAATATGAAATCACTGATATGCCCAACTGTCACTGGAACTTTGATATGTGATCACCAATATGCTGAGACCTCCGATATTATTATCTCTGATATTCTGATATGCCTTCACAAGGCTTCAATCCTTGAAACTTCAGAAGATCATAACTTTTGATCCAGGAGTCCATTTTTGGACTTCCACATATTGTTGGAAAGATTTTTCAGATAACTTTCCAATGGAGAGGGTTCAATTTGGGATTTTAGACCTTTTGAGTCTTGGAAGATGACTGCAAATGTCTCTTATCGTTTTCTCTTTGGACAACTGAAAACACATTTTGCAGTAGGTAACAACATTGGCTCCAACTAGGGATAGTGCATTGCTAGAAAGGTGTTGAGAACCTACATGATAGTAGCCTTCACCATTGGGCATGGATTCAAAAATATGTTGAACCTATAAAACCAGAAAATATCCATGGAAATTTATTTGTTGGGAGTCCTTTCCTAATAATACTGAAATGAAAAAATAGAACTATAACAATTGGAAAGTAAATGCTCAGCTAGTGATATTATTTATATACAACTCCTAATTATGAATAGGGATCAATTCACCCAAGTGAGGTCAACCTTCCAATGGTACCAAGTCAACACTGGGTTTTGGACCTATTGCCTCCATGCAACTGAAATTTAAAAATCAAAACAAGCATGCACCATGAAAAATATTAAAAGAAAACTTGATACATACTCTAGAAATAACCTTTGCTGCTGACCAAAGAATTTCGTCATGTAGTCAGCTACAGGGTCATAGAACTGACAATAGAAAATTGCAGCTGCCTCATTTTCTTGCAAAGTCCACTAACCAAAGCATGATTCTATATAATCATCTATTGGATCATAGATTTGATGAGAGAAATTTATGGTTGTCTTCCTCTCTTGAATAGTTTCCAGGAATGAATCTTTCCGCAAAAGGCAACGACAAACACTGCTTGGATCTTCAAATTTGGGATCTTCTTGAAAATTTTGTTGCTGGAAGCCTTCTCCCCACTTGCTGGTAAGCAAATCCCTTTGAATGTCTGCAACCATCTTATACTCATCTGAATCATCTGAATCATAGATTGGAGAAGGTTCTTGCACTTGTTCTCTAGGTGAAGGATATGAATTGTAAACTGGATCCACCTTGTTAACCTCCTAGTGGGCCTCCTCTTTTTGTGTAGCTTTCCATGACTGAGACTATTGTGGTTCTACATCGCTCAACTCCCCATCAGAGTCATACACATCATAAGAAGGAGAATCATCAAATTCAGCAGAATAAGATCTCTGAGGGTTTATTTGCAACTTCATAATGTGTCCTTCTTCCATTTCTTGATTGTTGGGTAATGCTTCTTGAGGTATGTATATGTTTTCTTAGAGTCGAGCCCCACAAACATCTTCAACAGGATCATTAACCTCATAAATATTTTCAACATTAAAATGTGCACAACAATATTCAAATAGAGCATCTAGAAGATATAATATATTTCAAAAAAAAGTAAATGTTATGTGAAATCTCTTTAAGGAAGATATGCTGCCACAAGGCATTGTTTTGTACCATAGTCTATCATATTCTTCTAAATAATACATGAAAAATTTCATTTTTAGATATTAAAAAACAATACCCAGTTGTTCCATGCATTCATGAAAATCCTTGAGGTCTTGGTCCGACTTTCTATCTGTGTCTCCATTGAATCTAGGCACATAGGGATACCATTCATGAAATGAAGGGATATGATGGGCATAACCAGCAACATAAGAAAAACCCAGTGGGGCAAATTTGTTCGCTAAGAATGCAAAAAAGGAGATTTTTAAAAACCCTCTAGCTGGGTGATCTCAAGTTCAAATGTAGGGGAAGTTTTCTGTTGTTTAGCATCAGAGCGAGTATGAGGCCTCTTGAAAACCAGGATGACCAAATAAGGATATAGATAGTGGAGTCGCCAAGGTGTTTATAATAAGATTCAAATAATGGAGTCGCCAAGATGTTTACAATAAGATTCTAACAGTGGAGTCATCAAGGTGAGAGATCTTCAACCCACACTTCCCTTACTCACCTGACAGAGGGAATGTGAAAATTGTCGTACCCAAGGAAAAATATTTTATTTGTTCCTCGTCATCGACGCCAAAAAGATGTTGTAGATTTTTCTATAAATTGTCGCAAAAGTGCTTCAGGAGATATAATGGCCTCCTAGAGATAGCCTCCGGGTTGACATGAGACTAGTGCCTAGGGCATCTTAAGAGGAGTGCTTTTGAAGATTATCAGTAGGGCTTTCTGCTACACTCCATATGTCATGTAGTTTGAAAAGATAATTTAGGGCTTGGTTGAATAGTCCTTCATCAAGGTAAACTCAAGAAAATACATAGATCTAAATACTCAGGGGTAAATATGGCTAATCTCAAAGAGAAATGTCTAGTTCTCATGCCAACACACAACAATAGGCAACTTAATATTGGCGTTTTAGTAAAAATGAAGAGGAGGAAAGAAAGGAGGGAATTCGATGTAGAGCGTTGGATACAACACATAATCTTAAGCAACAAGTTCCACCAGAAGTATGGAAGAATGAGGAGGTGAAATGGCATAAATAGTGGAGCGTTAATTAAGGTCCCAAGATCTATGCATCATGAATATATTTGTCACCAAATAAAATTAAGAAAATCCATGCAAATAATAAGTACATAAGTAAATATGTAGTTAACAAAGGTACGGTTACTACATAGCAACAAATATACAACCGTGAATGAGAGTGATACTCACAGCTTCATTACAATATTTCAAAGAAAGAAAGACATATATGAAGTGATATACAGAGGGGAAAACACATTGCACATTTATCTGATTGGAAACAATAAAACAATTTCATTAACCTTTCGAGAAGGAGTCCAGAATCACCAGTCCATTACATTAAGTAATTGTATCAGCCCAAGGCCTCATGAACAAGCAAATTGAACCAAAATGGAACCAGTTTCTCTACAAACAGAGGGCCTCTCGAATGCAGGATTTGGTAACTTCTGTTAAGTGTTTCCTACCTTTATTTACAAGGAGAGGGAGAGCTTGAAAAACAGTTACAAAAATATCTTAGCCGAGCTCCAGCTGTCTGATTGACTAGCTGTCTCGACATGTGAAGGCCTGCTACCCAAATCATTGCAATAAGATTTGATTCCGTTCTTTAAAATAAAAAAAAAATTCAAAAAAATAGAAATAAGGGAAACTAAATGATGGCTGAGGAAAATATCTCCCTGTTGTTCCTAGGGTCGCCTCTGATCAGGCCACGTCTTTGCCATGATTCTCTTCTTCAGCTACTCGCCCAATTCCCCTATCACTTTCCTCTTAACCGCTTGAACTCCCCACTTTCTAGAGTTGGGAGTGATTAACAATGGTGTCCTTGGTGGTGTTCATGAATCATAATTGTTGACTTATCCATCATGTAACTCCCTGCATTTCACTATCGAAGTGCTATATTTTTTGATAAATGAATTTTGGAAAGTCTATTTTGAAAATTGGTTTCTTTGCAAAGGTTCCTAAGTAGCACTTCTCCCAAGTTTCAAATAATTTTAAAATGTAATTGGGTCATGACAGTTTGGGGGCTAATCCCTAGTAAGGTGCTTCCCAAAATATTTTTGAAAAGGAGCATTCCAAAAATGGGGGAGAAATTGTTTTACCAACTTCCTAACATAGGATACATCTTAATGGGTCATGTAATCCTCTTTTTATTAAGACTTTTGCAGTAAGAATTTTTTACGAGAGCTAGAGTCCAATTTTTTTTTTTTTTTTTTTAAATTTAAGAAGACCATTAGGATATAAATTTTAGCCCAAATTCCTAGCTTAGGGGGAAAACCTTTAAGAAAAATTAGAGCCATAAACTTGTTTGGAAGTATAATCTGAAAAATCCCATCCTATGGAATATTCCTCACATTTATGGCTTGGGGCACAACCTGGAATATGGGATTTCAACATATTTGCAAGAGGTTACAAAGAGGGTTGAGTCTGTGATGGATGCCAACCTTTCCTACACCCCTCAGTTGTCCACGTAGAAACATTGAACAACGACCCTTTACCTGCAAGCCATTCACAAAGAGGGATGTAATGTCTCCATTTGCTTGGGAGACATAAAAAGATGATTTCACTAGCTTATTTAAGTTCCCCTATGCTAGGACGGGGAAATTAATGAGGGGAACACAATTCACCTAGGAGAACACCTTATAAAAGCTCAAGGGGAAGAAAGGGGACATGGGTCTTAGGCTAATGAAAAGTAATTTTTTAATTATAAAGTGAGAAAACCCACTAAATTGACTTTATTAAAATAAAAGTTAAAAGGGTGGCAAAAGAGTCAAGTGAGTTATTAAACAGGGGAAATGAGGAGTCTCTCCTCATTCTTGCATTTTTTTATTTGAAAGATAGAATTTTGGAGAGCTCTTAAAAAATATACAAGGGTTTTTAGAAACCCTCATTATAGTTGTTGGTTTTGATGTTGAAACTATACACCCTAACTAGTATTGGAGCAGAATCACTTAGAATTTGACATTTTGCTTCATTGTTGACGAAGGAAAAGGAATTAACAGAAAGGAGTAATTCATAGGTGTTATCTGTTAATTTTACAATATGAATTTTGGTCTTCTATATTCTTCATACAAGTTGAGTTCACATCCTTGAAAAGTCTGAGCCTCAATACATTTGGAGTGTCGAGTTACTATTTTTTTGCTGGAGCATTTGGTTGGAGTTCCCCTTCTATGCTTGTTGGCCATGTACCACACAATTTGGGCTATTAAAGGAAATATGAGAGTAGAATTTATCAAGGGGCTTGGATCCACCTTCCCAAGCCAAAATATATAAGCTTATGAGGCCGATTTTTGTAACCTTTTGCTAGTAAAGTTCCTATCAAGTATTACCATTATTCTTGGGGTCAATTTGACTCTTTGAGGACTGATTTAGATTGCTAATAAAGTTATGGTTCAAGGATATCATTTTTTAAGGTTGTGTGAGTACCCTTGTCTATTATTGTTCTCGTTGGGGAGTCACTACATTGTTTTAGTTGTTGGAGGAAGTCACAACCATATTGAGAGGCGTATTGTTGGAGTCTACATTACTGGGGCTGCTAAAAGAAGGCTTTTCTATTTGGAAGATTGTGTTGTTGGAGTGTACCCGAGGTTCCTTGTTCTTTTTGCATTGTAAAGTCTTTATACCAACTAACAAATTTGGAGTTATATTCTTGTTATAAATGTTATCAATGGGTTGTACTATTTCTGAGTGCAAGATAAATTACATGTTGTTGATTTAAGGCTTTCAGTAGTCTATTTTGTGGCACTATGTATCTCTATTTCGAAATAATTTACCACAAAGTGCACCTACAACCATACGTATACAAATTGTTTGAAAAAATACCTCAGTGATAAACTCAACAAAACTAAGAAATTTTTGTCGGAATTTCTTAGTTAATTCATTGGTTGATGAATTTGTTGATATTGAAATCCAATATGATGATGTAAAATGTAAGCTCAGTGAACTTGTACAATGGCAAGCAGACCCCAAATGATTTTATCCAAGCTCACCAAAAATTAATGAAATGCAAAAGTCTACAACTCTTCACACTTGGAAAGACAAGATACATCTGGTTAAAATATTGATAGATGATGTTGAAAATCTTTCAAGTTTATTTGTTCAATCTATCACCCAATCTCTCAAGGAAGCCAATTTGATACCAAGATATTAAGAGGAATATTTCCCAAAGACAAAGGTATTAAAACAAGTAGTAAATTGACAAAGCAGAATGTAATAAAAGGATCGAGCAACTGTTAAAAGTAGATTTTGAATTGATCAGGGAACCTTTAATCAAACCTCATGGTTACTTACAAGTAACCAAGGTTTTTATAGAACATGCAACTCAACTATTGCCGCCTTTGAAAGCACATGTCTTCATTTGTTAAATGAACATCAAGCCTCATTCTCCTTCTGAGCTACCATTGGTTCTAGAAGCTCATCAACAATGGAAAATGCCCATTAACTCCATATCTATAACAATTCATTCGAGTTTATTATTTTATTTCCAAATTGTAACTAATAACAATTTTATTCTAGGTTTTTCGCTTTAGTTGAGAGAATATTAGACTGTTAATTATTCTCTCTATTATTTTGAAAAACTATTTAAGGGTATCTCGAGCTCAAGCTTTGGATTTCTGAATTTTTTTAAGAATTTATTTGTTACACTATTGTACACTACTTTTTATTTAATATAAATTGAACGAAATGTATGAAGAGTAAAGGTGAATTGGTACTTATATCAGTTGTTTTCTTTTAATTTATAAGTGGACTATAGTATTATGCTTTATTGCTTATGCTCATGATAACTTGATTGAAATATTTTCACATTTGATATGTTCCTTTCTATTCATTACGAGTATAACATTAACGAAAATTGTATGTGAATGTGCTTATTAATTAATTTAATTAGGTATTTAATTTAATTAATTATCTTTAAATTGTTAAAATTAATGCTATAATTTGAATATCTATATTTTCATGTTATTCATTACCTTTATTTTTCACAACAATATAACAACACCCGGGTTATTAAGTTTATTAGTCTGTATTATAATTTAATTGATATTTATGTTTTCTATTTTTTTCAATTATTACCAATACTTTCTACTACTTCTTTATATTGTTTCATCTTTTCTTAGTCTCCATCCATTGGAGCATATCTGTATGGGTAACTAGACCCAATTCAAAACCAGTCAGAACCGCCACTCCAAATGGAAAAGAGTCTAATTTTGGGCTCTCATCGAGTGGTGTCCTAAATGTTGATATGGATTATTTTGGCTATCAACATTTGGGAACAATTTTTTTTTTCCTGAGAAAATAGACTTGTACTTTCATTCATATTGAAAAGAAACTACATTTTGTATACACAAACATATTATGTGAATTCATCAAGGATTTGCCTAGATCCTTGTGTGGCAGATAATTAACAAAAAAGTGATATACTAATATTTTCATACATTATGAAACTATAAAAAGGGGAAAAAAAGAGAAATATAAAAAAAAACACTATGGGGAAAGATCAAGTAAAGGAATCACTTGTCTTTTCCCTTTTCCCTTTATTTTTCTATACTTGTTGCCAAACCTCAGATTTTGGACCCACAAGAACTAAAGCCAAAATTGCCACATTTGACTCTAAAGGGCATTCTTTGTTCGAATATGAGCTTTTTGATATGTGGGGAAATTTTATACCCCCTGGTTCATCCTCCATATGATGCATTGATGGCTAAAATTTGGATTCCTAGATCGCTATTGTATCTACCCCAAATCATGAAAACCCCCTTCTTCTTTGGTTGCATTCTCCATAGTTTCTTCTTATTCTTTAGATAAATGTGGATATGTGAACTACCATCCTCTTGGCTTATGTGCCTTTTTATGTTTTGATTACTTTTTTATTTGTGGACTTGTGTTGTGTAGATGTCTTGTTTGGAAACAATTCTGACACCCGAATGTCATGTTCTCATAGTCCAAGGCTTTCGACCATTGAAAATTTTTGTGTTTTAAATTGATACGATCTAGGAGACCTTTGCTAAGATTCATCTCCATACAAATCCAAGAAAAGGTGAAGGTACCTTTCTATTTTCTTTCAATGTCCCTCTTTTTAAAAGTTCCCAGGGTGTTTCCAATCCCCTATAGGGCCTTATGGTGCCAAAAGTGAATAGGAAGATTTAGGAGTCTCACCCAATCCGTCATTTTTGATACCACAATGTTCGTTGGATCAAAATATGGAAACATTGTAGTTGTGAAAACCCTAGTGTTACCACAAAACCAAGGCCCTTCATTTAAAACAAAATCATAATATTTTTGTGTATCAAATTGGACTATAAAAAATCCTTTGGAGCATAACTGTTTGTAGTCCAAGAGGATAAGACCCATTGATGTAATGCTTCTGATTTTGGCCAAAAGCCATTAAACCTACATATTGTTTCCTTTCAATGTAGGGCATAGAAAAGGAAGTTTATCTCTAGAAGGTTGACTTCCAAATTTGGAGAATGGTCTATTTGCAATGTATGGACCTAGAGTATTTTGGATCTGTTCTGCTGAAGGGGAAGGTTTCCCTTTTATTACACTTGTGAAAAATGTTGTTGTTCCTTTTGGAATTATGGGACCAGGAGCTCCACCCCGCAACCCCATATTAAGAACTACAGTTGAGTTCCTTTGAATGTGATAGTCTTTGATTTGGTTTGGTTTTTGTGGTACTCTCCCATCATATTGAAGGCATTGTTAAAATATAGGTAAACCCCATTTAACCCCAATGTTGTGTTTGAGTATGATGACTTTGTAAGAGTTCCTTACTTAGAAGGTTGTGGTGCTCTTATTTAAATGTTTAATAAATATTTGAAAAGGCCTATGCTTCCACCCAATCAAAGGTGTATACAATGCATATTCGAGAGAATAAGAGGGAACATGTTTATAGGAAGGCATCCATATATGTTTCAAAATCGAACCATTGTTCATACCCAAAAGTTTTGAAATAAAGCATACATAAAATAAATGCAAAAGACAGGGAGTGGGCTTACAAGACAGCCCAAGAGTAACCCTCCAGATGCAACGACCTTATACACAATAATCAACTAATACAACAGTCATTTAATGGATATGACACCAATTTAATACTTATGCCCCATAGGAATACCAAAACTACATCCCCAATATGTTGACACAGTAGAATAAAAGCGCCCATATCGCAGGGAAACCGACCCACTACACTTTTATTGTTCTAGCGTACAATGTTGGGTTAAACCCACACCATTTCTACCTCCATAGGATCAAAACCCCTGCCTCCAAATGACACCCTGACCATAGAGTGGAGAAGAGCCTCCACACATAGAATATCCATTTGAAACTTTGCAAGTAAGGGGATAGAATGACCCCAACCAAGGTCGCAATCACACCAAAGTCCAAAAGTGTTGGACACCTAATCCTCTAAGGGTTTTGGGTGTGGAATGTGAACAGTATAAAGGAGTCCAAGAGACTTGGAATACGAAACCAAGGGTCACAAGAATGTATTAAAAATGTATATATTTTGAATAGAAAATGCATCTCTCACATTATATCTTATCTCTTGTCCATTCCATGTGTGTGTTTAACATGGTATTAGAGTAGGCGTTCTCCCGCCTTTCTCAAATTTGAGCCATTGTTTTCTTGTGGCCTTTATCTGTGTGTATGTTGCTGGACCTAGTCGTTGTCGAGACTCTTCCAAATCTACACTGGTCAGAGCATAGGATCTAATTTTCGCTCTCTACCCCCGCTAAATCCTGGTATGCACATTAGGTTTCTTTGTGCGTTGATTGAAGCTCGAGGTTTGCATGCGAATCTGTATTGGCATTAATTCGTTGTGCATTAATCTTGCATTGAATTTCATGTTGCATGATGGACGTTTCTACATTATAAAGCAATTGCATCTCTACATGTCAGTTTTGTGTATCGATATTGTACCTGAGCATTCTATCGTCTACTTTTGTTAGATTGCAGACCCAACACACCTGATTGCCTCTCTACCCTGTTATGTCAAAATTGTAAGAAACATTCCCTGCATATCTAAACTTCCCTGTAGAAAAAAAGAAAAAGAAAAAAAAACCTCTGACATGATTTATTCTTTGTTTACATCGAATGTGTAATGCCTCAATGGTTACCTAACACTCCCTTCACTGTGATTTACTCTTCATTTTTAGCCAGTTGTAGCATCAACCCAATTCTTTGGTATCCACGGTCCTCTTTCATGACCATTGAAAGTGCGACCACACTGATTATTATAGTTGCAATTACCATCACTCTTCTCCATTGAAGCATTTGTAACCCATCCCAACAAGATCTTATCTCTAAAAGTGAGCTCTATGATCGAATTATAGCCTACGATCCATTCCCTATCCTTAACAACAAGGGAAGACTTGTTGTACAGTCACTTGTAATATTGAAAGTTTGAGCGATCTATTGAATCTCCTTCTGTGTTGAATCCAAGTGAAGGTTTGTAGTGTAACACTGGTCTCATCGCTTTGGAAAAGGGACAAGTACAAACTTATTGAAGCTATTGTATGTCTCTCTGACTTCGTAGCTTGTGTTCACTACCTTCAACTACGTCCAACAATGAAACTATAGGAGTCTCTTAGATTTTCTATGCAAGGTCTCTTCGTCGATTTCCACATGAGGGAGTTGGACTAAGAAGATGTAAAAAAAATCTCATGAAGACACCATGCACTGAGTAAGATCGTTGAAGGTTAGTCTGCCATGTTATTTATCTTTGAGGTTGGTCTATTTACCCCTATGATTTCATTTCCCATAATTTTCTTCACGATTTGGATAAGAATAATAGGTGTTTGGTGAGATGAGATAGTGTTTGTTATGTTATATTATTTTGTACACTGAGCTTTGCAAGTCGTGACTCCTGCTTGGTGATTTATGGTGCGTTAAATTGAATAATGTGTATATTTGGTACGTTGAAATTTATATGTGGTGGATTCCTTTTAAAAGTTTATTGATGTATTTTATATAATAAATGTTTCCATCATTGATTGAAGTCAAGTCCCAGAGCGATCAGAATAATGATGCAATAAATTAGTGGGAAATGCCACAACGACCACCAGAACGTTTCAAAAATTAATATACAATGACATTTATGAGAGCTCGTTCAAGCGGTTCCATTGATTTCACTAGAACCATCATATCTTTTATTTCAATAGATAATATTAGTACGTTGATGAAGTTTATGTAAACCAAAATTTAAAGGAAACCACCATTTTTAACTATTGGCTACGGTTTGAGCAGTGGAGCTAGATCTATCTCCTTATAATCATTCTTTTTGGTGTTCCCTATAGTGCCCAACGGAGTAATTCTTTTGGTTTAGATTATGCTATTCTAATTATCCTTTTTAAGAAGCTTCTTTCTTTTACCATTAGCTATTCTATATTGGGAAAAGAAAAAATTAAATATAAGACAACATCTCATTCGCCAAGTTTGCACTATTATGATTATGGCTAAGATTAATGAAGTATTAAAGTTACTTAACACTTTGATACTCTCTACAATGGATGATATAATAAACGTTGAATTTTTGCAGCTTGAGTCACAACTACAACGAGATGAGCTACAAAAATGTAGTCATCCTCTATTTTAGGTTGAAACAAACACCCATCAACAACCAACAAGTGATAAAATCAATGATAATGAGGTTGATTCCCACAATGTGCCCATTTCAATAGCAAATTTGTGTGCAGATGCAGATATTCAAAACCCATCAAATTTCAAAGTGTTGGGGTTCTTTATGGCAGTTCAACTTCACTCGTTCTTGATCCTCCTCCACAACAATAGATTGTAAAATACCAACATTGTGAAAAAGTTGGCCATGTGAAAGATCATTGTTTGATCTTCATCTATGTGAGCATTGTGGTGAAAATATTCATCATTCAAAAACATTCTTCTAAAATAAACCTCTTGCAAGAACAAATATTCACCTTGGATTGATCGCTTCTTGGCAATGGGTTTCAACAACCAAGAAGATATTTAAATCTTACCACAAGATTTGTTTTTAAAATATTGAAAAGTTTTGCAGTTGAGATCTCTTCGTCTTCTCACCTTGTATCTAATAGGGGGGGAATTGATGGTCATATATAAGTTTCATAGCTAAACCAAGTGAGCCTGAGTCATAAATCGAACCTTCTGGCTGAGCCTACAGCTAGAGACAACCATACCCAAATTTAGAGTTGTAGCAAGAGACACAGAAGCCCTTGAGCATGCCTTTGGTTGGTGGCCTTCCTTAAACCACCGTAGGTTGAGGCCTCCCTTTTCAGGTTGAGGTTGTCCCTTTTTTCCACAGGTTGAAGACCTCTCTTTCCCAGGTTGATGGTATCCCTCTTCAAAGCATTAAGGATAACTTCCTCTAGCAGAAGACTTTAGCTTCTTGCCAGATTTGGAAGAGTTTCGGGAACTGCACAAAGCGTTCTAGATTGAGACCCAAAGGTCTCCCTTTTCATAAAAAAATGGGATCACTTCCTCTAGTAGAATACTTCAGCTTCTTACCAAATTTGGAAGAGTTCTAGGAACTTCACTAAGAGTTCCAGTGTTGGTGGTCATCCTTAAACCATCACCAGTTGAGACCTTTATTTCTCCCACCTTATGCCATATTTTCAGAGAGAAAATTCAACCATTGGTTTCCAATTTTGTATTATAGCTCTCTTATTGGACTCGTATATACCCCTTTAGATTAAGTGGGGGAATGTTAAACACCTAAACCTCTAAGGGTTTTGGGTATGGAATATGAACAGTCTAAGGGAGTCCAAGAGACCTGGGAATACGAAACCAAGGGTCATAAGAATGTATTATAAATTTATATCATTTGAATAGTAAATGCATCTCTCATGTTCTATCTTATATTATGTCCATTCCATGTGTGTGTTTAACAAAAGCCCCCTTGTCCAGGAACCCCAAGGGCACCAACATCGAAACCCATCTTCTTGGCGGTGC
Source organism: Pinus tabuliformis (assembly GCA_031772625.1). Taxonomy (NCBI): domain Eukaryota; kingdom Viridiplantae; phylum Streptophyta; class Pinopsida; order Pinales; family Pinaceae; genus Pinus; species Pinus tabuliformis. Next base: position 367,829,880 of record CM062807.1, on the reverse strand, counting down.
TACAACTTTTGCAACAAGAATACGAAAACCTAGCCAACACTTAACATTGATTCGTGTTTTCACGCTTCATTCTGTGCAATGAATGGAGCCAACCAGGAACATTTTTAATTATGAATGCATAAATGATTATTCAATTTAGAATCTAAAGTAAAAATATATTTAATCAGAGACTAACGTGATAAATTCAAAGTGTAGTATTGTTAGATTAGGAAATGTTAGTAATATTCTTTCCGTTATGTGTAAGTCTAGTTATAGAAAAGTATAGCTATAATATAAATGGAAAAAGAAACTAAAGATATGATTAAGAAAATTCTAACACAACATTGAATGAAGAGAATCCCTTTTATGGTTCCAGGTCAGAATTTTAATCCTTAAAGGTAGATGGGAATTTAGAGAGTAACAAAACTCTTAAATTGGTACATTTAATTAAACTTAACATACAAATAGAAAGTGTGAAACTAACGCGAATAAATTGACATTATGGATTTAATAAAAAAGAGAGGAAGAACCTCACAATGGAAACATTAATTTACAATGTAGATTCAACAACTATCGTTACAAAATACAAGCATTAGGAGTTTAAAACAATTCTTTATTGAAATAGCCAAACAAAAAAATAATTAAAGCTTTCAATCTATTTGAAATCAATAATTAAAACTAATTAAAAACATAGTTTTATGAGAAAACACATTAAATAATTATGGTTAAAAGACACATAAAAAGACACTAAGGTTAGGTTGACAAGTTTTTAAGGGAGAGCGGGAGCCTAGAGCAGCCTTCACGAGAGGAACCAGTTAGTAGGAGCCTGGGGTAGCCTCCTTCCGGCAGGACGAAGCCAGGGGAGCGCGCAAAGAAACACACTTGAGACTGTGCAAAGTGCTAGGGGGCCACGAAAAGGAAACTCCCTTGCCACCAGAGCTAGCCGCACTCCGGGTTTTGTTTTCAGCTTGCAATAAAACGCCAACATCTGAAAACCAATAGAATTTCGTGAAAAAAATGGCAATTATCCCCAAAGTTTCTCTGCCTACTAAAGAGCCTTGCAAAGCTACTTTAAACCTAACAGAAAGAGGACTTATCAGCCAGTTCACAGGCTTATGGCCCTCGCCAAAAGCGGTAGAAGCCTGGGTTCAAAGGAACTGGAATTCATTGGTCAAGGAAGGAATAAAAACCCATTTCGTTGGTAAAGGCTTCTTTGTATTTTTATTCGAAGCAACAGAAGACCAAAACCTAATATTCAAAAACGACCCGTATTTCATGGGGCCTCAGGGACTATATCTGAATCAATGGACTCCAAACTTCGACCCGACCCAGGATGTGCCCTCGGCCATTCCGGTCTGGGTGAGACTGCCCCACCTTCCTCTTCACTGTTGGAACCCTAAATCCTTGGAAACCATAGGTAACATGCTAGGTAAATACATCGACTGAGCAGAAAGAAGAGACTAGTATTCTTGTGCTAGAATTTGTGTAGAAGTAGACCTGGAGGAAGGTCTCCCTGAAGCCATTAAACTCATGGTGGTTGATTGGTCACACATACAAGTTCTATATTATGAGAAACTACCATTTAAATGTAGATACTGCCATGGCTACGGGCACTTTTCCAAGCATTGTAAAAAGAAATTAGAGGATGTAGTTGAGAAAGAGAAGGGAGACCAATGGACTCAGGTCCAGAAATCAGGATCAACCAAGCATAGCAACAAGAACAAAGGGAAGGCCGCCTAAACTGGGAGGGTTGGTCCTCCAGAACCCCAAGAAAAAAGAAGTTAATTCCCTCCAATAGCAGACATATCAACCAACCCCTGCGATATTCTCAGCACACCAGAAGAAACCCAAGATCCAGCAGATAAAGAGATTGAACAACAGGCAAACAACATGGAAAAAAGAAAAAGGCAAGAGGAACCAGTCCAAACCCCAAAAGGTGCCTCTAGTTCCCCTTCCTATGTAGATATGACAAGAAAGAAGACCCATGAGACATCAGGATCCTCAGAAGATGAAACATCTGAGAGGCCCTTGAAAAGAGTGGGGAGGAAATCTCATAGAGAGGCCAGAGAAGAAGAAGCAGAGAGACAAAAAATGCAAGGTAGTCAGGCCACTATAGAGATGTCTATCGGCAGAAATACTAGAACCAGGCCTCCCAAGGGAGGTGCTACCCCAACCCCTACCAGTAAATAATGTGATTAGTCTCTTGGAATTGCAGAGGACTGGGGAACCCATCAAAAGCTGAAGCAGTCAAGAGCCTATTAAAGTCATAACTTCTCGAGATCCTCATGCTCCAAGAGACTAAAATAGAAGGAGAAGCCCTTCTGGAACTCAACAAAGCAAAATGGAAAACAAAAGCTAGAAAAGCGGTAAGTGCTAGAGGTACATGCGGCGGGTTAGCCACTCTCTGGGAGGCTGACAAATTCCAACTTGAAAGCTCCTTTCAGACGCAGCACTGGATTTACACCGAACTTCGACACCTACCAAGTAAGATAAACATTTCTCTCTTTAATCTCTATGTTCCTATACTCTATGTAGAAAAGGAACAATGCTGGCAAACCCTGACTGATTTTTTGGATGCTTACTCCCTTAATAATATAATTATTGTCGAAGACTATAATCTAATCCTAGACCCAAAGGAAAAAAGAGGAGGAACCAGCAGCAGGGACCACTTCCTCCCCTTAGTGGAAAACCTGATTCAACAATGGGATTTAATGGACTTCAAGCCAAAAAAAGGGCTATACACATGGACAAATAAAAAAATAGGGGAGGAGCATATCTCAGCCAAGCTGGACAGATTCCTTCTTCAGAGTTCCTTCCTCTTCGAGAAAATGATCATTTCCACAAAAATACTACCAAAGTGGAACTCAGACCATAAACCCATCCTTCGACTGATGGAAGAAGAATAAAACCTGGGACCAATCCCCTTCCGGTTCAGCCCACTATGGGAAAACAGGGAAAGGTTTATAGATACAGTGAATAAGGCTTGGTCCATTCATGTTCAAGGATCACCCAACTATGTTTGGAAGAAAAAGACGAAAGTCACCAAAATAGCCCTAAAATAATGGATAAAAAAGCCTACAATCTCCCCCACTACCCAAAGAAAACAAAGCACAAAGCAACTGTTGGATCTCCAAATGGGCATGGAGACTCAAGACATATCTAGAGCAGAGATTCATAGGGAGCAAGAACACCAAATCAGCACCCTCCAGACTTTTAGAGAAGAGGAAGAATATTTGAGGCTCAAGTGGCGCAATCTCTGGCTTGTGTCTGGAGATAAGAATACAACCTTCTTCCACAAGAAAATTTGTACCCACCTCTCTAGAAACCACATTGCTGAAATAACCTCGCCAGATGGGACTGTTCTTAAAGGCACAACTCTGATAAAAGAGGCAGCAACCTCTCATTTTCAGCTATTGTTCAAAGAATAAGGTGTGGGGGATAACAAGGAAGATCATGACTTCATCAAGCACATTCGAAGGATGGTTAATGAGGAGGATAATGCATCTGTCCTAAAGCCATTCACTGAAGAAGAAATCAGCAATGTCATATGGAAGATGGAACCAGACAAAGCCCCTGGACCAGATGGATTCTCAATACACTTCTATAGACTCTGCTGGGATATCATCAAGGCTGATTTGTACCGAATGATCAAAGGATTCCTTCGAAAAGCCAAAGTGGGAGGAAGCACAAACTCCACCTTCCTAGCCCTAATTCCCAAAGAAGCCAACCCAGAGACATTTGATAGATTCAGACCAATCTTGCTTTGCAATGCATCTTACAAAATTCTCACCAAGCTTCTTGCTAATAGAATAAAACCTTTGCTGGACAAACTCATCTCTCCCAATCAAGGAGGGTTTGTCAAAGGAAGGCATATCCTGGATAATGTGATATTGGTGCAAGAAATCATCCATTCCAACCACCAGCGCAAAGAGAAAGGTATGCTCATCAAACTAGACATGGCGAACGCCTTCGATAGAGTAAGACATTCATTCCTTCTCCAAGTTCTTTCTGCATTTGGTTTTAGCCCTGAATTTGTTAATTTGATTAAAGCATGCATTGGAGAACCATGGATATCCCCTCTAGTAAATGGTAGACCTGCAAACTACTTCAAAGCTTCAAGGGGAATCAGGCAAGGCTACCCTCTATCCCCCTTCCTATACATTCTGATGGCAGATTCTCTAAGCCGAAAACTCTCTGATGAGAAGCTCAATGGGACACTTCTTGGCATCAGGGCGATACCCGGAACATCCCCAATCAACCATGCCTTGTTCACAGATGACTCTATCCTTTTGGGAGGAGCCTCTATTAAAATAGCAAGAGCCTTCAGTGGAGTAATCCAAAGCTTCTGCAGAGTCTCCAGAGCTATGGTCAATAACAGAAAAAGTGCAGTGTACGGCTGGGTTGTAGACCAACAATCTATTCTCAGGATTTCCCAAGCCCTAGGCTTCATCAGATATGTTTCTTGGGAAAAATTCAAGTATCTTGGACTGCCTTTAACCTTGGGCACTACTAAGGCCCCTCAATGGATGGAAATTATTAGCAAAATCAAGGCAAAAATGACTGCTTGGGGAGGACAGTGGCTTACCTCATCCGGGAAGCTCACTCTGGTCAAGTCAGTCCTCTCATCCCTTCCTATCTACCAGGCCTCTTTCCTTTTAGCTCCAAAAATGATCACCGATCAGTTAGCAAAGCTGATTCAAAATTTCCTATGGCAAGGAGGAAAGGGGAACCAAAAAAAATTCCATATAGTAAGCTAGGACATAGTGAAAAGGCCAATACCTAAAGGTGGACTTCAAGTAAGAGATCCTGTGTTGGCCAATCTGGCAATGGGAGGGAAGATCCTTTGGAAAATCTTCTCAAACCAAAAACACCCTGTAAGTCAAGTTCTAATTAAAAAATATCTGCACAGGCTCTCAATAAAGAATATGGAGGACGAAGTTTCTCACAAAGGAACCACGCTGTGGAAGTTGTGCACCCAAGGCTGGAAATTCTTCAAAGAACAACTCTACATAATTCCAGGAAATGGGAAAAGAATCAAACTGTGGGAGGACAAGATCATGGGTCTCCATCCCCTAAAGCTTGCACTAGATATGGAAAACTTGCGTAACTGGCTCATCCAAAAAGGTATCCAGAAAGTTGTTGACATTTGCACATGGGATTCAGAAGGGAACTGGAGTAAATGGGACCTACATCTCCCCCTGATTGGATGCTCACTCAATTTCATCAGTTATTGGATACTCACTGGTTTGGCTCTTGTGCACCTGCATTCGAGGGATAAGTGGGGCTGGGGGAAGTCTGGATCTTACTCAGCCAGGCTGGGTTTTGCAGCCCTCCAAGAACAACAACATCAGATCCATTCTACAAAGCTTTGGCAGCATGTATGGGACCCATTTGGACTCCAAAAAATCAACTTCTTCTGTTGGACTCTCATGCACAGAAGGACCCTCACTGGGGAAAACCTAGAGAAAAGAGGAATCATTGGTCCACACAGATGCCCTCTCTGCTGCAAGGACCAGGAAACAATCGATCACCTATTCATAGACTGCCCCTTTTCTCAAGAGGTCTAGAAGCAAGCTACCATGGGGCTCAACGTCCAATTCCCCCAGCAGTCTTCAGTGGTTAGTCTTTTCACAACTTGGAAAGATCGTTATCCACACTCTTTAAACAACAAATCAACTTGGACTAAAATCTGGAATGCAATCCCAAAATATATCTGCTGGGGAATCTGGTTGGCTAGGAATGAAGCCATCTTCAACAATAGACTTCAATCCACCAACACAGTCACTGCCAAGGCCAAAGCCTTGCTGCTGGAAACTCTCGAAAATAGACCTCATAAGTCAGACAACTACCTACTCCCTGAAGAGCTCAGCTGGCTAGGTGAATCCCTGAGACGGGCAAGCATCAAGAAGAATATCTCCTTGACTAGCCATAATCCAGAGTGGCGTCTTTGGATCTCTGAGGTGGAATTCCAAAAATGGTGGAAAAATCAAGGAAAAGTCACGATTTTCTTCGATGGAGCCTCCAAAGGAAACCCAGGGATATTAGGGGTAGGAGGAATAATTTACTCCATAGATGGACAAAAATAGGACAGCTATAGTTGGGGTCTAGGACAGAGCACCAACAACCAGGCCGAGATCCTAGGTCTGCTCAAAGCTTGTCAGCTGGCTCAAAGGAACATAGGGGAAAACCTTCAAATCTTCGGGGACTCTGAAATCCTGATTAAAACCCTTAATAAGAGTGATCAACTCAACATCCATGCTCTAAACAAGACCCTAGAAAGAATAAGAAAATTGACTCAAAACTTCACATCCTGCTCATTCTACTATGTCCTGCGAGCTCAGAACAAGGAAGCCGACATAATGGCCAACAAAGGATGTCTCCTAGCCCAAGGTATGCTGGTGAAAAATGATGAAGATGCGGAAAGGCACCCAATCCCTTAACAGGCAAGGAGAGTCGTTCAAGGATAGAATCCCGCAGAATAAAGGCGGGCTCACTTCTCGACAGGTTTTCGGCTTTCCGCACGGGCCAGCTGTGAAAGGAGTAAAAACAGGGCGCATAATGGATTTCATTCAGAAGACGATTTTGATGGACGAGAGGTGAAGACACAAGGCAGGGGAAGATCCAACGGTCATCGTGAGCTGGAAAAGATGGGGGGTTAAAGATGCGGGGAGTAGTTTTCACCGCACCGCTTCTGGCTGCTGGGCAGTATTTCTCGTATCGGACACGATGTGACTCACGGCCTGACGCGTGGCAGGAAAAAACTGCCATTTCACGTGCCCCTGAGGTGATAAAGGTTAGACAACAATTCGACGCAATAAGCGTCAGATCTGGGTGGGGGAAGATCTGATGGTTATCGCACGCTTTTCATGGCGGGGTCTTATCCTTGCAGTGGGGCCGGGTACAGAGATGGGTCCCGGTTAAAGCTCGGTCAGCTAGGGACGCGACAAGCGTCGGATCTGGGCAGAGTTGATCTAATGGCCGTTGCGCATTGCAAAATAAGGGGAGTTATTCTGCTGGGAGTGGTAAGCGGGTTGCTTCAGACTGCTTTTGGCTGCTCGATAGTTTTTATGAAATGGGCATGATTCCACTCAGGGGCTGACACGTGGCAATACAAAACCACCCATATCGCGCTCCTGAGGAATTAAGGTTCGAAAAGCAATGGACGCGATTTGCGTCGGATCTGGGCAGGAGAAGATCTGATGGTTGTCGCGTGTCGAGATCAGCGGGGGTTAACCCTGTAGTGGGGCCGGGTACGGGGGATAAGACAGGTTTTAAACAAAATCATTTTAATTTATGCCGGTGTGCAATTGGGCCCGTGGAACTTAGTTTATGTGGGTTTTAACTTAACCCAGGAAAGTACCAAAGAATCAAAGAAAAGAGGACCATAGAAAAGCAAGGATAGGAGGCCTCTTTTGAGCCTGAATTCTCGCATTTGTCTGTACTCGAGGTTGTTTGGCATGCCCAACCTCTTCTTATTAATAAAATTCAATCATTCCTGTTAAAAAAAAAAGACACATAATACATTACAAAATGAAGAAAACTTTTGACCAAAGGATTTTTGCCTAAGTTAGATAATAACCTAAGGAAGGAAAAAATTTTCCTTTAATATTAAATTCCCCTTTGGGAAAAAATCTAGTGTAGCTTCTATGTCTCAATACAAGTCGAAAGAAGCAATTTCATGGAGGTAGTGACCAAAGGGTTCAAGACTATCGACTTGTAAAGGAAGGAGTTTGAACACATTAAGAATTAAAAGGCTCCATATTTAATATGATAGAAGTAGCACTTTGAAGTAAAATATGTAGATTTACTGTACTTGAAATTCCAATGAAAATAGATTGTAAGATGGAGTTTAATAATAGGATATAAGTTCAAAGAAGAAAGAAAAACATAGAATGTCGGAAAGGAATTATACCTGAAAAAATATTTTAAATGAAAAACCCTAGACTCGTTGTCTGATAACAAAATAGAAGCTTAGTCAGAACCATATCAGATATGTATATAAACATTATATTTCTATAGGGTTGTTACCCTATAATTTTAACAAACTCTGCTAAACTAAGCTAGTCACGACTTTGTCTATTCATAAGAGATATGATTAAACACTGAAGATAAAAAAAATTATTCTAGGTCAAATAGAACCATAAGGTTTTGTCTATGGTTTTAACTTAAAATCCCTAATTGGTAAAAGTGATTAGAAGTCAATGCAAACTACAAAATTTTCATTTATGTTAAGGGAATATTAGTTTACCTATTCAAGAGCTAACCTTTGCCAATAATGATTTTGGTGAAGAAGGCTAGAAGATTTACTCTAGTTCCACAATGGTACTGTACAAAGGATAACATAAGAAATAAGTTCAAACCCTTGGTAAAATTTTCTACCAGTGTTGAATTCAAAAAAATGAAAATTTATAACTATAATAGAGAGGGGAAATAACACTTGTGCTTGGTTAAAACAAAAATATGGCCGAGTAATAAATAATTCATTTTGTTGTGGTAAACCATGGAGAGGATTTGGTACTCTTAACAAAAATATTCCTTAAGAATAATAAGGTGAGTAGTTAGTAAAAGCTAATAAAACATACATCGTTAAATTAGGTTAAATTTGCAAGAATAAGGAGAGTAGTTAGTTAAAGCTAATAAAACATAAATTGTTAACTTGGTGAAGAAAGATTAGCGTAACTCTGAAAATTAATTTTGTACTTGGATACGCCAAATTTGACCACCTGGAAGCATAATGTAATTCCATTTCCAGAGACTATACAAGGCCAAAAGAGAGGATACGATTAAATATATTTGGTATTAATAGAGAAAGGTAGATTTAGAAAGGGTAACGGAGTAGAGCAACACTCTGTCTGCAAAACCTAAATGAAAGCAATGACAATGAATGGTCAGAGGTAGGGTATTATGAGCAACAAAAAACCCTAGAAATACACATTATTGATCAATCCATATCGCATTGAAACTATTGGTTCAAACACACACATATTTCCATGTTGCCCCATGTAATGGAAAGTGATACCCTTACTATGGCATAGATAAATATATCAGCATGGTATATAATTTATAACAAAAGGGGTGCATACATGTTTTTACATACGTACTAGGTAAAATCTTACCATATAATGATAAAACAAGGTCCTTTAGGTGGTTAAGGGACTTGATTTGATTATTTAAAACAAACACACACTCACACACATATACACCAAGGTATAGAAATGTAAAACATACAAAGACCCATGGGTATAGGAGATAAAAGTATTAACTCTTAAAATTAAATCTTATTATGAAATGATAAAGAGAAAGGGGGATGAACCCATAGTGCTTTAACATGACCACAATTTTTTTGCTACAAATATGAATGTGCATAATAAACCAATGAGGGAATATCCTTAGAAACATGTATATATAGGATTGGTTTTCATATTAATTCTAATATGGAATTTAAGAAACATAAAAGCCTAGATCTATACTATTTCAACAATGATTAAAAGATGGATTAGGAAGCCTTTGAAGACTTTATCAAGATTATGAAAATGAAAGTATTTTAAATTGCAACCAATCCAAATCATTACTTAAGCATAGTGAGAAGGGATAGGAGTAAATGTAAATATAAGTAAAATAAAATGAGTGATACCTTGCCTTTAAAAATTAAGACTGACTTACATTTATGAACTGACAAATAATAGTGAATAATGCTCAAAGCTATGTCTAAATATTTAAAGAATAGAAGAGGAATATAGTGTGCACATAATAATAATAATAATAATAATAATAATAATAATAATAATATTATTATTATTATTATTATTATTATTATTATTATTATTATTAATTTAGGCACAATTTGTTTGATAGGTATATTACATAGGGACAAGACTTTCAAGCTACCATGAATTTCACAAAATTTTGCAACCTTAAATAACACATATTTCATTAAATTTGGAATTAAATAGTGGATCCGGAATTTTAAAATAACCAAAAAAATTCAATTTTAGTGCTGCCCTTGTAATAAAATGTTTCCCATTTTAATGAAATATGTGTTAAATGTAGAAACATGCCTAAGGGAGCCAAGAGGGTTGTGATACAAAACCAAAAACTACATAAGACACTAAGGAAAATGACCATGCCAACTTTTTATGGCTTCTCAAAGTGTTCAACTAGATCATGGGTTCAAAAGTTAGACACATATTTCTAGCTCCATAATATAATAGAGACAAATTCCATTATGTTGGTTACTTTACATTGGATGGAGAGGTCCATGAGTGGTGGTACCATGGGTTGGTGACTTTGGACCATGCCAAAATAACCTCATACTACGAGTTTACATAGAAACTCATGGAACGCTTTGACAAGAAGGACCCAAAGATTTATTTAGGAGAGTTGGTACAACTCAAACAGACTGGCAGTCCAAAGGCATATATCTTAGATTTTTAGAGGTTATAAATGATGGTCACCGATATATCTAATGCATGGTTGGTGATTTTTTTTGTCGAGGGGTAATCTAAGTCTCTACATGGTTGGGTTAAGGCTTATAAGCTTGCCACTCTACAAGATGTAGTTGGTAGAGCTAAAGACATGAAGGATGTTATTCCTAAGAGTAGGTTTTCTCCTAAACCATATTTTACCTAAAAGAAAAAAGAGTCTAAAATATTTCAGAAGGAGTGGATGAGAAAACCAAAGCTGGATGAGGAAACCCGAAAAAAAATGAGGAAGAAAAAACTATGTTTCGACTATCAAGAGACTTAGGTACCAGGGAACAAGTTTTTAGGGAGAGGAAAAGGCGTGAAAGGCCCATTAGATTGAGGTCTATTCAAACAATGACAATTAAGAGGAGGAAAAAGAGAAGGCACAAGAATAGGGACACCAGGCGATAGGTGAGGAGACATCACAAGTTCGGGCTAAAGGCCTAGTTATGGTATCCATGTCAAATTTTCTTAGATACCACACATTCAGAGTTATAGGGGTTATTTTGGGACATAATGTGACAATATTGATTGATGGTGGGGCATCTCATAACTTTAGAGACGCAAATATGGTGGATCAACGAGAGATTCCAATAGAGGATTTTGATGGTTTCACAGTGATCATACTAGGTGGTTATCAGATGGAGTGAAGTAGATGGATCCCTAAACTTAAAAGAACCATGGGGAATTACACATTGATAAATGAATTGTTTGTGGTAGATGTATCATATTCCAATGTGGTTCTCAGAGTTCAGTGGATTTATTCCATTGGTAGATACACTACCGATCAAAGGAATATGGAGATGGAGTTCACAGACCATGATGGAAAAAATGTAGTCTTGCGAGCCATGCATTAGTACCCGCCCAAGATAGTATCATCTCACAAATTGAGGTAAAGTTATGGCATGGAGACATCAAGTAGGCAGTTGAGTGTTATATTTATGATAGGAAGCCACTAGATCAACCTTTACAACATCTAAATGATATCGATTTATTACTCCTTAAACATCAATAAATTTTTAGTGATATTACTTCAAGTAGACACATAGACAAAGGGTTTGAGCATTTTATAGAGTTAAAGGATGGGGTTCGGGGAGTTATAGCTAGCCCTTACTACCATCCCAAGGTATACAAGGATGAGATTGAAAAGGATATCAATGAGTTGTTATGGTTGAGTCAGATTCATCCTTGTTATAGTCCCTTTGCTTCCATGGTAGTGTTGGCTGAGAAGAAAGATCGAACCTAGAGAATGTTTATGGATTACCTAATACTTAACAAGAAAATAATAAAGAAACAATGTCCAATCCTAAGGTTGATGAGCTAATTGATGAGTTAAAGGGAGAAAAATATTTTTCGAAGATATTTATTTGATTGGGATGCCACCAGATCAGAGTTTGGGAATAAGACATCTTGAAGATAGCTTTCCAGTGGCACTATGGGCACTATGAGTTTTTGGTTATGCCATTTGGGCTAAATAATGCCCCCATTATGTTTCAATACTGCATGAACCATGTGTTCAATAAACAAATACAAAATTTTTTGTTGTTTTTCTTTGATGACATACTTATTTACAATAGGACTTGGGAAAATCATCTTAAGAACTTGGATGAGGTGTTGGGAATTTTAGAAGAATGACAAATCTACACAAAAATGACAAGATGTGAGTTTATTATGACTGATATTCTTTATTTGGGGAATTTGATTGAGGGAGATGGGGTCTAGGAACACTAGGATAAAATTAGGGAAATCGGCAAGTGGCCTACCCCCAAGAATGTGGCAGAACTAAAATATTCCTAGACCTCTACACCTTTTACGTGAAGTTTGTTAATGGGTTCTCACAACTAACGACGCATATTATAGATCTCACTAAGAAGGGAGATTTTAGTTGGACAGATGAGGCACATGCGACCTTTGAGAGGATGAAACAAGTGATGCGTTCATGTCCCATGCTAGCTTTACCGAACATCACTCAATCATTCATGCTTTAGTGTGATGCTTGAGGGAAATGGATATGAGACGAGTTGATGCATAATAACCAGTCCATTACTTTTGAGAGTCACAAACTCAAGGAATATGAGCAAAATTACTCAATATATGATAAGGATATGTTGACCATCATACATATTGCATTAGCCACATTCAGACAATACTTGGTGGGGGATAGGTTTAAGGTGAAGACAAACAATAACAACCTAAGGTTCCTCATGGAGCAGAAAGAGTTGAGTTATCAACAACATAAGTGGATCAATAAAATTCAAGAATATTATTTCAAGATCGAGCATGTTATCGGAAAGAACAATGTGGTAGCTGATGCCCTTTCCAGAGCACCACCCACTCTCTCTCTCATGGAGATTTTAATGGATTGGAAATATCTCCTGCTAGTTGAGTACACCAAGAAAAAGTTTGTTTGTAAGATCCTTAACGAATTGACCCAGGATGATAAGTACCACGTCATTGATGACATCATCTATTACAAAGACAACATCTACCTAGTACCATAATCTTAGCTCAAGGAAAAGATCATGCATGTGGCGCGCAACTCACCATTCACAAGGAACCCTGGGTATTTGAAAACCTACAGGTAGATCATGGAAATAATCATGTGGAAGGGCCTTAAGACAAATGTGTTGAGATTCACAAGGAAGTGCAACATCTGCCAAGAGAATAAAGCAAAGCGTACTCACCCGGTATGGTTACTATAGCACTTTCCAGAGAGAAAAAATGGGAAAACATTTCGATGGATTTCATCAAGGGCTACCTCAAGAGAAGGGGAAGGAGTACATTTATGTGGTGGCTAACAAACTTATAAATTTTGCAAACTTCTTCACCATACCTTTCTCATACTTGGGAACACAGGTACTGAAGTTGTTCCTCGGAGAGAGATTCAAATTGCACAAACTGCCAAAGACTATCATCAGTAACAATGATCATAGATTCATGGGAGGATTTTGGTAAGAGTTGTTCAAGTTGGCTGGGACAAAGTTAATGCCAAGTATTAGTTACCACTCACAAATATAGTGAACAAATGGTTGGATAACTATTTGAGAAACTATGTGTCAGGACAACACAAAGCCTAGATAAAGTGGTTACACTTAAGGGAGAATTGTTATAACACCACATATCACATTTTGATTGGGATGAAACCCTTTAGAGGCTTGTATGGGTATGCTACACCAACGCTTGTGGACCAGGTGTTTGGAGACAATAGGGAACCTAATGCTATGGATTGGATTCAGGAGAGTCAGGACATACTACAAATCCTCAAAGATAATTTACTGATGACAACAAATCAAAAAAATGTTTATGTAGGAAGGAATTAATTGGAGCATGGCTTTGAGGTAGTTGACTTGATATATATTCGTTTACAACCCTACTAGAAATCATCACTTAAAATAATAGGGGCAAAGAAATTGAAATCCATATTCTATGGACCCTATAGGATTTTAGGGAATATAGGAGAGGTGGCATATGAGCTAGAGCTCCCATAGGGATGCAAGACACATAATGCCTTCCATTTCATGCCTCAAAAAGTCCCTAGGGAAACACTTCATCACTTCTATTGAGATTTTTCCATTGGAGGAAGAAGGGAAGTTGATCATGGTTCCGAAATAAATTTTGGAGGTAAGGGAATGGAAGCTAAGAAGCAGGACCATCAAAGAATGCCTAGCTAAATGGAAGAATTTACCTATAGAATATACCACATGGGAAGGGGAATAGGTGCTCCAATATCCTAGATTGAAATTTCTTAAGGACAAGAAATATTGGGTAGGGAGGACTGTAATGTTCGCATCCATAAGGAGAATATTCCGCTAACCTAATTAAGTTCATGTCGGATAGGACAAGAAGATTAATCAATGGAACATAGTTTTCCTAGGAGAACACCTTATAAAAGCTAAAGTGGAGAAAACAGGACACAGGTCCTAGGCTAATGGAAAGTCACTTTTAAATTATAAAGTGACAAAACCCACTAAAGTGACATTATTAAAATAAACAGTAAAAGGGTGACAAAAGGGTTAAGTGAGGTATAAAAAACTGAAATGAGGAGTATCTCCTCATTCTTGCATTTGGTCACTTGAAAAATAGATTTTTGGAGAGCCCTTGGGAAACGAGTCTAGTGTTTTGGAAACTGTCATTCTAGTTGTTGGTTCCAGTTTTGAAATTGTACACCCTAGCTGGTATTGGAGCGAAATCACTTAGGTTATGACATTGCACTTCATTATTGACAAGGAGGAAGAGTTTGGCAGAAAAGGTGCAGATCTGGAAGTGTTATCAACTGATTTTATAACCAATATTTGTCTAATCTCTATTCTCTTTAATAGTCCAATTTTATTCCTATTCAACGTAGCCATTCACTGAAGGAGACAAGCTAATAATAGGAGGTGGAGTTCATACCTTTCAAGAGGCCAAGTTCCTTCTCTCATATCAGGCTGAGGGATTATCTTATTTGTAGGTTGAGTTTGATCTAACTCAAGGAAAATTTCCTTCTCTAGTTAGTAGCTCAAAAGTATTCCATATGGGAGGGCCAAGAACAATATTTATGAAGGGCTTGAATTCCATTCTTGTTGGCTGAGTTTACTGTCAAGAATTATCCATGTTCTATGGGGTCGAGTTTACCTTTTGAGGGTTGAGTTTTACGTCTATGGTAGTTGAATGTTGTTGATGTTTATGGAGATAAAATTCTGAGTTGTGTATATCATATTTGAAGGTTGAACTTGTACTATTATCCATTCCGAAGATAGTCATTTATTGCTAGTAATTTTCTAGGTTATTTTCAAAAGGGAAATAAGAGTTATATTGTTGTTGCAAGTGAATTTTAGTGGTATGTAAATTTTTGGGTTTAATACAGAATATATACTGTTGTTTTGAAGTGTATTTCGGTATCTATCTAGCACTATATTACTTGTTTTAAAATAAAATACACAAAGAATGCATCTATAGCCATATGCGGGTAGACTGTTTGAAAAGCCACCTTAGTGACAAACTCGAACAAACTTAGAAATTTTGGTGCGGTATTTCAAGATATCCCAATGAGGGTATCTTACATCACAACTTCTTCAATGTGGTGTTTTGTTATTTTCTTTAGTGCAACATGAATAAGTAATGTTATAACAATATTACAATATTAAAAGCATATAATATAATTCAAAGTGACCACCTTATCTAGTGAGACATGTGTTAATTAGGTGTAGCTTTAATGGTTGAGAAAGAATTTGTTAGCCCCCACCCTGCCATACCTCTCCCTTCCCCTCCACCTCCCCTCCCTTACCCCCCCCTCCCCCACCACCCCAAAACCTCACCCACCCTACCTCCACTTCAGTTCAAATCTCACTTTGTGATATGCATATGCTCTTTGCAAGAAAATGATCGTTTTGGGCCCTAAAGAATTTGCTTTACCCTAAGTACCATCCTCAAAATTAGGGGAAGTACTTAGTGCAGAGAGAGAGAGAGAGAGAGAGAGAGAGAGAGAGAGAAACTTCATTCTTATTATATTTTATCTCTATGAACTTTGTCATTATACTAACATAGATACCTACTTGATCTTATCCTTCCATAGTTCTCATTTTTTAAAAGGTTGTATTTGGTGGTTGTTTTACCTCAATTTAAAATATTAGTGCTATGAAATCATTCATTTTTTTCGAAGTAGTCTTTTGGCATTTTAAATTTTCCTAGTTATAAAAAATCAACACTTTTTTTTAAATGTTGTATTTTCAAATATTTTTCAGTTTTACTTAAAATGTCTAATTCTTTTTGTAAATATTTTTCAAAGTTTAAAATAACAAAAACAACAAAAGCCTAAGTTTTGTCATTTTTAATATTGTTAAAAATGTTATATGTCATTTATTTATTTTAAATTCAAAATTTCATTTATTTATATACAATTAATTAATATAGGGTGTCATATGTTTTAAATAAAATTTAAATATGTTTTTATTTGTTTATGAATTAGAAGAGTCTTTCATTAACTAAAGAAAAAATTACATGTCGCTTGGCTTTTCAAAGTCCAAAAAAAATTCCTTGATGGGGGTGAGAAATGGAGAGGAGGATGTTCCCAAGGGAATGCGTGGGTGCCTATGGTAAGCATGTGGCTACAGGATGGCGGGCTAGCCTCATGACCCTCCCATATTACCTTGAGTACGAGAGATAGTAAATATTGACGTGGGAAACCTCAAGTCAGACTGGGTCTTACGGAGGGTGGTGAGTGCATTAATGTTATGGAGGGTGGCAGGGGTGTTCGATGGTCATTCTAAAGTGGAGAGAGTTTTGGAGCATGTCCATGGAGTGTTGGGAGAAGAGGAGGGTGTTGCAGAGGTGCTCCGGGCTGGAATTTTCATAGAAGGTTTCACCCCTGTTTGTGGGTGTGGCTAGCTATCAATTTCCAAATTGGGCTTAGCAAAATGAAGTCTACAAGGAATGTGGTGTATGTGCATCTGAAAGGGGTGGTTTGCTAGGGATTCTGGTTTGTTTGGTTCGGTTTTAGTTTGGGTTGGTTGTGAATCTGCGTCTAGTGAAGCGGGATTAATCAAGTGTGCCTCCCCAGCTAGTTCACAGGCTCTTGGGTTGTTGGGTGGTGCCATTGGTGAGCCTGTCATGTGTTTTGGTTTGTTGGAATTGTGAGGGGTCACTTCAGGGGGGTGTATGCTACTGGTTCAAGGTGGGAAATAGCTTTGTAAGCTATGGGTACCCAACATCGGAGGGAGAGGAGGTTCAGTCGGAGCTGGTGGTCTTGACCCATGCGTGGGTTGTTTGGGTTCTATTAGAAGGGTGGTCTTTGTCTCGCTTAGGTGATGTTGGGGTTTCAAGCATGCGGCCAGTTCCTCACTTAGCAGTGGAGGGAATCTAAAAGTTCTAAGTGTAGAGGGTTCGAGCTGCATGTTGTATCTTTTTCTATCACTTGTCACACAAGTGCTTCAGGAGATATAGAATCCTCCTAGAGACAACCTCTAGGTTGATATGAGACCAGTGCCTAGGGAATCTTAAGAGAGGAGTGCTTTTGAAGATTATCAGTAGGGATTTCTGCTGCACTCCATATGTCACGTAGTTTGAAAAGCTAATTCAAGACTTGGTTCAATAGTCCTTCATCAAGTTAAACTCAAGAAAATACATAGATCTAAATACTTGGGGGTAAATATGGATAATCTCAAAGAGAAATGTCTGGTTCTAGTGACCGACACACAACAATAGGTAGCTTAATATTGGCATTGTAGTAAAAATGAACAGGAGGAAAGAAAGGAGTGAATTCGATGGAGATGGATGGATAAAACTTATAATCCTAAGAAACAAGTTCCAACAGAAGTATGGAAGAATGAGGAGGTGAAATGGAAGAAATAATGGAGCACTAATTAAGGTCCCAAGCTCTACGCATCATGAATACATTTGTCACCAAAAAAATTAAGTAAATATGTGCACATTACAGGTACATAAGTAAATTTGTAGTTAACACAGGTAATGTTACTACTTAGCAACAAATATACAACCATGAATGAGAGTGATACCCACAGCTTCATTACACTATTTCAAAGGAAGAAAGACATGCATGAAGTGATATACATAGGAGAAAACATACTACACATTTCTCTAATTGGAACCAACAAAAATAGTTTCATTAACCTTTTGAGATGGAGTCCAAAATCACCAGCCCATTACATTCAACAATTGTATCAACCCAAGGGCCTCATGAACAAGAAAATTAAACCAAAATGGACCCACTTTCTCTGCAAACAGAGGGCCTCTAGAATGGAGGTTTTGGGAACCTCCCTTAAGTGTTTTCTCATTCTATTTAAAAGAAGAGGGAGAGCTTGAAAACGAGTTACAAAAATATCTTAGCCTAGCTCCAGCTGTCTGATTGACTAGTTGTCTCGACGTGTGAAGGTATGCTGCCCAAATCATTGCAATCGAATTTGATTCCATTCTTTAAAATACAAAAGTTAAAGAAAAATAGAAATAAGGGAAATTGAATGATGGTTGAGGAAAATATCTCCCTGTCGTTCCTAGGATCGCCTCTAATAAGGCCACATCTCTACCATGATTCTCTTCTTAAGCTACTCAGCTGATTCAACTGTCACTTCCCTCTTAACCGCTTGAACTTCCCACTTTCTAGAGTTGGGAGCGTTTAACAATGGTGGCCTTGGTGGTGTTCAAGAATCATAACTATCAACTCATCCATCACATAACTCCCTCCATTTCACTATCAGAGTGTTATATGACCTGTAATATAGCCATAATGTTATATTAGAGGTTTTTTCTCATCAAAGGCTTTTAATCTTAAAGGCATTACAAAACAACGAGTTCTGATATCCTTTGGCCCCTTTTGTTTTGTACCTTTCTACATTTCTTCATCATAGGACTGAGGGCTGTGACTGAAGGCTTAGCCTTAAGGTACTAGGGCATTTAGAATCCTGTTGGGGGCCATTTTTCCTTTGTAAAGTGCTTTGCACCCTTGATACTTTAAGCTCTTCTAGTGACCATGTGCTAGCCCTATATTGGATCCCCTCTTCATCGGAAGTTTCCAATCAGATGATTAACATTGGACTTGTGATATTACACACTCTCGATATGCCAATCTCCAATTATGGCATCATCACTCCACATGGAACTTCTTGAGTGGTGACACTTGTCACCCAGATATGTCCCCTTAGGCCCCTCAAAACGCCAAAATTGTGTGCCAAGTGTCCTTCCGTATCGCCACATCATGCTAACATTAGATGCCACTTTATCTCTATCGGAACCAATCATATGTTGCAACGTGTATTTATTGGATCCAATCATATTCCGCCATGTGTATCTTATCAGAACCAATCAGATGCCGCCATGTGTCCTGCTAGAGGAGAGAGAAAAGGGCCCACCCACCCTTGGTTTTAAGATGAAATCCCTAGTAAACCTATATTTAAGTCCCTCAACGATTTCACACTATCAGCGCATTAACCTTGTTGCACCTTTTAAAGGGTTGCACGTTCAAAACTTCCGATATGCGATTGTTGATGTTGCGATATGCTTGATGTTTTGATCTCCTCTAAGCTCTGATGTGTGATCACAAATTTGCTTGACTGCTCTGGTGTGCAATCACCAATATTCCTAACTGTTCTGGTGTGCGATCATTGATATGCCCAACTATTGTTGGACCTTCGATATGAGATTGCTGATATTCCCAACTGTCGCTGGACCTCTGATATGCAATCACTGGTATGCTAGGATTGCTGATATTATGATCTCTGATATTATGATATGCCTTCACAAGGCATCAATCCTTGAAACTTTAGAAGACCATAACTTTTGATCCAGGAGTCCATTTTTGGACTTCCAAATATTTTTGGAAATATTTTTCAGATATATTTCCAATGGAGAGGGTTCAATTTGTGATTTTAGTCCTTTTGAGGCTTGGAAGATGACTGTAAATGTCTCTTCTCATTTTCTCTTTGGACAACTAAAAACACATTTTGCAGTAGGTGACAACATTGGCTCCAACTGGAGACAGTGCTTTGTTGGCAAGGTGTTGAGAACCTACATAATAGTAGCCTTCACCATTGGGCATGGAGTAAAACGTATGTTGAACCTACAAAACCAGAAAATCTCCATGGAACTTTATTTGTTGGAATCCTTTTCTCATAATACTAAAATGCAAAAATAGAAACTATAACAATTGGAAATTAAATGCTCAGCTAGCGAGCTTATTTATATACAACTCCTACTTATGAATATGGCTCAATTCACCCAAGTGAGGTCAACCGTCCAATGGTACCAAGTTAGCATTTGGGTGCTGGACCTAATGCCCTCATGCTGCTGAAATTTAAAAATCAAAACAAGCATACACCATGAAAAATATTGAAAAAAAAAAACTTGATACATACTCCAAAAACAACCTCAGCTGCTAACCAAAGAATTTTGTCATGTAGTCAGCTACAGGGCCATAGAACTGACGAGAGAAAATTGCAGCTACCTCATTTTCTTGAAAATTTCGCTAACCAAATCACAATTCCATATAGTCATCTACTGGATGATAGAGTTGATGAGAGAATTTTATGGATGTTTCCCTCTCTTGAACAACTTCCAGGAATGAATCTTTCTGCAAAAAGAAGCCACAGGCACTACTTGGCTCTTCAACTTTGGGATCTTCTTCAAAAATTTGTTGCTGGAAGCCTTCTCCCCACTTGCGGGTAAGAAACTCCCATTGAACGTCTACAACCATATTATACTCCTCTGAATCAACTGAATCATAGATTGGAGAAGGTTCCTGCACTTGTTCTCCAAGGATGTGAATTGTAAACTAGATCCACCTTGTTAACCTCCTGGTGGGCCTCCTCTTTTTTTGTAGCTTTCCATGATTAAGACTGTTGTGGTTCTACATCGCTCGAATCCCCATCAGAGTCATACACATCATAAGAAGGAGAATCATCAAATTTGGCAGAATAAGATCTTTGAGGGTTTACTTGCAGCTTCATAATGTGTCCTTCTGTTTCTTGATTGTTGGGTAGTGCTTCTTGAGGTATGTATATGTTTTCTTGGAGGTGAGCCCATCAAACATCTTCAGCAGGATCATTAACCTCATAAATATTTTCAACATTAAAATGTGCACACCAATCTTCAAATAGAGCATCTAGAAGATATAATATTTTTCAAAAAAAAAAATAAATGTTATGTGAAATCTCTTTAAGGAAGATATGATACCATGAGGCATTGTTTTGTACCATACTCTATCATCTTCTTCTAAATAATACATAAACAATTTCATTTTCACATATTAAAAAACAATACCCAGTTGTTCCATGCATTCATGAAAATCCTTGAGGTGTTGGGCCGACCTTCTACCTGTGTCTCCATTGAATCTAGGCACATAAGGATACAATTCATGAAATGAAGGGATATGATGGGCATAACCAGAAACATAATAAAAATTTGGTGGGGAAAATTTGTTTGCCAAGAATGAAAAAATGGCGATTTTGAAAACCCCTCTAGGTGAGTGATCTCAAGTTCAAATGTAAGGGAAGTTTTCTGTTGTTTAGCATCAGAGTTAGTATGGGGCCTCTTGAAAGCCAGGATGACCAAATAAGGATATATATAGTGGAGTTTCCAGGGTGTTTATAATAATATTCAAATAATGGAGTCACCAAGATGCTTACAATAATATACTAACAGTGGTGTCACCAAGGTGAGAGATCTTCAACCCACACTTCCCTTACTCACCCGACACAGGGAATGTAAGAATTGTCATACCCAGGGAAAAATATTCTATTCGTTCCCCATCAAAGACGCCAAAAATATGTTGTAGCTTTTTGTATCTCCTGTCGCACAAGTGCTTCAGGAGATATAATGGCCTCCTAGAGATAGCCTTCGGGTTGACATGAGACTAGTGCCTAGGTCATCTTAAGAGGAGTGCTTTTGAAGATTATCAGTAGGGTTTTCTGCTGCACTCCATATGTCACGTAGTCTGAAAAGATAATTTAGGACATGGTTCAATAGTCCTTCATCAAGGTAAACTCAAGAAAATACATAGATCTAAATACTCAGGGGGTAAATATGGCTAATCTCAAAGAGAAATGTCTGGTTCTGGTGGCCGACACACAACAATAGGCAACTTAATATTAGTGTTGTAGTAAAAATGAAGAGGAGGAAAGAAAGGAGGGAATTCGATGTAGAGGGTTGGATACAACACATAATCCTAAGCAACAAGTTCCAGCAGAAGTATGGAAGAATGAGGAGGTGAAATGGCAGAAATAGTGGAGTGCTAATTAAGGTCCCAAGCTCTACGCATCATGAATACATTTGTCACCAAATAAAATTAAGTAAATCTATGCACATTATAGGTACATAAGTAAATATGTAGTTAACAAAGGTACGGTTACTACTTAGTAGCAAATATACAACCGTGAATGAGAGTGATACTCGCAGCTTCGTTACACTATATCAAAGGAAGAAATACATACATGAAGTGATATACAGAGAGGAAAACACATTGCACATTTCTCTTATTGGAATCAATAAAAATAGTTTCATTAACCTTTCGAGATGGAGTCCAAAATCACCAACCCATTACATTAAGCAATTTTATCAGCCCAATGATCTCATGAACAAGCAAATTGAACCAAAATGGAACTAGTTTCTCTACAAACAGAGGACCTCTAGAATGTAGGATTTGGGAACCTCTGTTAAGTGTTTCCTCCATTTATTTACAAGGAGAGGGAGAGCTTGAAAAATAGTTACAAAAATATATTAGTCGAGCTCTAGCTATCTAATCGACTAGTTGTCTTGGTGTGTGAAGGCTTGCTGCCCAAATCATCGTACTCATATTTGATTATGTTCTTTAAAATACAAAAATTACAGAAAAATATAAATAAGGGAAACTGAATGATGGCTAAGGAAAATATATCATTGTCATTCCTAGGATCCCCTCTGATCAGGCCACGTCTCTGCCACAATTCTCTTCTTCAGCTATTTGCTAAATTCCCCTATCGCTTTCCTCTTAACTGCTTGAACTCCCACTTTCTAGAGTTGGGGGCGATTAACAATGGTGGCCTTGGTGGTGTTCACGAATCATAATTGTCGACTCATCCATCATATATCTCCCTGCATTTCACTATCGGAGTTTTATATGCCCTATAATATAGCCATAATGTTATATCAGAGTTTTTTCCTCATTGGGACTTTTACTCTTAAAGACATTACAAAAAATGAGTTCTGATATTCTTTGGCCCCTTTTGTTTAACCCCTTTCTGCATTTCTTCATCATAGTACCGAGGGTTGTTACCGGAGGCTTAACCTTAAGGTGCTCGGTCATTTAGACTCTTGTCAGGTGTCATTTTTCCTTTGTAAAGTGCTTTGTGCCCCTGATCCTTTAAGCTCTTCTAGCAATCGTGTGCTAGCCCAATATCAGAACCCCTCTTCATCGAAAGTTTCCAATAGGAGGATTAACATTGGAGTTGCGATATTCTGCACTCCCAATATATTGATCTTCGATTATGATGTCATCACTCCAAGTGGCACTTCCTGAGTGGTGACATGTGTCACCCAGATATGTCCCCTTAGGCCCCTCAAAATACCAAAACTTCTTGCCATGTGTCCTTCCATACCACCACATCAAGCTAACGTCATATGCCACTGTAGATTTATCAGAACCAATCATATGCCACCATGTGTCTTTATCTGAGCCAATAATATGCCGCCACATTTAGCTTATCATAACCAATTATATTTTTCCACGTATGCTGCTAGATGAGACAGAAAAGGGTCCGTCCACCCTTGGTTTTGCGATGAAATACTTTGTAAACCTATATTTGAGTCCCCCGAAGATTTTACACTATCGACACATTACCCTTGTCGCACATTTTAAAAGGTTTCACTTTCAGAAGTTCTGATATGCAGTTGATGATGTTGCGATATGCTTAATGCTCTGATCTCCTCTGAGCTTTGATGTGCGATCACCATTATGCCTGACTACTCTGTTGTGTGATCACCAATATGTCTGGATATTCTGGTGTGCGATCGCTGATATGCGTGACTGTCCCTGGAACTCCAATATGCTATGACCTCTGATATTGCGATCTCTGATATTCTAATATGTCTTCACAAGGCTTCAATCCTTGAAACATCATAAGACCATAACTTTTGATCTAGGAGTCTATTTTTGGACTTCCACATATCATTTGAAATCTTGTTCAGAGCACTTTCCAATGGGGAGGGTACTAATTGGGCTTTGAATCATTTTAAGGCTTGGAAGATGACTGCAAAATTCTCTACTCATTTTCTCTTTGGACAGCTAAAAACACATTTGTAGTAGGTGACAATTAGAAGGTCTAAGTACAGAGGGTTTGAGCCACGTGGCTTCAGGAGGCAAAGGTAATTACCAGTCGGGTGTTTTGGATGTGCGAGGTGAACAACTCGAGGTGGTAGATGTGGGGACTCAACTGGGAGTTGGGGCCAGCTCGCTCTGCCCATTCTGTAGCGAGGGGGTTCAGTTCGGTGTGGTGGTTTTGGGCATCATGTGCTAGTGCATCAGGGTGGTCACAGTCAACGACAAGGATGCTACATGGAGCACTACCGAGATATGGTTCATTCAATTCTGGATAGTCCAGAGAATTCAAAGTGGGTTAGATAGGAGGATCACGTTGAATTGATAGCAACTCTGAACAAAATGCATTATTTCCAATGTCAGACCCCAGAGCGTGCTCTGGTGGTCTGGCCCAACCAGAATTTGCTATTAGAGAAAGTTGAGAAACTGTAGGCCTGGATTGCCCATTTTGAGGAGCATGTCCAATGCTCCTTTCATCCTCCGCCACCTCTTGGTATAGCTCCGGACAACCCAGCCTCCATCACCTCTGATGACTAGCATGGATATAGGTGATTTATATGTTTTGCCTATTTACTGGGGCCTATGGCCTTTGAAATTTTGGACTGTGTCTCTCTTTGGTTTTTTGTTTCATTATCATATGCTTTCAGTGGTAGTCAAAAAACCTGGTTGGGGTGAGACTACTTGTGTTTTTCCTCTAATGTATTTCCTTTTGAAACTATGAATAGGAATTTGACCTACAAAAAAATAAAAATAAAAATCCAAAGAATGTTCTTTTATCATAAAAATACTACAAATATTGGCATATCAACCAAAATACTAGAAAATCTACTAATCAGTATCAAACTATCGAAGATTGACAATGACAAGAATTACAACACGAACATACTTATTCTCAAATATTCTGGATGAAGTGATTTTTGGGTTAAGAAGGAGTAAATTCCTTTTACATTGGAGTAAATTTCCCTAAGTTGACTAACTTTTCTCCATTTTCTTGGATCAAGGCTTTACTGCTCTTACGTCCCTTTTTTTTCCTCCTTGACCATATTAGGGGGATCTTTGAAAGATTTTGTATGAACTCCTAGATGGGGATTTGAGGAACTCAAACCAGATTCAATGTTATCTATTTGACTCTTAGATTTGAGATATTCCTTGTAAATTATCTTGATATGATTGCCTGACAAGAATTGTACATCTCTATCAAGGTAGGCCTCTACTACAACAATCAACATATGTGAATCATACATATCCATGTCTTATGGGAGGTATTAAGTCTCATATTCTTCCATTACTGAGCTAGCTAGCTTGTTTGGTAGAGAATTTTGTTAATCACCTTTTAGGGTAGAAAATATTTGGGAATACATCAAGAAAATAGCTAAGGGAATGATTAATTATTTTCTTAAAACAAGTTTTTATTTGGAGAGGAGAGATACATGAACCTGTTTCCATATCTAAGGTTTTGACCATAATTTGTGGCTCTCTGACTTCTCAAATTACTTTTCCTTTCGAGGGGTGTTTCAAAACCCTCTTTCTCTTTATGAGTTGATTGAACAGTGAGTAAATGCTTTGTAATCAGAGGAAAATATCTAAAAATATGTCCATGTTCATGACAATGCTTGCATCTAAACGAGACATTTTCACAATCTAGTGTTTATTTCCAAAGATTATCCTAATAATAAATATCTATTGAAGGTAGAAGAGGCTACAAAATATTTATATAGACATAGATCCTTGCATAAGATATGTATCTCCCTTTCGTAGTTGCCTTACAAACCTTGAGAAGCTACCAATGGTATTACTTATGCCTTCAAGGATTTCTCCCTCCCAATATTTCTTTGGAAGAGAAAAGAGTCGACCCCATACTTGCACAACAAGGAATTCTTCCTTCTCGAGATTGCATTTCTCTTTTCAAAATCGCATGAAGATCCCAATATTATTTAAAAAATCCTTTAAAAACCCTCATTCCATCCTCCAAGCTAGAAAAAGTAATGTGGATAACCCTTTTTCTCCTAGCTCCATATCTATTTGTCCCTTAAGGTTCCATTTATTTTGGATACAACTATCAGGGAATTTTTAGAGGACCATAATTCGATGAACTTGAAAATCAGAGCATGATCTTGCATATATTCTGAAATCTTGTTGGATGTGACCTCATACTTTGGATCTTGTAGTAATTTTGGCAGGCAATTCCATTGAATTATATTTTTTGGAAATGCTCTGAGTAGTGGTTTCTCTAAGAGACCAAACTATCCATTTCCTATAGTTGATCTTTGAAAATGATGCAGATGATGAGGTATTTGGGAAGGATTGTTGGCTAATCCAGCATTCATATGAACTCCTGAGGTAATCTAATTGAAGGAGGGGGTCAAACCCCCTCTCATGAAACTAGTTATGAACGATTTTGCAAAAGAAACCCTAAGAAAGAGACCTCGATAAAAAAACATGTCTTATTATGATAAATAAGTTGTATTATATTGCTTTAAATACTTTGCTAGCATTTTTTGACAAACTAAACATTTTTTAATATTTTTGTAACCTAAATTTTAGAGATTCTTGGGAAAAAAAGAAAAAAACTATTTATATGATATTTTATTAGAATAATAAAAAGGGGAAAAAAGAAAGAAAGGGATAAAAAAACAAAAAATAAGGGGGAAAACAAAAATTACATTGTAATTCACAATCCAGATTAAAAAAATTCCACATTTTTCAAATTGATTAAAAAACAAACATTAGACGCCCACGAGGCGTAGAGAAGACAGTGAAAGGGTGTTCTATTAAGGCACTCTATGGTGTAAAGGTCGTTGGTTCGAAACTCTATTCGAAAAAAATTCAACCATGCTTGGGGTTGGTGTGACCCAAGTAGGGTGCAATCCCCAAGTGATTTTGGCAGCTTAGATGCCCCTAGGTCATGGTTATTCAAGCCACATGTTATGTGTGCTAGTCATCTTAGGACTGAAATTACCTAGCAAAAAGAAAACATTAGACAATTTTTTTAAAGGAAAATTTTAAAAATAATAACAATAACAAATAAAAGAAAAAAAGAGGACCCAAATTTTGTGAAAAATAATTAAAGGAAAAAATTTTATTCAGGTGGAGGAGTGTGATTTCCCCATCCCGTTTCTAGGGTTATATTTAATTTCCTATCTCTCCTCCCCTCCTTGATCCTCTCCCCTTTCCCCAAGTCATTATTTTAGTGGCTTGGGAGAAGGGATGGGGTGCGGAGAGGGAGAGTAGAGAATGGGGAGGAGATCTAATTCTAGAATGTGGATGGGGTAGGGGTTGGGGACGATTATAGGAAAACAAATAATGTGGAGGAGGAGGGGCTAGGGTAATTCTGTGAATCGTGTACCTAAACCCCACTCCCAAATATTCCCCACCCCATTTTTTTTATTTTCAAAAAGGAGAATTTTTATTTTTTCTGTTTAAAATATTTTATTTTTCTCATTTTCCTAATATTTGTTTTTTTAATTGTTTTTAAGGTGAGGTGAGAGAGGAGGCTAATTAGGGGTTATGTGATATTTTTATTTTCCTCTTCTAAATTAACCTTTAAAGTGTGGGTATGTGATTCACAAATGTGGTGGGATAGAGGGTTTGGTGTGATTATGGGAAATCAAAGAATTTGGAAGTCATGCAACCTGCAACTCTCAAATATATTTTCCCCTATTCTTTGGTTTTTTGGTTTTTGTTTTATTATTAGTTTTTTTACTCATTATTATTGATTATTGATTATTATTATTATTATTTAAATTAAGGGTTTGTATTATCTTTTCTTATTTTTTATGCTTTTAATTTATCCTCATTTTTCTAATGTATGTTTGTTTATGCTTATCTTTTTAAATGAGGTGATAAAGGATGGAATTATTGGGGGTTATGCCATATTTTTGTTTTTCTCTTCTAAAATAATCTTAAAGAGTGAACATTTTAAGGTTTATTATATGTTTTTTGTTTGAAACAATACTCTTTTTTAGGTCATAGTTTAAAAAATGTTGTAGTTTTAAATCTAAAAATGTGAGTGCTAGTAATAGCACCATTTTTCAAATTTGGAGTTGATTTTAATATTTTTGTTGTGATGACGCTAGTTGTTAAGGTCACGAATCCAAATTATATGTAGCAATTTTACTCCCCAAAGAGGGGAATGCCACTAAGCTAGCACCATTTTTTGATTTGGGGGTTGCCTTTGTCAGGTTTTAGTTGCAACAATATGATTGTCGAGGTTACGATTTCAAATAAGTTGTATTTTTAACCTGAAAAAAGTGTGCTATTAGTAGTAGCCCTTTCTAACTTGGGGATTGGTTTTAAGGTTGTTATTAAGACCAATATGTATTTGTAATACCATGGTTGCGAATACATGTGATTTAATGCCCCTAATAAAGGTGCTAATAATTGTTGGGCATGGAATCCCCCCGAGGCTGAATTGTGGGCACGGAAGTATGTTAGAGTCATAGGGTTGTCTGCCCTAGTTTGTAATGTAATTTCAGCCTACCTATGGTCTGCGGACCATGGGATTGTATAAATAGAGCGAGGTTCTAAGTGATAAAGTGAGTTAGTTAGAGAGAAGTATGAGATAGAGAAGTAGAAGCATAGAGCAAGTGTCTCAGTGTATCTTGGGTCGTAGAGTAGGAGAAGGCTTTGTAGCTGAGTGCGTAGAGGCCTAGTTGTCCACAGCTGAGTGTGCAGGGCGGAGTCGAGTCTGTAACTGAAGAAGAGAATAATAAAGAGAAGTTTTATCCAAATTCTGTGTATCTGTTCTTGAATTATTACATGTTTGATATCAATTGCAAATATACTGTTTAATTACTGCGCGCACTTGTATGAATGATTTATATTGCTAAGTATACTTTACACATGAAAATAAGCTAAGTTAATCAACTAACGGTGGAATACTAGTAAGAACGTGAGTAATAATAGCGTTCGGCCCCCGAGTAGGGCTGCATGAAGGCAACATCTCAGGCTGCGAGGTACAGATAAGTGTGCGTAGCAACGTGCACGCAGGGTCAAACCACAAACCACTTGAACTCATCAGAAATCTCCAGGGTGTGGAGACCTGGTTCTAGCACCCTCCCATACTACTTCGAGTGAGACCTCAGTCCGCTCTCCACAGATTTTTGTCGAAAGGGCCAGTAGTAATGAGATTTGTTTGGCTAAATCACCTTTGAACCTGGGTCAAGCCCCAACAAGGCAACAAATGGTTCCATTGTCGTGACCGGGTTCTGCATAAGGGATGTCTGATGTCGTGTCACTGGAATCCGACCAAGAAAGAAATTGAAGGGTGGTTGGATAGAAAGATTCACGAGTTTGCGGTGCAGGAAAATAGGAATCCATGAGTATCGAAGGAATAGTGGCTAGAGCGCTACTTATATACCAAAATCCATGAGATTTTATTTGCATCCTTCCCCTTTGAGTTGTATGAGTGGATCACGAAGCTAGCAAGCAGTTAGGGAAGGTGTAGGCTCAACAAACCTATTGTGTGGACTTCAGAGTTGGTGTGCAGACTAGAAGCATCAGAAGATAAGATTGCGTGCATTGTGGACCATTGGATCAATCAAATTATAGGAAGGTTTATCACCGAATTTGCGGTAGACACGTCAGTCAGCTACAACGAGGCGAAGCGATGCTTCCTCAAAGGACCGCAAGGTAAGTACATTAAATATTTGAACACTTGGACTAAAATGCTACTGTGTGAAAAGCGGATTATGCAAATAAATTGATGTTTGGGGCTGCATGAAGTGGGAGGATCTATAGAGACGAAGGTAGTGAAGAGATAGAAACTAACCCCTTGATTTCACCTCTGCAAGAAAGCAAGGAAGAGCTCGCGAAAGTTTCACCAAGAAGTGTGATTAGTCTGATAAGACAACGAATTCCGCACATACCACCTCCACCTACACCACCACCAGTTTCACCATCTTCACCCCCATCTCCACCCACATCACCTCCGCCACCACCACAGTTCAATATGTCAAGCACGATAATATTATTGGTGTTCAAAGGAGTAGGGAACGAAGATTTGGACCAATTTTGGTTCATGGTGAAGGTTTTATGGGAAGGACAAGGAGTCGTGGATGACAATATAAAGAAGGCAATGCTAGTAAGCGTGTTGCAAGATTGCACACTGACATGGTACATTAAGAATTCCAATGACAATCCAAACGCAGGGATCGCGGATATCCAAGCTGCGTTGAACAAGGAATTTAGCAGGCCAAAATTGGAGACACAGTCGATTATCGGGTTTAAGGGAATCGCGATGCTTCTAGGCGAGACCCCTTGGGAGCTGGATCAGAAACTGAAGGGTATGATTCATGAAGCCAACATGACCTTGATGGATGGAAAACATCGCGCATGGTTTGTAGCATCACTAACACCGCATCTAAGGACCGTGTTGTCGCGACAAAAGTTATCCACCCAGCCCGAAGATTTAGAGATTGCAATGAGACTACACGAGACCCCGATACAAGATCCTAGCCTGGGAGTCCAAAAAATCCATGAGCAACTTAAAAGTTTGTGTTTGTAAATGAAGAGCTTGAAACAAGATAGGACAACTCGCCCAGAAACATGCGAGGAGGTATTGTGCATAAAATGCAAGGGCCACGGGCATGACAAGGACCATTGTCTAGTATTCGCGAACTACCTAGCGGGAAGAGTTACAATGCCATTAAGACCAAAGGCACAAGCGGGGCCAAGCACGATGCTTGCATTATGGTGCGCGATTTGTCAGATAGGAGGGAAGCACGCTACATATAATTGCCACCTATTACAGAAATATACGCAGACGTCCCAACAGTTGTTTTGTAATTTCTGCAGGTCAGTAGGCCATGATGAACGCACCTGTAGAAGTTATGAAATGATGATGGATTGGAATCCTACCTACAAATTTCAGGCCGAAACGCTAGCCCTTGACCAAAATGTAGGGATGGCGGGCATTGGGTTTCAGGGGTGCGGACGAGGTTGAGGTGGAATAGGACCAAGAAGGGGTCACGAGCAGCTGATTTGTTACAATTGCGAAGGGCCATGGAATTATGCCCACGGTTGTACAAATCCGACGAGAGCATCATGTTTATATTGTACCCAGTTTGATCATGAGATGAAGGACTTCCCTACACTGATATCGAGGTTGCGCGATAAAGGAATACTTCAACCTTCCTCGACTCAGAACCTACAAATGATGAGGTCTGAGCTGCGTGAAGAGGACCTGAATGTAAACATCGTGCTCTTAAGCGGTATTACGATAGGAGATGACAAGGGAGAGCAACCCAAAGAGAGTGATTGGGTTCGCAAGGCTCCTACAAAGGAACTAGAGTTCGATTTGGAGCGCGTGAAGGAGGCATTCATGGAAGCTACGAAGAGTTTCATGGAGGCCTCCACTTCAGGTAGTAAAGACAAATTAGAACTGGAGATGGAACCATCAATGCTTACTACCTTTCTGGAGACATGCATGAAGCTGCTGCGTGACAACAAGGCTATGAAGGGACTATAGGAACTCATCACTAGGTGTGCTGGGATAGGAGAACCCCGTATAGTCCGGAAGCTCGAGAAGCACACAATGCGAACAGGAAGGGAGATGACACTGGCTGCACAAATCGGGGAATATGAAATGGATCAAGTGATTCTGGATTTAGGATCGGACGTGAACGTACTGCCAAAGTAGACATGGGAGCACATCGGCAGGCCCGTGTTGCAATGGTCACCTATTCAATTGTGAATGGTGAACCAGCAGAAGATCCTACCGATGGGAAGATTGCGGGGAATAACGGTAGATATCGAAGGTGCGAGTGCACTTGCAGATCTTGAAGTGATAGAGATTGTTGATGACAACAATCCCTATCCCACGCTATTAGGAATTGATTGGGCCACTGATATGAACGGAGTGATAAATTTGAAGAAGCGCAAAATGGTTTTTGAGAAAAAGTCACTGCGCGTAGTGGTACCTTTAGACCCTGCGAAAGGATCGCGCTACACAGAGCCAAGATAACCACCCGGGAATAGGATTAGGTGAATCCAATTGCGGATGGCAGGATTTTGTGGGAGCGCGAGAGCTCCTGCACATCAGATTCAGACGAGGAAATAGAACGATGGCAGAACCGGTTACAAGAGGTAACCACTCTCAATTGCAATATGATGATAAGATCACTGCGCTGCATGACAACAGAGGTAAGGGATTTGCCCATGTATGACGGGTTGACAACGGTGGATGACTTCCTGAACAAATTTGAAAAAGAGGTGCTAGAACATCAACATTTTGACGCTCTGAAATGGGCATTACGCACTACGCCCGTAAGATGGTGGGGTATGCATCAAAGAAGTTTTGAGAACTAGTGCAACTGCAGAAGAATGATGGTTATACGATTTGGAAAGCCTTAATTGTGGATGGAAGTCGGGTATGATGGATGAAACAGCCTGCACGCCCACCTCTCCGGATGGGTACACGTGTATGATACGCAACCTGCACGAACGCACACCATCCTCATGATAGGAAATAGGAACAACAAGCAGGAGTAGGCAAGACGAGGGCGCGAATGACGTAGTATGCTAAGACAAAGCGTGTCAAAGATTATACGTGGGGAAGCCTCTGACAAGGTTTGCGAAGTACGGAACACGGTCCACCATGTGAGATGCACTGACTGGGACCTGTGCATACCAGCGGTTCTATGGGCTTATAGGACCATGCGAAAAACCCTGACCACGTGAGCACTTCCGAAGCTGAAGTATGAAGCAGGGGCTGTAATCCCTATGGAGCATGTGAAGCCTAGTCAACACATAGCAACACCTGTAGATATGACAGTGCGTAAAGCCCAAAATGAAGGAATCACACAGCCGCAAGAAACAGAACACATAATACTCGAGGAAGAAATCCGACAGAGAAACCTTAGAGTTTGCGAACTTGAAAAAGACCGGGTACGGCTAAGGGAGAAAATCTCTTTGATAGACGTGGAGGTCAAGAAGCTGGAAAATGAAATAAAGGAAGTATTTCTCGTTGAAAAACTGAGGATGGTAACGCAAGGTGTGTATGATCATAGTAACAGGTTGGAAAACTATCGCCATGAACTGGTTAGTCTGTTGCCTGGGCTTGGACCGCATATCGCCAAATATAGTGACCAGGGTAGCGTGTTGTGAGTAGTAAAGTGCACGATGCCGATCACAACAATAGAAGGTGTGGATTCTCCATGAACCATGGTGGAAGATAGGATGGAGCCCCACATGGGTGGTGCGACCACCTGACTAGCCACAGGAAGAACATTTTTAGCGCTCTAGGCAGTTTAAAGGGAGTGCGGGACTATAAACTATTCTGCTTGGGAGCTACGTGATATTGGGGATACGTGCAGAATCAGAGCATCACAGGGTCCGTGTCTGCACACGGAGGGTTGCGCTGCCACGTACCGTTGAAGTCACTATTCATGATGGGATGCTCGACTTGAGTCCAAATGGAGTGGGCGATAGGCATTTAAGATGAGATTTATAGGCAAGATTTGGGAAAATCTACCGCCAAGAAAGCACTAATGGCTTGAAATTAGGGGGAATGGTCGAATTCGAATTCAAAAGGCACTATAAAACACAAAGGGCTGGCCAGGGAACAACACTTGGTCATTTGAGAATTGAGCGCTTAAGCAGAGCACTGAGCATTGAGAGCTGAGCGATAATTGAGCCCCTAACTTTGCGAGTGACAGAATACAGCCTCGATACGATGACAACCACTCAGGATGGTTTGGGAATTGAAGAGGTAACCATCGGTGAGGCCACGTAGACACCAATGGTGGAGGATGTTCTAGAAGGCGGCGGGGTTGTGGAAGAAATCCCCAAATCACCGCGAATGTCGAGACCCAAGAAAGATAAACAAGCAATGGCCCCCATACGTGTGTCCCTGAGGAACCCACTACACAACAAGCTCTCAATAGCAGAAAAAGGGAAAGTTGTCATGATTGACACAGATGAGGAAGAAGAAGGTTTGCAAGCCCTGACCATCACAGTAGAAGAAGATGAAGATATGGAGGAGGATATTCAACCTATATGCTATGCAACAAAATTTCCCGTGGATGTCCCTCCACGGAAAGGGAAAACCAAAGTGCCGAAGGACCTAGATGAAACCAAGAGTTCACTCGAGACTCCGCTCCTCCCCGACGGCATAGTGTTTGAAGGGTTACATGCCAACCATGAAGTTTGAAGACTGGGACCTCGTTGACAGCGAGAAGTTCCCTCACCTAGAGACCAGGAACCTAATGAAGCAGAACAATGAGGGGGTGGTGACAATGTTAGAGCTGCAGAAGTGGTTGCACGGTGTGGAAAAGGCCAAGTTGCTACACTTACTATGGATACCACATTTCCACCACGTGCCCATCACCATTTTTGTCATCAGGAAACTGCTTTGCCTAGTGCATGATGGGTATCTATGGCTGGAGGAGTCTATTCCCATCACGACAGACCTCATTCATCGCATTTCTCGGCTCCCATGCAAAGGAAAGGACCCCGCAGCCATAGCCGAAGGAAAGGGCAGTGATTTGGCACTTGCAGAAGGCATGAAGACAAAATACAAGTTAGAGAAGAAGAAGAGGGGCTACGCCATCTCCAGCATCATGGAAAAAGGGGTACGCCTAGCAACCCAACTCCTGGTTGGAAAAGTTATGAGGAAGTGTTGTGCCGATGAGGTACCGGTGCTAGTGGTCACACTAGTCGAGCAGTGTGCAGAGGGGGTCAAGTTCAACTGGTTTGAATTCCTCTGCGAGGACTTTTTGAAGAATTGTCGCGAAGCCCAGGAGCAGGGTAAAACCTTCGACTACATGTGGTTGTTGTTATCCATAATTCTCGTAGTGGGGGAACTACCGGAGGACAGTCAATTCCCCAGAATTGACAGAGAATTACCAGAGGCCGCGAAGTATGCTTCGCTCTGGGCAACAAAGGACATGAAATGGATACATGACACCAAAATCTTCTGGGTACTCATGGAGATGAGAATCTGAATGTGGATCAATTGGCGGTCATGCCTATTGCCTACGGTGTACAACAATCTGCAGAGTTTTGCAGAATTCAAAGTCGACATGCATAATGTATATATTAGGGTGTGCAAGGATACAACGAAGTAGTGGACAAAGCTCCCCTTTATAGCCACTGACTATGCCATCTTCACTATCTTGGAGACATGGCCTCCGGAATGGCGCGCCCCAGACCTGGAAGAACTTGAGAATGCGGCAGCGTAGAAGAAGAAGGACGATGCCAAGCTGCGCTTCACACAATTGGTCGAGAAACAATGGTAGGAAACAACAACAGCTAAGGAAAGGGCAACGCGGGAAGCGACACAAAAAGCCGCAGAGCAAAAAAAGGTTGCGGAAGCAACATAGGTGTAGAAGAAGCAACAGCGAAGGCGAATGAGGACCAAGCAACGTCCTCACAGGGGTAGGAGGTAGAGGAAGCAGAAATAGCAAAAGGAAGTGTGGACCCAGGGACCACGTCCACACAACTGAAGTGCCCACACATGGCAAAAAGAACAGGACCGAGGAAGAAGGTCAAGGCCTTGAAGTTGGCCATTAACCCGATCACCTTAATTGAAGGTGACCTCCATGACATCGGTGAGATGGTTCGCAATGTCACAAATGAGGCCCTTCAGGACTTTATGCAGGAGCACTAGACTGTGTTGGGGGCCCTCAAGGCACAACTACAAAATTTACAGGTGCACCCCCCTCAAGTGGGTACCCTTTCGACCCACCTCGCAGCAGGATCCTCGACAGCAGAGCAGATGCTACGCGCACGGATGGAAAACACCATAGTGTTACTGGAAGGAGCCCTAGTAGCAGCGAATGAGACCGACAGATTTGCGGTTAACATGATCAAAGGCCTTGGCCTTAATTTGGCTGCCCTTCCGTGAGAGACACTGTATCTGCTACAGGATGGGTTAACGGTAGAGCTACACGCTAGGGAGAGCTGCGCGATCCAAGTTCTTAGTGAACAAAAGATCAACATGGAACAACTCAGTCTGCAGTGCAACGAATTGGTATCACAGAACCAATAGTTGGTGCAGGTGGTAGATGACGCTTGCCGACGCGTCCCAGAGCTGGCCATCCCAGCAGATCTACCAGTAGAGGTACAGATTCATAGGTTGGCAATCGAAGTCCACAAGGCTAGAGAATAAATGACCAAGGTTCAGTTGGAGTTGAATCTTCAGATCGTCGATTTGTAGTTAAAGGTGCAACCTTCCACTCCCCTAGAGGTCCGAGAACAGCGCGCTAGCACTATTGTAGTGGGATTGGAAGAAATTGGAGGTGCAGTGCAAGACTGTACCACTTTGTTGGAGCAAGCACTTGAGGTCCTCACAACTCTGCAGGAGGACCCCAACATCTAGCGCCTGGAGACAGAGGCACGAGAACTGCAACAACAATATGACAGTGTCAAAGAAACGACATAGACAATAGTCCTTACTCAATGGCTTGCAAGGATGCATCAAGCCAAGGCACTGAAGGAACAGGTGGACATGGTGTGACATAAGGAGGTAGTTCTCAAAGTGCGTGTCTAGCCGTGGATCGACGAGGCTTTCACTATCATACAAAACATCGAAGGAAATCTGGCACACATACAGGGGATGCACACGTTAATGCAGAGAATCGCCACAGACAGGGAAGTCTCAGAACAGAGGATGCAACAGATTCAGCAAGCAACGACTCAGTGCGCTACCGACATCAGCACAATTTGAGGACAGTTGGAGGAACTCTGTGCCAAGATCTTTGCACTGATAGAGTGACTCAAGGGCAAGTCACGATGTTTATGTTTGGGGCCTGTTGGGCATGGAATCCCCTTGAGGCATGTTTTGGGGCTCAAAGCCCATGTTTTGACCAAATGATGCTTGTAAAGCCCCGCGAATTGCGGGCGCGGAAGTATGTTATAGTCATAGGGCTGTCTGCCCTAGTTTGTAATGTAATGTTAGCCTACCCATGGTCCGTGGACCATGGGATTATATAAATAGAGTGAGGCTCTAAGTGTAAAAGTGAGTTAGTTAGAGCGAAGTATGAGATATAGAAGTAGAAGCACAGAGAAAGTGTCTAAGTGTATGTTGGGTCGTAAAGTAGGAGAAGGCTTTGTAGCTGAGTGCACAGAGGCCTAGTTGTCCGCAGTTGAGTGCGCGGACCCCTGTAGCTGAGTGCACAGGGCGGAGTCGAGTCTATAACTGAAGAAGAGAATAATAAAGAGAAGTTTTATCCAAATTCAGTGTATCTGTTATTGAATTATTACATGTTTGATATCAATTTCAAATATACTGTTTAATTATCGCGCGTACTTATATGAATAATTTATATTGCTAAGTATACTTTACACATGCAAATAAGCTAAGTGAATTAACTAACGGTGGAATACTAGTAAGAACGTGAGTAATAATAACGCTCGAACCCCGAGTAGGGCTGCACGAAGGCAACAACTCAGGTTGCGAGGTACAAATAAGTGTGCATAGCGACATGCGCGCAGGGTCAAACCGCGAACCACTTGAACTCATCAGACATCTCCACGATGCAGAAACCTAGTTCTAGCACCCTCTCATACTACTTCAGGTGAGACCTCAGTCCATGCTCCATAGATTGTTGCCGAAAGGGCCAGTAGTAACAGGATTTGTTTGGTTAAATCACCTCTGAACCTGGGTCAGGCCCCAACAAGCCGAAAACAATAATACCACTTTTACTGGTAGCATGGGTGAGGATGGGGGTTTCTTTTTTTCCTCATAGGAAAGATTGAATTAACGTTCTCTTAGAGTATAGACATATATTTTGACAAATAAGCAGAGTTGTATGCACTACTTAAAGGGATTGAACTTTCCAAAACTCTACATATTCTCAATCTCTTCATTTTAGGGAACTCCAAAAACACCATACGACATATGCACCTGGGAAATTCCCCTAGGAATTTGAAATTCCAATCCATGTTTAAGAGAACTCAACGTGGCCTAGCTTCATTCTAAGAAATTCACTCCTTCCATGCACTGCATGCTTATAATGTTCTTTCAAACTCCTGGGTATCTCAAATGGTACATAGACGACAAGGAACCTTACAAGTTAATGTATCCACATAGCTCAATCCTATTCCATAGCTTATTTAATTATCACAATTTGTTGCATCATCAATCATCACTGGGATAGTTGGTTGGTCACCTTGCTGAATAATTTAACATAATACACAAATACACTCTTTAAGATTTTCATGATGGAATAGTTTTGGATGTTCAATCTTACTCGTGTGGAAGAAATAGTGTGGAATAAAAGCATTAATGTTCCTTTGTGGTAATTAGTATGGGCCTTGTATTCAAGGTCTCTTCACACAAGGCTTTCCAAATTGATGGCTCAGGAAAGACTCATTCTCTCCATATGGGTTTTGGTTTGCAACATGTTCATTGTTTTGTGGATCATTCCTCTAGTGTGAGGGTTGGTGTGTGTGAGATGACGGGTTTCCCTCTCATTGCAAAGCTAGAATCCACAGTTTTTTGATAGGCCCCAAGGTGGAATGAGTCCTCGACTTCTATTCAAGAAGTTTATGAACTACATGAAAGCATCAATGTGCTTCAGATTCGCTCAGATTAGATGTCAGCATAGTTAGCCTTTGCCATGGAAATTTTGACTAAGCATAAACATTTGATTCTACATATAAACAATGAAATTGATAGTCTTCCATGATAACTATAGATGCTTAAGCAAAATAACACCAAGATTATTCAATCTCCTTTGTCCTTGGCAAATTTGGTCTCTCCATCCACCATACTCCTCCTTGACCTGAATCTAGTTGTTCCTCCTCTAGATAATGTAGTTTCTCTTTGTCCCTTTTAGGATCCTCCTATAGTGTAGTTATTATGCTCACCAAATTTTCTTTCATAGTGGGGGTCTTTTGTCATGTGTTTACTTGTAGAACCCCTTGCCTTCTTGTAAATTGGATTAAAATTAGTTTATATGGTTTGTCTAGTGTCCATTTGAGGCCATTCTAGAAATTTTG
Source organism: Pinus tabuliformis (assembly GCA_031772625.1). NCBI lineage: Eukaryota > Viridiplantae > Streptophyta > Pinopsida > Pinales > Pinaceae > Pinus > Pinus tabuliformis. The sequence continues at coordinate 367,790,715 of CM062807.1, read as the reverse complement.
AACATTAGGACCCTGCATGTAACTCAATTTTGCATTCAACATAGATTTTGCTAATAAAATTCACCGGTTATTGTGAAAAGAAATAAAAACAATACCACCACTTTTTTATTTGAGGGTTGATTTTGGTTTTTTTGATAGAAAAATTGGGTTTGAAGGGTTACAATTCTTTTTTGAGGTCACAACTTTCTTCAAGTTAATAACTTTGTTTACTTCATAATCTTTGTGATAAAATTTGCAACAATGTTTTTTCTTTTAGTTTTTTTATGCATTCCATCTCATTTGCTAAACAAATTCAAGTACAAACATAATGTAACTCAACCAAAAGGGTTAAAGTTCACTTATAATAGTAAACAAATGCATGTTGGTTATTGGAGGAAAGATATTATTCTTTCAAAGGACATCGTACAAAAATCCAAAAGATGATAAATTTATAGTCACATCATGCCATTCAATACAGTGGTCATAAAAATAAAGCAAAAGGATGATAAATTTATAGTCACATCATGCCATTCAATACAGTGGTCATGAAAATAAAGCATGTTTTGATAAAGAGATTTAAAGTAATATTGTTATAATTTATAAAAAACTATATGTCATCCATTAATCATTTCTTGAAACTTTTTTCAAAAGAAAATGATTAATTGTTAGACTTTTTTTTTACATGTTAATTGATTTAATACCATTCTAATTTTGTCCTAATTATTAAAAATATGTATAAATATGATAATATTTCTTTATTCTCAATTACATGCACAATGCTAGCATGTTGTTTATAAAAATAAATAATTTATTCATCGACATTAAAAATAAAATTTATACACAATTTATTAATTAAAGAATAATTGCATTGGATATATTACCCAATGTAGAAGAATAATTGGGTAAAAGAAAAGAAAGAAATAGTGCTACCTTTGACAAAAAGGCCCACCATCGTTCTAACTCTTTTTTTTTTTTTAATTGGAAAAGGATGAGTCTTTGTACAATCACAAGACATGACATCTAAAACTGAAAAGGTGAAGATAGGTATCCTTTCAATGAGAATGTAATTGAGTTAGAATCACAAGTTGATGTAGATGTAGGAAATTTAAATATATGTGTGACATAAATAATGTATCACAAATGGAATATTGATATAATTTATATTACATTTATATTTGTTAAATATATAATTGGATGGAAATTATCACCTTTTATGTTTTCCAGTTAAATAAAAATATATATTTTATTTACATGATTTTTATGCTTTTTAATAGTAGGAAAACTGATGATATGTCAAATCAATAGTGATGACAACCATCATTGGCTACTATTTACACAAGCAAACTAGTTCATTTTTTTTATTCAAGGAAAACCACACCACCTAAGATTACTCATTTGTGGTTCGCAAATTTATTTTATTGTAAACAAATTTTATCTTTGTTTATTATTTAGCATATGATTAAAAATATAATTTATTGAAAGTATTTGATTTGAAATTAAGATTCATTTGCATTTATTAATTTGGTAAATGTTTAAAATTTTTGTCTGTTTAAAATTATTCATATCAATAATGTTTTAATTATATTTTTATGTTTTAAAATTTAGTGATTTTATCATGTTTATTTTTAAAAATATGTACAAAAATCTTGAAGTAAAATAGGGTCAAATTTAACTTACAAAAAATTTCACACGTTTTCGTAGTTTAAAACTTTAATAATTTTTTTCATATTCACATTTAGAAATATATACAAAAAATTTAAATAAGTAAAATAGGGTCAAATCTCAATTTTTTTAAAACACAATAGGAATATTTTGTATTGAAATTTTTCACTTGAGGCACAACATTACATTAGGAGTAGAAAAATTGGAAATATTAGGTTAATGAGATCTATGTTTCCATCCATCCTTATGTCCATCAAAATTCTTATGAAAATTTCTCCTACTCTATAATTGTTATACTTATAAACCCTCCAAAACAAGCCTAGTATCCAACAAAATTAACACAATATTAAAAGTAGTTCTATAAAATGGGATCCTCATCCCTAAGAAGATGCCTTAACTCCATAAAGGGAGATAAAAGTTTCTTGAGAAAAATAAAAGTTTGTTGTCATGATCTTTTCTTTGCTAGAACATTTCTATTTGGCATTGAAGCCAACCAATTTCATGTTCAACTCATCAAAACTAAGTCCTTTCGTGCACTAAAATATCCATGGTTGTAGTTATACTAGCAACCAAATGATTGTATTGAATTTGGAGTTAGAACATCTCCTGCGTAATTTGTAATTCCTAAACAATTTTGTGCTTTTTAGTTAGACTAGCAACCAAATGATTGTATTGAGTTTGGAGTTGAAACATCTCCTGCATAATTTGTAATTCATAAGCAATTTTGTGCTCTGGTGATTTCTTCTAAACATGGCTAGAAATAATTCCTAGAGCCACATCAAATTCAACATCCATTGCATTCATTATCTCCTGTCCTAAATTTTCAATTCCCCCTAAAGATCCTAGAGTATTCATAATGCAAGATTCCATAGTTAAGAGAAACAGAAATTGAAGAATAAACCTCTCGCACCTCAAATGGAAAAGGAAAAACTACTCCCTAAAGTCATAATTATAGAGAAATTCAAGTGCAAGTGATGTTTGCACTCCATTTCCATCCTCATCACTAGATACTGGAACCATCAAGTGCACCTAAATTTGTACTTAACCCAACTATACTCACCCAACCATGGGTAGGCCAACCACCCTCCATAGATGTGTATACATTAGTCCATCAAACTTTAATAACTCACAAGCTCATGCATGTTACCGCATGATACCATAAACTTGTTAACATATGTTTATTCCTCCATTGTTTTAAGATTGATTGCATTTATAAATGAAGGGATTGTAAGATAATATACCTACTCATTGATAACGATGATGTCGAGTTCTAAAGTGTAGCACCTATTAGTCAAAAGATCTACCTCTGTGTTCTTTTGACAAATAATGTTGATCACCTTTTGTGTGGACAACCTTGTTAATAGAGTGAATCATTTTGAAAATATTTCTTAGCCTTATATCAACTGGGAAGGAACCAAAATAGAGATGGTGCTTTGTGAGTCAAGAATCTCCCACTATAATTAGTTTGCATATATTAAGAATTGAGGCTTGAAGCAACCCCTAAGAAAGTGCATATGGTTCTTCTTGATTTTTAGTGCCTTGTCTTAGGCCCCAAGAAAAGGATATTTCAACTTATCCACGAAGGTGAATTATAACCCCCACCTCACTCTTGTCACCCCTTGATTGTGCTCAGAGGCACTATAAAAACATAAAACATATTATTTTTTGAAGAAATCCATTGTTTAAAGTCATTTGGAGACATGTGTAGCTTCCAACTTATCATATTTGATGCAAGTTAAGGGGGGAGGATCTATAGATTAATGCTTCACCACAATTTTTCTTCTAATGCATCTAACTACTCAAAAGAGGAGGGAATTAAGGATTTATAGTTTACATTCTCTATGAGTAGTGATATCACACTCTTTGCAACCTCTTTGAATCCAAAATCCTTGCCTTGGAAAATCATGTTGTTTCTCACCAACCATATTTTTTGATAAATGAATTTTGGAAAGGCTATTTTGAAGATTGGTTTCTTTGCAAAGGTTCCTAAGTAGCACTTCTCCCAAGTTTCAAATAATTTTAAAATGTAATTGGGTCATGACAGTTTGGGGGCTAACCCTAGTAAGGTGCTTTCCCAAAATAATTTTTAAAAGGAGCATTCCAAAAATGGGGGAGAATTTTTTTTACCAACTTCCTAACATAGGATACATCTTAATGGGTCATGTATTCCTCTTTTTATTAAGACTTTTGCAGTAAGAATTTTTTTTGGGAGCTAGAGTCGAACATTTTTTTTGACTTTCATAAGACCATTAGGATATCAAATTTTAGCCCAAATTTCTAGCTTAGGGGGCAAACCTTTAAGGAAAATTAGAGCCATAAACTTGTTTGGTAGTATAATTTGAAACATCCCATCCTATGGAATATTCCTCACATTTATAGCCCGGGGCACAACCTGGAATATGGGATTTCAACATATTTGCAAGAGGTTACAAAGAGGGTTGAGTCTAGGATGGATTCCAACCTTTCCTACACCCCTCAATTGTCCATGTAGAAACATCAAACAACGACCCTTTACCTACAAGCCATTCACAAAGAGGGATGTAATGTCGCCATTTTCTTGGGAGACATAAGAAGATGATTTCACTAGCCTATTTAAGTTCCCCGATGCTAGGACGGGGAAATTAATCAAGGGAACACAATTCACCTAGGAGAACACCTTATAAAAGTTCAAGGGGGAGAAAGGGGACATGGGTCTTAGGCTAATTAAAAGTCATTTTTTAATTGTAAAGTGAGAAAACCCACTAAAGTGACTTTATTAAAATAAAAGGTAAAAAGGTGGCGAAAGAGTCAAGTGAGTTATTAAACAGGGGAAATGAGGAGTCTCTCCTCATTCTTGAATTTTTTTATTTGAAAGATATAATTTTGGAGATCTCTTAAAAAATATACAAGGGTTTTTAGAAACCCTCATTCTAGTTGTTGGTTTTGATGTTGAAACGATACACCCTAACTAGTATTGGAGCAGAATCACTCAGATTTTGACATTTCGCTTCATTGTTGATGAAGGAGAAGGAATTAATAGAAAGGTGTAAGTCATAGGTGTTATCTGTTGATTTTATGATATGACTTTTAGTATTTTGTATTCTTCATACAGGTTGAGTTCACATCCTTGAAGTGTCTGAGTCTCAGTACATTTGGAGTGTTGAGTTACTATTTTTTCGCTGGAGCATTTGGTTGGAGTTCCCTTTCTGTGTTTGTTGGCCAGGTACAACACAATTTGGGACATTAAAGGAAGTATGAGGGTAGAATTTATAAAGGGGCTTAGAACCACCTTCCCAGGCCAAAATATATAAGCTTATGAGGCCGGTTTTGGTCACCTTTTGCTAGTAAATTTCCTATCAAGTATTACCATTATTCTTGTGGTCGAGTTGACTCTTCGAAGACTAATTTGGGTTGATAATAAAATTATGGTTCAAGCGTATCATTGTTGAAGGTTGTGTGAGTACCCTTGTCTATTATTGTTCTTGTTGGGGAGTCACTACATTGTTGTAGTTGTTGGAGGAAGTCACAACCATCTTGAGAGGCGTATTGTTGGATTCTACCTTACTAGAGATGCTAAAAGAAGGCTTTTCTATTTGGAGATTGTGTTGCTGGAGCGTACCCCAGGTTCCTTCTTCTTTTGCATTGTAAATTCTTTATACTAGCTAATAAATTTGGAGTTATATTCTTGTTGTAAATGTTATCAATGGGTTGTACTATTTTTGAGTGCAAGATAAATTACATGTTGCTGATTTAGGGTTTTCATTAGTCTATTTTGTGGAACTATGTATCTCTATTTCAAAATAAATTACCACAAAGTGCACCTACAACCATACATATACAAATTGTTTGACAAAAGACCTCAGTGATAAACTCAAAAAAACTAATAAATTTTAGTAGTAATTTCAAGATATACCTAGGGGAGTATCGTATAGTGGTATAAGAGCATGGTCTTGGTATATTGTGTGGTTTGAAGGGAAGATTATAAAAAGCAGTTTGATGAGTACTGAAGACCACTTATTTCTCACCTATAAGAGGAGCTACAAGGGTGGAGAACCCACTCTTAATTGGGAAGAAGAAGAAGTTCCTAAATTAGAAGAAGAGGTTCCTTGTTATGAAACCAGCTCAAGAAAAGATAGAAAAGATAAATCCACGCCTTAGAATTCAGCCTCTTCGAGGGGGAAACCTCCTTTACATTACATAAATGAACAATTTTTCCATGATACAAATGACAAAACCTCCTTTCTATATATAGGAGTCTAAGGAGTCACAATATAATCCAGCCGACCTAACAATAATTATATAAAGCCACAAAAATAATAATAGAGGGATTCTATGGGGCACAAAAATAACAATATGGGGGTAATAGGGGCACAACAATATAAATAAGGGGTATAACTACAATAGTAATGGGGTAATCACTAGTATTATAGGGACCCAACATGCCCCTCTCCTTCAAAAAAGTGTTGTCCTCAACGCTTGCGTAGTTCTGGATACTTCTGCATAAAATTCTCATCCTCCCATGTGGAATCTTCAGCGGATAAGTTCTTCCACTTGATAAGATACTCTGAAATTGATCGATTTCGTAGCTGTCGAGTTCTTGTTTCTGTGACTGCTTCTGGTCCCAATATAATTTTTCCTTCCTCATCAAGTTCTGGCAATATTGTTTGAACTGGGAGCTTGTCGCCTATAACCTTCTTTAAACATGAAACATGGAAAACTGGGTGCAATCGAGAAGCTGCAGGAAGCTCCAATTTGTATGCCATAGTACCAATCTTTTGCAACACCTTGTACGGACCATAATACTTTGGTGATAATTTATTATCCTTCTTAGCTTGCTTTAGGGACATTTGCTTATATGGTTGTAGCCGTAGGAATACCCAATCACCTACATCAAAACTTCTTTCACTGCGATGTTGATCTGCCTGTTGTTTCATTCTATTTTGTGCCAACACGAGGTTATCCTTTAAGAGTTGGAGGACTTGTTGTTGATGTTCGATGTGATGTTCCACTGCCTGAACCTTAGAATTTTCTCTTAAATATGATGTGATGGATGGTGGTTGATACCCATAAAGTGCCATAAATGGGGTCATTTTTGTTGTTGTATGGAAGGAAGTGTTATACCACCATTCAGCCAGAGGCAACCATTTGACCCATTGTGTCTGTTTATCAGATACAAAGCAACGAAGATATCCTTCCAAACATTTGTTTACTATCTCAGTTTGCCCATCAGATTGAGGATGATAAGATGAGCTATGAGCTAACTGAGTACCAAGACAAGAAAATAATTCTGTCCAAAAATTTCCAGTGAAAATGGGATCTCTGTCACTTACAATAATCTTTGGGTTTCCATGTAGCTTTTGAATTGTTTCCATAAATGCAGTAGAAACTGTACTGGCTTTAAATGGATGTGATAATGCACAAAAGTGTGCATACTTGGTAAGTCTGTCAACTACCACCATGATGACACTCTTTCCCTCAGACTTGGGTAAACCTGTGATAAAATCCATTGAAACCTCCTCCCAACGTTGGCTTGGAATGGATAAAGGTTGTAATAGACCCGGTGTCTTAATTGTTTCAACTTTATTTTGTTGGCAAACCAAACATTCTGCCACAAACTTTTGAATATCTGATTTAAGGCCATCCCAAAAAAATTCCTTCTTAACCCTGTGGTAAGTTTTTAAAAATCCTGAGTGCCCTCCTAAGGGAGAAGTGTGCAATTCCATAAGAATCTTTTGTTTTAGCTGGGAATTCTTACAGAGGTATAAGCGATCTTTGTACCATAACGAATCATTTTGCCAGCTAAATGTATCAGACGTACTGGAATCTTGTTGTAGCTTTCGAATAAGTGCCCACACTTCTTCGTCATTCTTCCATTCCTCCCTTGCTTCGTTTATCCAATCTGGTTGGATAATAGAAATGGCGCACAACAATGCTTCCACATCCTCATCCTTTCTTGAGAGTGCATCTGCCACCACATTTTGCTTCCCTTTTTTGTAGATGATTTCAAAGTCATAACCCAACATCTTTGTGACCCACTTTTGTTGCTCTTCAGAGGATAATCTTTGTTCTAAAAAGTATTTAAGGCTATCATGATCCGTTTTTACCTTGAAGTGTCTTCCCATTAGGTAGGGTCGCCATTTCTTAAGTGCATGGAGTATTGCCAACATTTCCTTCTCATAAATAGCTTTGCTTAAAAACTTTCCCTTGATTGGACGACTTTCAAAAGCAATGGGTCTTTCATCTTGCATTAGAACAACACCAATTCCATTTCCTGAAGCATCACATTCCACAATAAAGGTTTTTGTGAAGTCCGGTGTAGCTAAGACCGGTGCTTGGCACATTGCCTCTTTAAGATGTTCAAAGGCCTTTGTTGCTTCCGGAGTCCATGAAAATGCATCTTTCTTCAATAATGTTGTTAGAGGTGCTGCTATTCTCCCATAATTCTTAACAAACTTGCGATAATACCCTGTCAACCCAAGAAATCCTCGCAGATGCTTTATGGATGTGGGGATTTTCCATTCCTTAATGGCTTTAATTTTGCTAGGGTCTACCTTAACTCCTTCATGAGATACAATATGACCCAAATATTCCACCTCCTGGACTCCAAAGAAACATTTGGATCTTTTTGCATATAATTGTTTCTCCTCCAATAGTTGTAGCACCCTGTCAACATGTTCAACATGATCCTTCCAAGACTTGCTGTAGATTAGTATATCATCAAAAAATACTAACACAAATTTTCTAAGGAATGGTTTGAAAATTGAATTCATCAAACCTTGAAATGTTGAAGGTGCATTGGTAAGGCCAAAAGGCATGACCAAAAATTCATAATGACCCTCATGAGTTCTAAATGCCGTTTTTGGAATGTCTTCAATCTTCATTCTGATTTGATGATATCCCGAACGAAGATCCAACTTGGTGAAGTAAATTGATCCATGCAATTCATCCAGTAATTCATCAATGACAGGAATGGGGAACTTATCTTTAATAGTGAGCTTGTTGAGCTCCCTATAATCCGGACACATGCGCCATGATCCATCCTTCTTGTGCACCAATACTACTGGAGCAGAGAAAGAACTTTGACTCGGTTGAATTATACCAGCCTCTAGCATTTCTGCAACCATACGTTCAATTTCACTTTTTGGACATAGGGATATCTGTACGGCCTGATGTTTGGAGGAACACTTCCTGGAATCAGATGAATAGCATGATCATGATCACGCATAGGTGGGAGACCTTTGGGAGTCTCAAATACCTTGGAATGATTGTCCAAGACTTTTTGGAGATCTGGAGAAATAGATGATTCCAATGTGGAAACATCTAGCGAACATAATTGTGCAATTACACCTCTTTGCTCCTTTTTTAGAAGCTTTGTCATACCATTAGAGCTGATTATCTTTCCTGGTTTCCCTGCAATACCCCTTAATTCAACTTCCTTTCCTTCCATAGAAAATTTGATGAAAAGTTCTTGAAAATTAAAAGCTATTGTACCCAAGGATTGTAGCCATTGGACTCCTAGTACAACATCAGCACCTCCCATTGGAATGGAAAGCATTGGGCTAGTCAATACATATTCTCCCATGGATAGCTTGATATTATGGCACTTTCCAGAGCAATTTATTGTTCCTCCATTTGCAATCATCACTTGACACTCTGGTGCTGGATATAGGAAGCAATTCAATTCTTTTGCTACCCTACAATGAATAAAATTGTGGGTGCTTCCTGAATCAATCAACACTATTACCTTTTTCTTCTTGATTTGTCCTTCTATCTTGATGGTTTGAGGAGTGGTAATTCCCGCCAATGCATTACAAGATATGGTCGGATTTATTTGTTCTTCATCTAGGCTTTGTTCCTGGAGTATATCCTCTTCTTTTGACCTTTCTTGCTCCTTTTCTTCTTCCTCTTCACAATCTATGTAGAATAATTTCTTCTCAGCACACTTATGACCTTTAGTGTATTTGCTATCACAACTGTAACAAAGCCCTTTTGCTCTTTTTTCTTCCAATTGTTGTGGTGTCAACCTTATAGGTTGTGGAAGACTAGGGGCAACAACACTTCCGTCTTTATAGTTGTGAGTGGTATGCTTCCTGGTTGCCATAATTTTGCTTTCCATTTTTCTTGCTAACCTGAATGCCTTCTCTAATGAATCAGGTTCCCAAAGGCGAACATCATGTTGGATATTATCCTTTAAAGACCCTATGAACACATCAATCCTATGCTCCTCTGGAATATCTTTTACCCTTATGTTCAATTTTTGGAACTCCTCAATGTGCTCCATTATTGAACCCTTTTGTTTGAGACTTATCAATTGGCTAAAAAAAGTGTTGCTTTTTGTATCCTCATAATGTGCTATCAATTCTTCCGTAAAAATTGCCCAAGTGATAAATTTTTTACGAGAAAAAAGCCATTGATACCATACAAACTGATTTGGTTCCAAATATACAGTTGCCATACGTACCTTTTGTGTGTTTTGCACATTATTGAGATCGAAGAATTGCTCCATCTGTAATATCCATGTGGCGGGATCCTTGCCATCAAACTTCCTCATATCGATTTTTGGAATATGGTGGGTCTTCGATCCAACATTAGAGTCTATGGAATCATGATTAACATTTCTTTTGTTCTCATCATGAGTTTCCTTTACTACCTTTTCACCATTAGTATGTATTTCTTGTAGAAAATTTGTCAAATCTGTCTTCAAATCTGCCATGTCTGTCTTCAAATCTGTCTTCAAATCATCCATCTTAGCTTCCATGCCCTTTATCTTAGATTCCACACCATTTATCTTAGATTCCACGCCATTTATCTTAGATTCCACGCCATTTATCTTAGCTTCTGTTAGCTTTTGTGAGCGTGACATTTGTTGCACTTGTTCTTGTAATTTTGATATATCATGTAGCATTTCTTCCTCTTCTTCATGAGTCATGCTAGAGCTTTCAGGTTCCTTACTAGGTGTTTGCATTTTCTTTCCTCGGGGCATCAGTTACCGATAATAATGCTTTACTATGCCCTTTGAATTCCTTCAAACCAAGCTTACGCAAAAATAAAAAAAAAAAATACACACCTTTTTTCACTTTGTAGAAGCCTGATATTGAATCTGATGTATCTCTGTAATTTTGGATCATCCAGTTCTGAAATTGCAACTTGTAGTAGCCTTCTGCGTCCTCTTTCCAATGCCACAAGTCTGACCCAAATTGGATTCTCCAAGGAAGAGTTATGCGAAATCTCCCACAGTGACTTGATTATAGACTAGTTCAGTAGAGCAAACTTGTACGACGTGCCACGAGTCACTGTTTCAACCTATGGATCTGCAAAACACCTGCAAGAAACTATAGTCCGTCCTCTTTCTGTACCTTCTTACGAAATTTCAATCCGATCCCCAGAGAGAAAGTTATGACGATTTTCCCCAGGTCACCTGTTTTGAATGTAATTCAGGAGTCTGCAAAAAGACCAACTTCCTCAGATCATATCTCCGCAAATATCGCGCGAAAAGCTCTGAAATTCGGACCCAAGGTTCAGCGCGATTTCTTCTCAAATGGATTTTTTTTGTGACTTCTGAAACGTCACAAAAAAAAGTTATAGCGAAAATTCCACGATGACCTGTTTGGAGCAGCGAAACCCTAGAATCCAAAGCTCTGATACCAAATGTTATGAAACCAGCTCAAGAAAAGATAGAAAAGATAAATCAACGCCTTAGAATTCAGCCTCTTCGAGGGGGCAACCTCCTTTACATTACATAAATGAACAATTCTTGGATGATACAAATGACAAAACCTCCTTTCTATATATAGGAGTCTAAGGAGTCACAATATAATCCAGCCGACCTAACAATAATAATATAAAGCCACAAAAATAACAATAGAGGGATTCTATGGGGCACAAAAATAACAATATGGGGGTAATATGGGCACAACAATATAAATAAGGGGTATAACTACAATAGTAATGGGGTAATCACTAGTATTATAGGGACCCAACATTCCTAAAGGAGAAAAAGAAGGAGAAGTATGGTCTAAAAGGGGTGAGGCAACCATGGGAGATAGGGAGACCTGAGAGTTTAACAGTATGGTTAGCATTCCAAATGATTTGGCCAAGGGCCAAAAGTTGATGATGCACTGATGGGAAAATATGCCAATAACAAATTTGGGGAACAACAAAAGAAGGAACCCATTAACAGTGAAGGAATTAATAGTGGATAAGGTGGCCATGCATGTACAACCATGCAAATCCACCCACACATATACAACATGTCATTTAGACCCACTATGCCACAATTTGTATATGAGGCAACAACAAGAAAAATGTTGTTAGTTGATCTAGATGAGACTTTAGGGGCATATCTGGAGGAGTATAGGAAGCGGGGATAAGACTTTCAAGCAACCATGGCTTTCATAGACTTTTGCAACCTCAAAATGAGAAATAATCTTAAGGAAGCTAAGAGAGCTATGATAAGGAATAGGAGCTACAAAACACACTAGGGAAAATGACCCTCTCATGTTTTGAAGGATCACCAAAATTTTTAGCTAGATCATGGGTTCAAAAGTCAGACACATATTTCCATCTCCATAAGATGACAGAGACATATTCCATTAAGTTAGCTACATTACATTTGGATGGTGAGGGTCATGCTAGCATAAACACATACGTTGAGTTGACACAAAATCTCATTGAACTTTTTTATAAGAAATACCAAGAAATTCACACTAGAGACCTAGCAAAACTCAAGTAGACTAGCAGTCCATAGTCATATATCTCATATTTTTAGAGGTTGGTAGTGATGGTCACCGATATATCCAATTCTCGATTGGTGATGTTCTTTACTAAGGGGATATATGAGCCTCTGTGAATTTGGGTTAGCTAGATCATGGGTTCAAAAGATGGACACACATTTCCAATTGCATCAGATGATAGAGACATATGCCATTAAGTTAGCTACCTTACATTTGGATGGTGAGGCCCATGAATGGTGGTACCATGGGTTAGTGACTTTTGGTCATGTTAGCATAACCACATACATTGAGTTTACACAGAATCTCATTGAACTTTTTGATAAGAAATACCTAGAGATTCACTTCAAAGAGCTGACACAACTCAAGTAGATTGGCAGTCCATAGTCATATATATCAAATTTTTAGAGGCTAGTAATGATAGTCACCGATATATTTGATGCTAGGTTAAGGCTTATAAGTTTTCCATTTTTAAGGATTCAATTAGTGGAACCGGAGACATGCAAGATGTTGTTCCTAAGATCATGTTTCCTTTTATATCATCCTTTTCCCAGAAGAATAAAGAGGTTAAAGATTTTCAAAGGGAGTGGACCAAAAAACCATCTAGGATGAGGATACTCGAAAAGAACTGAGGAAGAAGCAAAGTCCCATTACATTTAGATCTACTCAAATACTGATAATGATGCGGAGAAGAGGTAGAGAAAAATACAGAAGCAAGGCAATGTGCGGAGACATAATAGTATAGGGCTAAAGGACTTGTTATTGCACCCGTGTCAGGACTTCCCAGATACCATACCTTTAAAGTCAAGGAGGTTTTGTTGGGATAAAAGGTGATAGTGATGATTATAGTGGGGCCACCCACAACTTTACAGATGCAACTATGCTAGATTGGAGGGATATTTTGATAGAGGTTTGATGGTTTCATAGTAGTCATACTGGGTGGTCATCAAATGGATTACACTAGATGGATCCAAAAACTGAAGATAACCATGGGGAATTACACATTGACAGGTGAATTCTTTGTGATGGATGTACTCGATGCCAAGGTGGTAATAAGAGCTTAGTGTATTTATTCCATTGAGAGGTACACTACTAATTAGAGAAGGATGGATATGGAGATCACCGACCATGATGATAAAAAGGTAGTCTTGTGGGCCATGTGTCAATATCCATCCAAGATAATGTCCTTTCATAGCATAGAGGCAATATTTCTTCATGGAGACATAGAGTGGGCAGTTGAGTGCTATATTTATGATAGGGAGCCACCAGATCAGCCTCAATAGTATCTTGATGATATCCATGTATTACTTCATAAAAATCAAAAGGATTTTGATGATATTCATCTGGGTATATGCCCATATGGAGGATTTGAGCATATCATATAATTAAAGGAAGGGGTTCAAACCATCATAACCCACCCTTACTGCCACCCCAAGGTGTAAAAGGATGAGATAGAAAAGGATATCAAGGAGTTATTAATGTTGGGTCACACTTCGTCCTAGTTCTAGTCATTTTACTTCTTCATGGTGTTGACAAAGAAGAAAGATGGAAACTTGAGGATGTGTATCAAATACCAATCACTTAATAGGAAAATAATAAAATTATGATATCCAATTATAATAATTGATGTGTTAATGGATGAATTGATGGGAACCAAATACTTCTCGAATATAGATCTTTACTTTGGTTACCATCAAATCGAGGCTCAGGAACAAGATATATTGAAGACATAATTTTAGTGCCATCACGAGCACTATGAGTTTTTGGTTATGCCATTTTGGCTAACTAATGCCCCCACTACATTTCAGTCTTGCATGAGCCACGTGTTTAATAAACAATTGCAGAAGTATTTGTTGGATTTCTTTGATGACATACTCATTTACAATAGTACTTGGGAGGATCATCTTAGGCTTTTGGACGAGGTGTTGGGAATTTTGGAAGATCAACAACTCTATGAAAAAGAGTCAAAATGTGAGCTTGGTATGATTGAGATTCTTTACTTGGGGGCACATGATTAGGGGAAATGGAGTATAGGTACATAAGGAGAAAATCAGGGCAATCATTAAGTGGCTTACCCCAAAAATTATGATAGAACAAAAAATCTTCCTAGGTCTCTACACTTATTACAGGAAGTTTGTTAAGGTGTTCTCTCAACTAAAAGCACCTCTTACAAACCTAACTAAGAAGGGAGATTTCAATTGGATAGATGAGGCACAACCATCCGTTGAGAGGATGAAATATGTGACGAGTTCATGTCATGTGCTAGATTTGATAGACTTCACTCAACCATTTATCCTTAACTGTAATGCTTCAGGCACAAGGATAAGAGTTGTGTTGTTGTAGAATAACCATCCCATTACTTTTGAGAGGCCTAAAATAGTGGAATATGAGTGGAAATACTCGATATATGATAAGGAGATGTTTTCCATCATGCACGCATTGGCCAAATTTAGATAGTACTTGGTGGGGAACAAGTTTAAAGTGAAGACGTATCGTAACAACTTAAGGTTCCTCATGGAGTAGAAAGAATTGAGTGAGAGAAAATAAAAGTGGATCTATAAATTACAAGAATATGGTTTCAAGGTTGAGTATGTTAAGGGAAAGAACAATATGGTAGCTGATTCCCTTTCTATAATACTACCCACTCTCCCTCTCATGGAGATTTTAGTTGATTGGAAATCTCTCTTACTAGTTGAATACTCCAAGAACAAGTTTTCTTATGAGATCCTTCATGGGTTGATCTAGGATGATAGGAACCATGTTATTGATGATATCTTTTATTACAAAGATAAAATCTACCTAGTACCCAACTCTTAGCTTAAAGAAAAAAGTCATGCAGGCAACACAGAACTCACCATAGGCACTCGAAAACTTATAGGCATATCAGGGAAAGATTCATGTGGAAAGGCCTTAAGATAGATGTGGTGAGGTTTGTGAGGGAGTGCAACATATTCCAACATAATAAAGAAAATAATACTCATTTGGTAGGGTTATTTCATCTAGTTCCCATTTCAGAGCAAAAAAATTGAAAGCATTTCGATAGACTTCATCACAAGGCTACCTCAAGTGCATGGGAAGGATTGCATCTATATGTTGGTTGAGATACCCAAAAATTTTGCACACTTCTTCTCCATACAATCCTGATATTTGGCATCACAAGGAGCATAGTTATTATTCAAAGATATATTCCAATTACATGAACTGCCAAAGACCATTATTAGTGAGAGGGACATCTGATTCATAGGAGGATTTTAGCACGAGTTGTTCATGTTGGTTAGGACAAAGTTAATGTTGAGTACTAGTTACCATCCACAGGCTAATGGGAAAACTGAGATAGTCAATAAATTGTTGGAGGGATGTTTGAGAAACTTTTTGTCGGGCCAACTGAAAGCTTGGATAAAGTGGTTTCACTTGGGAGAGCATTGTTATAACACCACTTATCACATGTTGATTGGGATTAATCCCTTCATAACCTTGTTTGGGTATGATGCAACAACATTTGTAGATTTGGTGTTTGGATACAACAAAAAACCTAAAGCTAAGGAATAGATTCAAAGAGTCACCACATACTGCGACTTCTCAAAGATAATTTGTAGATGGCTTAGAATCAATAGAAGATTTATGCATATGGGCATTGGGTGGAGCATATCTTTAACGTGGTGGACCTAGTATATCTTCCTTTGCATCCCTACCAACAATCATCACTTAAAAGGAAGGGGCCAAATAAATTGAAACCCAGATTCTATGGGACCTTTAGGATTGTGAGGCGTATATGACATGTGGCCTATGAGTGTAAGATACATAATGTCTTCCATGTTTGATGCCTCAAGAATGCCCTGGGGCAATACTTTTTCAATTCTACTAAGCTTACCCCATTGGACGAAGACGCAAAGTTGATTATGATCCAGGGAAAAAAATCAGAGGTAAGGGAGTGCAAGCTAAAAAAACATAACCATTGAAGAATATCTTGTCAAATGGAAATATTTTCTTGTTAAATATACCACATGGGAAGGGGAAAAGTGCTCCAACATCCTGGATCGAACTTGCTTGAGGACAAGAAATCTTGGGAAGGGAGGACTATAATGTAGCCATTCACTTAGGAGACATAAGGGGATGATCCCTCTATCTTAATTAAGTTCTCGTAAGCTAGGATGGGAAAATTAATCAAGGGAACACAATTTTCCTAGGAGAAAACTTTATAAAACTAAAGGGGGAAAAGGGGACATCGGTCCTAGGCTAACGAAAAGTCACTTTTAAATTATAAAGTAAGAAAAACCACTAAAGTGACTTTATTAAAATAAAGGTAAAAAGATGGAAAAAGACTCAAGTGAGTTATAAAAAAGGGGAATGAGGAGTCACTCCTCATTTTTGCATTTGTTCACTTGAAAAATAGAATTTTGGAGATCTCTTGAGAAAGAGACCACAATGTTTTGAAACCCTCATTTTGGTTTCTTGTTTCGATGTTGAAACTATACACCCTACCTAGTGTTAGAGCGGAATCAGTCAGATTTTGACATTGGGCTTAATTATTGATGAAGGAGAAGGAATTAACATAAAGGAGTAATGCATAGGTGTTATCAATTTATTTTATAATCTAAATTTTGGTATTATACATTCTTCATACAGGCTAAGTTTACATCCTTGAAGAGGTCGAGTCTTAGTACAATTTGAATGCCAAGTTACTAATGTTTCTCTAGGGAATTTGGGTCAAGTTCCCCTTCTATGTTTGTTGGCCAAGTACCACTCAAACCTAGGCCATTAAAGGAAGTCCAAGGAAATTTTTTATAAAAGGTTTGAGAACCATCTTCCCAGTCTGATTTTTGTCAGCTTATGAGGCCAAGTTTTGTCACCTTTTCTTGTTCGAGTTCCTTTCAAGTATTATCATTGTTCTTGGGGTTGTTTTGACTCTTTGAGGATTGAGTTGGATTACTGATAAAAATTTTGGTCAAGCGTATCATTTTTAAATGTTGTATGAGTACCTTTGTGTATTGTTACTCTCGTTTAGGAGTCACTACATTGTTGTAGTTGTCGAAGGAAGTCACAACCATCCTAAGGGGTGTCCTTTTGCAGTCAACATTGTTGGAGCTGCTAAAAGAAGTCTTTGTTATTTTGGAAGATGGAATTTTTAGAGCGTACCCCAAGTTCCTTATTCTTTTTTCAATGTAAATTTGTTATGTCAACTAAAATATTTGGAGTTATATTGTTGTTGTAAACACTATTAGTTCATTATGCTATTTCTCAGTGCAAGATAAATTACATGTTGCTGATTTAGAGTTTTCATTAGTCTCTTTTGTGGCACTGTGCATCTTTGTTTGAAAATAAATTATCAAAAAGTGCACCTACAACCATATGTATACAAATTATTTGACAAAATACCTTAGTGAAAAATTCAACAAAACTCATAAATTTTAGTGGGAATTTCAAGATATACCTTGGGGTGTAACAACCAACCCCACATTTACCCAGTTTTACAAGCTCGCTAGGGTAAATATGAGTTGAGAGTTACTATACGTGACCCAATCTCCAAGATTAAGTTATTGAAATGGGGTCCAATTGACAAACCTTACTGCATCACCCAGAACACATGATCACCCAGATATTAAACGATTTCCACTGGTGAACCTTTCTATAAGCTAGAACCACTTTCAGCGAAGCTTTAAAGCTCGGTCGCATGCATGCAGTCTTTTCCATGCGTCCAAAAGGCTCCAACTACACGCATAAATATTCCTCCACATGGCTACAGTTGAGATTTCTTAGTTCTGTGCTTGCGGCCAGGGACTTTGTTCCAAAATTTTAAGCCAGCCTATAGGCCAACTGCCCAAAATTGACCAAAAATCTCCCAAAAAGGTTTCTAAGTCTTCTCATCCTATTTCTAGGCTCTATTCTTATTCAAGCTCGCCAAACAAACACCATTCATTTAGGAAAACATATTGTAAACATAGTACTTGTGAATCGTGAATTCATAACTATTCATTGTCTCATTAGTTTCATCAAAGAGTCATCAAGAAGGCTCACTGCCCTCTCATACTAGCTGGAACAAAGACTTGTTAGCTCATGCATTCATATAACTACTCAATATCTTGTCAAACCATGAACAAGATCAATAACAAGAGCACATCATATAATAAGAGTGTACCATGCCTGTAACCAACATTTAACCAGAATGAAGCCATGGAAAACTAGTCATAAAATCAACACAGTAACCAATACTTGTTGTTATAGGCTATTTTGTCTCATCTAATCAATCAACCTCCTAATGGGATCATTCACATCCTATTCCCCCTTTACATAATTATTTCACAAAGCCCTATTCATGATTTTCTCATTCCCTAGAGTTTCTTCTCTAAACTACATCATCTGAGCCAGTTTTAGGACCAACACACCCTGGCCTCTTGTTGTATAGTGTTCACCTACATGTTGCTCCACTGTGGCATGTGTCGATCACCTACAAGTTTCTCCCCTTTGCACCTGTGTTGGTTCTAGAAATTTGGGGAAAAGAGAGAGAATCCTGAAATCTCCATTTCCAGAAGCTTCTAGTATCTGTTGTAACCATTTACCTCAAATAAAATTTTTGAATCCTATCCTATCCTACTTTGGAGTTTCCATACCTTATCCTTAGATCTCATCCTCCCATCAAGAGTGGATCTCAATCCCAATATTGGAAAAAGGATAATAACTCCCAACTTACCTCACTCCTCTAATATTTACAACTTTCCATATGCAAGGGGTTGGATTTTGGAGAGTGACTCTACCCTTATGTTGTTGTTGTGAGAGTTATCCTTTCATGCATTTGGGGTGATTGGAGGTACACTTTGTGACAAAGGAAGGATAAGAGAAACACCTATTTATGGTTGTAACTCACTCCATTTATATTAATACAAAGAGTTATTTGTTTTCCTATACGTGATATCGTTATTTCATGTATTTCAATACCATGTTGAACTTGTTGGAAATAATACTGAGGGGGGGGGTGAATCAGTATTATCAGGTCAATTATTTTTCATTTCACAATCAGATTTGTATATGCTACTTCAGTTAGTAAAAACCGCGTATGTACGCAACTGCAGTTAAGGAAACTAGCGTATAACCAGCAGAATTGTAATTTAAATTATTCTTCAGATGTTGATCATTAATCTGTGCATCAAACCATATAAACAGTAACCAGGAACAATAAAACAAAACAGGCAGTCACACATAAGAACACAAAATATAAGGTGGAAACCCAATGTGGGTGAAAACCACCTGCTGTAATTCGTCTCTATCTTCTTTTAATTAGAAACTTCTTTTTACAATGTTTCTGTACTGGTGTAGTCTCATACCAGCACGCAGGATGCTACCTGCAGAAGGCTACAACCTTCTCTCATTCTCTAGCTTCTCCTGGAAGGGAGATACAACCCCCTTAGCTCTTGTACTACCTGAGGTACTAGTATGTAGGTGCTGACCTACAAAAGGCTACAACCTTCTTTTTTCTTCCAGGGACCACGTTTCATAAATTTTCAGACTGGATCCATGAATAACATCAACAAAACATAAAGTATATCTGCATCAACCAATCTCCTTTGTACAAACCAATATTGAATCAACCAATCACTTCTCAGAAAGTTGTAACCAGAATACAGTAATAGTAACCAGAACCAATCCTGAACCCAGAACACTGTAACAATAAACAGAAGTAGCTAAAACATATTTCATGAGACGTACGCTACTTCAATATGCAGAACTTGTGTGCATACACTGATGTATTAAGGAAAACTGGCGTATACACTGTTTTGAATCACTAAACTAGCGTGTATACATGCCTTTGCTGTGCCAAACCTGCGTACAGATCTATAAAAGACAATTTTCCCTTTTCAAATATTCAAACATCAGTTATACCCAGATTATCAGATTTATAGATCAAGTCATGCACCAAATATAACAGATCAAAATCACACAAAGATACTACTATTCAAGCCTTAAGATCTTGACCCATCAATTAAACTTATCCTTCTTCTAGTGCTCAGGTTCCACCTTGGTTCAGATCCAACTATGGACCATAACCCAATTCTAGATCTTGCTCTCCATTAGATATTCAATGCTTGAGTGAATGCCTTTGCCTAATGATCTCCTTCCCATTTTATATTCTTAGGCCTTACTCAATACCATGGTCCAAAACCATAGAGAATCAATACCATGGACCCAATACCTGGGTTCAACACTTCGGACGAGATACCATGGTCCAAAACCATAGGTCCAAATACTAAAGACAAAATACCATGGACCAAAAAATAAGTTTTCCCACATGTACGTGTTTTTTCTTGCATGAATGTGCATGCATACGTATACACGCCTTTTGATCATCGATCCCACGTGTATACGTGACTTGGTTAAGAGGAACCTGCATATATCTCTTTTTCTTTCATTCTGAGAGCCTGAATTGTGATCTGTCATTTGAGTGAGTTGCCATCAAGGACAACACCTGTGTCATAGTGCCAAACCTGTGTCATAATGCCAACAATCTCCCCCTTTGGACTTGATGGAAACCCCAAGTCACTCAAAGTCATTCTCCCCCTTTGTCAACAATGTCAAAAGGTTATGCTCCCCCTGAGTACATGCTGAAATCTTTGCTCTGCTGTGCTATCCATGCTCCCCCTGACTGTGGGCAAGGTCTGCAAAAGATGTTTTTCAAGAAGAAACATGACTTTATACATCATAAATGACCTTCCTATCACCAAGGACTCTATACATACATCCATCTCCCAACCAAGTGGGGATCCACCAATATTGAGTCATCCACCCAACCAAGTGGGGATACACCAAAATTTTACACATGATAAAACAAGAATATTACATCATCCATCCCAGGCATAGTTGGGAAACCAACATAGGCTGTTACATGACCTCGATAATAAAAGAAAAACATGACATAGAGACTAAATATCTAAGACAAGACTATGATAGTCATCAGCAACTAGCAGCATGTGTCAATCATCATTTAGACTAGCAACCATGATCTCCCTCTGCACCTATTCCACCTGAAACAAAAATAGCTGTGAAAATGAACAAAGATCTTCTAAGATAATGCCAACAATGCATTATTAGAAATATATGCTCCCCCTGAACCTGTGCCAGATGGTCTCTATCAAACCCATTTCAGACTCTTTTCATCCTGAGTCTGGCCCCACAATTTTTCTTCAAACCAACATATACGCAACTGTATCCACAGAAACCGGTGTATGTACGCGGATACGCTTCATGAAACTCATGTACAACCACTGTTCTCTGAAACATATAATTTCAACAGCAAGATGATGCATCAAATACTCCCAACTTCTGTCTGAGTTATTCAAATGTCTCTCTGGGTAGTGGTTTGGTGAGTATATCAGCAACTTGTTCTTTGGAGGGGACATACTCCAATTTGACCTTTTGTTCAAGCACTTGTTCTCAGAGAAAATGATATTTGATAGGTATGTGCTTGGTCTTCGAATGCATGACTGGATTCTTTGAAATACTGATTGCACTTGTATTATCACAAAAGATGGAGATAGGTGGAGTACAAGTGATTTGAATGTCTTGCAATGTTTGCATCATCCAAAGGAGTTGTGTGCAACAAGATGCAGCAACCACATATTCTGCTTCAGCTATAGATAAAGAAATTGAGCTTTGTTTCTTACTGAACCAAGATACTAATCTGGAACCCATAAAGAATGCACCACCACTAGTGCTTTTTCTGTCATCCACGCTTCTTGCCCAATCTGCATCTGTATATGCATGAAGTGTGAGATCTGTATCTCTAGGATACCATAAGCCATAGTTTTGAGTTCCTTGAAGATACTTGAAAATTCTCTTAACTGCCTGAAGATGAGTTTCCTTTGGATTTGCCTGAAATCTTCCAACTATTCCCACTACATGCATGATGTCTGGTCGGGTACCTGTTAGATAGAGCAGACTACCAATCATGGATCTATAGGTTGGTTGATGTACTGCTACTGATTCATCATTTGCACTGAGGTTGCATCCTGTTACCATAGGGGTACATATTGGTTTCGAATCCCATATTTCTTCAAGATCTGCTTGAGGTACTTTGTTTGTGATAGAAAAATACCGTCTTTGTTTTTTTGGACTTGTAAACCAAGAAAATATGTGAGGTCACCAAGCAGGGACATTTCAAATTCTTTTTTCATCACCAAGGCAAAGTTTTGACTCATGTCTTCTTCATTGCTACCAAAGATGATATCATCAACATACACAACAAGTATTAGCAACTTATCATTGTCAATTTTTATATATAGATTGCTATCTGTTGATCCTTTTGTAAAACCTTGTTGATGAAGGTACTTATCCAAATGATAATACCAAGCCCTTGGAGCCTATTTAAGGCCATAGAGAGCCTTTTTAAGTCTGCATACAAGTTTTGGATCATTTCCAAGGACAAACCCATCTGGTTGCTCAATATACACTTCTTCTTCCAAGTCTCCATTCAGAAAGGTAGATTTCACGTCCATTTGATATACTTTGAACTTCTAAAAGCTATAAAGAGCAAGAAACATTCTTATCGCTTCAAGTCTGGCAACTGGTGCAAAATTTTCTTCAAAGTCTATACCTTCTTGTTGAGCATACCCTTTGCAAACAAGTCTGGCCTTATTTCTAATAACATCTCCATTCTCATTCAGCTTGTTTTTGAATATCCATTTTGTCCCTATGACATTCTTATCATTTGGTCTAGGAACCAACTCCCAAGTGTTATTCTTTTCAATCTGCTCAAGTTCTTCATTCATGGCCTTGACCCAGCATTCATCTTTGCATGCTTCACTTACATTTTGTGGTTCAGTGGAGGAGAGCAATGCTAGATAGCTTGAAGCTTCTGAAATAGTTCTTCTTGTTTGTACACCTGCCTCTTTCTGTCCCAAAATTTGAGTCTCTAGATGATTCTTCTGGACGTACCTGGATGGAGTCTTTTCTTCTACCCTTATCTATTCTTCTGGTGCCTCATAGGTTTCTTCTTCATCATTAGTCTGATTTGATGTTGAAGGATAGTCCTCATCATCTTCGAAATCTTTGGATTTTACCTACCTTGGATTGTTTCCTGCTTCATCAACCACCACATCAATACTTTCAACAATTTTTCCAAGTCTTTTATTGTAACACTTATATCCTTTACTTCAGGAAGAGTAACCAAGAAGAATGCCTTCATCTGCTCTAGGTTCAAACTTGCCAAGGTTTTCATCAGTCCTTTTGATGTAACATTTGCTTCCAAATATTTTGAAGTATTTGACTGTAGGAGTCTTACCATACCACAGTTCATGAGGAGTTTGAGTGTTGTTCACCCGGACGTTTTTTTTGTTGAGAATGGTAACGGTAGCAAATGCAGCTTCACCCCAGAAGGTTGCGGGAGTTCCAGACTCATCAAGCATAGCATGAGCCATTTGTTGAACTGTTCTGTTCATCCTTTCCACTACTCCATTTTGCTAAGGAGTCCTTGTAGTAGAGAATTCTCTTCTTATTCCATGTTCTTCACAAAAATCGAAAAATTCATCTGAGGTAAATTCCCCTCCTCGATCAGACCTGAGGCATTTGATTCTGCGATCTGATTCATTTTCAACCAAGGCTTTGAAAGCTTTGAACTTTTCGAAGGCTTCATCTTTATGCTTCAGAAGTCCTATCCAACACATCCTGGAAAAGTCGTCAATGAACAATATAAAGTACTCCTCCCCACGAGGTGACTTTTTCCTTGATGGACCACATAAATCAGTATGGACAAGTTCAAGTGGCCTACTAGCTAATCCTTCCTTCTCAGGGAAATTAGTTCTAGTTTTCTTACCAAACTGACATGATTTGCATATTGTATTTTCTGGAATTCTAATATTAGGGAGATCACAAACCACTTGATATCTGCATGCTTTCCTTATTTGAGAGAAGCTTAGATGCCCCAATCTTCTGTGCCATAGCCAGTGTTCATCATTCTTGCTTAGATAGCATTGTTGTTGTCCTCCCTTGAGTATGTATAAGTTATTTGGAGTTCTTATGCCTTTGATCATTGTTTCTCTTGTATCAAGCTCACGAACAATACATCCATTTGACCGAAATATTACCTCATTTCCTTGATCACACATTTAACTGACACTTAATAGATTATGCTTTAAGCCATCAACATACATAACATTTCCAGCTTTGACCTTTTCTTTCAAAAGAACAGAACATTTACCTTTTATGAGTGCACGGGTGTCATTTCCAAATGAGACCTTCCTTTCCTTTTCTAAGGCACTATATGACTGAAGTTTTTCTTTATCACCTATCATATGTTTCGAGCATCCACTGTCAATGTACCACTGATTTTCCTACCCTTTCGCATATAAGGCTATACCACATCTTTTTGGTTGAGGTTCTTTCTTTTTCCATGTTTTGGGACTCAATGAAGCTTGCTCCTTTGTTTGCCGAAACCTACTCCTGAATTCAGAATCTTCATGACCGAAGTTGTTACAAATAGAACATTCTATTTCATTTTCAAGAGCAAAAAATTTATTGTAGGTTCTTTTCATGATCCCAATCATACTCCTTTGTTTTTGAGATTCTCTAGTCATGATGTTCTTGTAGGCAACACATTGAGTAGCTTTGTGTCCAAAGTTATGACAAGAGAAACATTGCCCATTGAAGAAATTCCTGCGATTATCAAACCTATCGACCAAATGATTGTAGTTTCCATTGACATCCATTCTTGAGGCAAATTGAGAATGATTTACTTGCAGTTGGTTGTAGCTTCTGTTCATCCTTGAAGTAGATTGCCCCCGATTTACTTGGTGATCTCTATCCATTCTTGAAGTAAATTGTCCCTGATTTACCTGGTGATCTGCATTATGCCTTTGCTATCGGTTGCCAACTTGTTCACTTCTCCTTGCTGCATCAAGATAACTTTTGGAGGTGGATGGCTTCTGTGCTTGAGATGCTTCTTCAGTATATCCAAGACCTGTCTTGATTAGAGGAGAGTGATGTACTTTGATAATCTCATCTAAAGTTTCAGATCCTTTAGCAAATCTAAGATTAAGAGCTTTTGTTTTCTCAATATCTTTTCTAAGTCCCACAATTTCACATTCTAACTTTTCATTGTGTTTTTCCCTTTCAGCAAGTTGGAATGTCAGAGTATCTATAATCATATTCTTTTCTTCTAAACAAATTTTAAGTTTAGAAATTTCTTCATAAAGACCTTCTTCATCTATAGCATCCAAGAAATTATCATCTTCAAAAGCCATCAAAAGTCTATAATCATTACATTGTTCATCTTCATCACTATTTGAAAATCCATCACTGTCTTCATGTGTATAATAGCTCTTCTTACTTACATTCTGTTTTCTGTTCCATCTAACTGGTTCCTTACCTTTGTCAAGCTTATCTTTATGAGGACACTTGGCTGCATAGTGATCAACTCTTCCAGAAGCAAAGCATTTAAAAGGTAGCTTACCTCTGAATCTTCCAGAACCCCGTTCAAAGTTCTTGCCAAAGTTTGATTCTTCCTCTCCTTCTGACATATGTCCTGACTCATTGTATTCTCCTTTTCCTGAGGCTTTGAATGTAGATTCTCTCATGTCTAATGGTCCTCATTTTCTCATTTCGAAAGCAGTTAGGATTCCATGTAGCTGTGACATGGTAATGCTCTATAGATTCTGCTTTTCTTCTATGGCAGAAACTTTTGATTCAAACTTAGAAGACAAAGATCTTAGAACCTTTTCAACCAAAGTAACTTCTTTTATCTCTTCACCCAAATTTTTCATACGATTAACAATCTCATCTATACGTAAGAAATAATTAGCCACACTTTCATCATTGTGCATTCTGAGATTTTCATATTGAATTATGAGAGTTTGTAGTTTTGCACGTTTTACCTGATCGTCTCCTTCATAGCTCAGAATGATCTTGTCCCATATTTCTTTTGTGGTTTTGAGCTGCATAACCTTGACGAATTTTGATTGAGATAAACTCCCTAATAGAGTATTGACAGCCTTTGCATTTGTTTCATACTACTTCTTACTAGCCGTATCTATAGGAGTTGCAGATGGAAATGTTTATCCTGTTTCCACGATATCACAAACTTTTGTACCAAGAGATTGAAGATAGGCTGTGATTCTTACCTTCCAATAGACGAAGTTGCTTCCATCAAAGATTGGTGGCCTGATAGATGCCTCCTTTTTGTAGTTGCTCATGATGATAGATCTTCCTTCAAGCGATCAAGCTTCTTCTGAAGGACCTGCTCTGATACCAATTGTTGGAAATAATACTGAGAGGGGGGGTGAATCAGTATTATCAGGTCAATTATTTTTCATTTCACAATCAGATTTGTATACGCTACTTCAGTTAGTAAAAACCACATATGTACGCAACTACAGTTAAGGAAACTAGCGTATAACCAGCAGACTTGTAATTTAAATTATTCTTCAGATGTTGATCATTAATCTGTGCATCAAACCATATAAACAGTAACCAGGAACAGTAAAACAGAACAGGCAGTCACACATAAGAACATAAGATATAAGGTGGAAACCCAATGTGGGTGAAAACCACCTACTGCAATTCGTCTCTATCTTCTTTTAATTAGAAACTTCTTTTTACAATGTTTCTGTACTGGTGCAGTCTTATACCAGTACGCAGGCTGCTACCTGCAGAAGGCTACAACCTTCTCTCATTCTCTAGCTTCTCCTGGAAGGGAGCTACAACCCCCTTAGCTCTTGTACTTGATGAGGTACTAGTACGTAGGTGCTGACCTACATAAGGCTACAACCTTCTCTTTTCTTCCAAGGACCATGTTTCTTAAATTATTAGACTGGATCTATGAATAACATCAATCAAACATCAAGCATATTTTCATCAACCAATCTCCTTTGTGCAAACCAATACTGAATCAACCAATCACTTCTCAGAAAGTTGTAACCAGAATACAGTAACAGTAACCAGAACCAATCCTGAAATCAGAACACCGCAACAATAAACAGAAGTAGCTAACACATATTTCATGAGACATATGCTACTTCAATATGCAGAACCTACGTGCATACGCTGATGTATTAAGGCAAACCGGTGTATACACTATTTTGAATCATTGAACTAGTGTGTATACGCGCCTTTGCTGTGCCGAACTTGTGTACAGATCTATACAAGACAATTTTCCCTTTTCAAATATTAAAACATCAGTTATACCCAGATTATCAGATTTATAGATCAAGTCATGCGCCAAATATAACAGATCAAAATCACACAAAGATACTACTATTCAAGCCTTAAGATCTTGACCCATCAATAGAACTTATCCTTCTAGCGCTCAGGTTCCAACTTGGTTCAGATCCAACTATGCACCCTAACCCAATTCTAGATCTTGCTCTCCATAAGATATTCAATGCTTGAGTGAATGCCTTTGCCTAATGATCTTCTTCCCCTTTTATAGTCTTAGGCCTTACTCAATACCATGGTTGAAAACCATAGAGAATCAATACCATGGACCCAATACCTGGGTTGAACACTTCGAACGAGATACCATGGTCCAAATACCAAGGACAAAATACCATGGACCAAAAAATAAGTTTTCCCACATGTACGTGATTTTTCTTGCATGAAAGTGCATGCATATGTATATGCGCCTTTTGATCATCGATACCGTGTGTATACACAACTTGGTTAAGAGGAACCTGTGTATATCTCTTTTTCTTTCATTCTGAGAGCCTGAATTGTGATCTGTCATTTGAGTGAGTTGCCATCAAGGACAACACCTGTGTCATAGCGCCAAACCTATGTCATAATGCCAACAGAACTATTGAATAAAGTAGATATATGATGCTACATAGACCTTGTATGAGTTGTGTAGGTTCTAATTTTGGTAGTTTGAGCTAGGATTGGAGCATTCAAGCCAAATAAGGAGCGAAAGATATGACATATTCCAAGTAGGTTTCATCCCCTCATCTACTTACCTTAAGGAAAATATTGGATCCTTTTTCATTATATTGTTCTAGGTTAGCCACCAAACCTAGGGGAGATATTTATGTCTGCAGTCATAAATCCCAAATAAAAAATTGGCAACCATACTAGGGAATGATGTATTCCCTTGGTGGTTTCTTTATCCATTTTGTTTTATTTACCTCTTTCATAGACCTTTGTTGCCTTAACCAACCAAGAACAGATATAGGAAGTGATTTCATTGAGTCTTGTTTGCAATTTTTGTGTTAGAATCCTCTTTCCCAGGAAAATGCACCCTTTGGTATACTGGTAGAGCGTTGCACCCTACCTAGGCCCTCTTTGTTCCAGTGTTGCAAAGAAATGGTGCCTCTTTTGCACCTGCATTGATCCCTATTTTTGCACAAAATTTTCCTTGTTTTCTAAGTGTTGATTTGATCAACCTACTTCTAGTTGACCTTTCCTGAGTCTTGAGTGCCTCGTGGTCTCTCTGAAGCCTCCATTTGGTTTTCGTTTGTGTTTGATTTCCTTTGGTAAGAATTGGTTTCAGTTTTTCTTTGTTCTTATCATTAGGTCACTTGAAAACTTGTTTCATTTGATCATTGCTTGCTTGGATAAATTGTTGCTCTGTCCTAATTCTGAAAATCACATTTGAATCAGTGATTAGAATTTACATCTTAGTTTTCCTCATTTTTGAAAATTAAGTGTGGTGAAAAGAAAAAATCTTGCATTAGAATTTAGGGTTTTACATATACATTGATTTAGGAAAAGTTGCATGAAAAGGGAATTGAATTGTGCATATTGTTTGCTGCATTTTCTATGTTGCATGTTGTTTGTCTCTTCCCTTCCTTCGCTAGATTTTCATTGAAGAGAAAGATTCCATTTCTTCATGTTAGATTTTCATTTTAGGGAATTCAGGTGAATTCGTGGTGAGCCATAAAACTTAAACTTAATTCAAGATTAATTTAAAATTTATTGAATAAACCTAAGGATCATTTGTTACATTAACACAAACACATAGAGGTCTAGGCTAGATATGTGTTCCAACATCGCTAAACGTAGGAGTTGTCGTTGTTTGCCAGTGTTGCATCCTAGGGGTGAAATATCGTTCCATGTATGTGAGTGTATAGGATCGCATTCCACCTACCTTCAGGTATATTGGTGGAACTCCTCACACATAAAGTATATGGGAATGCTCTCATCAAATGGTTACGCATTAGAAAACACTACTACAGATTCCACTCCCACATACCGTAAAGTATATTTTGGGAGTCCCCAATAGGTTGATATCCATCCATAGGTAACCAAGTATTTTGGCTTGCATATCGTGATACACCGAACACAACATTCGGGGAGATTGGATGTTGTACGTTAAGTCCTTGGTTCACCAAGGTGTATATTGCAGTTCATGGTTGCTTGGTAAACCTTTATGCCTAGTTACCCCTTTGTTTTGTTTGTGTATTTAATTTCTAAAATCAATTAATTGACCACGAAAAAACATCCTCCCCATGGAACAACTCCTTAGTGGATCTTAAGTTGAGACTAATGGCAACAGTTCCAGAGTCTACCAATCAAGTGAACCCCTTTGACAGGAATCTTGTTCCTTTTCCTTGTTTTGGAAATATTGGTGCTCCTTACACAAAAATGTTGTCCCTTCCCAGATTTACCATTGGTTTGTTAGTTTGGTTATTTTTGACCGATATGGTTCTGAATGTCCAAACCGCTTCTCAATTGATTTCTCCTCCACTTGAACAACATCGACCTCATGTTGATCATAAAGTTGACCTTTATCCTTCTTCACCTATTGTTTCTTCATCCCTTTCTTCCTCTTTTCCTGGTGAAATTCTTGATTCTAGTAACTAGGAAGCTAAGAAGAAGAAGAAAAGGACGAAGAGGAATAAGAAAAATAAGCAGAGGGGCAACCATGAAACCATTGCTATGAACACAACTAGTATGGAAAAGTATTCCAATCAGCCCTGTAAATTTAAATTCCCTTGCATGTTATGTAAGGGTGACCACCTTCTTAGAGATTGTCCTAATATTCCCAAGGTCTTAGAAGTGTGGTCCACAGGTTCACATTAATCTTTGTCGTCAGCTTCTGGAAATCATGCTAGTGAAAAATCTTCAACTAGTGATACTAAGGTCCATGGGAAAAAGGGTAAATTCAAATTTCCATGTAAGTTATGTGAAGGGAATCATCCTATTCACCTTTGTCCCTATATGGATGAAGCCTCAAAAGTGTTGGAAAACCTTACAGCTTCTCAACCTCGTCTTCTAGTTTGTTTTTGAAAGCTTTCTCCCAATTCTCCACTAATTGATGAATTGATTGATCAAAATCAATCTCCAATAAATCCCACTCTCTCTGAACATGAATTCCATGGGTCCATTCTCGACCAACCATTGGTTGAGAAAATGATTGACTCGATTCCACCTACAATTGATCATACCTTTCTCGTAGAGAGTGAACCTCATACCGCTCAGGTTCTTCTCATTTATTCATATTCCAACAAACTGGGGGGAAGTCCTCTTGTTCCAATGGAACAAGTGGTAAATTCTTTCATTCCCGCAACACTGGAGAGTAATTCTCCCATTCCCATAGCACAAGGGAGTAGTTCTCCCATTTGTGTGGCACCCCCTCTAAGTAGCATGATCACTTCCTTTGATTGGAGTCGACTAGCAGAATATCATCTTCCTCCTTACATGCTTTTCCATATCATAGTACAGACTTATAATGTGGTCATACCTAGCACAATAATAGATGAAGGTGTATCTGTTAGTATTTTGTTCTCAACTACTTGGAAAGATTTTGGTTGCCTACAGCTTGTGCCTGTTACCCAGAATCTATTAGATTTTAACGAAGGAGCCAGTCGACCATTAAGGATCCTTCCTAAGTCGCCAATTACTTTGGGAGGAAAGACTATCTATATCGATGTGATGGTAGTCCAAGGCCCTTTGAATTTTAATTTACTCCTTGGGAATGACTATGTTTATGTCATGGGAGCTCTTTTCTCTTCACTCTTTCATGTGATGTGTTTCTCGCATGAAGGAAGAATCATGACTATTGACCAACTTTCATTTGTTGGTCCTAATTTGACTTCCAATCATCTATATTCCCTAAATGGTCCTTATACACAAGTGGTATCTCCCCTGCCACAAGTTAATTATGTGGCAACTTTTTCCATGCCTGTGTCTACTGATGATTTAATATGTGATGCAGTGCATCATTTACTGGGGGCATTGGAGTTTGATCTATTCATTGGATCCTTTGATCCCTTCCAGAGCATTTTTCTCCCATATGATGAGAACCTCTTCGAAGTCATGGTCTCTTGGAGGCCATGGTCTAATTTTGGAGCAGAGCTCCTTTTCTTGTGTCAAGCTCCTTAAAAAATGAAATAAGGTGTCATGAGCATAGTTCTTTTCTTGTGTTAAGATCATTAAAAAATGAAACAAATCCCCTTTCAATTAGAGTTTTTGATTAGATCTCGTAAATTCCCAGTTGAGTCTTTCACTTGATCTCGTAAATGAACCTTCATTACGTCCACCTGTTAATACCCAGTAGTCTACTTAAGTGCATGAAATGAAGCTTGGGATGCATGTACTTCAAATTGAATCATTATGTTGGGGGCATGCAAACTTATTCCAAGCATAGTTTCCCATGTTTGAAGATTGCGTAAAAATGAAACCAATTTCAAGCATAGTTTCTAATGTTTCAAGATTGCGTAAAAATGAAACCAATTTCAAGCATAGTTTCTCATGTTTCAAGCTTGCGTAAAAATGAAACCAATTTCAAGCATAGTTTCCCATGTTTCAAGCTTTTGTAAAAATGAAACCATTCCTGTTTTATCCCTCGTAATTTCCATTTTTATCACACTATTTTTTCCAGATGAGCCTTAGTTTTTTCATTCCACTGTCACAATCTACTTTGATGATCATATGCTTTCACTTGTTTTGTACACTTTCCTGAGGAACTGCTGCGATGAGTGGTCTTATTAGCCAGCCTCTTGACCTCTACATGTTTTGAGCAGTTCCATCATGACCAAAACTAGTTTCTACCCTTTATACCACTAATTCCTCCAGGAGGAGTCTTATTTTAGCTCTTTTCAGACTCCCAAAATATGAAAAGATTGTCGATCACTTGTATTTTCAAACTCGTAAAAGTAAATGAAAAGACGTATACTCAGTATAAGTTTAACCTTTTTCCAGACTCAGATAGACTAATTACAAAAAAGGAATACCCTAGTGTTGTGACCATCAACAAACCCCCTTTTTATTAATGTTAGCAATAACATTAATAAATGGGGACCCTTCTAAAAAAATCAAAACTTAGCACTTAAAATTGTCTTTTGTTTCAATAAAACATGATATCAAAGCAAAACTCCCAACAATATGAATTCCTACCTTTTCACGCTTCATGCACATGAAAAGCGTTATAATTGTTTAAGCCTCCTTATGAAAAACACTATACAAACCACGAAATCTAGGAAAACCCTTGTAAGCGGAAAGTCTTGAGTACTAAGCAAAACTTTAATAAACCCGATCTTTAATGATAAGCATCGCATCGCATCGCAAAAAGGGTAGCAGCAGGCATCCTTTACTAAGAAGCTCGAAATGCAAAAAAAAGCGAGAATGTGAGAATGCGAGATCGCAAGTCTTACGAACTTATCGCATATCACAGATTCCATTGACCGTAGCGCTACTTAATACAAAATGCCCAGATATTGCGAAATGCGATAAAGCTCTCGCAAATCACATCTCGCAGCCGCACGATGAAACGAATGATTGTTAAAAAATAAAAGGTTTTGCGATATCGCGATCTGCGATATTGCGAAGCAAATCGCAAAATCACTTTATCGCAAATCTAAGGGCTCAGAGTTCAATGATATTACTTTCCGTCATTCGATGCAAAGAGTTATGAGCATTAATGTTTACTTAATGACCCATTGATGATATTTATTAAAATCAAATCAGATCTGGTTTAAAGGGTTATTTCACGTAAGGTGATATCTTTGATATGATTTTAAAAATTAAAAGCTTTCCCGTCACCTTATTGTTGTTCATTATTCGTCACCATCCTTATTGTATCTCTGTTCTCTGCTTACTATTTTCAGGAGCAGTACGCAGAGCAGAATGCAGAACAACACGCAGAACGTAATGGGAAAGAAAGGAAAAGCTCCTGCATCTGAAAAATCAGAGATGACTCCGTTATTCACAGACACCACTTGTACCAGGGAAGCAGGGATATCTACTTGGGAAGGCATGTACCGACTGTTAGAAGAAGAAAACCCGAGAGTTATGGAGGTTACAGTTACGGCAGATGGACGTGGGTCATCTGAAGCATCACTAACGGAGCTTGCATGCTCATTTCTGCACCGTATTGCAGTGAGACCGAAGATACTCCCTTACATGGATATGGTAAAATGGATTATATACCACATTGATATATCCGATAGGGAATTCAAGACACGGAACCAGGAGGTCATGGCATCATTTACCCCAAGTAATTTGAGGTGTATGTATCACCTTCCAGAACCCTAGGGTAGTTATAACAAACAATTTGTGGAAAAATTCGCCAAAGAGAACGAGGATTTGGCAAACTATATGAAGAACTGGTCCGCAAAGGAAGAACCATTAAAGAAGGACAAAAATCGTATGTATGCCACTGGCTCCCTCACTTCTCCCTATTGTTTTTCTGCTGCAATGTTATGTAGGCTGTTTGGGAAGCTGGATATAAATAAGTTTTCATCATAATGGTTGCCTTTACTTGGTGTGGCCACCAATGCCACCATTATGGATTGGGCCCAAATTTTATCGGATAATTTAGCTTCTACTATTTTGAATTATCGAACTAAAAGAAGTTTTTCTCAGAGGTTTTATCCTCCATTCTTTTTAGCTGCCTATGTCATGGATGCTATTTGTTTCATCTCTGATTTTCCCATCATGGGGTGGAAATGGACAGTATAGAACCCTCTACCTATTCAAGTCTACCATAAAGAACTATGGGAATCTAATTTCATCCTGAATTTCTATAAAAATTTTCATGGAGTAATGCTTCCCATTCATAAAATGTTATATAACACAGATGCTCCAAGATTCTCCCCGGAAGCTGAAATTGAAATTCTCCCTACGGGAAGGTGGTTCGAGGAAGAGTTATTCACCTACATTAGGGTATTTGGGAGCATTTCCTCACCTCATGTGCTTCCTTTGTATGTTCCTGACAAACTTATGTCCCGAGAGATAGCTTACCAAACCTGTGGTGTTGGGGGAATGAGCAGAGAACTCAAGGATAAGAAGAAGGCCATCTGGCATTAATTCCCTGTGGTCTTTGGGACACGCTTTTAGAGAGGTTGATAATATGCTAAGTCCGCAGCTACCAAAGTTCCGAGGGAGGCAGTATCATCCCTTGGATACTATCAAGAATTTTACAACGATGGTCAAAATAAAAGTTTTTACTAAAGAAAATGATATCTTCGATGATGTCTTTTGGTAGAAGAGCTCTCTCAAAGAGATTCTACATATGACACAAATTCAGTTTGACCAAGCAAAGCTTCAAGAATTTAACCATTACAGAGAACAGAGATTGGCAAATGTCCCATTGGACAAATTGCGTTTTGAACCAATAAGGGAACCCACTCCTAGTATTAGTATAAGTGAAAGTTCAGGAGAAGAAAAGTCTAAATCAAAGTTCGAGAGGGAATCAACGAAAAAATCCGATGAGAAGTCAAAAAGTGATCACAGCAGAAGTGAAGCAGCAATTAAAGATACAACTCAGTCTATAGAAAAGCCTGACCAGCAGGTTTTGTCCCCAAAACAGGTTGAGACTCCCACTCCCCTCGCAAAGCCAACAAGTCCAATTGTAGTAGACCTAGAAAAGGAGTGGGAGAATTTTAATGAGTTAATCAACACCGAGGAACAGAGTGCAGAGCCATTAATAAACCCAGGGGAGACAGCCACAAAGATGATAATAGAAGAGGTTATTAATACTCAAGAGACAGAGCATATTCCTATTGCTCCGTCGTCCGAAATTGTGTTGAAAATAGAGGAGATTCCCCCTCTAGATGTATTTTATAGCCCACAGCATAAGGCTGTTGTCAGGAGACAAAGAAAGAAACGAAAAATAGATATTGTACTTTCTCCAGAGGCTGAACCTTTAGATGTTCTTTGGCAAGACCCGACCACCGATCCAACAGAAAATCTCACTAGGCTCTCTCAAATTGCAGGGGCATATGCTTCTGCAACCATTGATAAAGCATCAGAAGTTCAAACGCTATTAAGAGAAAAGGAGGATAAGATCCTATTTTTGGAACAACAACTACAGCAGGCCAGTGTCAACCGAGAAGCAGAAGAACAGTTGGCAAAGTTACAACAGGACTTCCAACAAATGCAGTTGAGTTATCAAAACAATCTAGCAAATAAATAACAACAGTTACAGGCCACAATAGAATTGCATAAGGATGACCCTAAAATTGAAGAATTCATTATAGAAGCCCTTGCCCTCAATGACCAGCTCCTACAACAAGAAGAAATGCTTTGCCAAAGGATCTCGCAATGGAATTCCCATTGCGAAAAAAGCGACTACATTACAAATCAAGTCGTAGAAAAATGACTTGATTATGATTTAATTTTTAAGAAAGTTTCTGACTTTGTGAATTGGTAGAAATCGGAGGAAGGAAAAAGAGCAGAATTGTTGGAGGGAAATGTTCCCCTAGGGCTTTTTGGGTTGAAACCCTAGCAGACTAAAAGTTATCTATTCAAAGGAACACACATTCACACAGCCATTATGCTATTATAAGCAAATTCTATTGTAAAGGGGACGTACCTTAGGTCCTACGTTTGAGAAGGCCCTTAGGGTCCAAACCCTTCTTGGAGTTCCCTTCTTCTCTTTTGTCCTGCAAAACAACCAATTCCAAAGAACACAACAGTATATGGAAAAAAACTTATAAAGAAACCATCTTCATGTTATAAATAAAGGTAGTTAGTTATGAAATCCAAACAACCATTTACATATGAATTCTAAACATGAATATCATAAACATAAAGAAGATTTATATCGGGAACCAAGACATGTGTTTCTTTTATTATAGACAAATAAAGTACATAAAAAGGAATAATTTCACCTGAGTCACCTTCAGCAGGCTCCAAGCAAAGCTTCCTTCCGGATCCGTTCCAGCCTCAAACCTTTAACAAACTCCTTCCATGACTCACTCCATGATGTCATAAATGGTGGATGAACATCAACACACAAGGAAACAAGGGTTTCTTGTACAAATGGGGGAAGTGCAGAAGGCACAAGGGACTTCAAACCTGGTCGGGGGAAAAATCTCAGCATAATAACCTTTCTCTCTCTTCTCTCCTCCTTAGGCCTTCCCTTTGAGGTCTTTTTATACCTCTCCCAAAGTAGTTTTTTAGTTGGGAGTTGGTTGGGAACAGTTGGGCCACGGGCACTAACAAGTGATCAGCAGGTAAAACCCGCGATCTCCGCCCGAAAATAAGGAGTTTTATATTTTTTTAAGTGTTTTAATACATATATGTGGGTTGGGTATACAGAGACCCACGTATACACACGTTTAACTCAGGGAAATGTCGCATATACGGGATAAAACACTGTTTTTTAAATTTTAGGACCAGGTCTGGAAGGAGGGGTTGCCCTAGGCCATGAGTGCAGCATCACAAACCATAAGAGTGAGATTTGGAGCTATAACAGATGCCCCCTAATATATGAGCTCAGAAGGGGTACATGATGGCCGAAATGTATTATGCAAGTACATGGAAAGGAAATTTGTCAAAAACTAAGGAGGACTTCACCAGAATTCAGCGTGCCAAGCCACCAAAGGAGATCAGAAAGAAACACTATCTGAGGTGGGCATACCCATGCTCAGAAAAAGTAAATCATGTCCGCATATCAAGTACAAGTGGATCCACTAAGTATACAAGTATAAATGACTGGAAAATACATAATGGATCATCTGATCATAATGAACAAGTACATGTCTGAATATCACATATAAGACTGTCAATGATGCTGAAAGATGCAACGGATCACTGATATCAAAAACTGATCCCAAAAGGTACCAACTGAACATGATGGAATAGGATGGTACTACACTGCAAACTCAGGTGCCAGCATATAGAATGTCACCATGAATGACTGCAACATATAAGGTGGAGTGGTATCA
Organism: Pinus tabuliformis; assembly: GCA_031772625.1. Lineage (NCBI taxonomy): Eukaryota > Viridiplantae > Streptophyta > Pinopsida > Pinales > Pinaceae > Pinus > Pinus tabuliformis. Next base: position 367,753,280 of record CM062807.1, on the reverse strand, counting down.
ACTAGCAACAACAGAAGCAACTGTCAAGTGAACTAATGAATGCTGATACAACCTGAGGTCTTCACCGACCGCTGTGGTACATTTCTACACCATGGGAATAAATGATCTGAAGTCGACCATGTGAGAAATCGTTTGATTACCGGTCATTGATGTATACCGTTAACAAACGTGAGACTACTCACCGATAATGATAATGAGCGTCAAGGTACCCAGTACAATCTAACAAGTGTGAATAGATGAGGTGGAGTCGAACACCTTTGAGAATCTATCGATCAGGAGACAATGATGGTTTCCCACTGTTGATAGCGAAGGATCTGCCACTAATGACTGCAAACCCCAAGGTACTGCCAAATGGACTCTAGATCTTTGCCCCAGATCAATGAGTCGGAGTCAATAGGGAAAGATCCGCTAGAAGGAAGGCATTAAGGCATCCTTCATCAATCTAGCGCTAACCCGTAGGCCAATAATGTGGAAGGAATCGGACGAAAGAGATGTAATAACCAAACGGAAGTACGTTTCCAGCGTACACAAGATGTGGCTAGCGCACGACAGAAACCCTCTGAACCAACCAATAATGAAAGTTGACACAGAGGCAAGGTATCCACCAATAGGGTCAAATGGAAACCAAGGTACTGCACGAATCCTAATGTGTGATAATGTAAACTGACGTCAAACACAAGGGAAACCACTCAGTCAAAGACCCATGACACTGATTGATGCTGAGCACAAGGTGACCTATCAATAATGAAAATAGGCCAGGGTGCAGCTCTGGGCCTGTCCTCAGAGCAAGGTGTCGTCGTCGATAAGGACAAGACCCGCCAGCAAGAAGTCAATGGGGACCTTCTCAAACCGGCACGAGTAAAGGACCAATATAGCTGATGTGATGATAGACATGATACTGACAACCAGGGATGGCCGACTGAAAAATGAGTCAAGAGACACCGCAGAAAGGCCGACTTAGGCTAACTTCCGTTGAACAAAATCACGACTCAATGTGACTATGTGGCAGCATATGATGACTCTGTATAAGTTCGTCATGCAGGAGGCACGAACAAACCCTCCATATGATTGGAAGAGATAAGCAATCGGGGGAGAACTGACTCAATAACAAGGTTAAGGCGTACCTAAGTCAAACTAAATCCCGCCCAAACGGAGGAGACTTTGTTTTGAGTGCTTTGTTCAAGGGCAACACGACTGACTCTAGCTACCAACAATAAATGGAAATAATGTCCCGTTCCTGCTCTTTTTTGGAATATTTAATTTTTTTGTCTTTTTCTGTTACGCTTGAAAAAGAGTAAAAGAATGCTATGGTATAGTGGAAAGAACGAGTGTCAGTGAAACAGATGATCTAGTTCCTTGGAATGGAACGTTCCTATGCTCAATGCAGGGAGGTGAAAACTGGTCAGTGACACTCAAAGGTGTGTTCCTTCCACGGGTCAAGGTGTGTCAAGCTGCAGAAGTCAAAGGTATGCAAGGTTGATTTTGTAGTCGTCATGGTCAAAAGCTGGCTTAAACACGAGTCCAAGTGAAGCCGGCTCTAGGCCAAAAGGTGCAAGTGGTCAACATGCAATGCAGTAGTACAACTCAACACAAAGGAGCCTCTAGGGTATAAGGCCAAAACGAAGCGAAGAAGCAAAGAGGAATGAGTCTTCAACGCATAAGTCATGGCGGGACTACAGAGGACTCCCGAGCCTACTCAAATCGGAGTAGCATGGGCAACAAATGTGAGTGAGGTGCTAACTATGATGCCCATGTAAAGGATGGCTCTACCATTGTGTCATGATTTAAAGAATCGACGAGTGAAGATGGCTTACGAACCATAACACGATGGGGTCGACCCTATGGCAGATGTATCGGAAAATGGAGGCTAGTATGCATAATGCAACGAAAAAATGGTGTCCCTAACCTATATGCTAGTGAGAAAACGATACTTGCCATGACGGGTCAGCAGTCATGGAACCGTCTCGAAGCTGAAAATCGTCCAAAATGTCCTGAAAAACAAACCAATCTTGACATTCCAATCTCCCACGTTAAAAGTCACATGAGGCCAAACAAAATAAAATTTTGAAAAAATTTTGCATTTTCAAAACTTATAAAAGAGATTTTTGACTCACCATTTTTACCATTTGAGTTTGAGAGCAAAGGATTTGGAGCAACAAGAGCAAACTTCCCATAGCCAGATTCAACCATTTAAATTCGTCAAAAACCTCCAGGTAACTCTTATACTTAGCTTGCAATTGATTGTGATTGGTTTTAAGATTTTTGATTAGTGTTTCACCGTTGAATTTTTTGCCCAAAATTTCTCCACGGTGTATACGCGGGTTGGTAATATGAAACCCACGTACACGCGGGCCCTATACGTGACTGTGTGCACAGGGACCCGCGTATACGCCGCAAACAATTTTTAAACAAAAACTAACGGTTAAAAATCATTTTTTTCTCAGAATGACTGTCACGTGGCGTGAAAGAGAGCATGCAGCAGTGGATAATGAAGTTATGAACAGTCTAGAAGCTTTAGATGCCCTACGGGGATGCGGTTTGCTTAAATTCTTCAAATTGCCGAATATGAAAGCAAACACACGTCTGCTTGAGATGCTCATTGATTATTGGGACATCGAGGAGGAAGCCTTTATGATTGATCAGATGCCACTCAGGGTAGAAGTGGAGGATATCTATTTCATCACGGGCCTTTCCCGAAGGGGAGAGGTAGTACATTCCCGGGGCAGGACACGGAGTAGTCTCACAATAGAGGACTATGTACAAATATATTGCCCGGGACATCCCAAGAAGGTTGGGAGCCAGATTTCCATCACACATGTGGCGAGTTTATCGCTGAGGATAATCCTGTTCACCATAGCTCGAGTGAATGGATCATCCTCTCTGCATCAGGCATCGTGGCTAACCATGAGTGTGGCAGTTGACTGTCTCACTACTGTGTTCTACTGGTGTACTCCTCTTCTGGCCAACATGAAGAGCCAACTCACTTCTATCAGGAGGGGACAGACCAAAAACTTTGGATATGGGACTATCCTGTGCACTTTCTTTTTCGAGAAGGTTCCCGCACTCCGCCCCAGGGTAGCAGTTTCCATCAGCACCCCACACGATCCACGCATGGGCCGGTGGGCTGATCTGATGAAACGTCTGGGGGGTGGGGAGGTCCCAAGGACTGCCTTCGATGATGACTTCTTCACTTGGTGGGATTAGCAGATCATCGTCGTGGATGACTACCCCTATGCTGGGCTAGATTTCCGAGGAGATCCTGATCTAGCGTTACCACCGAACGCAGCATGGGGCGAGATTGGTAAGAATTTTTTGATTTTATGATTTTTTTGGATTTTTCAAATATAATGATGAATTTTGAAAAATATTTTTGATGAGATTCAAATGACTGATATGATGATCATGTTCCAGACATTGGGCCGGTACGACCAGATGGGTTCCCGCGGCATGGACGGCGTGGCCGAGGAGCCGAAGAGGCGGCTGTTGATACAGAACGGACTCTAAACAACGTCCAATGACACTTGGTGAGACTGAGCTGCCGAGTACCGATGGCTGCCATAGAGGACCTTCTTGAGGATATGCAGCGTCATGTGGTTGGCATGCCACGTGACTGGGTTCGCACTTTTCGGCGTGTGGCCAATGTGATAGTTACATACTTAGCCGCTCATCCTGAGCCGAGGCATTAGATATGCCGGACATGATTATGGGCATTTGAGTCCCAATTTTGTATATTTTTGGACACACATATGTACACTCGAGACGCTTTATGATATATCTATATATATATATATATATATATATATATATATATATATATATATATATATATATCTATATATATATATATATATATATATATATATACACACACACACAGTTTGACTTTTTGATGCTTGATTTTATTGTGATGAATGATTGATGTGCCAGTCTAATGCCTGATTAGCGATAGAATCAGCTAACCAATTATGAGATCTTGGAATGTGCAAATAATTGATATAAATAAATGATCTTTGCAACAACCTCACCCTTAAATACCGGAAATATAAAGATGGATCCCTTACCCGATAAATGTTATTTAATTGAGACACTATCAATTGAGAATCAAGATACACTACCAATGAGTCGATCCCATGAGATATTGCCTCGGATAATAAATTGATAACGACAATATACTCAGCCATATTGTTTGAAGCAGGATCGATGCATACACCTCTTGATACCATCAATTGACCAGTTGGATAATAGAGTACCCAAGCTGCGGAAGCGAGATTCTGGGTGTGCCGACTAGCACCATCGGCGAACCCAAAATAGACCAAGTCATCCATCAACACCTGCCACAGCAGACCAAAAAGTGTTGATATCAAAAAACTCTTGATGATATATTGTTATAGACATTTTTGTGCCTTACAGCTCTGAGCATGAAATGTCCATAAACTAAGGGATCCAAAGTCCCTAAAAGTGTTGTTCCTGTTAGCTACCTATACCAATAGGTTTCATATTTCATGATTGGCTATGAAAGGACCAAATATGCTCTGCTTTGATGACTCAAATATCACATATTTCCAAGAGAATCCAATCTATGTTTATAGCTTGGTATGGACTTAAAATTTTGATGGATGGTCCAACAGTCTAATCTGGATCATTCCATGGTTTAAATTTGCAGTTGTAGATTAGAGAAGAAAGTTTGTCCAAACTGTTTAATCTTGGCAGACAAGTAGTCCAGGTAGAGAAGAAAAGGCTCCCAACAGCTTAATCTGGGACCTTGGAAGGAATAAGGGTAGAAGTAGATAGGAAAAACAAAAGAAAAAGCCAAAGAAAAGAAAAGGCAAGTAAGGGTCTGCAAGTCCAAATGCACCCTCCAAGAAGGAATAAAATGCTAGGCAAGTAGCTGGGTAAGTAGTTCGGGTTGCAGAAAGATTATCTTTACCATTGCAGATGTGTTAACTGTGTTTACCAAAGCAAAGTCAATCAATTGACAAGGTGTTCATCTTCATCAAGTTGTAGCAGGGAGCATGACTAACCTCCCTCCTTCCCCCTTCCATTTCATTACTAACATCCCCTCATCAGGTGAGATTCATGGAAGAAGATCATGGTTTCATGGTGGTTCTTGTTCGTTCAAAAGCCACATTTCTTGTGTAAAAATCTTTTCATTTTTGATCTACTCTTTAAACCAAGTGTTTCACAAACAAACTCAGTGTTTTCTCCCTTTATTCACCCCCCATCCATATTAACTCTAACTTTACTATGTAAATCCCTATATCACCTTTCCCCTACTAATATTAAACACCATGGTGTATAAACCCCAAATTTTGTATAAATACCCCTCCCCTTGGCATTATAGCCAATAAGTCCTATGTCAGGGATCAAAGTGACATCTGGCCACTTGGATGAACCTATACCTCATCTACCCCCCTTGCCTCAAGTCATTCCACTCACTAAACCATTATTTGCCAAGAAAAACCATATACAAGCCCCTTTTTACCCATAACCCCTTTGAAATCATAAAAAGACCCAAAAAACCCACTTTTGACCGCTTAACCAAAGTCTCGGCGCATATATTTGTTTTTTGAAATACATGGAAAACCTTACTAAAGCACTATACCCCGATGACCCTCCGCCTAAGCGCGCATCCCGAAAATAACTATTAAAATAATGCCGCGCCTTTTGCCATATCCACAGTGCATGTCATCCACCCGACAACCGTCCGATCGGATCTTGAGCATCCAACGGCTCTTATCACATCGGAGCGGCTCCGACGTCTGCCATTTACCCGCCATATCTACCGATCACGTCACTCCCCTGACAGCCGTTGGATCGAGCCCCCCAGATCCGACGGTCATCGTTGATATCGGAGCGGGTCTCACATCCGACGGATATCGTCCGATGTCCGTAAAAAGGTTACGTCACTCGGCAGCCACGCGTCCTCGCCACAGCTCGTCGGAGGTACGTCTGACAGATTCCCCCCCGTACCATAAGCGGTGCGATATGAAACCGCTGGCTGTTTCCGGTTTCGGCTTTTCCGCCTATGCTACGTCACCTCCACATCATCCCACGTCACTGCCACCATGCCGTCACGTCAACCCTTGCGCCCGACCGTCTGCCGACCTGTCCTGCCACTTCACCATCCCCGTGGACCAATCAGATCCCGCCACCTCACCTATGACGTCAGCCGGCCCTGACCCCACCTATGACATCATGCTGACGTCAGCAGAAAAACGCGCCAAAAGTCCAAAAAACCAATTATATGGTGAAATTTCGTGTTTTTTCACATTTTTCTCACAAAAGACTTTGTTGCTCCTGCATGCGATTTTCACGTCCAAAGTCCACCAACCTGCAGAACCCGACCAGGAGACCGGAGGAGCGCCATTTCCACAGTCATCCGTGACCATTGCCTACTCCTCACCAGGTATTTTCCGCCATAAATCCTTCACGTACCTGCTTTATTTGTTATGTCCCTTGAAAGAGCTTAGAACAGAGAAAACTCTTGAATTCACCGGCATAAATCCCTGCACCTTCCCCTTTGACAGTTGTGAACTCGAAAACTACTAGCCGAGCCTTGTTTTACCTGCATTTTCATTGAAAAAACTAAGCTCTGTCTGCGCAATCGCGGCAGACGCATTCAAACCGAATTTAACTACTGAGAGAGACAGAGTGAGGCCAAACATTTGTCCTAGTTGCACTACAAATAGTATTTCAATTGCTATTTACTAGAACCACTCTCTGTTCCTGATAAATTCACCTCCCTGAAAAATAGGCATTCCTCTGTACTGTCCTGCTCAATCAAAACCACTTTGCACTCAATTCAAAATCCTCTTGTGCAATGGAGACACCTGTAGTACTAAATGTTCAACCTCTGAATGCCCCTCAAAAGAACTTGAAATGGCAAACCTTGGTAGATATGGATTACCAAATTACAGACGAAAAGCTTATGAGCAGCAAATTCCACATTCATCTGTTGAATGAGTTGAAAGCCAAGCATGAAAATGGGACAGATATATTGGGCTTATGGGACTCTTTCCTCCCTATTTTCAAGCTCCCTCAGGTCAACCAGTTCCCTGAACTAATCCACCTGTGTGTTGAACAATATGATGTTTCTCAGAGGGCTGTTGTTGACCCATCTGGTTCAATACTTTTTTATGTTACCCCTCAAGCTATCAGAGACATGCTTTGCTTCAACCCTCAGAAGAAGTTGGTCCCTTTGTCACTAATGAACCTGATAAAACAAGGGGATAAACTGATAGATGCTCAAATTATCAAATTTAATCAATTATACATTAAAACTGACATTGTGATGTACCCTCCAATTGTTCATGTATATCTCAATGAGCTGGGCAGAGACCTTGCAGATATGATTTCTCCCATCTTGGGATATAGTTCAATTGAGCATATTGATGCAACTGTGCTGGTAATGATGCTTATGTTTGCTCCTAGCAAGTCACCAATCTGCTATGACTATGCCACCTACATATCAGACAAGATTCATGAGCAATTGATGAATTTGAGGAGAGATAGGATGTTCAGATACACCTCCTACATTTACCATTTGATCTTGTACCATCAACATGAGAAATTTCATTTTTCAATCAAAAGAATGGATGCCCAAGGCAATCCCAGATCAGTGGTCTATTGGTCTTCTGTCTTCCACATTAGACCTGAGTCTCCATACACTTACTGTGAATTCATGGATCTGTTCATCCATCCAGCTATGGCAATGCTGATTAGCTCACCTCCTCCGAGACTCACTGATGACATGCAGAGAATTCTTCAGCTGTCCAAAGCTTACAGCATTGGGGATTGGTACTTCTACCAAAACCACACTGTCATCAGGATATATGGGTGTGATCTACCTCCATTCAAACTACCTAAGTATGTGCCTATGAGGCTATTTGCCCTATAGTACTTTAGGCAATTTGGCAGAGTTGATGTGCTTCACTTTTCAGGAAAAGGCAAAACAACACAGTTGAAGGTGAAAAGCCAACTTGGCCATTTTATCTATAACGAGAGGGAGCAAGGATGGAGGGAAGCAGAGAGAATGCTTGAGGCCCTTGGCCTGCAAACCAATTTCCTATGGGCTCCCTATGACCCTAATCATTTCATATCTATGAGGAGGTTCAAATATAAGTTATCTGCCTATGATCACCATAGTATCCCTCACATTGAAAAATATGCAAACCAAGACAAATGGAGGAGAGGGACCTTAGATGAGCCCATGTCACAAGAAGAGCTAAATAAGAGGGCACTAAGGAATTTAAGGAAGATGGCTGACCTTGAACTTTGTTCACAGGTATTCACACTTCCAAGCACACAAGCGGGAGCAGCTGCATCCTCCTCAACTGCCAAACAGCAAACTACCAAGGCCACTGAAAGTACATCCAACAAAGGCAAAGAAAAGGAAATGGAGACAGAGCAACCACATCAAGAGAAGGAGAAGTCACCTCCAGTGACTCAAGAGCAGGCAGATAAAGAAAAGCAGCAGGCAGAGCAACAACAGCAACAAGGATTGCAGCAAGAAGAAGGGCAACATGACAAACAGCAGCCCTTACAGCAGGAAAGAGTAATTGATACTCCAACTTCCACTGAGCAACAGGCTCAGAACATAGTGCCTCCTAGGCCAGAAGTCACCACTGATGCCTCGGTCCTCCAAACTCCACAGAAAGAAGACTTAAGCAGAAAAAGGGATAGAGAGACTCCTCTGACTTCATCTATCAACCAGGGAGAGAAAAGACAAAGATTGAATGACTTCTCGGAGGATGACATAGCAATAAGACAAGCATTGGGCATGGGCCCACCCAGCAGAGAAGCTTCAGCAAGTTCCTTCCGGCAGGAACACGACAGGACTATGGGAGGGGAGGTCAGCTCCTCCAGCCAACAAAAGGAAGGACAAGTAAGCATCAAACAACAATTTATAGACATCAAAAGGAGGAGTGATCCTATCAAAATACAGCTGTACAATCATCTGCTAAACATGGCTCCTACCAATCAGCAAAGACTTATGTCTGCCTTTGATGTAAGTGAAGGCAAAATGATCATGAGTCATTTTATGCCCACAGCACTGCATCCCCAATCTGCCTCAGATTACCTCAGGACCAACCTGGAGGTCCTGGCCAAAGACATACACCCAATGGACAAAATTGAACTGCACAAACAGACTGGTGAGATGGTGTATGCCTCCTTGGCAGATGAAACATTAGAAAATTACAAACTAAAGAGCAGCCTTAATGCCACTGCCTCTCAACTGGAATTGGAGAAGGCATCATCCCAGGTGAAGGACAATAGAATAAGGTCCCTGGAAGACATAATCATTGAAATTGGGCATGATCCCAAAGATATTTCAGGAATACAGGAAATCTTGAAGTTGAGGGATGCTGACATGGCTGCCATGAGGAAGAAAATCAAAATCCCAGCTACCATTCACCCTCAGACAGATGAGGTAGCCCAACAAAGGCATGAGTAGGACACCACAGATTTGTTGATCTCCATTTATAAACAGCTTGTTCAGGCACAAGAAAAATTGGGAGAATCTGAGGCTACACAAGCGGCCCTGCAAGCAGCATTGAAACAAAGAGAAGAGGGTCAGACCTCTCAGCCTCCTCCTCAGATCATAAATCTTGAGGAAACTGCTCCTATCACTGCTCCTCCTCCTCAACAGACTGAACAGACAGCAACATCTACTTCAGCAGCGCCAACAACTACAGAGCAGGCCCAAAGCTTGGATATGCAAAAGCTGAAGAATGAAATCCAAATCCTGGAAGCTCAAATGACAGAGTTAAATGAGACCAGGGAAAAGTTAGCCAAGATCAATGACAGGCATGATAAATCAAAGAGAGAAGTGGCAGAAAAGAGCAGGGAAATCAAAGCCCTTAAAGACAAGATAAAAGAGCTAGAGAATGAGCTCAAGTTAGATAAAGTGGTGGCTGAACTTAAAATAGTGTTGTGGGCTAACATTGGTCAATCTATCAATGAGAAATGGCAATATATTGAAACTATCCATGAGCAACTAGAGCTCATCCCAAAGGCACAGAGGGAGGTTCACAGATCAAGAGCTTTATTGAGCAATATGCCTGAAGTGGCCACCAGAATGATCAATGTACTTAACCATAAAACAAGTTCTTAGTTAGCTACCATGGGAATTACAAACAGAACTGAGACTATCCAAATGGTCAAAAGGGTTCTCACACTGAGAAACTTAGTGCAGACATTGGAAAGAAGAACCCAGGATATGCAGACTGAGGTGAACAAGTTTTTGGAAAAATTTCAGGTGTTAGAAAGCAGAGGTCTCCCTGGCTTACTGAACAGCGCAGGGAGATTATTCACACATGACCAATATGCTAAAAGGGTCAACACATTTGCCACCAGTCAGATCAATGAGAAGCCCAATACCTCAGAGGAGACAGGGCCAGCCACAGGACAGACTCTCTATAACATAGTAGAGAATCTGCTTTTTATAATGAATGAGATCAATCACCTGTTTTGGGTGGCTCCCAATTTCTTCAAGTATACAGAGGCAGAGGAGACAATGGATGCCATTCTCAGGCATCAACTCCCTACGCAAGACTGGTGGACAAATGCAATACATAAGATTTTGTAAACAGGGAGCCACTCACCAATTTTTGTTTCTTAAAAAATATCAGTTGTCATGCAGAGCACAGTTTAACAAAATCAGCATGCATGGTGGATTAAAGCTGAGCCAACTCAGTAGATGTATCGGCCAACAAAGCAGAAATAGAAAACTACAGGTGGCAGGGCCGAGAAAATACAGCGCATCAAGAAATAAAGACACATTATTCAGCATTAAAGCAAAGCGGCTCAACCGACTCAATGACCTCCAAAGGTCAAATTATCCTCTGACAGACATAAAGAGCATTTATGCTGCATTCAAAGTTGTAATAACTTCTTTTCTACTTTCTGTACGAATTTATGAAGATATTTTCTCTCTCAGATGACTCAATGCCTGAGATATTTTGTATAAGCATTCCTATAAAGTCCCCTTCGCATGAGATTGCAAGGGTTGTTGTTGATTTCTCCTGAAGAAGTTCTTATGCTGTAATCCTTTCAGAAGTTAATAAAGAAAGTGATGGAATTTCTCGGATTTCTGAAGTGTTGAATGCGTACTGGTGTCTGTTGGAAACCGTTGGATTCCTGTGTATTTCATCATACAATAAGTCTCTGTAACTCTCTCTGTTATGTATTTTGTTTGTTAAAATCCATATGTTATCTAACTTTAAATATTTAGCAACAAGGAAAAAGAATAACTTTCAGGATTTATTCAATGAATACCCTGAGTTCAATCTGTGTTGTTAATTAATGTTTTCTTCAGATGCAATCTTGATAAGTGTAATTCTTAATTGCTGCACTTTCAGAATACATCTTTCATAGTGGCCTTTGTCACAGGAATTCAAGTTTGCTCCTGTGCAGTGTGTTTCACTTTCATCTCACCAATTTAATAGAAAATTCTTAATTGCTTTCTGTTGGTTGACATACATCACCATTTAAGCTAAATTTGTTTGTCTGAAATACAAAATTGGCCCTGCAGTTTGAGCATCACCAATCCTTCAATTTCTAAGCATTTCACAACTCCAGACTCCATTGCCCAATGGTATTTACTCTCTAAACACTATATCATAAGACCTGAAAGAAATCCTTCAACCAAAACATAAACCAAAACCTGAGCATAATAGCTAGCCTAAAACACCATCATAACAGAGACAAATCATAAAGAGAGAGCCCTCTCTGATTACAGCTTGGCTAGAAGCTGTAACCCAAAGATTGGTTAGTGGTTACCCCGGCCGTATTCCCTTGGGAGTCATAGGGAACAACCTGGGTGTTAACAGTTCCGACCCCTAAAGGAACAAGGTCAACAAATTACAGCTTCTCCCAGAAGTTCTCCACCAGAAACTGCTCAAAATCAGTCAAATCAGGATCATTTCAGATGCTCCACTGGCTAGCTGTGTTGCATAGCACCCAAATACACTGGCTAGGTGCGTTGCAATGCACTTGAATGCACTACAAGGGTGCGTTGAGCGGGAAATGACAAATGGCAGTGCCATTCCGCGAGGTGGAAAGACAATGGAAGCTTCCAGAATCTTCTCCAATGACACTTGCCTCACTGAGTTCGACCAAGGATGAGTAAGAGGCTCTCAGTCTCCAAGTGGAAGCAAGAACTGACAGAGAGAAGCCACTAGTCAAATCATAAGCTGACTCATCTTCCTTGCATACATCTATATATGGATCCCTCATCCCAGAGATCCAGAGGCTGGAATTTTGATATTGCAAAGAATTGCTGTTGGTTTTGAGAGAGATAATCAGACTATTGGGTGATTTATGCTTTGTTGGAGGTGAGAAGGGACTTCTATGCTGGGAGGTTGATGCTGGATCAGGAATCATCGGTTGTAACTCCTCCTGGATCTTCTTGTTTTATCAATAAAACTATTTGAGTTTCTCCTACATGCTTGTGTATCATTGATGTTTGTTACATTTGTATGTTTAGCTTATATCTGATCCTAAGCTTTTTATGAACATAAACCCATGTCTTTGTATAGTTTCTTTCTTCTGTGATCTTGCAGGTATTTTGAAGCTGAGCAAGTGAAGGAGCAAGTGGCTGGAAGTTATCAGAGAGGAGAGAAATCGGACCAAAGGGATTAGCGCAAGACACCGGTTAGTTCACCCTTTTCCTCTTCGTTTACAGTTCATAAAGAAGAATACTTAAGTAGTTTTCTCTATTTGTTTCTAAGGTCACTGTCACACCTTAGTGGGATAGGTTCTTTCCGAATGGATACTTTTCCCGATAACAAAATGGCGACTCCGCTGGGGACAATTGTCTAGTTAGTTTTTTTGTGTTTCTTTTGTTGTTTGTTTCATAAGCTTAGAAGTAGCAATCGAACTGCATTTGCCATTAACAAATGCAAAGTAGACATCTGCTATTTCAATCCATTCACTGGATCTGTTTATGATTTGAACAGCGGATCCACAAATGATCTAATTTCCCTTTGTGATAGCTCTTAAACCTTCATTAAATCTACCCTCTGATTGTACATTACTGATTGCTTTTACTCAGCCAAAAGCCATAGATTAAACTGCAAACCGTGACCTAGAACCCAGAAAGAATTCTCGTTTCTGCCCCAGCGCAGGCACAGTGAAGAGATTCTGCATTTCAACGCAGTTCCCGAGACGTCTGCTTGAGTTTCACTATCGCTAGGCTCGTTAAAACATAGCGATGGGTTTGCCCGAAGGGAAAATTATAGAACAAGCATATGTTATCCTCCTCAAGCTTGACAAAAATAAAGAGGTACTGGTCAGCAATGACTGGGGAAAAATTGGGAAGAAAACTCAAAGAACCTTTATTGGTAGCAAGTCGCTCTTGAACATGACACTTCCACTCCGTGCCCGAGTCGGGTTGGGTTGTTTCATTCACCGGTCCCATCACCATGGTCACGCCATACCATCCACATTTGGGGTAAATGCTACCAATCCATCACATAAGTGTCGCCGACATGTTCAAGAGAAGTCATCCAGAAGAAGTCACCTGTGTCCCGTCCACTACCATACATTGTACTTCATTCTTTCATGACCGCCATCCTGAACCGTATATCATCAGATTGTTTTCACCTCCATCAAAATCATTTGCTCCGTTCCATGTCATTGATGTGGGATTCATTAAGGCCCTCCTTTGACGGATCGCTTCTTGTCGACATCAGCTCGTTATCCAAGAAGTTGATCTAGGGACACCCCATTTAGTACTTTGAAGCTTGCATGCCTCAATGGCAAGTTTCTCACTTCCGGCGACAGGTATACCTCAATGACCTTCGACCAAAAGATTTTGCATGGTGTTTGACACCAAGTCCTTTATTGACACCACGTGAATTGTACTGCAGTACCTTGAGGGTCATTATCATTATCGGTGATTCCTCTCACGCTTGTTAACAGTTTACATCATTGACTGGTAATCAAGTGATTTCTTTCCATGTTCGACTTCAAAACATTTCTCACATGGATCGACTTGTACTTCGAGTGAAGATCGGACGAGACTGAAGACCCCAGATCTAGTTTCATCCATCCGGGCTGCGATATATATTCAGGAAAATAAAGACATTGAAATGTACAACATTGCAGCACAGATAATCATCCTACCAAAAGGATGATGGCTCCATCAGAACCATCAGTCTACCATCAGACGATTGTCTGTCCTATGTACATGAAAATGAATTTATAAAGTTGAGCATGGGAATGCCCGCCTCAACTAGATCATGAAAACAGTATGAAGATAATGTATTGTATTGTATCTTATTACAGGTCTCCTCCCAGCATTGAAAGAACTTCGGATCCTCCTAATAAAGCATTTCACCCGATAAACGGCCTCATACTTTAGGGGGCAACTGTTATAGAAATTTTTGTGCCTTACAGCTCTGAGCATGAAATGTCCATAAACTAAGGGATCCAAAGTCCCTAAAAGTGTTGTTTCGACCCCTAAAGGAACAAGGTCAACAAATTACAACTTCTCCCAGAAGTTCTCCACCAGAAACTGCTCAGAATCAGTCAAATCAGGATCATTTCAGATGCTCCACTGGCTAGCTGCGTTGCATAGCACCCAAATACACTGGCTAGGTGCATTGCAACGCACTTGAATGCACTACCAGGGTGCGTTGAGCGGGAAATGACAAATGGCAGTGCCATTCCGCGAGGTGGAAAGACAATGGAAGCTTCCAGAATCTTCTCCAATGACACTTGCCTCACTGAGTTCGACCAAGGATGAGTAAGAGGCTCTCAGTCTCCAAGTGGAAGCAAGAACTGACAGAGAGAAGCCACTAGTCAAATCATAAGCTAACTCATCTTCCTTGCATACATCTATATATGGATCCCTCATCCCAGAGATCCGGAGGCTGGAATTTTGATATTGCAAAGAATTGTTGTTGGTTTTGAGAGAGACAATCAGACTATTGGGTGATTTATGCTTTGTTGGAGGTGAGAAGGGACTTCTATGCTGGGAGGTTGATGCTGGATCAGGAATCATCGGTTGTAACTCCTCCTGGATCTTCTTGTTTTATCAATAAAACTATTTGAGTTTCTCCTACATGCTTGTGTATCATTGATGTTTGTTACATTTGTATGTTTAGCTTATATCTGATCCTAAGCTTTTTATGAACATAAACCCATGTCTTTGTATAGTTTCTTTCTTCTGTGATCTTGCAGGTATTGTGAAGCTGGGCAAGTGAAGGAGCAAGTGACTGGAAGCTATCAAAGAGGAGAGAAATCAGACCAAAGGGATTAGCGCAAGACATCGGTTAGTTCACCCTTTTCCTCTTCGTTTACAGTTCATAAAGAAGAATACTTAAGTAGTTTTCTCTGTTTGTTTCTAAGGTCACTGTCACACCTTAGTGGGATAGGGTCTTTCCGAATGGATACTTTTCCCGATAAAATATATGTACAAATATACATAAAGTACAAAGAAGCCATTGCTTGGCCAAAGCTAAGCAAAGCACTTCCTGAGGTAGAGCCCGTCAGGGGGCTCTGCCACCTTACTCCTAGGGATGTTTATAGGTACAATTATCGAACCAATCAATATACTTCCTTCGGCGAATAACTGTGTTGGAGCCAAAGGGATTGTACAAACATCGCTAGTCAAACTAGAGGACCGAGATTCGACTTCATGCACAGGGGAATGAAAACATGACCGACGATGTAGATCGTCCAAAGGTTGATCTACAGCCGTCATTGCTTCGAATATTGCTTCGTCCGATGGAAAAACAATATCCGAGCAATCCGATGCAGAGGTGGAATCAAGGGTCCGAAAATGAGCCACATCACCATCTATCTCTTTCCCAGAGGAAGTAGTAGAATGGTTATCTGCAGAGTTATCGATAGATTCACATCTAAGCTCTACTACAGACATGAGAGTTTCTATTCCACCAGCCTTGTCGTCATCTGGTGTGGTCACAGATGAAGCTAAGGTTCCAGGATCCGAAAAATAAGGAGTTTGAACAAACTCTCTCCGTAAAGGGTCCTTGGAGGATGAAATTGTATCTATTCCAGCTATAGGAGGGGGAAGATTAAACGTACCCATCAATGAAGAGTACATCCCGACTCCTAGATTCTCAATAGGTGGACGGGGGTTACCCACTAAAGGAACATTAGAGTTAGATCTTACTTGAGGATTGACTGGAAAATAATCCAATTGATCAACCTTAACGATTTTCCCTTCATGAGGAAAGCAAACGACACAAAATAGAGTCGAAACAACGGCATCCATTTCGTATACCCAGTTCCTTCCTAAGAGGAGATTGTAGTCTAGGTTAGCATCTATGACCTCTACTTCGATATTAACGACCTTTCCTCCAACACATATAGGAAAGGTCGGGATAATCCCGTATGGCCTATGAGAATGACCATCAAATGCTGTCAAGAGGGTAGGTGAAGGAACAACCGACGGTGATCCAATGGCCTTCTAGCATGACATAGACATGACACACGTGGAAGCTCCCTCATCTATAACCGTCCGAAAAATATTCGTTTTCTGGTAGGTAGACTTTATCTGGAAAGCCATGTGATGAGGAAGTCTCTTTTTGACATTATTCATATCAAAAGTGAGAGCTAAAGAATTACTTGGATCCACTGCCCCCATTGCCGATAGCAAGGCACTTCTTTGAGCAGGACATGACTGGAGAACCTCTAAAGTAGACATAGCACATGGACTCTGAGCCAGATCCTCAATAATGGAGTAATTCTGGGCTGCCCTAATATTAGGGTTGATAGTCGCGTGTTTAGCGGAACCTTTCGGTACCCGAGGTATAGTCTCAACAGAAGGTCGCTCAATATGAAGTGGGTTGTTAGTTTCAGGAACTGATTTACCCTTGGAAGTTTCACCTTCACCATAATCGCGTGACCGTGTGGCCACATTAGCGTGAGAACCCATCATGAAAACATTTGATGACTTGTCCCCTTCCTGGTTGTCCCCTACGGAGGTACCAGGGTTTGAACTCGCGCCAGCAAGAAGTTTCTGCCCTTGGGGAAAAGGGTTGGTTAACACAGCTTGAGAACTAGAAGTCCCTTGCTACCCTAATAAGTGCTGAGCGTCTTGAATCTTGGGGTAGAGATGAGTTAAATGGTCTCCACTGCACAACTTGCATGGAAACTTGACTTTCTTTCTAGACTCATTTCTACCACCACTAGCGTTGTTGCCGGATTTATTTGCATCAGGCTTCCCATCCTGGTTCTTTTTCTTACCTCGTCCTTTCTTTTTCCCATTGGAATTTTGATTTCCTTTGGGGTTATCAGATTGGACGACATTAATTGAAGAAGTTTGGGAAGCCGAGGGATTAGACGATGTGACTTGGTTGTTAGAAGCAGTTTGTAAAGACAACTACTGCAATTGGTTCAACAAGTTCACGGTAGTTGTGTCTACCGACCCAATGATACCATCCGCGTGGGGACCTGGCTTCGACTTAGCTATGTCAACCTTAGACCCAGGAGCATCTAGCAAGTATTTTTGTAGGATCCCAGACTGAGAGTAGATCAATTCTAATTGCTGGGCCCTAAAAATGGCTTGCTCCTCAGAATAGACTCCAGACATGGAGACATCCTTGGAGATCTCGAGTTGTAAAGATTTCAAAAACCATTCGCGATGGTACTTCGGAGGGATTTCAGCTTTAATGAGCCTCTTTCAACGTCTCCATTCCTGAATATGGTCAGAAATGTGAGTTGCCTTATCCTGACGAAAAGTGGCCAGAAGTTCAGTTCCGGCATCATAACAGACAATAAACTGGAAATGATTTAAGAAAATATTGGCTAAGTCAGTGAAAGATGTAAAGCTACCCCCTGGCAACTCTATATACCATTTGGCTGCATTACCAGTCAAGGTGCATTGAAAAAGTCTCAACCTGATCGAGTCATCGATAAGGGAGTTAGATGAGCACCACAAATGGAATGTGGTTACATGGTCGCCTGGGTCCTCACCACTCTTCCCTTCGAATTTTGGAATGTCCGAAGGGAGTTTGGTTGGGACCGGAGGCCAGGCCGGATTGTACTTGATTGGATCGTTTGTTAACTTGGTGAGATCTGGCAAGTTCAACGTTGCCAGAAACGGAAGCCTAGGAGGACCTTGGGGATTCCACCCAGACTAGGCGGAACTCCCAAAGTTCTGAAAAGATTGTCCTGGGTTTTGGAAGGCACCAGGCTGCCCGAAGTAACCAGTAGAACCAGCTGAACCAAAAGGCAAGCCTTGTGATCCAGCAAAATTCGGAGTTTGACCAACTCCGGCCGCAAAGCCTCCATAACCAGAAAAGTTTCCTCCTAAAGGATTATAAGGAGTTGATAACCCTTGATACGGATTCCAAGCCAAATCTAATGGAGGAATAATTTGAAATGAACTAACCATGGAGTACAGCCTATTCCCTTGTTGGCCGATAAATGGATTCCCAGTTCCCGCACCACTAACCCCAGGGTTAGTCCAACCTTGGAAAGGATTACTACTTTGCCCTACAGAAGAAAAAGGCATGGATCCTATCGTCGGGTTGGAATGTGGTATATGACCACTTCTGAAAGGAAAACCCTGGAATGAAGCCGATCCGCCCATCATGGACGTAGCGGCACTAAATGGAACCGATGGAATACCCTGTGAGTGGGTGCCAAATGGGAAGAATCCAGTAACAAAAGCATTGGTTTGGGCATTTCCACTCATGGAGGGAATGGAGGTAGACCCAACTAAAGATGTGCTAGCAAATATCGAAACAAGGAAGCAGAGGAGATGGAAATCGTTCCTCCCCCTTGCACCGATGTTGAAGTTTGCATAGTTGTAGCACTTGTAGAAGCCATGCTTCTAGTAGTGGTCATCGATGGTAAGCGCGTAGCATAACCTGGACTTGACGGTCTATGCATCAGAGTCCCAACGTATTGTAATATGTCTGGATGACTAGATGGTAGTCGAGAATTTGGATCCGCTAATGACTTTGAGAGTTCTTCTACCTCTATGTTATTCTCCGCTTGAAAGAGAACTCGAGAAAGGACTGGAGTGTCCCTCTCTTGTTCGGAAGTGCCAGGCCTTGCTTGAACACTAATGCCCCTGAGAGGAGGATCAATCCCCAATGCGTCAACTGCCGTGGGATGAAACCCACCAGTAGTATTACCTCTGCGCCTTCTAGGAGAAGGCTCTAAACTTGGTGGTGAAAGACCACGAAGTCTTCGAGACCGTCTGGGAGATCGGTCAGCCACTTTGAATTTTTTGTTATGATCTAACTAAAGACTCAAAAAATTGAAAGCTAGGCCAACTAAGAGCACAGAGCACACACTATAAAGTCCCTAAAGATAACAGCCAGTCAAACAACTTCCAAGTATTTATGCTCCGGGTGATTAGGACCGGACACCAAAATACAAGAAAGTGAATTAAGGGGCCTTCCGAAGATAGTCTGGGATGATGAGGGCCCAGTCCTATCAGTGAAGGTATCAGAGGAAGTTATGCTGACCTCCTAACAACAGCCTCCGCCGGTGCAAGCCCCCAAGCTTCGCAAGGGTTCCCTCCAGTAGTACTGTCGAGAGTGATGCAACATCGACCTCAGGTGCCATGGGATTCCCCTCCGCAGCCACCTGTGTAGATCCCTAGGAGTAGCAACTATGGATACCAACTCGTAGTAGAAGCCAGGCAGAACGGTCGTGAGGTAAGTTTGGACAAGTAGGAGAGGGGGTATCTCTCTTCCCTGTCTTCACAGACCCTCGTGCTTAACTCCCAGATCCGGAGCTTTCCTGGTCTTCCTAACGCTATTGGATTTTCTCTTGCTATTCAGACTCCTATGTTTGACGTTTATATGGCCTTGGAGAGTTAACTCTCCACTCGCCTAATCCAAGGCCCTAAAATCCTAAACTTGTTGGTGTAACTGACTTAAACAAAAAGTTCTAGTGAATTTTAGTTAGCGCTTGATTTTAAAATAGGATTTTCTTTAATTCACAAGGTAACGGAAGTGAAACTAGTGGTGTTTTTTGATGCAAAAGAAATTAATAAAAACTTAACTACATGCACATGCACTTTTTTCGTTTTTCGATGAAGAGCAATTTCTATAGGGTTCAGAGGAACTTCTAATAAAACAAATTTTTCTTTTCTTTTCGTTAATTCACGCTTCACACTCACAAAAGTTAACAAAGCTATATATGCCTAAAAAGGTATGCAAATCTATCCTAGTGCAACAAACATATGCCAATGCAAGATTCGAAACTACTCTAAAAACAAAAAATGAAAGTTTCTTGCTTATCAATCTTTATCTTGCCACTTAAAATGTCTAGATGGAATATGAGATGCTACCCTTCATTTCGTCTAAACACTAAAAACAAGTTCTAAGACAAACATAAAGCACTTTCATTCTCTGAAAGGAAACCAAATGAAAACCAAGTTCAAGAAAGAAAAACTAAGTTTTTCAAAAGGATCTTCTTCAAATGCAACAACAAAAAAGTATTTTCAAAAATGCTCTTAACAACACTGAAACTTGTGATTGAAGAATAGGAAACAAACACTTTTGCAAATTGACACCACACAATGGATGAAAACTCAACAAAAAGAGATGTGTTTAAGGATGCTCTTAACAATCAAAAGCAGCAATGAAAGCTTTGGCAACAATAACCAAAAAGATAAAAAAGACAAATTTCAAGAAAGTGTCAATCAATAACTTTCATGAAACAAAGAAGCAGATGGTCACAAAAGCGGTTTTTTCAAGCAAACAAAAAGTCACCAAAAGCAAAATTTGACACGAAGATTGAGATCAATCTCCCTACCCTGATGAATCAGAGCAGCCAAGATTCCAAACAAGAAATCTTGCGTGCTTGAACAAGAGAAGATGACGCTTGCAATAACAAAAACAAGACCAATACTCCTTATAATCAGAGAGAATTCGGAACAAGATGCTCGCTGTAAAAACAAAAACTGATACTGGAAAGTGACTGTTTCAGACTGACTCAAACTACCAGACAGACCTTCAGAGACAAAAAGATTTACAAATCTTGAAAATTGCAAGATATACGCGACTGCACTTATGTACAGATTGCGTGTATACGCTATTGTAACTAAGGAAACCTGTGTATACGTGGGTTCACTTAAAGAAACATGCGTACATATGCCTCTGTAACTAAGAAAAACAACGTATATAAAAGGTTTCAAGAAAAATAAAAAACAAACTGAAGAAACTGACAAAACTTCAAATTCAAGAACATACTAGACAATAATAGCAAGCAGACAAGGCAGCTGAGCCCTGATTGGTTTGAAAACACCCAAACTAGGAACAACAAGAGTGTTGTCCCCAGTGGAGTCGCCAGTTCTGTTGGAGGGAAATGTTCCCCTAGGGCTTTTTAGGTTGAAACCCTAGCAGACTGAAAGTTATCTATTCAAAGGAACACACATTAACACAACCATTATGCTATTATAAGCAAATTCTATTGTAAAGGGGACGTACCTTAGGTCCTACATTTGAGAAGGCCCTTAGGGTCCAAACCCTTCTTGGAGTTCCCTTCTTCTCTTTTGTCCTGCAAAACAACCAATTCCAAAGAACACAACAGTATATGGACAAAAACTTATAAAGAAACCATCTTCATGTTATAAATAAAGGTAGTTAGTTATGAAATCCAAACAACCATTTACATATGAATTCTAAACATGAATATCATAAACATAAAGAAGATTTATATCGGGAACCAAGACATGTGTTTCTTTTATTATAAACAAATAAAGTACATAAAAAGGAATAATTTCACCTGAGTCACCTTTAGCAGGCTCTAAGCAAAGCTTCCTTCCGGATCCGTTCCAGCCTCAAGCCTTTAACAAACTCCTTCCATGACTCACTCCATGATGTCATAAAGTGTGGATGAACATCAACACACAAGGAAACAAGGGTTTCCTGTACAAATGGGGGAAGTGCAGAAGGCACAAGGGACTTCAGACCTGGTCAGGGGAAAAATCTCAGCATAATAACCTTTCTCTCTCTTCTCTCCTCCTTAGGCCTTCCCTTTGAGGTCTTTTTATACCTCTCCTAAAGTGGTTTTTTAGTTGGGAGTTGGTTGGGAACAGTTGGGCCACGGGCACTAACAGGTGATCAGCAGGTAAAACCCACGATCTCCGCCCGAAAATAAGGAGTTTTATATTTTTTTTAAGTGTTTTAATACATATACGCGGGTTGGGTATACACAGACCCGCGTATACACACGTTTAACTCAGGGCAATGTCACGTATAAGGGATAAAACACTGTTTTTTAAATTTTAGGACCAGGTCTGGAAGGAGGGGTTGCCCTAGGCCATGAGTGCAGCATCACAAACCATAAGAGTGAGATTTGGAGCTATAACAAGAATTGCCCAGGATTGATGAATCCCACAAAGACATGATATTTGAAAAATGGGATGCACATCTCAAGGAAGAAGAGCATGCGATGGAGGAGGCAACAATATCAGCAAGTAACATCATCGAATGCATCAACGAAAACTTACATAAGGCAAATTTAATATCAGAAACTACTCCAGGATTTCTCCCAATGGCACATCAGTTGCAAACAAGAAGATAGTGTCAACGCTCACCGATTTCGTATTTGCAGGTCAATTGAAGGCTGAAGTCGGCCAACCAATGCTCCTGAAACCCATGCTGGACATTTGCAACTTAAAAAAACAGATACATGATTTAGCATAGATTCAGTTTTAGTTTGATTAATAGTTCATTTTTTCCTAAAATGAGGATGGTCGTTTTGAACCTCCTCATCTCTTTTTGTAATAACTATTTTTAGTTTTCATTAGAATATTATTTAACCCTCTCATGCATTTATAGAGGGGTCCAGAAATTTGTCAAAACAATTCTTCAGAACATGCACTTTTGCCCCCTCTGAGGAGGTTTTGATAAATGAATGGAACGATATTTATTTATATTTGAGTTTAATGTCTGCTACTAAAATGCACTTCTGTACTCTTAGTGGATATTGAATTATTTGAAGATAAATCTATATTGTTGAAGCTCATGAGCAGGACCTATTATCAATGGTACTTTTATCTCTTAATACTTTTTGCTTATGTGCCAAGTGATATATTATTTTCAGTTGTTTATATATGGAAACCTGAATGTTCAGTTGTCATTTTTGCACTTTTGTACGGTGATAACTATTCCTTTATGTCAAGTATATGAATGACTTATTATGCGATGTGTTTATCATAATTGTTTCGGCTAATTTCTTATACGAAACAATCATCTTTAACGTATTCTTTTCTCGTAGTAATTGAATGATTTTTATTACCAATTGCTGTTGGAAATTATTCTAGATCACATAAACAAAGTGTTACTCCCGGGATAGTTTAAATTAGATGTTTTCCTTCATTAGAATAAAATTGCACATGTTATATTAGATTTAGAATAAAGCATTCTCCCCATAAACCTTTCAAAATATAACATCCCCTTAGTGTACCATCATAAACAAATTGGGAAAAGGAGTTGCTTTCAAGGTCTGGACCAGGTGGTTATCCCCCTTGTTGTAGACCCGATTTTCGGGGCTTCAACGCCTAGTCAAACATGGCTAAGAGGTTCTCTTGGGTATTGTTTTCTGCCTTTTCGGACCTAAGGGACTACCTATGAAAAGGAACATCTAGAGTTTTCTTTTTATCCTCTTTTTCAAACTCTCTAAACATGAAAAGAAGTTGAGTTTTCACCCTCGCTACACTCGTAAAAACATAAAAAAATGATGGACTCATCGATCTAGCACCGAACCACTCCTTCTCTGGGTTCGTTAAATATTCTCATAGGGATTCTTCCAAAGAATGGACTTATAGATCAAGCATATGTTATCCTCTTCAAGCTTGTTAAAAAATAAAGAGGTATTGACCAATATGGTTGGGAAATTGGAAAAACAGGGTACTCCATTTGTTAATGGTAGCGAGTTGCTCTTGAACATGAAACTCTTCCACTTTGTCTTCATGGTTGTTGTGTTGGGTAATCTTCTTGTCTTTCGGTTCATCATACCTTCGCAAAACCTCCATTTTGGTTTGGGTCAATGCTGCCAACTCCATTTCAGTGTCGCCGTTGTGTTCAAGAGAATTCATTCAGTTAATATTCATTGCAACACTCTTAAGACTTCATTCCATGTTTTCCTTTCCTGATCTAGTTCCATATCAACATCATTATAATAATTTTGTCTCAATCATGATACCTCTTTTGTGTCGTTGATGGAGGATACATCAAGGCCCTTCTTTGACGCGTCACTTCCTATCAACATCAACACATTATCCAAGAAGTTGAATTAGAAACACCCGTTAGTATCTTGGTGCTTGAATACATCAATGGAAAGTGTCCTCGCTATCGGTGACATGTTTACACCATTGGCCTTCGATCGAAA
Source organism: Pinus tabuliformis (assembly GCA_031772625.1). Classification (NCBI taxonomy): domain Eukaryota; kingdom Viridiplantae; phylum Streptophyta; class Pinopsida; order Pinales; family Pinaceae; genus Pinus; species Pinus tabuliformis. The sequence goes on along the minus strand of CM062807.1, from coordinate 367,728,950 downwards.
TATTTTGTGTGGTGTTTGACATAAAATAATTTATTCACACCATACAAATTGTACTTGAGTACCTTGAGAGTTGTTAACATCATCGGTGGTTTCTCTAATCTCTGTTAACGAATTACATCATTGGACAGTAATCAGATAGTGTCTACCATGTTTGACTTCATCTCATTGATTCACATGGTTAGATTCGTACATTGGTTGGTCATGTGAACGAGATAGAAGACCCCAGATCTAGTTTCCACCATCTAGGATGTGATTTCAAGATCATAGAATATCACTATGTATGATGCCTATGATCATATTGACAGTCATCCAGTCATGGGTCCACCATCAGTAATCAATGGACATGTCTTTTGATCATTATAAATGTAATGTTAGCTTATGTGATGAATATGGGTATGCCTCCCTCAACAAAAAGATGCCATGATGTAAATGTATTGCAACCGAAGATGATCTTGCCGATTTTTCTTGACCTCAACTTGTCACAAGGTAAATCACTTCAGTCATTAGTCATCATCTCTTACTTTGCACTTTAGGGGGAACTCAGTTATAGGCTATTTTGTCTCATATGATCAATCAAACTCCTAATGGGATCATTCACATCCTATTCCCCCTTTACATCATCATTGCACAAATCCCTATGCATGACTCTCTCATTCCCCAGAGTTTCTGCCCTAAACTGCATCATTTGAGCTAGTTTTAGGACCAACACACCTTGGCCTCTTGCTGGAAAACGTTCACCTACAGGTTGCTCCACTGTGGCCTGTGTTGATCATCTACAGGTTGCTCCCCTTTGAACCTGCATTGGTTATATAAATTTGGGGAAAAAAAGAGAGAATCCCTAAGCCTCAATTTTCAGAAGCTTCTAGGATCTGTTGTAACCATTTACCTAAGATAAAAATTTCGAATCCTATCCTATCCTACCTTGGAGTTTCCATCCCTTATCCTTAGATCTCATCCTCCCATCAAGAGTGGATCTCAATCCCAATATTGGTAAAAGGATAAGAACTCCCAACTTACCTCACTCCTCTATATATTTACAACCTTCCATATGCAAGGGGTTCGATTTTGGAGAGTGATTCTACCCTTATTCTATTGTTGTGAGAGTTATCCTTTCATGCATTTGGGGTGATTGGAGGTGCACTTTGTGACAAAGGAAGGACAATTCAACAACTTGGAGGAGCTCTTCTACAAGATCAACACCTATTTATGGTTTTAACTCACTCAATTTATATCAATACAAATAGTTCTTTGTTTTCATATATGTGATGTCATTATTTCATGTATTTCAATACCATGTTGATCTGTTGAATAAAGTAGATAGATGATGCTACATATATCTCGTAGTTTCTTGGCTTGTGTTGTCTAGTTGTGCAGGTTCTAATTTTGGTAGTTGGAGCTACGATTGGAGCCTTCAAGCCAAAGAAGGAGTGAAACATACGACATATTCCAAGTAGGTTTCATCCCCTCATCTACTTACTTTAAGGAAAATAGTGGGTCCTGTTGGCATTTTGGCACAAGTGTGGCGCTACGGTACCGGTGTTGTCCTTGATGGCAACTCTCTTTGATGACAGATCTCAGTCCAGACTACAAGAATGAATAGAAATTTCATATACGCAGGTTCATTAAGCCCAAGTTGCATATACACGCTGGTACGCTATATACTAAGTCGCGGATATGCCGATTTGCTATATACGAAGTCGCGTATACACGTCGTTTCATGAACAGAAAAGAGCGTACATGTCGAGAAGCTTCCCTTTGGTCTGTGGTAGTTAGTCCTCGGTACTTGAGCCTATGTTTTTGGACCAAGGTACCTCGATAGACGTGTTGATCCCTAGTTTTGAGGTTGATGGTATTGTGTTACTATGGTTTTGTCCCGTGGTATTGTGAAGGGCCTAAGGCTATATAAGGAGAAGAAGATCATTAGGCAAGGGCATTGAAAAAGTCTTGAATATCTGATAAAGAAAGAGATCTGGTATGCAGGTTCTGGGTTGCTTGATCTAAGCTAAGGAGAGATCACACCAGTTGATGGAAGACTAGATCTAAGGACAGATCGGGATCAAATGGTTTGAAATGCACTATTGTGATATGGTTGATTATGCGTATTTCTAGATCTGCATACTGACGCAATGTTATGTTCTGGGTATGACTGATGTCTGGTACAGCTGCAAGTTATGAGAAATTATTTTTAGATCTGTACGCAGGTTGTCTTCGGTAAAAGTGCGTGTATACGCGGGTTGCTTTCATTGAAGTAGCGTATATCTTTTGAAGTTTGATTTTTGGGGTTGCAGTTGGGTCTGACTGTTATTGCAGAGTTCTGTAGTCTGCTCTGTGTTCTGGTGACTGGGTGTTGACAGGGTTTTAGTGGTTCAGTGATTCAAAGATTGATGATGCTAGTATTGGTTGTTTTGTGCTTCAATGATCTGTTATGAAAATTGGATGAATTGTGGTCTTCAGATTGTAATGTTGTGCTTCAGGAATATTCAGTTTGAAAATGTATGAAAATTGGTACCTGAAGGAAAGAAGATTGTAGGCCAGCACCTACGTACTAGTATCTTAGCTAGTACAAGAGCAAAGGGGGTTGGAGCTCCCTTCCAGGAGAGTCTGGAAAACGAGAGAAGGTTGTAGCCTTCTGCAGGTTGGAGCCTGCGTACTGGTATAAGGCTGCACCAATACAAAATATTGTAAACTGAAGTTTCATATTAAAGAAAGATAGAGACGACTTGCAGCAGGTGGTTTTCACCCACATTGGGTTTCCACCTTATATCATGGTGTTCATGTGTGTGGCTTTTGTGTGATGATCTGTTCTGTTATACTGCACCTGTTTACTATTAATATGGTTAATAATGTTCTGATGTATTTACTGAAGATAAGCTAACTAAATCATAAGTTTTCTGGTTATACGTTGGTTGCTTTAGACACAGCAGCGTGTACACGCTGGTTCACTTAACTGAAGTAGCGTATATGTTTCTGAGTATGAAATTGAAAAAGTTTTATTGATCTGATAATACTGATTCACCCCCCCTCTCAGTATTATTTCCAACAATTGGTATCAGAGCAGGTCCTTCAGAGAAGCTTGATCGCTTGAAGGTAGATCGTTCATCATGAGCAACTACGAGAGAGAAGCATCAATCAGGCCACCGGTTTTTGATGGGACAAACTTCAATTATTGGAAGGTAAGAGTTACTGCCTATCTTCAATCTCTTGGTACAGAAGTTTGGGACATCGTAGAGACAGGCTACACTTTTCCTTCAGCTACTCCTACAGATGCAAACGAGAAAAAGAAATATGAAACAAATGTGAAAGCAGTCAGTACTCTATTGGGATGTATATCCAAATCGGAATTCATGAAGGTAATGCACTATAAATCTGCAAAAGAAATATGGGACAAAATTGTCACGAGCTATGAAGGAGATGAACAGGTAAAGCGTGCTAAACTTCAAACTCTCAGGATTAAGTATGAGACTCTCAAAATTTATAATGGTGAAAGTGTGGCTAACTATTTTCTTAGGGTAGATGAGATTGTTAATTGCATGAAAAACTTGGGTGAAGAAATAAAAGAGGCTATTGTGGTTGAAAAGGTTCTAAGATCATTGTCCCCCAAATTTGAATCTAAAGTGTCTGCAATAGAAGAAAAGGAAAATCTACGAATTCTTACTATGTCTCAGCTTCACGGAATTCTAACTGCTTATGAAATGAGAAAGGGAGGTCCATCAGAGAGAAGAGAAGCTGCTTTCAAGGCTTCAGGCAAAGAAGATTATTATGAAGCAAGTCACGTACCAGAAGATGAAGAAGAAGAATCAAATTTTGTCAGAAATCTTCAAAGGGGTTCTAGAAGGTTCAGAGGTAAGTTACCTTTTAAATGCTTTGCTTGTGGAAGAGTAGGTCATTATGCTGCCAGATGTCCTCACAAAGATAAGAATGACAAGGGAAAGGAACCTGTTAAATGGAACAAGAAACAGAATGAAAAGAAGAAAAGCTATTACACTCATGAAGATAGTGATGGTCTTTCAAATAGTGACGAAGATGAACAAGGTAATAGATATAAACTTTTAATGGCTTTTGAAGATGATGACTACATGGATGCTATAGATGTAGAAGGCTTTTATGAAGAAATGAACAATCTCAAAGTTTTCTTAGAAGAGAAAAGTGCTATTATTGATTCTCTACAATGTCAACTGGCTGAAAAGGAAAAACATCTTGAAAAGTTGGAATGTGAGATTGTTTGTCTTAGAAAGGAGATTGAGAAAATAAAAGCGATTAATCTTAAATTTGTTAAAGGATCTGAAACCTTGGATGAGATTATCAATGTGCAGCGATCTCCTCTGATCAAGATAGGTCTGGGATATAATGGAGAAACATCTCAAGCCTCTACCTCTAAAAGTTATCTTGATGCAGCAAGGAGAAGCGAGCAAAGGCCAAATAAAAGTCATCAGGTGAATCAGGGACAGTTTACCTCAAGAACAAATAAAGACTATCAAGAAATTCGGGGACAAGCTGCCTTAAGGACAAACAGAAGCTACAATCAGCCACAGGTAAAATCTTCCCAATTTGCCCCAAGAATGAATGTGAATAGAAGCTACAATCGGTTGGATGATAGATCTGATTATCGCAGAAGTTTCTTTAATGGCCAATGTTTTTCTTGCCATAACTTCGGTCACAAAGCAACTCAATGTGTTGCCTACAAGACAATCATGACTAGAGAAGCTCAAAAGCAAAGGAGTATGACTGGAACCATGAAAAGGACTTATAACAACTTTTTGGTTCTTGAAAATGAAGTTGAATGCTCTATTTGTAATAACTTTGGTCATGAAGACTCTGAATGCAGGAGCAGGTTCTGGAATACAACTCAGAAGGAACAAACCTCAAATGTCAAAACATGGAGAATAAAGGAACCGCAACCAGAAAGATGTGGGATAGCCTTTTATGCAGAAGGTCAAGAAAGTCTATGGTACATTGACAGCGGATGTTCGAAGCATATGACAGGGGACAAAGAAAAACTTGAATCATATACCACATTAGAAAAGGGAAATAAAGTTTCTTTTGGAAACGATATCTCTGCAGCCATAAAAGGAAAAGGCGTTGCTCCGTTGAAAGAGAAGGTCAAAGCTGGAAATGTTTTGTATGTTGATGGATTGAAGCATAATCTTCTGAGTGTCAGTCAGATGTGCGATCAAGGAACAGAGGTAATATTTAGATCAAATGGATGTTGTGTTCGTGATCTTGATATAGGTAAAACAGTGATCAAAGGAAGAAGGACTCCAAATAATCTATACATATTTGAAGAAAGACAACAACAATGCTATTTGAGCAAGGATGATGAACACTGGCTATGGCATTGGAGGTTGGGGCATCTAAGCTTTCCACAAATAAGGAAAGCATGCAAATATCAGGCAGTTCGTGATCTTCCAGATATCAAAATTCCAGACAACACCATATGCAAATCATGTCAGTTTGGAAAGAAAACCAGAACTAAATTTCCTGAGAAGGAAGGATCAGCTAGCATGCCTCTTGAGCTAGTACATACAGATACATGTGGTCCATTCAGAAAAAGAACACCTCGAGGAGAAGAATATTTGATATTATTCATTTACGATTTCTCCAGGTTTGTCTGGTTAGGACTTATGAAGCACAAAGATGAAGCATTCGAAAAATTCAAATCCTTCAAAGCCTTGGCTGAAAATGAATCAGGACACAAAATTAAGTGCCTCAGATCTGACAGAGGTGGGGAGTTTACCTCGAATGAATTTTTCGATTTTTGTGAAGAACATGGGATAAGAAGAGAATTCTCTACAGCTAGAACTCCTCAGCAAAATGGAGTTGTGGAAGGAATGAACAGAACAGTCCAACAAATGGCTCGTGCTATGCTTGATGAATCAGGTACTCCCGCAACTTTCTGGGGTGAAGCTGCACATGCTGCGGTCATTATTCTCAACAAAACAAATGTCCGAGTAAACAACACTCAAACCCCTCATGAGCTCTGGTGTGGTAAGACTCCTTCGGTGAAGCACTTCAAAATCTTTGGGAGAAAATGTTATATTAAGAATACTGATGAGCAACTTGGCAAACTTTAACCAAGAGCAGATGAAGGCATTCTTCTTGGTTATTCTCCACATAGCAAAGCATACAAGTGCTACAATAAAAGACTTGGCAGAATTGTTGACAGCATTGATGTAGTGGTTGATGAGAAGGGATACATTCCTAGGCGAGTTCATCATGAAGACATCGAAGAAGATGAAGGCTACCCTCAAAGACAGAATGATGAAGAAGAAGAACCTCAAGAAGAACCAGAGGAGCAGACAAGAATAGAAGAAAAGACTCCATCTAGATATGTTCAGAAGAATCATCCAGAATCTCAGATTGTGGGGCAGAAAGAAGTAGGAGTACAAACAAGAAGAACAATTGCAGAAGCTTCAAGCTACTTGGCATTACTCTCTTCCACTGAACCACAAAATGTGAAAGAGGCATGCAAAGATGAATGTTGGATCAAAGCAATGGATGAAGAACTTGAGCAGATCGAAAAGAACAACACTTGGGAATTGGTTCCTAGACCAAAAGATAAGAATGTCATAGGGAAAAAATGGGTCTTCAAAAATAAATTGAATGAAAATGGAGAAGTAATTAGAAACAAGGCCAGACTTGTTTGTAAAGGGTATGCGTAGCAAGAAGGAATAGATTTTGAAGAGACCTTTGCTCCTGTTGCAAGACTTGAGGCCATCTGAATGTTCCTTGCTCTCTCAAGATTTCAAAACTTCAAAGTATTTCAAATGGACGTGAAATGAATGGAGACTTAGAAGAAGAAGTATATATTGAACAGCCAGATGGTTTCATTCTTGGGAATGATCCAAACCTTGTATGTAGATTGAAAAAGGCTCTCTATGGACTCAAACAAGCTCCAAGGGCTTGGTACTATCGGTTGGACAAATATCTTCACCAACAAGGTTTTTCAAAAGGGTCAGCAGATAGCAATATCTATATAAAAGTTGAAAATAACAAATTACTAATACTTGTTGTGTATGTAGATGATATTATCTTTGGCAGCAATGAAGAGGCTATGAGTCAAAACTTTGCCTTGGTCATGCAGAAAGAATTCGAAATGTCATTACTTGGAGAATTGACATACTTTCTTGGATTGCAAATCCAACGAAATGAAGGAGGTATTTTCTTGTCTCAAACCAAGTACCTCAAGCAGATCTTGAAGAAGTATGGCATGGAAGATTCAAAGCCAGTATGTACCCCCATGGTTACAGGATGCAGCCTCAATGCAAATGATAAATCAACAGCAGTTCATCAACCAACTTATAGATCCATGATTGGGAGTTTGCTTTATTTGACAGGTACCCGACCAGATATTATGCATGCAGTAGGAATTGTTGGAAGATTTCAAGCCAACCCAAAGGAAACTCATCTTCAGGCAGTCAAAATAATCTTCAAGTATCTTCAAGGGACTCAAAACTATGGCTTATGGTATCCTAGAGATACAGATCTCACTCTTCATGCTTACACTGATGCAGATTGGGCCGGAAGTGTGGATGACAGGAAAAGCACAAGTGGTGGTGCTTTCTTCATGGGTTCCAGATTAGTATCTTGGTTCAGTAAGAAACAGAGTTCGATTGCCTTATCTACAGCTAAAGCAGAATATGTGGCTGCGGCATCTTGTTGCACACAACTTCTTTGGATGATGCAGACCTTGCAGGATTTTCAAATCACTTGCACTCCACCAGTCTTTATCTTATGTGATAATACAAGTGCAATCAGCATTTCAAAGAATCCAGTCATGCATTCAAAGACCAAGCACATACCAATCAAGTATCACTTCCTCCGGGAACAAGTGCTTGAACAAAAGATCAAGTTGGAGTATGTTTCTTCTAAAGAAAAAATTGCCGATATTCTCACAAAACCACTACCCAGGGAGACTTTTGAATATCTCAGACAAAAGCTGGGAGTAGTTGATGCTTCATCCTGCTGTTGAAGCTTGTCTGTTCTACAGAAAAGTTGGTATACACGAGTTTCGTAAGGGATATCCGCGTATATACGTTGATTTATGCAGGTGAAGTCACATATATGGAGTTCTGAACAGCAAGGGCAGATTCTGGTTAGAGAAGGTCTGAGATGGGTATGCCAGAGTCCTTCAGGCACAGTTTCAGTGGGAGCAGCAGGCACAGTTTTAGGGGGAGCAGCTTAAAGTCTAATAAAGCATTGTTGGCATTCAGATGCTTTTGGTTCTAGTTCACAATTGTTGTTGGTTTCAGGAGAAGGAGCACAGAAGGAAATCTTGGTTGCTGATCTAAAAGATGATTATCAGATGCTGCTGGTGACTTTCATAAGTCTTGGTCTAGATTTTTCGTCTCTATGTCATATATCTCTTTCGTGATATCTCTTTTATGGTGTCAAGGTCATGTAATGGCCTATGTTGGTTTCCCCACTATGCCTGGGATGAATGATGTAATATAATTGGTTGTTATATGTAAATTTCTGATGTATCCCCTCTTGGTTGGGAGTATGGATGTATGTATTGAGTCTTTTGGTGATAGGAAGGTCCTTTATGGTGTATAAGTCTTGGTTCTTTTTGAAGAACATCTTTTACAGATCTTGCCTACAGTCAGGGGGAGCATGTTCAGCACAGCAGAGCAGAGATATCAGCATGTACTCAGGGGGAGCACAGCCCTTTGCCCTTGATGACAAAGGGGGAGAATGATTCTAAGGATCTTGGGGTTGCCATCAAGTCCAAAGGGGGAGATTGTTGGCATTTTGGCACAGGTGTGGCGCTACGGTACCGGTGTTGTCCTTGATGGAAACTCTCTTTGATGACAGATCTCAGTCCAGACTACAAGAATGAAGAGAAATTTCATATACGCAGGTTCATTAAGCCCAAGTTGCGTATACACGCTATATACTAAGTCGCGGATACATCGGTTTGCTATATACGAAGTCGCATATACACGCAGTTTCATGAACAGAAAAGAGCGTACATGTCGAGAAGCTTCCCTTTGGTCCGTGGTAGTTAGTCCTCGGTACTTGAGCCTATGTTTTTGGACCAAGGTACCTCGACAGACGTGTTGATCCCTAGTTTTGAGGTTGATGGTATTGTGTTACTATGGTTTTGGCCCGTGGTATTGTGAAGGGCCTAAGGCTATATAAGGAGAAGAAGATCATTAGGCAAGGGCACTGAAAAAGTCTTGAATATCTGATAAAGAAAGAGATCTGGTATGCAGGTTCTGGGTTGCTTGATCTAAGCTAAGGAGAGATCACACCGGTTGATGGAAGACTAGATCTAAGGACAGATTGGGATCAAATGGTTTGAAATGCACTATTGTGATATGGTTGATTATGCGTATTTCTAGATCTGCATACTGACGCAATGTTATGTTCTGGGTATGACTGATGTCTGGTACAACTGCAAGTTATGAGAAATTATTTTTAGATCTGTACGCAGGTTGTCTTCGGTAAAAGCGCGTGTATACGTGGGTTGCTTTCATTGAAGTAGCGTATATCTTTTGAAGTTTGATTTTTGGGGTTGCAGTTGGGTCTGACTGTTATTGCAGAGTTCTGTAGTCTGCTCTGTGTTCTGGTGATTGGGTGTTGATAGGGTTTCAGTGGTTCAGTGATTCAAAGATTGATGATGCTAGTATTGGTTGTTTTGTGCTTCAATGATCTGTTATGAAAATTGGATGAATTGTGGTCTTCAGATTGTAATGTTGTGCTTCAGGAATATCCAGTCTGAAAATGTATGTAAAGTGGTACCTGAAGGAAAGAAGATTGTAGGCCAGCACCTACGTACTAGTATCTTAGCTAGTACAAGAGCAAAGGGGGTTGGATCTCCCTTCCAGGAGAGTCTGGAAAACGAGAGAAGGTTGTAGCCTTCTGCAGGTTGGAGCCTGCGTACTGGTATAAGGCTGCACCAGTACAAAAGATTGTAAACTGAAGTTTCATATTAAAGAAAGATAGAGACGACTTGCAGCAGGTGGTTTTCACCCACATTGGGTTTCCACCTTATATCATGGTGTTCATGTGTGTGGCTTTTGTGTGATGATCTGTTCTGTTATACTGCACCTGTTTACTATTAATATGGTTAATAATGTTCTGATGTATTTACTGAAGATAAGCTAACTGAATCATAAGTTTTCTGGTTATACGCTGGTTGCTTTAGACACAGCAGCGTGTACACACTGGTTCACTTAACTGAAGTAGCGTATATGTTTCTGAGTATGAAATTGAAAAAGTTTTATTGATCTGATAATACTGATTCACCCCCCCTCTCAGTATTATTTCCAACGGGTCCTTTGTCATTTTTTTTTCTAGGTTAGGCATCAACCTAGGGGAGATATTTTTGTCCGCAATCATAAATCCCACATAACACTTGTGTTCATTGATATCAATAAGGAATAACGCATTATAACATATGCATAATGTCAACCAAGTCAACGAATTTCACGTACCACCTGGCCATATATTGGGGCTAAACCATTTCTCTCTTTTACCCCATGACCCTTGTGCTATATTCCAAGCCTAAATGTGGGATCACATGGGATAAACCAAACATAACCAAGTGGGGAATCCAAAGGTTAAACCACCTCCACCCTCAAGCCAAAATGATTTCACCTAAGCCAGTCCAAAAATCACCAAAACTAATACAAGATTAGATGCCTCGGGATTTATTCACCATATCAAGAGGAATTTTCCTATCTCCACCCACCTATCAAGATCTTCCCAAATAAAACTGTCTCCACTCTCAACCCTTTGGATTTTCCTGAGACCACCTCAACCAGATCCAAATCCACCAGAAATCCAAAGCTCAACCAAAATGAAAACCCACTATACCTTGGCTATCCAGGAAATGGCAAAGGGAATTTTTTACTTCACTATCAATCCAAGTGAATCGCATGCCAATGAAAACAAACATGACCAATAAACCAATGTGTAAACCATGCATTAACATCCCAACAAGATAATCAAACATGCAACTTGTTACTTGCAAATTCCTTTTCATGGTCGCCCTTTATTTTTCTTTATTTATGCCCTTTCTTACTGTTGTCCAATCTTCTTCTTGCTCTCCCTTGCTCTCCTTGCTTGCTTTATTGTGTCTTCCTTGTGTCCAAGTGATCTCTCTCCAAGTGCTCCCTCTTGCTCTTTTCCAAAAGTAAATGAATGGATGCTCTCTCCTTTTTCCTTTCTTTTTCTTTTATTTTTTCTTCATTTTTCCTTGCATACATATTCTTGTCCCTTCATCTTCCTTTTCTCTTATTTTCATTTATTTCTAGTGTTAAATTTCCATTTCTTTCCTTTTGAATTTTCCAATGCCAATGCCAATTTCCATACCCAATAATAATTAACCACACGTGATCCCCAATGTAATGTTTTTCCTTTCATTCAACTTGTAACATGTGTCCCTTGACCTTGGTATTATTATAGCTTTATAATGCCCATTTATTACATGGAATTTTAACCCGGGGTTATTACAGGGGGATATCTTACAATGACCCTTTTCCTACACCCCTCAGTTGTGCATGCAGAAGTATCAAATAATTACCCTTTACCTGTAAGCCATTCACAAACAGGGAGGAGACTAGGATGGCTTCCAACTAGAGTACAACCCATTACTCCATTAGATGAAATGTTAATTTTCTTCCATTCTATGGGATTCAAGTCAATTGCGACTTAATGAGGGGAATTGCAGAAGAAATAAATCTCCAAATTTGGGAGCCCTCTCTATTAACAGAGGGACAATCTAAACAAGTTTACATATCTCTAACAAAATATTGTTGATGAATTACCTTCTTCCACCAATAATTTTATTCATAAATGAGTCTCCACAAAAATTTAGCCCCAACAACCAAATTCATTGGAGATGTGTCTTTGATTCCCAACCCACCATGGTTCTTTGGTCTTCTCACCACTACCCAATAAATCAGATGAAACATTTTGGAATTGAATTTAGCCCCTTGCCGCAATTTGTTTTAGATTTCTTGAGCCATTACTAATTGAATCCCAATCAACCGTTTAGGAGAGTTAACTAAAAGAGACGAAGCATATATAGGATAGATTTGACCAAGACCAAGGGGCCAACAATATTTAACCAAAAAAATTATATTTTCATATTTTGAAATCTTACTTATTTTGCTTATGTTTATTTTTATAGTGATACACAAAAAACCTGAAGTAGAATAAGGTCAAATCTCACTTTTGAACAAATTTATACATTTTAATAACAAAAAAAAAAATACCAATGTATATAAAATAGGGTAAAATTTGATTTTTGAAAACTTGGATTTTTTCAAACATCTACAAATGTGAAAAATGATCATTTTAGCATGTAATTACCAATAATAGATTTACTGAAAAACATTGTTGATAAGTAAATAAATAGAGCTAGTCAATTTTGAGCAAGATGTTTCAAAACAAGTTATTACAAAAACAAAAACAAAAACAAAAAAAAATTGTCTGTTTTTAAAGGAATTTTATAGAAGTCTAAATAGGTCATCTACAAACAACGTATATTATTTGCAACAATGTTATGCAAATGTTTGGCATTCCTTGATGCAAGAAATAGGAGTTGCTAACGTCAAAAGTGATTTCTTTTATGAGGTCGAAATGTTGGTTTTGACTTCAATTTTTCGAAAATGTAATTTAATATTGAATGTGTGGGTGTATGCACTTGTCATTTGATTGTGCCTATGATAATGAATTGCCTAAAAATTTCAAACTTGTGCACAACTAAAATCTATAAGTTTTTGAAAACAACATTAACAAGAATGCAAGTTTGCATACCCAAAGTTCTTTATGGGCTCATTTTAAAGGTGCATTCGTGCAATATATTTTAGCCTCAAACACCACACAATGGCTTGAAGCTTGACCATAAAACAAGGTATTTTTTACAACATCCTTGTGACCCTCATAAAACATTTGTTGTTTTGAATGATATTTTCCTTCTTAAATGTTAAGGACATTTTTAAAATTTTGTTGCAAACATTTCAATTGTAGTTGTTTTAGAATGATGTTTTCATAAGAGATTTCAATTGGGTTTATCTTAGGTGGTTGGGAGGAATGATTGTTATCCTCCACACCCAAGTTCAATTCCCTCAAGTGACATGTTGAGATCTTAATGAGTATATTGTAGTAATGGCTTTAAGCCTTATTGTTGACTAGACTTGTGCCCATAAAAATATAGGCTTTATCTTAGATACCATCCTCAATATGAGGGGAAATAAAAAGAAGAGAGAGAAACATTAATTCCCATAAATTTAACAAATTGAATATGATCATACACCTACAACAAAAAATGGGCTTCACCATTATTATGATATCAAATAAATTTGACTTCAATGAAATTTTCGTCCTTTAGTTATATTGTAAAATGTATAAAGTTTCATGGAAGGATATTTATAATAAATTCCACCTTGTTGCTTCTTAACATTATCACCATTAGTTTATTTTCTTGATAAAAACATTCAAAAGAAAATCTTGAACTCAAATTTGTTAGTGGGAACCTTTCCCATTAGAACTATTCAAAAAGACTTCAACTAAATTACATGTGCCTACCACCTACTGATTGAAATAGCTTATTCTTACTACTTGAAATAGTGTTAAATGCAATATTCGCCTCATTAAAAACTACCTTGAAGTTTGATTGGGCTTTTTCCATGTTGGTTTAACATCTAAATGAGTGTGATTTTCCAAAATAATAAGTTGAGACAAATTAAACAATAACTTATTCTATTATTATATCATTCCCACAAGATTCAACAAAACAACATCTTAAATTTAATCACATGCAACCAAAACTTAAGGATCAATCCCAACTATGCCTTAGGCACAACCAGCGTCAATTATTGCACCCAAGTCTCTCCTAACAATATATATTTATTGGGTTAGGTATTCCTCTCTACTAAAGAGTTGTTGAGTATAGCCTATTACATCGTCACCTCCCTTAAATAATAGGTAATTAACAATAAGCACTACTTATAAAACTCAATTTTATGCATCCAAATACAACACCCACCCTAGAAACATAATGACAATAGATCGTCATTTCTCTATCAGTGTGTTTGTGACTAATAACATGTTGCAACAGCTCATAAGTAGCATTGTTAGATGGAGTGCACACAATCATTCATGGTTTAGGACAAAATTTATGTGGCATAGGGAACATATTATGATTTATGTTTTATAAGACATCACATGTTGATCATGTGTCAAAACTACCAAAACTATTTGAATTATTGTTTTCTTGTTCGTTACTTCAAAGAGAAAGTTTCTTAAGCCAAAAACCATGATATTGGTCAAATTAGACAATATTAATAGCATTTAATTATACTTCCCTCACCACATGTATCTTTCCTATCCTCAGAGACCCTTGTACCAAAGTGAATGGTTGAGGTTGTTGCTATTTAGTAAAGCAACTCCATTCATGGAAATAATAGTATATATAACAACCATTGAATAATTACCATTTGTGGATCATTGAATGTTTGATGAAGATGTTCAATAAATTTTGGTTAATAACATTTCGGTATGGGTGGAGGTCACTTCTCATACTTACATTATTATTAATTTGACTAACTATTATGATTTTTATTTATGATAATTAAAATGTGTATACTAAATTGCAAGAGGCTATGACATGGGGTCAAATTTGCAATACATGGACAAAGGTGGAAAATATATCTCCCAGTCATCCAAAAAAGGAAATTCTTCATGATCACTTCAATGCTTTTGAAAATGATCTATTTATTTGTTCGACAAATGGAGTATTTCCACGTAGGTTGAACACCTTAAGAAACCACTAACACAAATAGGTCAAAGATTGGTACACTAGTCTATCACAGGGTTAAAACCATCAAAGAGGGAAACAATCCATAGCCCCAACGAATGTGGCCACTCAAGGAAGTATATTAATGCAAAAGAAAAGAATTTTACATGTGATTTTCTCACATTCAATCATCAACAAATAACCCCCCGTGCTCTTTAACTAAAGATCATGGATGAATTGGGTGTTAACTCATAGATCAATATAGTTGTTAATGTTGAAGAGAATATGATTCATTGAATCACTTTTCATTTAGAAAATTTCATGATCACTGGATTACATATCTACAAATGCACACCAATGCATACTAAGGAAACACACTTCACCTAAAGACATATTTAGACCAGGTTGATTTTAACTAACCCCCAAGTATCTAAATATCCTAATAATATTTATTTTATATTAAATAGTGATAATATATAATTGTGAGCAGTATTCATTAAATTTAGTTCTTGATTTAAGTTTAGCTATGATCGATAAATTGCCGTGGATATTCCACTAGACAATTTATCACAACAAATCTACCAAAATATATTGAAAAATATGAAATCTACATATGAGGGTTTATTTCTCCTTAGATTTATGGATTTTTTAATCAATATTTATTACATATGCATGCAAATTATAATTATGCATAAAATAGTGAACAACGAAAAAAAACTCACAAACCACAAATTAACACAAGATAAAACGTGGTAAACCCTTTCAAGTCAAAAATCAACGAGAAGATGAGGTTCTTCTACTATCTTTCTCTTAATGGATAATGGATGCAAGTACAAAGAAGTGATCCATATGGCCAAAGAAAACCACTACAATGCACAAACCCCCTTTGTTTTCTCTCTCCCTATCTAATCTCAGATACTATGCTCATCTATGGAACAAAATGCACTTCAGTAGAATGGATACCCTTTTCCTCCTAATGGATTGATTATAACACAACCTAATAGCCTACTAGTGGTTAAGTTTGACTTTTGCAACTATTAACTAGAGTTACAATATCAAGAATGAAGGTTTTGTGCTCTTCTTTCCTTATGGCAGCTATTTCTTAGCCCTAGCCATCCTTGCCCCAACCTCGGAGAGGCTCTCCTCCTCTCTGTTTATCAGTGACAACTTCTAGAGTTTCAATAGGGAAGGATAAAGTCTCTTCTGACATCGAATTTGGCTTGTCTCCCTTGGTCTCACCCTCTTCTTTGAAGGTTGATTCAATGCATGCATCCTTTGTCTTTGGCATGGTTGTCTCATGCCCTCTCATACCTGGTTCCGGCTCCATAACATCAGCTTTGTCCAAGGCAGTTATTTTTTAGAAAGTTTCTATTGAATCTAGTAATGCCCCTATTTTTTTAAATATGTGCTAAATTTGAGTCCCTATTATAGTTCTTCCCTCCCCCCCCTGAATTTTTTGGTGCAGGAAGCCCCATCAATCACAATCCCATTAGGGATTGAAGCCATAGATGAGGCTTTGGATTTCTCAAATAAAAGTTTTGGTTTGTAGATTCAATGGTATCCAACCAAGAGTAGTTGATTTACATCTTTGGATTTTAGAGAACTAGAAACCCTTCCTCTTTGATGATTTAAATATCTATCTTATGGCTCATGGGTTTTTCATTATTATTTTTTATAACCTTGAAGATTGAAATTATGTTTTTAACATTAGACGTTGGCTTTGGGGTAGTGCGGGGCTCTTTATGCAGCGTTGGATTCCCTCTTTTGACCCTCTTCCTACTATGATTGTGTCTACTCCAATTTGGGTCAGACTTCTAAATCTACCCCTGCATGTGTGGAAATTTTTAATGCTAAAACACATTGGGAATGCAATTGGATTTTTCCATTGTCGAAGCCTAGAAACCAAATATTATCTCAATCCCTCTTATGCACATATTTGTGTTGAGATGGAATTCAGTAAGAGTTTACTAGTAGAACTTAATTTTACTAGCTCTAATTATTTACGGGTTTAAAAGTTAAATTACGATAACATCTCCTTCCATTGCCACACGTGCTATGAAACACAACACACAATTAAAATTTTCCCCAAATCTCAAATAATTGCCAAGTTGTAGAATAAGACAGTCTAGAAAGGTAACAGAAGGTCAACTTGGTTGAAAGGTGCAAATCAATATCACTTCATAGTCTATAAGGAAGAAAATCTTCAGGATAAGGAAGAGGAAAAGAAAACAACAATTAACAAGAAAAAAGAGGAAGAGGGACTGAAAGAGACTCATAAATAAGAAAAGTAGGAAGCAAAGGACGAGAAAAAAATCAAGGAATTCAAAGAAATTTTTTTAGAACCAATTATATATGAGAATCATGCTCAATAGAAATATGATAAAAATGGATTTCCTCTTGTTTCTTCTGGAAATAAGTGTGTCCATTCTTGGGTAGATCGGGATGAAGAAGAAGACTCATTAAGGAAGAAAAAAGATGCATAAATAAGTAGAGACCATCCACCATCCACAAAAAGGTGTACCCCCAAAAACGCCAAACAACTTGGGATGGATCCAAGTTAGCAAAAAGGCCAAAAAAATTTCGCTAAGAAAAACAAGAATTCAATTAAAACTGAAGCAAACAAATAGTTAAGAAGGGGATTTAAACATATCTGGATTTTAGGGTTTTTTTGAAGAATTTATAGCTGGTCCATGAGTTAGATTCTTGTTTTGCAAAACTCTTGCTTGAGGAATTGGGTTGAGCCTGTATTCTCAATCCTAATTTCTTGAGGAATTTTCGTAATCCTCACATTTTGGAAGAGTCATACTATCTATGGGATGATTCCCAACCTTTTTAAATATAGTTTTAAATTCTCATTATTGTAAAAAACTAGAGTTACAAATCAACTCTTCTAAATTCTTCTTCGTCATTATCACCTGACTAGCCCCTTTTCCATGAATAATGGGGGCTGACGTGGCATCCTTTCGAATCATGGTGATCAAAACAAGAAGGTCAACTTCTGGGAGGCATAACTTTTGCATATGGTCTCGGATTGAGGTAATTCTTACACCAATGTATATAATAACATGAGGGGGTTCTGCACTAAAATGAAAAAAATTACGCCCCAAAAATGTCATTTGATGCATCAAACTATTTCCTAAAGGTTTCAAACCCCAATTCACCAAATTGGGATCCACTAGTAAAAATGGTCATGTGAGATTATTCCTTCACTTTTTCCTCTCTGAAATAATCAAGGTGGATGAAAAATAATATAATGATTTTCATTTATAAAAGGGAAATAATATGTTAAAAGTACTCCAAATATTAAGCCAAAATGACATATATTAATGTGAAATAAATATAAATAGGGAAATATTTTAAATTAATGGGGATATGGATCATTATGTTTATCATGTGATGCATTATGCATAATATTCTATTACATGTGGTGATTCCAAGGGTTTAAAGATAATTGTACCAAAAAATCCATATTTCCTAGTTATTGTAGATATTTTGGTTGGTTACAACTACAAGGGTGAAACAAACAATAATATTTCGTATACATGTGATAAATTAAAAGGGGTTATGGAAAAGTTAACCAAGGTCACAATTTATTCAATGTGGTGTTTTGTCATTTTCCACAGTGCACTACAAACAAGTTTGGTAATGACAACATTAAAAGTGGAGAACATCATTCAAAGTAACCACCCTCTCTCTCTCTCACACACACACACATGTCAATCAGGAGTAGCTTGATGGGCTAAGAGAAAATTTTATACACCACTTCCCTACCCAACTCCACTTGAGTTCAAATTTGACTCTACAACATGCCTACTCTCTTTATCATTGAATTATTGTTTGTTGCCCAAGCCTTGAGCCTTGAAGAATTTGGCTTACCCTGGGTACCATCCTCGAAATTAAGGGAAGTATTTGGTGAGTCTTCACAAGAAATGCATTACATGGACTATGTTTAAAAATTCTCTCTCTTTGAGAGAGAGAGAGAGAGAGAGAGAGAGAGAGAGAGAGTTTTTAAACCTAGTCCATGTGATGCATTTCTTGTGAAACTCACCAAGTACGTCTCTTGATTTCAAGGATGGTAGCTAGGGTAAACCAAATTCTTATTCATGCTTATTTTATCTCTATGAAGTTTGTTACAATACTAAAATGATTACCTACTTGACGACAACCCTCTAAAATTCTCATTTCTTAAAAGGTCATATTTAGTGATTGTTTCTGTCTCCATTTTAAAAGACATTGCTTCAAAATTATCCATTTTTTTCAAAGTAGTTTTTTGGCTTTTTGAATTTTCTTAGTTATAAAGTATTAATGTTTATTTTAAAATGTAGTTTTTTTCAAATATTTTTCATTTTTAATTAAAATATCTATTTTTTCATGATGTTTTTTCTCGTTTTTCAAAGTTTAAAATTAACTAAAACAACAAAATCTTAAATTTTGATATTTTTAATATTGTTAAAAATGTTATATATATATATATATATATATATATATATATATATATATATATAAAGTTTTGATCTTCATCTAATTATATACTATTAATTAATTTAACATACAATACATTTATTGTTTTTAATATATTTGTAGTTTTTTAAAACAAATTAAAGACATTTTAATATTTTTAATGTATTTTTTTAAGAAATTCATGGAAGGAAGGAAAAATACATTTTAGTATAATTTGTTAGAACAATAAACCAAAAAGGTAAAAACAAAAAAAATACTAAAAACAAGGAAAGTGGGTAGGAAATTTAGCATTCAAAACCATCAGAATTTTTCAAAGCTTATTAAAAAAGGGAGGAAAATTATTTTTAAAGGGACTTTTTAAAAATAATAGTAATAAAAGAAAAAGGAGGCAAAAAAAAACGAGGGAAAAAAAGGTAAAAAGAAAAAAAACTCATATTGTGTTGGGGAGTGTTTTTTTTCACTCTCTTTCTAGCAGTACACTACCTTGCCTCCCTCCCCTCTACTCCTTAAGCCTTCCCTCTTCCCACAAGTCATTGTTTTAGTGGTTTGGGGGAAGGGCATGGGTGTTAGGAGGGGAGGGGGGCAAGAATCTAGGACAAAGTAGAGACTAAGGAAGGGATGTCATTCTCAATTGTTGGTGGGGTAGGGGTGATTTTAGGAAAATTGGGAATGTAATTAGGGAGGTGGGTTGGGTGATTATGGGAATCACACATCACCTTCCCCCACAAACATAACTCTTCTATTTGTTTTAATTTTTGAAATTGGTGCTTCTATGTTTCTTTTTATTGTTTTAATATTATTATCTTCTTTGTTTTTTCTATTTCCTTCATTTTTATATTATTTTTTGTTTATTTGTTTTTAAAGTGAGGTGAGAGAGGGTGGAATAATTGGGGGTTATGTTATATCTTTGTTTTCCTCTTCTATATTAACCTTAAAAGAGTAAACCCCCAAATGGGGTGAGAAGGTACATATTAATGGAGGGGATGTTGATGCCAACATCATTCCCGGTTCAATGAATGGAGGAGGCATGCCATGACACACCCCATCCACATGCACTGTATGAACCACCTCCCTCTTTGTTCATACTTAATGAATACTTTATCAATGTAGGATGTCTCATTCATGTCGCCTCATCGCCACCTTCTTGTTCATACTTGTCCTCAAACGATTCACGATGTTCTCCTACTCCTAGTCATAATGTAGGTCACTTGCCTCTTTTCACCCTCCCTTTGCTATCTGGATGTTCCAACCACCTTTATCTACTTTGTTGATTTGTTTGGGAAGGAAAATGGTTGTTTATTTCTAGTATTAGGCTTGGTTAACTGGCTACATTCATGTCTTTCGAAGGATATTGTTAAATTGTAGAACACCAATCACCACCCTTTATTCTCTCTAGTGTTGGCCCTTCGTTGGTTTAGCCCCACCCCACATTGGAATTCATTATTAGTATTCCTACCCTTAGTCACCACCACGATGTGACATAGAGCTCAATTTCAAAAGGGAAATGAAAGTCAGAGCACATAGGGAAGTTCATTAACCATATTTCACCTGATATCCAACACAATATCTGAGAGGCTAAGGAGGAGATCATTAAGGAATGCGACTACCATTCAAAGTCTAAAATTATTCCAAATGTAGTTGCTTGGGTGCCAAGTATTGGTCATAGTGGTGGACACTAGACCCAATGCCTTCACACTATCAACTTATCATTAGTAATTCAAGATCATGCTAGGTATAGTTATCCTACAAAGGAATGATGCAAAGGATGAAATTCTACTCCTATTGGATGAATGCAACTGCAATTGAAGGATATAAGTAAACATCTGGAGTGCATTGAAACCAATATTACCCCAACAACAGGTCTAGGTGATGTTGGTAAAGTTGAATCCACTCCTATAGACGTGGAGCCCTATGGCTCCTCTTACTTTTCTAAATGAATACTGAGCCTCTATCTCCTTTTTTTCTTAGTTTTTGTTGACCTCATACCATAGGAAAGTATAGGCATATTAGACTGTTTAATATTTTATTGTTATGGTTTTTTTTATTGCCATATTTTATATCATTTTGAACTTGAAATATATCAAGACGAAAAGCTTAATGCATTACCAATGGTTTGGTACATATCAAAGGCATGTGGCCTGTCGACATGTAATTTGATGAATTATCAATGAATTTAGCTTCAAAAAAGGAAAAATAAACCTTAAAAGAGTGGACACTTTAAGGTTTATTTTATGCTTTTGTTTGCATCAATCCCATTTTTTAAGTCATGGTTTCAAAATTTTTGCAATTTTAAATGAAAAAATGGGTTGTTATTCGCAACACCATTTTTCAATTTGGAGTTGATTTATGACTTTTTAGTGACAAAACTAGTTTTGAAGGTCATGTGTCTTAAAATATTGTAATTTTAGGCCTTTGAAAAGGGGATTCCATAAACCTAGCACCACTTGATGTAGAGGAATCCTTCTCGTAAATTGTGTGTTGTCATTAATATGCTTAACATTTCGAGTGAACAATTCACCCATCTTCAAGGACATTAAGCTTTTCTCATGATGTGAAGAGTGCTAGACCGAGTAGAAGGAGTTAGAATTTAGCCATTAAAGAGGGCATGAATGATGAGATCGTTGATTAGATATTGAAAGAAAATAAATAAAAATTAGAAATTGAATTAAAGGATTCAAATCAAAAAAGGTAAAAAATAATAAATACTCTAATTGATAATAGTCACAATAAATATAAATATATATATATATATATATATATATATATATATATTTCATGTTGATAATAAAATATATATATATATATATATATATATATATTTCATGTTGATAATAGAAAAAATAAATATATATATATATATATATATATATATATATAGATATATTAATATAATTTAGTTAGTTAAGAATGGATAAAATTAAGTTAAATGTAAATATTATTAATTTAAAATTGATTGGGTTAAAATGGTTGGATTGAATGAAAACATTGTTTATTAATTTGGGATATAATAATAATGGAAAAGTTTATTATTATTTTGGTTAAAAACGAATTGAAGATAGAATCAATAATTAATCGAATTGATAATAGTGATAGTAAATATTTAAATCAAATTAATTCAGATTAAAAACGGGTATATCAAGTCATATCCACACACATATAAACCTCGATTAAATACAATTATTATAATGATATATAACAAAGGGGTGGGATTAGAATAGTATTGATTAGGAAATAGTAAAATTAATATATTTAGTAGTGATTAAATAGAATATGCGTTAAAGTATTAACGAGAAAATCGAACCAATTTATGACATAAAATGTTTTTATTAAGGAAGAAGATTAATAATTAAAATTATATATATATATATATATAAACCAAAAGTAATAACTAAAATTATATAGGACTTAAAGAAAAGATAGATAGGACTAAAATAACTTTGATTAGAGGGAATAGTAATGATATGAATAAGAGGGTTAAGAATAAAGGAAGAAATAGATAGGAATAGATGGGGGAGAATTAATATTAAAAAGATTAGATATAAAGGACAAGAAATGGATAGCGGGTTTTCAAGAATGGATTAACTCGTAACCATCTTTCCAATTAAAGTTGTTAGGATGCTTTTCAATTTCTAAGGCTTCCCTAATGACACAGTTGGAGTGGAAGGGAGTAGAGGCAAGGATTTTGGTTTTATCAAAACAAATGAGATGCTTGGTAGTATGAGAGTGTTCAACGATGGTAGATTTAGAAATACAATTATGGTATGTGTCAACCATATGTTCATTGAGCCAAGCTTTGAAGGATCTGCCAGTTTACCCTATGTAAGACTTTCCATAAGAGAAAGGGATTTCATAGACTTCGGAACCTAGCATAGGGTCATTCTTTTCCTTGGTTGATCTGAAGAGATGGCTAATGGATTTTTGGGGTTTGAAAAAGGTCTTGATGTTCTTTTTAGATAGGATTTTGGATAAATGATCAGTAACCCATTGAATGTAGGGTAGGGTTAATTTAGCTAAGGGAGGGTTATTGGAAAGGCTTTTAAGGTTTTGGTTGCAACGATATTGCTTGTTAAGGCTATGGTTTCAATCAATTTGCAATGTTAACATTTAAATAAAAATTCTATTGGTAGCACCACTTTTCAACTCAAGGTTCGATTTTAAGGTTTTTATTAGGAATAAGATGGATTTTCAAGGCCATGGTTGCAAAAAGTCGTAATTTTATCCCCTAAAAAAATGTTGTCAATAATACCACTTTTCAATTTGAGAGTTATTTTGATGCTTTTGACAAAAAATATAAGTTTTTAGAGTTAGTGTTCTAATTTTATGGTCACAATTCTCATTAAGTTAATAAATACTCTTACTTCATAATCATCATGATAAATTTTGTTACCATATTTATTTCAATCTATTTGTGTATTATACATATTTAAACACTTCCTCATTTTCTAAATAAGCTTAGGCATGAATGCAATGTAACTCAACCAAAAATATTAAGGCTCACTTCTAATAGTAAATAAATGCATGTTGGTTATTGGAGAAAATATATTATGCTTTCAAGGGACATTGTAAAAAAATCGAAATATGATACATTTGTAGTCACATCTTGTCCTTCGATGTAGTGGTCAAAAAACTAAAGCATGTTTTCACAAGAAGATCTATATTAATATTGATAATAATTTATCAAAAAACATAAGTGTTGATTAATAATCTTTTAAATATTTTTGAAATAAAAATGATTGGATATTAAATTTGGTTTTGGGTACACGTTAGTTGATTTCATGCAATGCTAATTTTGTTTTTACTATTAGAAATATGTAAAAAGATGATCTAATTCTTTAATGTTGACATATTGTCTATAAAAAGAAGAAGTTGTGCTGATAGAAAATAATAAGATACATACACAATTCATTTCTTAGAGAATAAATGCATTATATATATTACCTATTCTAGAAGAACAATTATGCTCAAGGAAGCAATGGTGCAACTTTTGCAAAAAACCCTACCTTCATTCTGGGTTGTTTATTGAAAAAGGAGAATTTGTAAACATACAAGATATACCATGTAATTGTGGCTAAAGAAAATAATCCAACAAGTCTAATAGTTGGAATGCAACATAGTCCCTGCCTCTGCTGCTAATTAATTTATTGAGGCCATGCTTCTTTCTATGAGGCCAACATTTTCTTGTTATTCGAGAATACCTGCATTTCTACAATCTATTGTTATTTACATGTTCACATTTCCATATTCTGCACAATGAAAGCCACCTTCACATAAATTTCGTCTGCACTTTCATATTCTTCATAATAAAATCCATTTTCACATAGCTTTGTCTAGTTATCTAGTTGCACTAGGAGATGTCGAGATAGATTTTATTACAGATACAAAGTTTTCACTATGGATAATTCCAGATCTGATGAACTATCTGTTGCGATGGTAATTGTGAATCTAGGAGTTAAGGTGGGGGGGTGTTAAACAGATATGCAAAGGAAGGAGAAAGGGTGTGTGGGAAATTCAGGAAGTTTAGAGTGGGGAGGGGCAAAAAACGTTTTCATTATGTGGAGTGAAGAGGGGTAGTGAACATTTTCATTGTGTGGAGTACAGAGGGGTAGTGAACGTTCTCATTATACGTAGTGCAAAGGGTAGTGAACGTTTTCATTGTGCAGAGTGCGGAGGTGGAGTCAAAGTTTTTATTATGCAAAGTGCTTCTCTGCACTTCCTTATCTCTACACACACCCCTTCTCTGCACCTTCAAACATGTGGCCACCCAACAATGGGTCTTAGAATTATAACAAAATATTAAGAATGGGCTAGTATTAACTACAACTTATTGTATATTTTGTTTACATGTATTTGTGTTTAAATTTTGGGAAGCTGGAAATGAAATAACAATGTAACATTGGCAGTTATGATTTTGTCATCAAAATTTTAAATACTTTGAGTTAAAAGCATCTGATTAAGATACATGAATTAGCTTAGGTCATGGTTACAGGGAAGGAACAAGTATGTCTTATTGCGGTTATCATTTGTGCTCTTTTTTGCATTTGAATTATGTTCAAGAAAAGAAAACTGATTCACTAGCTAAGTCTACAATAAGTAGACTATTGCCTTGTTTAAAAACTTGTTGCCCAAGGGATATCTAGTGTGCAGATATATGGATTTTTCAAAGAAGGTGGACATAAATACTCAAAAATCTTGTGCCAAATGAAGAGAGTAGTTACAAATTCGGACTATGGGGGGGGGGGGGGGGGGGGGGGTTGAACAATTATGCGGAGGAAGGAGAAAGGGTGTGTGACAAGTGCGTAGTGTGGAGTGTGGAAGTGGATTCAAAACTTTTATTGTACGAAGTGCTTCTTTTCACTCTCTTATCTCTGCACATACCCCTTCTCTGCACCTTCACACTCCACACATGTGGTCTCTTAAATTTTCTTAGAATTATAATGGAATATTAATATTTTTCAATATATTGTACGAAATGCGGAGGTCCAGATTCATACATTGTAGGGAGTCGGAAAGCTCATATTGAGAAAATATTGGACAATACTATATATCACTTAAGGATATTGTGTGTGAAGGTGTGGGTTTGTATATTATGGGATTATCCCTCAATATAGGTGTGGAAAAAGCTTTCATGAAGAATGCGAAGATATGGGGTAGAGTACACTTCATTTAACATTGGATAATAAGCACTTAGTTCACAATTGTGAAATGACACTTAGTATTTAGGAATCTCAAAGAAAATGACTCCACGTAGACACAATACTAGGGACAGTAAATCGACTACCCAAAGTTTTCATGTCTCAAACTTTTGTAATTCTTTTTAATGTAAAATTCAAAAAATGTTATATGTTTTAATCGTTTAAAGTTATACGAAGTGCGAAGATGTCAAATAATATTTAAGTCTACTTATTTTTCATCTCTATACTCAGAGCCACTGAACATAGTTAATAGCTACACATTATAAAGATACTTCAT
The DNA here is from genome assembly GCA_031772625.1 of Pinus tabuliformis. Lineage (NCBI taxonomy): Eukaryota > Viridiplantae > Streptophyta > Pinopsida > Pinales > Pinaceae > Pinus > Pinus tabuliformis. The sequence continues at coordinate 367,702,774 of CM062807.1, read as the reverse complement.
TTAATATTAGATACTAAGTTTATGTTTAAAGTTAAAATAATTTCATGTCTACAAAATAAATTTTCATAGATCTATGTAATTGCGTTCGTTCACAAGTTCATTGAAAACAAAAAACAAAGTGGAAAAAGTTCTCATTGTGCTTAAGATTAAAACATTTTATACCAAGCAATTGTATACCTAGGAATCCAAGTTGCAAAAAATCAATATATCAATTTCATTTTGAAGTGTGGAAGAAGCTTTCATTATGCAGAATACAAAGATTTGGGGAAGCACAATGAAAGCCTTTCCCATACCTCTACATTTCTCACAGATCGAAAAGATTAAAACATTCAACATTACTCGAACTTCATAGCAAATAGAACTACTAAAATTAAAAGAGCTCTTAACTACATTTGTATTATGTATTCTTGATAGATGTATGTATAATCTAATATATGAACTCAAAGCATAAGTCTTGCACTTTAAGCAACATAATCACAGTAATGGGAATTATATCGAGATTCAAATTCCAACCATCATTGTTAAGATTAAAATAAATACTATACATAAAACACATATCTGAAATATAAAACTTCTTTTGACTATTAATTTTCATTGCAATCAGTAACAAAAGATTAGATATAATATAAAAGTTAAAATAATATCCTAGAAAAATTATGTTCTATTAATGTCTTTTAGCAACACCATAGAATTTAGATCCATACAAGATCTTATCCAAAACATTAAGAACCCTGATTTACGGTGGACGTTGCTTATATTGATAATGAGAATGCCAAGTAGTTCATCTCATCGGCTCATTCACTATGTTATTCTGACATCTTCTTTTTAACTATCCACTCCTACATTCTGGGGAAAATGATTAAACACAATAAATTATACTTTATCGCTGAAACAAAGATATTTGATAAAAGGAAGGCATGTGCAGATGGAAGTGATTATGTAAATGAACCTAAATTTATGTTTGACGTCTAAATCAGTCATCAAAATCTTGCTACCTAATTGTAAATGTAAATGTGTTTGTCCCAATGGGCACTAGGAATGGGCCCTCGTGAACCATAATATGGAAAAAGGAAACTACAAAAGGAAAGAAGGAATTGCATCGAGAAATTAGTGTAGGTGACATTAACACAATTAACAAATCTCAATAATTAAACATTAGTAAATAGAAAAACAGATGTGCCAAGATTTAAGGACACTTACAAGATGTGAAAGCATAGATAGTGATTGTTTGACTATCAATTGTCTTTAAGATCCATGATGTCTTGAATGAATCTCTCCAACGTAGCTTTAATGAAATCTTTCATTGTAATGGTTGTAATCTCTAGCTTAACATGTTCATTAAAAATATGCTTCTCGATTTTTGTAGCCTCTTTTTGTAATTAAGTAGCCAAGACAAACTTATCTTCATTAATTCTAAAAAAAATAATTAGCCATTTTCTAATTTCTTCTGAATTAAAAATCAATTATATCATCAACATATATTGTTGCTAACTCTTTTAGCTTTTCCAATTCTGTTATTAGCGTATCTCTTATAAATAATTCAGAATCATTTATGATGCATGTACTATTTAGATCCTGAACAATTTTGCACCTCCTTAGAAAACACATCGCCTCTTCTAGTTATTATGCTTTCACATTCAGAAATAATGTTTTATTGTGTGTTGATTCTTTTAGGAAATCCAACTTTGATTTTCTTCATTCAATTAGCATTTGAGAGTCCTTTGTTTTTTTGTTTGGATCAGACAACAAACCAAGCCTTTGACTAAAAGTAAGTAAGTCATTGTTAACAAAATGTGTGTCTTCCTTAACATTACTTTTAACCAAATCAACAATTGAGTTAATTCCATGTGATAAACATAGCATATCAGAAGCTACTTGCCATGCATGTTCAATGATTTCTAATATTTCAAATATATTAGTGATAATATGAGATTTGAATGCATTAAGGAGTTTCAAAGTTTTATTAGGTCCATGGGATGTGTTGGGAGTATACATTTTTTATGGTAGTATCAGTATTTCCAGTGGAGTAAATAACAAAGGACCTAGATTCAGAGCATCTTCTGGCTCTTTTATTCTTTCTTTAAGGATTGGGTTCTCTGCTTCCATTGGCCAATAGACACTACAAGTGTGTTAGTAGTATCTTGATGCAATCACATGAGTTTGTTGGATGTGATTCCAGATACATTAACATCCATATCTACTTTATGAATAACCTTTTTATTATGACATTTACTTCTTCAATTTTCAATTTTTACTACACTTGTCATAGTTTGCATCTTGCAATGTGACTGGATGATCATCAAACGTAGTGGCTTCTTCGGAAATTTCCTCCATTATTTTATGGTTTTCTGCTAAACAAGTAGTAAACCAATTAGGTAGCATAGATCTCTCAATTTCCACTTTTAAAGCTTGTTTAATGCTTCCTATTTTTGGTGGACTTTTGATTTTGGATGGTTTAGCCATGTGTGTTTTTTCTGGAATGAATTCCTGAGGAGGCTCTTCGTCATCTCTGCCACCTAATAGATGACTGTGAAACAATTTTTCACTTGCAATATCCTTTCCCTTTCCTTGACTGGAGTATGAATTCGGACCAGTACCAGATGTGCAATGTGGAAGTTGTTATAGAAGATTTGTGTCTCCTTGCTTGTACTTTGTTTCTGTGTTGATGCTCACTTCTTGAACAATTTCTTCAATAATCGTTATGGGTTCTTTATTTTTTATTAGAGCATTGTGATTCTCTTCACTTTCCTCTGTAACTCTTATAAACAAGTTCTCATATTTAACAATATTTAAGTGTGCACTCAATAGGCCTTCTAGATGAAAGACTCATCAGGCTTGAACTTCTCTCACAACACAAATACTTTGTAAGCTCTGCAGTGTGAGCCACATTCTTCACAATGACTTTTCCAATAGTAAATGGAAAAGAAATGAATTGTTTTTTCTTTTTTCTGTTCAAATACAACTAGTCAATCACGTTACTATCCACAGACTTTAGCAACAAAATACCTATCTATAACAATTCTTGGAAGCAACAATAGTTTACCTTCAAACCCATAAATTTGAATAGCTATATTATTTTATATTTCTTCATGTACCCCATTTCCCCACAGGAAAAATTGGGCTTGTGCAGATATTCAATGGGGCTCTTGTCTAGTTATCATGTAAATGATCTGATTCATAAATACATCTTGGATTAGACAAAAATTTAAAGCATCTTATTTCTTCCATAGTATGGGATACCAAAACTACATTGTTTCTTCATTAAAATTGAATTTAGGTTTATGGGTTAAGTCATGAAAGACATGGGTCGAGATGAGGGTTGTCACCAGGCATGCCATCATAAAGAATCTATTTCTTTTCAACAAATTAACTAACTGAAAAGATAATTCATTTGAAATAACATTAGCCTAGTTGAATAAACAATATTTTTTATATGAATAATAGAGTAGATAGAGAAGATATTTTGGGACATTAGACGTAGTTTCTTGTCCCATCAAACGGGCATAGTGCCAACAAAAGTCTCCAAACAAAGAAATATATAGAATAGAAATATTAGAAGGAACTTGAGAAGTCGGTGCAATGAATTCTTGAATGATGTTTGTGCCCCCTACTTGTGACTCCATAACATTATTTTCTTATGAAAATTTTAAGCATATCTCTAGTTCAAGTAGCTTGAATATCCATTTGAATGCCTCTGGATTTATAGGAATTAGAATCTTCTTCACTGCTAGCATAATTTTTCTCATGTTTGAATCAAAATAGTTTGTGCATAAATAAATTATTTCTCTGAAATCAAACATTTATAAAATGCGTGCAACATTCCCTAATCCGCAGACCAAATATTATTGCCATTCTTCTCTTCTATTGACATATTCACATATCGTTGATACACAACCGACTAGTGAAAGTTATCATCGATAAGTGCAAGTGAGTTAATTGTATCAGTGCAAGTAACTTATTTCCTTCCTCTGCTAACCATTTTCGCTTTGTACTTAAAAAATATTCTCTCAATCAATAACATTTTCAACACCCTTTATGTTGAAGAATCTAGGGTAATGAGGTGTAATAAGATTCTTCTTCTTTGATAACAGTTTATGGAGTCTCTTTACTTTTTCTTGTTAGCTTATTCTTCTTCTTATTATTATTAATGCATGTGTGTTTCCTTCATCAAACTACTACCAAAACATAAAAACAAGAACACAATATGTTGGCTCTCTGCCAGAGCCAAAACCTCTTTTCTCTCGAGAGGAAAACCCTGTAGTAAGTTTCTCTTATTGAAGCTTCCTATTGATCACTACCAAATCCTAGACCTTTGACTAGGATGTTCTCCAAGCACAAGTCAAGTCCTTCCTCTTTTCTGCTCTTGGTTCCCCGACACATAGACTTCCTCCTTCCGACACTTTGTTCCCCAACACTTCATCCTCATTCTTTGTTTCTTATCTAGAGATAGACCTTCCTTGAGTGAGCCTTCTAGGTGGTATGTTCCTCCTCTATCATTTGCTTAAGTATACTTCTTCTTTTGTTGACCAAACAAGACCCTTCTTGAAGTATGATTGTAATATTTTCTATTGCCCTAGTCTTTCCCATGTGAGGTAGGAACCCTAGAGAATTGGGGTCCTCTTACGTTGCTAGAGAGGTAGGCTCCTTTGCTAGGTTGGGAGTCCTTGTAGACTTGATTTCTCACCCAAACAATAATATTTTATGTATTTTTCTCTAGCTGTTGTAATGTCGGATATTTACCCTCCTCTTCTTTGTACGTGTGACTGTTTCTAGCCATATAAATTGTCCTCTTCACTTTGGCCTAATTCCTCCTTCCTTCGCTTGTCTTGGAGACCCTTTAGACTAGGCTTTCCCTTGTCTTTCGACTACTTACCTTCATTGATTTCAGAGATCTATTAGTGTGTTATAGTGGAGTGGACAACCTCTATATATAGAGGATTTTCCCTCCTTTTAGGCTGACTAGAAGGCCAACTTGAGGACAGTTTGCAGGCTGACTTGTTATGCTTGCTTCAGATGGCTTCTTGTGGAGGACGTTGTTGCATGGAGAGCACTTGGACTTTGCATGGAGGTATTCCTTTGACCTTTATACTATTTTATACATAGTGTAACATGCCCTCAAAGGGTCTTACATAAATACATTGACTCTTCACTTCCTAGAAGAACTTAAACATGTGCTTGACCTAATTCAATGAGCAAGAAACGCATTGACAAATATCATAAAAACAGTTTCTCTTTTCTTGAATAAATACAAAATTCAAACTTACATTTATGAAGACCAAACCTAGTTACACTTACTTCAACGCTCCCTCTTAACTAGGGAGGTATTCATACAACATTACAAGGTGTTTGGCTATGTTTCAATCTTGAAGAATTCACATATGAGAAACCTAATTTGCAATCCATTTGCTATAGCATCATATCAATCATCATTGTCATAGTGCAAGGCCTTAACTAACAACTCCAACTATCCATGATATCATGAGATACAATGCAAGCGAGACCAATGATTTATAGACACCTTCATCATTGTCTCTCAAGGTACATACCCACCTTGGTGTTCTCTAAGTATGACCTTCTAGGACTATTCTTGTCTTGGTTTCCCAACCCTCAAACAATATCGGTCCTCTTTCCTACGCTTGTCTTGGATGTCCTACACATCCTCAAAGAGTATCGGATGCCAAATGATTACCCAAACCTCCCATTCTTTCTTCTCAAGTGAAGACAAGAATGTTGTGTTTATCTTGTGTCTACATTTCCATTCATGGCCTTCATCTAGACTTATGGTTGTTAGTCCTGATCTAGTGCATGACCCATGAAATGAAAAAAATACAATTGTCACTCCTTTGTAATCAGGGGTGATCAAAAACTCCCTCTTGATCAGGGACCTATCAGATCTCCCTCTTAACTAGGGACTCTTTCATTCCTCAACAACTTCTTCTTTGTGGGTCCTTCAACGACTTGATCTCTTTTCTTTCTTTGATGTCAGGAAGTCTTTGTTTGAACTTCTTCTAGGTAAGGCACAATCCATTGATCACTTTCCTTCTTGTTTTTTCATGTCATTGCTTCCTTCGTGGAAAGTGGCTTTCTTTCCATACATCATGCTTTCTTGTCATCTGGCTACTCCTTTTTCATTTCTCCATGCTTCAGAATACTCTTCTCTTGGATGCTTCATTGTACTTTCTTGTTTACATGCTTCGACCTAGTAGCCCATCATGACTTCATCCTAATATTGCCTCAATATTGCTTTTTCTTTTGTTAGATGGTTTCTTTATCATGACATCTTTGTAGAGTGGAATTAGTTATCTGCATCTTTCATATCTCCAAGACCTTCATAGGTGTCAAGGGTCCTTCCTTCCTTTGTCAGAGTTGTCATGCCTTCTTTCGGGAGATGTCTTCAAATTATTTTGTCAGGTAGTGGTTCTCGGTGATCATAGTGTTCTTCACATGCTTGATCTCTTTCTTCATTTGATTCTTCTTGGATAGATTATTCAACCACCTTATGCTCCTTGTGAGAGAACTTTTCCATTGCTTGTTTCTTGGACTAGTCAGCATTTCTTCTTTCTTCTTAGTTAGTAATCTTATACTCCTTATGTGAGCGTATCCTTTTGTTTGACCTTCATTGCATTGTAGTACATGTCTTCGAGCATGTCCTTGGTGAAAGATATTCTTTCATAATTGATCATTTTCTAGAACTATTCTTGTGACTTAATAATATACATATGATAACATGACTAAACTTTGATGCATACATACCTCATCTTGATTCTACTTTGATCATCTTAGCTTCATTCGGTTGTCCTTGGTGTGGCCCTTCTTGCTTCATCTTAGCTTGCCTGCATATCATCCCTTTCTTGAATCCCATGAATGGGATTCCTAATGAGACGTCTTCTTTGGTTCACGAACCTTAAAGACCACATTTTGAAGATTCCATCACAGGATCTTAAAGACCCTTGCCTTGCAAGTGTTTCTTTTCTTTTGATGATGGAGGCTTAATAATATTCTTAATCATGATCAATTTTCTTTCATCGTGGAAGGTATGCTCCTTCTAAATGAATATCTTGAGCTATATCTATCATGCTCCTATATTCTAGAAGATATCTATGACCATGCATTTTGTTCTCATTATAAAAACTATTTCTACATGAGTATCTAGAACTCTATGTAATTCATGCTTCTAGATTCTAGTCATGCAATTTCATTTTATGCTCCTATCCTACTCAAAATCTTGAAAGAATACTTTAAGTAAAGAGTTTGACTTAGTCATAGTAGAGATCTAAAGGATCTTCCTTCTTTTACTTCTTTTCTTCTTTGACTTATTCATAGTAGAGATCTGAAGGATCTTCCTTCTTTTACTTCTTTTCTTCTTCTTTCACCTCTTGAGGCATATGAGTTTCTTCCCTCTTTATTTTGTTGTTGTTGTCCTTCTTAAGCTTAGGATAATTCCTTTTGTAGTGTCAATATTCTTGGTATCCATAGTATTGAATTTTGGGCATATCTTTGTTGTTTGTTCTTCATGGACCAAATTTGCCAAATTTTCCCTTTTTCTTGGCCATGGTAGAAAATTCTTGCTCCTTTGATCCCACATCTTCCTTTGCTTTAATTTTGGTTTCCTCTGCCTTGCATAGATACCACATTTCACTGAGTGTGGTTGCTTCCTTCTTGACATATATGTTTGATGTGATGCTGCCCCAATCCTAGGGTAAGGCATTGAGTACTATAGTTGTCATTTCTCTGTCAGGCATGACTTCCCCCAAGCTCTTGAAGTTGATACCTCATCTTAGAGATCTTCATGAAGTAGGGAGATATTCCTTCCTTTTATATCTTCATTTTGTACAATTCATTTCTCAGAGATATCACTTCTTTGGCTGTGGATACCGAGAATAGCTCTACTATATTATCATAAATTTCTTTTGATGTTTCAAATTTGGAGACATATGGATGATAGAGTTCTTGATAGATTCTATTAGAATCCCTTTGAGTTTGTTCCTTAGTAGGAATAGTAACATTCCCTTTGATTTTTTCTAGGAGTTCATTCTCCTTGAGAAATAAATCAATCCTCTTCTTCCATGCAAGAAAGTTATTGGTACCTACCAATTTGTTGCTTTCCTTGCAAAAAGACATTGATGTATATTCAGAAGGGGACATATACTTACTTGATATATTTTTAGATGTAGTGGATTTGATTTCTCCTTGAAGACTTAATGGCTTGCTTTCCTAGTATATTGATGTTCTTCAAGTTTCCTTCACCAAGTGGACTTTCTTCAAGTAGACTTGAGTGATGGCTTGGCTTGTGGTGTAGGTCCCTTCTTGATATTCTCTTCTTTGTAGGTTCCTTTAGGTAAGGCTATTCTTCTTGCTTTGTAGTCTTCCTTGATGAATGATATATGGTAGACCTTCTTTTCCTTGAGTAGATTTGGCTTGATGCTTCAACCTTGTAGATGCCTTTCCTTGATGAGTGTTCTTGAGTTTCCCTTTCCTTAATGTGTCACCTTAGCTCTAATACATTGTTGAAGAATCTAGGGCAATGAGGTGTAATGTGATTCTTCTTCTTTGATAACAGTTTGTGGAGTCTTTTTACTTTTTCTTGTTAGCTTAATCTTCTTCTTCTTATTATTAATGCATGTGTGTGTACTTCATCAAACTGCTACCAAAACATAAAAAAAAGAACACAAGATGTTGGCTCTCTTCTAGGGCCAAAACCTCTCTTCTCTCGAGAGGAAAACCCTTTAGTAAGTTTCTCTTATTGAAGCTTCCTATTGATCAATACCAAACCCTAGACCCTTGACTAGGATGTCCTCCAAGCACAAGTCAAGTCCTTCCTCTTTTATGCTCTTGGTTACCCAGCACATAGACTTCCTCCTTCCAACACTTTTCTCCCTAGCACTTCGTCCTCCTTCTTTGTTTCTTATCTATAGATAGGCCTTCCTTTAATGATCCTTATAGGTGGGATGTTCCTCTTATTTTTTTGACCAAACGAGATCTGTCTTGAAATATGATTGTAATACTATTATGTTTCCCTAATCTTTCCCACGTGAGGTAGGAACTCTAGAGAATTAGGTTCATTTTCCTTCACTAGGTTTAGGAGTCCTTGTAGACTTGATTTCTCACCCAAAAAATAATATTTTATGTACTATTCTCTAGTTGTTGTAATGCCATAGATTTAGCCTCCTCTTCTTCGCAAGTGTGCCTATTTCTTTCCCTAGAAACAATCCTCTTCCCTTCGTTGATTTCATAGATCTATTAGTGTGTTATAGTGGAGTGGACAACCTCTATATATAGAGGATTGTCCCTCCTTTTAGGCCGACTTAAGGACAATTTGCAGGTTGACTTGTTATGATTTCTTCAGATGGCTTCTTGTGGAGGATGTTGTTGCATGGAGAGGACTTGGACTTTTCTTGGAGGTATTCCTTTGACCTTTATACTATTTTATACATAGTGTAACATGCCCTCAAAGGTCTTACATAAATACATTGACTTTTGACTTCCTAGAAGCACTTAAACATGTGCTTTACCTAATTCAATGAGCAAGAAACTCATTGAAAAATATCATAAAAACAATTTCTCTTTTCTTGAATAAATACAAAAGTCAAACTTACATTTATGAAGACTGAACCTATTTATACTTCCTTCAACAATTTAAGCATATATTCCTCACTACATAATCACCATTTGTTGCTATTTTTCATGTGAACTCTATTTTATAGGATAATCTCGATAAATAGAAATTCAATATAGAAAAGTTGGCGTTTACTAGAAAAAGTGGAAATAAATCTTGAAATTCCAAAACCATCTACTCCATTTACTTTTCACTTTGTTGTCACTTTAATATCATCGATATACGTATCCTAAGTGTCAAAAATTTACAAATCAAATTAAATGTGAATTCTCTGTGATATTGACAGGAAGCCTACATGTTATCAATAATAACTTTAAGTCGAAATGTGTGCAACGACAACCACAAAGAGATATTGTGAAAAAACCTGGCCAATTATCTCTATTATGAGAGAAGTTCATATTTTAGTTAGCACCTCTACTATATCAATGTCACTTATCTCTATTTGAGAGAAATGACTTTTTGTACATGGTAGTGCTTCCCACCCTCAATTACGTGTCGATTCGTTGATTTGCCAAAATAATGTTGAAGCTTCTTAGTATTGAGTTAATGGTCATTACACACAAGACAAAAATGTGTGAAATGCACTAAGCACAGTGAAAGCTCTTTTCGTTGTACATAACACTAATTTGTAATTTTGTACTTTTTTTCATTTGCATCGTGCTCCTTCTGCATTCATTACAATGAAAGATTCATCTGCATTTCCTTAACGATGTCAAATGAAACCAGCAAGGGAGGGTGGGGTGTTTCTTCGGTTACTTCTCTAACACTGACAATAAGCAAAGTATTGTTAGTGCATTTATCTCATATTATTTTACTTTAATCTCTTATACAATAGTGCGAGAGAACAATTGCATAAAGCTGTGAATCTATGTGGAATGAAGGATGTGTAAAGGACGACATATGTGCAACAGAATGGTGGTGCAGAGAGAACTTTATTCTGCAAACAAAATTAATTTAACTAGGAACATAAACTTTAATTCATAATGCTCGATGGATTGACGTGGGATAGTGGTTATCAAAACTAGAAACAACCATTTACGAAATAAAATTAGAAAATGTTGATATTCAAGCTTCTTAAATACTATGTGAATTTGTGATTTCACATTTGTGGATTAAATTCTTATTATTGTTATGCAATATTAAATTAAGTGTATTTTTAATGTGTATGAACAAGTAGTGTTGTGCAAGAGAAAAAATGTGTGGAGCAAGGAATAAAGTCTTTCTTCTGCAATGTTCCAGTCCTCCTTCCTCATACATGCCTCTCATGTGACAACACATATTATTAATCAATTAATAATTTGGACAACATTATAGACATAACTTTATTCTATGCACATTAAATAATTTAAACTTTAAGTAGAAACTTAGTATCCAATATTAAATAAGGTGTATTTTTTATGCATGTGTGAAAGGATCATTGTACAAGAGAATGAGTGTGCTGAGCAAGGAACATAAACTTTAATTCATAATGTGACAAAAAAAAATCACCTACAATGTTGCATTCCTCCAGATAAATTTCTCGTCAAAAAATTTATTTTGTGCACTCGTTCTGTCAAATGATTTCAAATACTATGTGCACTTGTGTTCTTACATTTGTGAATTAAATACTTATCATCAAATATTCAATTAAGTGTATTTTTACTACATGTGAGGAAGAGGTGTTATGTGGGAGAACGATTGTGTGGAGCAAGGAACATAGACTTTTTCACGCAATGTTCCATATCATTGTATGCATTCAATATTACTGAATTTCATAGCAAGAGGATGTTGTTACAGGTTAATATTGGAAAATTGGAAACATTAGGTTTTTTTAACAAATCTGTAAATATTTTATTCAAAGCATTTGGCATTTAAAGTCCAAGTGTTATCATGACTATGTGTAAACTGCAATGGGAAATTCAAATCATTGTTGATTTATTAATGAAATTTCCAGGCGATAAGCTTTATTTCAAATAAAATTGAATTGTTGAAAAAGCTTGTGGTCTTTGATCAAAACAAGGATGCATATGCATGTGAGACATCAATGATGATAATGATCACTATGATGAAGAGCTAGTTACAAAAAAACTATTACATGGGTTTAGAGATTCGTATAGTATTTATCATCTTCATTTATGATAATCTCTTATAACTTTGCTCAGGATTCTATAAAATATATTTCGGAAGCAATACAAAATATATTTATTCAAAGTGCAGAGATGCGGAACAAGATTTCATTGTGTTTATTCTACACATCTGCATCTCTACACCTTGCATAATGAAAGTTTCTTTCCTATGTGGTAGTGAAATATATTTATTAATTTTGTGAGGACTTAAATTTTTCAGCACAAGCTTTAACAATTTCAATAATCAAAAGTATAAACAAAGCTCAAGAAATCAATAAGAATTATAATTGGAGTTTTTAGCACTAAAAAACACTTGGTACTATTCTATACTTTGTATCACACTAAATAGATCTCACTATCCTTAGTATCCATGGATTCAAAGGTCATTCAATCCTAGAGCTATTTGGCTCTCTGCAAAGATTACTCGCAGGTCAATATTGTAATTTATTTACATTGACCTGCAATTGTTTCCGCAAATTGCAACTCTACATTGCGTGTATTTAAATTCATATTAAGTAGCTAGATGAAATGGAATCAAAGTAATTTAGTATGTGGAATGCAAAGAGCTTTCATTGTGTGGATTTTTCTCTGCACTTCTGCACTCCACACAATGAAAAAGCTTATGCACAATTCTTTATACACATGGATGCATTTATTTGCTCAATCAAAATTATTATTCGACATTTGCAGAAACTAAAACAAATTGTTCAAGCATCTTTCATTCTATTTCCATGTGAAAATATTCCATACCAAATATTAATGTTCTTCAACAATTCTCTTCTAAAAAATCATGCTAGCCATTGTTAGTGATATTCATAAGTGACTGATCACCATATTTTTATTTCGTAAACATAAGCTCAATATTATTTATAATGAGCTGAATTTTTTAACAAGAATATTCAAAAGGAATATAAGAATTATCATAACAAAATTTAGCCCCAATTCCATTGCATGAAATGTCAATTATAAAAATAAATTATATGCAGATAGCTTGGTGGTGTGTTGAATCATGGTGGACTTATGAAATGACTACAAGATGTGGAGGAAGAAAGCTACCTTCGCACTCCGCACAATGTATCAATGTTATCGATATTATTCCTCCACACTCCACCCCCCACCCCTTTGTTTATTCCTCCACACTTCCACCTCAATTAATTTTAAGATAAATGTTGGTTCCCACTACATAAAATTGATTAAGTGTATGGGACATTTTGCATATGTCAAATACCACGGGAATTGAGACTTTGGAGAAATATACGGAAAAAATAGAAAGAGTGTGCTTAGAAAGTGTGTTTGGATATGCAATAGTGAGTATGTATAGACATGTGACAAACTAAAGCCTACACAAAAATAAACATTGTACATAGGTAAAACATATGCCGATTTAAAAGGAATAATTATCATTTTATTCCTTGCACAATTGAAAAAGCATAGAATAATTTATCCTTACACCTAATTGATGCATGCAACACAAACATAGATCCAAAACTAATAAATTCAGATATAAAAATAACACTTGATATTGTATAAAAGCTCAAAGTATATCCTCAAAAACTTACGCAAAAATTCTACACAAAATTGGTAAATAAACTCATAACTGGAAACAGTAATCAGTATTTGTGCTTGAGAAGCCTTGAACAGTAACCAACATAGTTACAGTAACAACAACTGTATCTAGATTCAAATGCCAATCACCATAGTTATGATTAAAATAAACATTACAGATGGAACACATATCTGAGATCCAAAACTCTTGCTAAACATTCATTTTCGTTGTCATCAATTACAGGCCATTAGTTACAATAAAAGCTCAAAAGCACATGTTCATAAATTTATGTTCAATCAATGTTTTTGGAGAACGCTATAGAATCTAGAGCTATATAAGTTCATATGCAAAACATTATCTATTAATTGTTCAGAAAATTGGTAAACAGTCTCAACGTTAGGATAGAGTAGTCAGAAATTCATTTTGATTATCATCAATTACAAAACATTAGCTAATATATAAAATCTCAAAGCAAATATTGGAAAATTATGTTCAATTAGTGTTTTTTTTCACAATGTCATTAAATCTAGACCTATATAATATCTTATGCAAAACATTATATAAGAATACTTTGCATAATTGGTAAATAGACTAAGAATTAAAACACACAGTATTTACAATTGAAACAAGGATTGAAAACAGAGTCATGGTCCAAAGAATAATTTTTGTTGTGTAAACCACTTATAAATATGGATACTTAAATCACAAAACTAAATGTATTCGTTCCAATGGGGACTGGGATTGGGCTCTCGTGAACCGTAATTTGAAAAGGGAACCTACAACGAAAAATAACAAACTGCATCTAGGAATTAGATTAATTCACAATAATGTATGCAAGAAACTTGAATAATTAAATACTATAAACAGAAAAATGAATGTTCCAAGATTTTAAAACAGTTACAATATGTGGAAGCATATTCTGAGATTGTTTAACTACTAGTTTCTTTCGAAATCATGATTTCTCCAATGAATTCCTTTACTTTAGTTTTAATGAAATCTTTCATCGGAGTGACAGTAATATCTTATTTGACACGTTCATTGAATATCTCCTCCTTAATCTCTCTAGATTCTTCTTGCAATTGCACAATCAAGGCTGATCACTCTTTGTTAACACTAACAAAAGTAATTAGCCATTTGCTAATATCCTCTACAGCAAAATCAATTATATCATCAAAAGTTGTTGCCATCGATTGTTTTAGCTTTTCCAATTCAACCATCATCTTGTCCTTCTAAATTAATACAAACTCATATGTAATGCATAGACTATTTAAATCCCGAACGATCACTATTTCCTTGACATAAGCATCAAATCTCTACTTTCTATGGTTCCAAATTTAGAAATAAGGTTTTGTAATGTTTCAATTCTCTTAAACCATGTAGCTTTGATCTAGTTCATTAGATCACCATCTGGGAGTCCTTGTTTCTCTTCATCTAAATGAGATAGTAAAACAAGCTTGTGACCAAAATTAATTAATTGATTGTCTATGAATTCCCTATCTCCATCGAGCTCACATTTGACCCACTCGACAGATGACTTAATTCTCTTAAATAAATGTCACAGATCGAAAGTTGTGTGTATTCAACAATTCAAAATCTTTTGGATATATTAAAAAAGGCCCCGAGTTTAGAGCATATCCTAGCACTTTTATTCTTGCTTTCAGTTTCAGATTTTCTGCTTCTTGTTGGTTAATAGACACTGCAAACACGTCACCAATAAGCTTGATACAATTTCATGAGCCTTGTCTTTCCAACCCCAGACACATCAACATTCATTTTTTCTCGATCAATAACCTTTTTGTTGCAAACATGTACTTTCTCAATCCTTAATCTTTTACTTTCCCTGTAATAATTTTCATTTTGAAATGTGATAGGATAGTCATCGAAATTAGTCACCTCTTCAAAAAATTTCTCCATAATTTTTTTTTATTTTCTTGAAAACAAGTATTAATCCAATCTGGTAGTATAGCACTATCAACTTCCATTTTCATAGCCTCTTCAATGCTCCTTGTTTTGCTCGGGCTCTTGGATTTGGTTGATTTAGCTGTATGCACTCTTTCTGGAGTGACTCTACAAGGAGGCTCTTCATCATCTTTACCATTTGATAGCGCATTATAAATTAGTCTTCCACTTGCAGTAGTTTTTCTCTTTTTTTGAGTAGTAGGTGAATTCAGACCAGTACCATGAGTGCAAGATTGAGATTGTCATGTAGGATTTGTGCTTCTTTACTTGTATCTTCCTCCTTCGCTAATGCTCTATTCTTCAATGATTTCTTCAACATCTATTAATAACTCTTGTTTTTTTATTGGTGCACTATGAATTTCCTTTTTTTGTGCTCTATCCCTTGGAAACAAGTTCCCAAACGGAACAGACTCTAGGTATGTGTTGAAAAACCCTTTTGGATCAAAGGCTTAAACGACTTCAACTTCACTTTAGTTAAAAGGATCTAAAGACTTTGAAAGATCAGTAACGTGAGTCGTATTCTTCACAATGACTTCCCCAATAGTAAATGAAAAATAAATAAATTATTTTTCTTCTTTTGTTCAAATACAACTAGACAACTATAGTATTGCCTACAGACTTTAGCAACGAAATACCTATCCAGTTTTGGGAATCACGATTGTCGCTAGGCAAAAACCCACAGGTGTTAGCCAATGATCGCATCGCCAGAGATAAATACGTCGCATCACCAGAGATAAAGACCCACGAGAGGTGGTTATTCCACATGAAACACACAGGGAGCATTGATTTATCCAATGTCCAATAATCCCCCCCAACGTGAGCCGGGGGTGTATCGAACTTGTGACCTACACTCTGATACCACTTGTTGGGAATCACGATTGTCGTTGATGGGCCTCCAAATTAGACACAAATTAAGGTCCATATAACCTTTCTTAGGCACATGAAGGCTATATTAAACCTCTTCTTATACACTTAATAACGTTTTTTAGCTTTAATATGTTCATTAGGAAGGTTTAGAGATGATTTCATATTTGTGCCTAATATTATTTATTTTTGTAGAATATTGTGAGAATATTAGGCAGATTATGAAGATTTGTAGGAGGAGATAATTTAGGGACTTGGTTTCTACTAAAGGAGGATCAATATTGGATAATAAATCAACAATTTACTTTTTAAATTATTGCACGAATTCTGGAGATCCAATGATTGAGAAAATCTAGGAATGTGTTCCCTGTCATTTAATGCAGATTTGTAGTGTTGGGAACCAGATCCACTATTTGAGGGATTTTAGAGGGTAAAGCTTCCTCATTTCAAGGATAATGCTTCCTCATCATATTTTATAAGTACCAATTCAAATTTTCCTCAAGAGGTTGGTTTTTCTTAGTCTTTTTATGTACAAAACTTGTATTTTTGCAGCTCCACTTCCATTTCTAGCAGGGATGTAATTAGATTGATTCAAATAATGAAGCTTGGGTGTCAATTTTAGCTTCTAAAGCTTGGTCTACTTCATAGGACTCTGATTTTCCTTGGTCTTGGCCATCCTAGGTGCCTCAAAGCCCTTTTGTATAATTTACTTTTCTTGTTTTCTCTTCTTACTCACATGCATCTCTTGTTCTTGTTTTTTTCTATTTCTACATTTAGTATTGATGATTTCTTGTTGTAGGATTGGGTTAAATGGTTGAACTAAGTTCTTTTGCAGGATCAAAAGCATCATTTCATCCTTGTAACAAATTTGTAAGGTCACAATAATCATTGAGCTACTTGGATTAGTTTTCTTATTCCCGAATCTAAATTTCTAGAACTCCCTTGTGGAAAACAATAGTAATTTTCTACTATTTTTTAGAACCTGCTAACGAAATTCAATTGAGTTGATTACACTTGCATTAGATCATAAAAAAATCAATTTAATAACAAAATTTATTCCATTTAATTTTCACTTGATTAGGTTAGTCATTTGATAGGTTAACTAGCTCACTAGTTCTCGAATTTCTAGATTTTAGACTAGTAAATTTATGTTATTCTTTAGCATGTGTTAATAGGGGTATTTCTGAGTGATTCCACTTGGAATGGAGACCTAAGAAACCTTATTCAATAAATAAAATTCCATTTATATTTTATTTACTTGGTTATTCGATGAATTATATCTTCCTGTAGAAAACTTGTAACTTCATGTAGCAAACATTGTAACTTCCTGTAGCACTCCTCTAGCACGTGTAAACTTGACCATATTTTCTCAAAAAGCTTGGTTTTTGTCTCTTAGGATTTAATCATGACCCCTAGGATCTAAATACATGATTGAGGAATAATAAAACACCAATTAGGACATGCCTTTTTAAAAAGTAGATTAGGCCTATTTATTTGAATTTATGTTCTTAGGATTTCTATTACAAATTGTTGTTCTTGCCTATGATTAATTTATTTTCAAAGTAGCATTTCGATTTATGAAATTAGTTTAGGATTTTATTTAATTACATTCACTCCATTAAATCATGATAGCGAAATAAGGACACATTTTATGATGCACATATAGTGCTAATACCTCTTAATTTTGTACAGCCTCTAGGTTAATAATTAAAGTTGGTAGCCTTGGGAGCTGTAGCATTCTTGTTGCAATACTGAGGCTCATCACTTTTTGGAATCGTTTTCGGGGAGGTGTCAAAGTATGCATTGTTTTCTTCCGTAGTTGATTCATTTATTTTTACTTTCTGCAAAAACAAAAAATTTCATTAGGCATTTTTCATTTCAAGAATAGAAAATTGCATTGCATTAGCATTCTTATTCAAAAAAAAAATCTCCAACACCAACCCCCCCATTTGATCATGTGGTGCATTAAGAGCCACATCACCATTCATTGTTGCAGGTAGAAGAAGAAGAGGTTTCAGAGAAGGTAGGAGAAATGGATGAAGTTGATGACAATGAGGAATATCGTCTTGGATTTCCCATTCAAGATATTCATGTTAGTGTGCACATGAAGAACATCCCTCCATTTTTTATTCCAAACTTTCATGGTCTTAGGTCAGAGGATCTAGAAACATTTCTCTTTTAATTTGAAATCCTTTGTATATTTTATGGTTACTTATTAAACACTCAAAAATTGAGATTGTTTCTGGCAACATTGAAGGATAGAGCTCTTAAATGGTTCATGAATTTAGGGACTAATTCAATAAGATCGTGGAATGATATGCAAAAGATATTTCTAGAAAAATACAAAGATCATGATATTTAAAAAAAAAAATTTAGAATGAATAAAAAAGAAGATGAGAGCCTTGAGGATCTAATAGATAGGTTCATGTATAATGGCAAGAGACAAAAATCACATCATTTAAGATCTGACACACTAAAACCCTCTTACTTAGAACAATTAGGGATAAGTGTATTGATCTCATTGATCTCACGAGTAGAGGTGATGTATACCAATTATCTTTTGAAGAAATTTGTGAAACATGCAAACACATCAAGAGGAAGAGCAAGATTAAGTAAATCAGCATCAAGATCGGTAATTCAAGCTAAACTTGGAAATTTTCTTGATAACTTTAAAAAAGGAGATTATTGTCAATCTATGTGAACAAGTAGAAATGTTAAGAATGGAAAATGAGAAAAAATAAGATGTTGATATTTGTGTTGTCCATGAAGAATCACATGCTATTCAATATTTCCTATCATTACCAAGGTTGAAGGAAGTTTAACAAGAGGACAATGGAGCAAGTCAATCATGAAAGCAGTTATGTTATGTAGCTCCAAGAGGACCATGATAGCCTAGTCAACCTAGTATGATGCAAGAACACAATTCATAATTTAAAGGTTATAAACATCCATCTCAAAGTCATTGGAATGCACCCTTTCCTTGGTAACCTTGGCCATCTCAACCCCAAAACCAATCTTGGAAACAAGGTTGCCAAGGACCTTATGGGAGAAATCCTAAATATCCTCAATATCCTCCATACCCGACTTCATGTTATCCCTACCATCCACCTCCACCACAACCACAACCCCAACCAAATCCATCTCAGAGATCCACTCCCACTCAACTATCTGTACCACCATTTCCAAACCCACACAAGGAAGTAGCTCACCCACTTACAATGTTGAGGTACAACAATTCCTAACATCTCCTCTTGATCTTAATGATATTCATCTTAGCTCAAGAAGAGTATTGCAAAAAAGAGATTCTATTGATGTCATTGAAGGACAACATTTAGAAAAATAAGATTCAAATGAGAAGACCAAAGAATCATGGTCTACACTTGATAAAGAGTAGACATTAGAATCAGAGATTGAGGAAGTTACATCATGTTCACCATTAGATCTTCTATGTGTTCAAGAGAATAGTCAACAAAAAGAAAAAGGTCTGAATTTCATGGAAGAAGAAGACATCCAAGATGATCCAAATCAGCAAATGGACCAGGGGCATCACAACTATATTGAAATATGGTTCTAGACAATCATTAAGTTGCAACAACACACTGTTCCTCAATAATTCCTAATATCATCTCAGTCAAATGAGTTGGTATATCACATTCAGGTACATGTCAAAGTATATGTTTCAAGCCTACACATGATTTCATATGTCATCCTATTATGCAAGTGGCTCCATTGGGATTATTCCTACACTTGAAAATGATTTTGTTTTTTTCAAGTAGAGTAAGATAGAAAAAAAAATTGAAAAATTAGGTGAAAACCTCCTTTGAGGGGCCTGAGATTGTCTCATTGATTGAAAACCTCCATGAGCTGGCCAATGGATTGGAAAAAGAAATCCTAGGTGAAAACCTCCTTTGAGGTGCCTAGGAAGACCTACTAGTCGAAAACCTCATTGAGGCAACTAGTAGGCCTAAAAGAAAAAAAAAATGAAAAAATGAAAAGAAAAAAATTATTTGCTCCATGTATCTCTCTCACATGAATGCATGTGCTCTCCAACCTTTGCAAGCAAGAAGAACACTTTAGCACAAAAAGGAAAAAAGTTGGTCAAAATTCTAGTCAAAGCAAGTCAACCTTGGATTTTCTCCCCCTTTTCTCAGATGCTCCAAAAGGACCAAGTCCATGCCAATACATCACCCTCATCTCTTTCCACCATCCACCCATCCTTCCCAAGCTTTTCCCATCCATTTTCCTTGTTGTCCTAAAATGCTACAAGAAGGCTCTTTTTTGCTATAGGAAATCAAAATACATAGAGAAGAAAATTGTTTTTATCATATATTAAAAACCATGCATCCATTTTCTGAGTTGTTTCATGGGGATATTCATATGGATGATGGTATCATGCCCAAGAAATTTCAGCAAAGTCCAGTGCATAGTTTTCGAGAAATTGACCTCCATCACCTACAACCATTTTTAAATTTTCTTGAGATTCGTGCATACATTGGCCAAGATTTTTAATGGGTATATGCATAGGGATGATGGTAACATGCTCACCAAATTTCAATTCAATCCAGTATACCATTTGGGAGATATGGATAAAACAAGTTTGCTACAGGAAGTTTTGAATTGCTACAGGATGGTCGAGAAGAAGCTACAAGAGGCAATCCAATTGGAGAAAGGGGTAAAAAGGTCATTTTTTCTTTAGGGAAGGTTGATATAGGTCCACCATATCCTCATCATTTATTTTCCATGCCACTTGACCTCTTCTCCACTCTCATTTTCATCCATGTCCATGAAAAATATTCATTTTCACCCATTCTTCCACCCCTTTTGTTATCACTCAGAAATTTTCCCTATAAGTTATCAGAAGAAGGAAAAGACCGAGGTAACCACAAACCAATATTTTAAGTATAGGCTCTAGCCAACCTATGACTCAGAGAGGGCTCTCTCTATATGATTTAGCTTTGTTTGCTGGGATTTTAGGCTAGTTCTTAAAGTTCAGGGGGTTTTGATTTGTATTGAAGGTTGGATGGTGGAATCCTTAAAACAGATGGATAGAATGATGTCTTTGGACTATTGGGCTATGGAGTCAAAGAAGGGCAATAGAACTGGAAGTTAACTCATTAAAGGGAGTGTTCAAAGGGCAATCTAGCAAAGTGAAGTGCAGGTCTTGGGGCTGAATGGGTGAGATGATCTTAACTAGGGTGAGAGAGAATTTAAGAATTCTCAGGCTGAGATTAAAATGAGTAACAGAGGATAATCATGAGAAAAGGGAAATTAAGAATCCTTTGCTATAGATCACGGGGAGACTAGCTAAACCAAGGAGAAATTAAGAATTCCTTAACTTAGATAATTAGCAGAAAACATTAAAATGCACAATAGTTAAAACAGAGTGCAATGAAGCAAATTCTGAGATATCATTCCATATTATAGCATTCAGATTTTAGATACATTAAATGTTATGGGAAATCTTTTAAAGAAAGATAACAACACAAGAGAAAAATACTTATCTGTACTTCGCTATACACATGAATCCTGTCAAATATCTTGGCTTTATTCATTAATCCAGCTTGCTAGCCCAAACAATCATACAATAGCTTACAGTCTTTTGATCAAGAAAGTCTATAGAAATGTCTAAGAATCCACCCTACATACTTTGAATTGTGAAGTATTTATACAAAAAATTATTACAAAATATCTAAAACTAACTTGAGATTTAATTTAGGAAATACAAATATTTTCTTGCAAGAAGATAGAGATAGCTATTGAACTATTTCATGTTGTCCCTTTTTATGTGATACTGCTAGATTTTATGGTTGAATTTGTAGCCCTTTATGTTGGCTTGTAGTTGTGGTCTTTCACGCTGGAATCTTCTTCAACTTTTATCTTTCACCTGATACTCTTTGACCCTGATACGCTTTAACGATGCTATCATGTTTTCATCTCTTTACCTGGCTGTTCTATTTTTAATGTGCAGTAAATTTTTGTTGTAAATTTCTCACAGTAAATCAGTCATCTTTTCCCACCATTCTGCATCAGATAATTTTACATTCATCATCCTCCTATAGATCTCTTTAGCTTCAGTATACTTGGCAAAATTGGGCTTGGTGAGGAATAAGTGTTTTATCTCATGCTCAAGAAAAAACAAGTTTTCAAATGTGTTATACAAAACTTTGCATGTTGATAGTGCTTTTAAGGATGAAGTACTAGCTTGTTCCTTAGCCAACTGTCTGAGTTTATCACCATATTCCAACTGATTCATGAGTTTGTCATTAATGACAAATGGAATGGGCAATCCTTTCTCCCTCAAAATTTGGAATTTGGCCATGAATCTATCTATGGCCACCTGCATGTTGTGGCACTTTTCTTCTAAGTTCAGCATCAGGTTTATTTTGGAAAGGACCTTCCTTATTTCCAAAATGGTTTCAGTCCTATCTTATATGTCTAGCTCATGGAGTTCATACCTATTCTTGCTGTTGAGGAAGTGGATGAGTCTATTGGCATCTTCAGGCATGTCTCCCAACTCCTCCTTTACTTTCTGGATAGCTTCTGTAGCTATCTTTATTAATTATGTTTTTTCAAAAATAACTTGAATTGATGGCCAAATATCATTAACAGATTCAATGATATTGACCCATAACAGCTCCTTGGCTTGCCCAAGGGGTTTCTCCAATCTTAGGTCTTTTTCCAAGGCTTTGACATTTTCACTCATCCTGTTTTCTTTCTGTGCCTCTTCCTTTTGCATAACCTATGCAAGTTTATAATCAGTCTCTAAACTTGCCACCTTTTCCTTCAGTCTTTTCATTTCGGTAGCCTGAATTGACATCTCTTCCATGGCTTTAACTAATTCTACTGCATTTTCTCCTGATGTACCTGCTGTTGTTGTGGACTCTGTTGTAACTGGAAATGCTATGGCAAGTGGAGCTATTGGTGCAAGTGAAGCTACCAATGTAGAAGGGATTGTTGTAGATACTGTAGGGATGACATTTGTAGAAGTTGATGCAATGTTAGTCTGCTTTAATTGGATTAAATTATCCAATTCTTCCTCGGTTTCTTTTAGTTGATCATTTAGTTTTAGCACCAAGTCCATCAACTCTTCATGTTTGGTTTGGTTCTCTATGACTTCAAGGGTTTGAGGATGTTGAAGCTGAGGTATCTTCAATTGCTTCTTCAGTGTAGCAATATCATCATTCTTCTTCATTATCAGTCGCTCAGTAGCTTTTATATCCTTGGGATCATGTCCCAACTCAATAACCAAGTCTTCCAAAGACTTAATCCTCGTATCCTTGGCCTGTGAGGAGGCCTTCTCTAATTGAAACTATGCCAAAATGTTGTTCAAATAGTTTTGTAGCTGATGGGTAGCTATGGCTTTACTTGTTAGGGTGGAGTATATCATCTCTCCAGCCTGTTTATGCAGTTCTATCTGGTCTATGGGATGAATATCCCTTGCCAACACTTCAAAGTCAACCCTCTTGAAATCTGATGATGTTTTGGGTTGCTGTGTTGTAGGTTTGATAAAGGACATCTGCAGCTTTCCCTCCTTGATGTCAAAGGCTGACATTAGCCTTTTTTTATTTGTGGGAGTGAGCTTTAGGTATTGAGCATATGTTTGGGCTTTAAGCCTCTCATTCCTCATTTTGATTTCCTTATACCTGTCTTTTATGTCCTAGTCTTTGTCAGCAGGCATACTGAAGGAAGACACTTCCACACTAAGTTGCCTTTCCAACATCTGAGTCTGTGATGTGGAAGGCTCTATTATGTCTTCAAATGGATTTTTGGGCCTACTTCTGTCTACCTCTGTGTTGGTAACCTGTGCTGATCCTTCTGTGTATTCATGTTCAGAGGCTGGATTGAACCTTTGCCCCTTACTGTGACTTGTTTCTTGTTGCAAATTAGAGGTGTCCATTCCTGAAGTGAAAGCTCTCTCTCTGTTTCTTTTTGTATTTTTCTCCTTATTCTGAGGAGTCTGCATGACTGGAGGGGTGCTCATGGCTCTTTCTTTCTCTACTGGTACCTGCAGGAAAGTTATATCATCAAGCTACTTTTCCAAATTAATCAGAGCATTTTCTACATCTACCCTCGTGATGTCTTTGTCTACTAAAGTATTTTCCACCCATTCTGTTTGATATGCATATGCCTCTATTTTTGGTATGGGGTGGTGGATGAAAGGTCCTAGCTTGACATTTCTCCTTTTCTTGGTAATGAATTCTAAAGGGTCATATCTCCATACAAAACTCCTTTGGAATTTCATTCTTTGCAAGATCAGGTCTGCCTCTTTTCATGCCTTTCTGAAATTGCATATGAAGGGACCTAATTCGTCTTTGATTTTGAAATAGGCCTTCTTCTTGGCATTGAAAAAGTTGACTTCATCTGCATTGATGATCTGTTTGTAATATTCTAAGGCAAACAATCTCATATGGAGGTATCTTGGCAACTTATATGGTGCAAGCGGGCAACCATATATTCTAATTTCTGTGTGGTTTTGGTAAAGGTACCAATCACCCACTTTGGTTTGCTTGGAGAGCTAGAGGACTCTTTTTATCTCTGGACTTATCCTAGGTGGAGGATTTCCAATGAGCATAGTCATGATTGGATACACAAAAGAATCTATGAATTCTGAGTATGTATATGGTGATACAAACTCATGGAAAAGTGGGGTCCAAAAAATGGCAATTCTGGGCTGGCCCCTGGTGTCAAGCTTCTAGAGAGTGAAAGGAAAAATCCAAATAATAATACACAAATAGATGGTACAATACAGAATATTATTTGAATACCCTCTCATTTCCCATTCTTGTGAACTTCTCATGCATTCTATCAGCTATGAAACTGGAAAAGTCATATATGGTTGTAGGAGGTTGCCCTAGGGTATAAATGGACATGAAAGCAAGAATAAGTTCATCAATGTATTCACTAGTAGAGTAACCCAAAACACAGGATATCATGGTTACAATGTTCTGGCCCCATTTAGAGAAAATAGTTGCTACATATGGAGGGGGATCCTTAGGGATGTGTTTTTCCTCTCTAATGAAGGTTTGGAACAACTGGGCCAATCTTGATGGGCTTAGCTTGGGATACTGGTCCAACAAGTCTCCAATTGAGAGTGGGGTTAGGTTTGGCCCTGGTTAGAATTGCAGCATTTCATTAATGGACTCGGTTGTGATAGTGAATATGACCTTCTGGTCATGAGACATTATGGTTCTATGGCTGGGGATGTAGCATGCATAGCACATATGAACAACTTGTGGAAAGATATGAACTTGGGGGAACTGGTATCTGGGTAATTGGACTCCCAGAGACCAATATCATCTGTGTGTTTCAAGTATCTATCTTTTCTTAAGTAATGAATTTTAAGCAGGAGTTCAATTGCAGTTTTGTCTTTAATTTGGAAATCCCTGTTAGCCAAGGGAAGGTGGTCTAGGTCTATGTGTGGAGTAGTAATGGGTCTAACGTCCATGGCGACAGGGGCAACCATAATTCAGTTCTTGTGGATTTGAATTATGCTCTAGGGGGTTTTATCAAAGGTTTTAAAACTTTTCAAAGAGTTTAGGCAAGCAATTCTTAAATTGGCAGTATTTTACTCAATTTCTTAATTTAAAATACTGCACAAACTAAAGGTCTTGAAATTTACAGGGGTAAGAGGTAATTTGTGGTGAAATACCTGGAATTAGGCAAATTGGCTCTGAAAATGGTGTTTCATGGCAACTGTAGTGTTTGGTGTAGTCCTAGTATGCTCTAAAAAAGTCAGTTGGGCTGTCTGCAGCGTCTTCTAGAGTGGAATTGGAAGTCTGTGGGTAATTTCGACGTTTACAGTGGTAGCAATGGTTTACACAACTTACAAAGAGAATGCGCGGAAAAAAGGGCGAAAGATGGCTTTGCGGCCTTTCATAGAGAAAATCATTAATTTAGGCGGGTTTCACTTACGGATGAACAATTGACGGTTTTTCGGTTGAGTGGGGAAAATGGTTTTGGAGCGTCATCGCACAACTTTTGTGGTGCGTACAATTTTCAGGAGGGTTCACCCAATGCCATACATCGTCTGACATGTAGCATCAGAGGCTAGGAGAAAAACCACTTTATCGGGTGGTTACTGTTTGATGCAAGGGCATAATGCTTGAAGACAAATTCAAAGAATTATTCCAAAAGTACAAAAAAATCTACAAGCAAAGGATTGGGATCCTTTAGCCATTAATTTCCATGTTTTCCTAGTTAAGCATAGAGCTAGAATATAGGATTTGATCATGATGTAATAAATTCTAGTTAGTTAGCTATAGTGGAGATTCTCGAGGAGGATGCCTCGCAGAATAGATAGGATTAATAAATTTTAGCCTTTGAATTAGGATCTAGTTGTTAGGATGAACCAGTACTTATGTAACTTTCATGCTATTGTAAAGGGATTTTGACTGTTGAAGAAATTTGGCTTCCTTGGAGTGAATTCAATAGATTTGGAAGATTTAGTTCTGTGTATGTGAATGATAAATTCTATGTCAAATCCTGAAGGATAATCTCCTTTGAAATCTCTGTTTTATTGTGAATTTCCAAGTTTAAATGGTGTTTTGTGAAATTGGTTAAAACTGTGTCGATTGTGTTAAATTCCATGTTTTTCCTTTTAAACTGAGTTTATCGTAAATTTTGAGTATATCAAGTGGAAGGTTGAGATTTGTAGAGGGAAAACCACAGACAGAGACTGAGGCAGATCAACGGTGTTCGGCGCGGAAATCAACCAATAGTTAACGAAGTGGTTTGAAGAAACCCCAAGTGGTTATCAGGCACAAGAAAGGCCGTAAGCAGTATTCACCATTTGGGCTTCAATTCCATACAAAACGTGTCGCGTAGTGGAGAGGAGAGTGATAGAAACCACTTATCAAGCGGGTTTAAGGTGCGCAAGCTAGCCGGCTGATATGTTTGTGAGCCGTCAGATCTATTGGTGTGAGATCGACAGTTGACAAAGGTGGAGCAGGTTCGAGATCGGGGAGTATTGTAACCATTGGATCTTGGATAGATCAACGGTGAAGAAGAAGAGTTGACGAAAATTGTAAATGCGGGTATATAATCCTTAAAGTTCAGATTTTGTGTTGGCGCATTGTTTTCCATGTAATTCTATGTATTTCCGCTAAGAGGTTGTGGCCCTGATTTATAAAGAAAATCGGCTAAGTTGTATGGTTTCGGGTTTCTAAAGGCGGATTTCAAGTTTTATTAAGCTATGGTTTATATCACCATTGGGTCCAAACTAGTGGAGGTTTAGTGGAACTCTACTATTCTTGGAGGAGTCCACTAACCTAGTGATGCCCTAAAGGTTATCGGTGGATGACAGAGAGTCCATTGAATGAGCAATTACACTCAGAAATGGCAGTTGAAGATATAATCTCACAATTTGGGAGATTATCACTCTTTCCTGTACCCAGATTGCCATCATTAGTGGTATCAGAGCAACATGTTGACACTGAATTGAATCTCAGAAGCAAGTGAAGGAAATTTAATATGGCTTTCAAAGTTGGAAGAGGATGAGGACATGGTAGAAGAGGACGACTAGTTGCAAATGCTAAGGTGATGAAGCTATGAAATAGATGTAGGCTAGATTAGAAGCATTAACAGCAGGGAGAAATATAGGTGATGGGGATGTTAGTGAGCCTGAGGTTGAAACTGAAGAAGAGGAGGAAACTGGAGCAGTTACTCCTGAGATGATATTCTTCTAATCAGTGTTGAGATCCATAGCTAGGCCAAAAACTAAGGTCTCAATATATGAAGGAGGATTGAATCCAGAAGAATTGATAGACTGGATTAATGTCATGGAGAAATTATTTGATTATGAAGAAACAGAAGATGAGAAGAAAGTAAAGTTTGTTGTCACCAAGCTAAAAGGACATGCAACACTTTGGTGGGATGGAGTGTAGGCAGAAAGAAAGAGCCTTGGCAAGCAACCAATCAGAAATTGGAATAGGATGGTAGCAAAGCTAAGAGGTAAGTTTCTACCAAGTAATTATCAGCAAACCTTGTTTATATAGATGTAGAATCTTAGACAGAGGTCTATGACAGTGAGAGAATATATAGAGGAATTCTATAAGGTAAGTATAAGAGCTGGACAAACTCAGGATATAGATGAGAAGGTGTCTAGATATGTGAATGGTCTTAGGATGGACCTTCAAGATGAGATAAGTATACTGTCTCCTAAAACAATAGAAGAAGCTTATCAGATGGTACTGAAAGCTGAAGAAAAACTCATGAGGAAGTATTTTTCCAAAGGAAGAGGTACTTTCTGAGGAAAAGGAGGTCAAGGTGGTAGAGGAAGATCTACAGCACCTAGATATGGAGATAGCAGTAGCTGAACCCATCATGCAACCACAGGAGGTGATGCAGGTGGCAGAGGGAGTTTTTCTAGAGGAAGAGGAGGTAGAGGCAGAGGAAGAGAAGTAAGATGTTACATATGTAAAAAACTAGGACACAAAGCTTTTGAGTGCCCAGAGAATGCAAGAACAAGTTAGAGGAATCCAATTGTTGCTCAAGTTGAGGAAGAAGCAGCAACAGTGACAGAAGAAGAAAATGTACTAGAGGGAGGAGAATCTTTGGTAGTCAATAAAGTTTTTCTCAAGCCAACAAAGGATATAGTTGAACCATCACAAAGAAAGACTTTGTTCAGAACAATGTGTAAGGTTCAAGGGAAATGTTGTCAGATGATCATTGATAGTGGCAACACTGATAATTTGGCCTATAAAGAAGTGGTGGAGAAATTGAAGCTGAAGACAATGAGACATCCAACACCTTACAAGGTGTCATGGTTACAAAAGGGACATCAGTTGTTAGTGAATGAACAGTGTGAAGTGGAGTTGCAATTGGGCAAATATAAGGATAAAATTGTATGTGGTGTGATGCATATGGATGTGTGTCACATATTGCTTGGGAGACCTTGGCAATACGACAGAGGAGCTATGCATGATGGGAAAAGAAACACCTACAAGTTTGGTAAAGATGGTATCAATCATAAATTGCTGCCTATGGGAGAAGAGGATGCATCAAGAAAGAAGACTGATCCAAAAACTCTATTACTAGGAGGAAAGGAATACTTATAGCAGATTGAAGAGAATGAGGTAAATTTTGTTGTAATTTGCAAGCCCAAGGTAATAATGACTTCTACTAAAGTTTCTGATTTACCCATTGAAATTCAAGAAATGTTGGACAACTATTGTGATATCATTGTTGATGATTTGCTTAATGAGTTACCACCCATTAGAAGAATTAGCCATCATATAGATTTGATTCCTGGAGAAAATCTACCAAACAAAGCAGCTTACAGAATGAGTCCCATAGAAAATGAAGAGGTTAGAAAGTAGGTTCAGGAACCACTTGACAAAAGACTGATTAGAGAAAGTTTGAGTCCTTGTGTAGTACCAACAGTGTTGAGTCCAAAGAAAGATGGAGGCTAGAGAATGTGTACTGATTCAAGAGCCATCAATAAAATCACAATTAGGTACAGATTTCCTTTACCTAGAATTGAAGATTTGATGGATTGTTTGAGTGGAGCAAAGTATTTTACAAAACTAGATCTTAAGAGTGGATATCATCAGATAAGGATAAGAGAAGGGGATGAGTGGAAAACTGCTTTTAAGACAAATGAAGGATTGTATGAATGGAGAGTAATGCCTTTTGGGTTGTCAAATGCACCAAGTACGTTTATGAGACTCATGAATGAAGTTCTTAAAGAGTTTATTGGTAAATTTGTAATGGTATATCTGGACAATATATTAATTTACAACAGGTCTAATTTACACCGAGAGAAATTATTGCTGAATTTGAAGAAATTTTCATTCATGAAAGAGGAATTAGTGTATTTGTGTTTTGTTGTTTCTACTGAAGGATTGAACATGGATCCAGAAAAGATCAAGGCAATCATGGAGTGGCCTTCACCTAAAAGTATCTTTGAGGTAAGAAGTTCTCATGGTCTTGCTAATTTTTATAGGAAATTCATAAGGAATTTTAGCAAGATCAATGCTCCTATTGTTGAGACTATAAAGAAGGATAAACAACCATTTAGATAGACTGTTGAAGCAGAAAAAAATTTCAGCTATTGAAGAAGAAGATCACTGAAAAAACTATTTTGGTTCTACCTGATTTTAGTAAACCTTTCGAAGTGAAATGTGATGCCAGTGAAGAAGCTAAGGTGTTTTAAGTCAGGAAGACAAACCTATACCTTATTTTAGTGAAAAGCTGAATGATTCAAAGAAGAAGTATTCTTCTTATGATAAAGAGTTTTATGCAGTTGTGCAGTCACTGAAGAAGTGGAGACATTATCTAATGTCAAAATAATTCATACTTTATTCAGATAACCATGCATTGCAGTATATTATGTAGCAGCCAAAGCTTAACCAGAATCATGCCAAATGGGTAGAGTATCTTCAGGGCTTTCATTTTGTCTTGAAGCATATAAATGGACAATCAAATAAAGTTGCAGATGCTTTAAGTAGGAGAAATACATTACTTCTAGAGAGTCAAATTCAAGTGTTGGGTTTTGATTTTCTTAAAGAAATGTATGAGACAGTTTTAGATTTTAAAGAGGCATTTGAAGCTTGTAAGAATCCTGTTTTGATGGATAGGAATAAATGGTTGGATTATTTCTTACAAGATGGATTGTTGTTTAATAGAAATCAAATGTGCATACCAAATTGTTCTATGAGGGAGAACTTAATCAAAGATAAACATAGTGGTGGACTTGCAAGACATTTTGGTATAGATAAGACTTATGAATAGTTGAACAGATTTTATTTCTGGTCGAAAATGAGATTTGAAGTGGAAAAGTATGTCAAAACTTGCAAATTCTGTCAATATGCAAAGGGAAGAAGCCAAAGCACAGGTTTGTATGTTCCATTACCAATTCCAGATAGGCCTTGGGATATGGTAAGTATGGATTTTGTTTTGGGCTTACCAAAGACTCAAAGAGGGAATGATTCAATTTTTGTGGTAGGGGACAGATTTTAAAAAATGACACATTTTATTCCATGTTATAAAACTAGTGATGCTACTCACATTGCTAATTTGTTTTTCAAGGAGATTGTAAGATTTCATGGGTTGCCTAAGAGTATTGTCCTAGACAAGGATTCCAAATTTGTTGGACATTTTTGGAGGACACTATGGAAAAAGTTGGGAACTAAACTAAGTTTCAGTTCTGCCTATCATCCACACACTGTTGGATAGACTTAAGTTGTGAACAGGAGTTTGGGTAATCTTTTAAGGAGTCTTACTGTAGAAAATCCAAAGCAGTGGGATCAAGTATTGGCACAGGCTGAGTATGCATATAATGACTCACCCAACAAGAGTATAGGACAGATTCCATTTCATATAGTTTATGGAATGCATCCAAGAGGAGTGTGTGAGTTAAGAAACTTGGGAAAAGAAGAGATGAGAAGTGTAGAAGGAGAAGATTTTTCTTCAAAAATACAAGCAATACATGAACAGGTGAAACAACAGCTACAGGATAGCAACATCAAGTACAAAAACAGAGCAGACATGAGAAGAAGAGAAGTGAACTTTGAAGTTGGGGATTTGGTTTTAGCACACCTAAGGAAGGAAAGATTTCCAAAGACGGAGTATAAAAAATTGAAGTTCAAGAAAATTGGACCATGCAGAGTATTAAGAAAATTTTCTGCAAATGCATATGAAATTGAATTACCCCCTGATGTTGGAATATCTCCAATTTTCAATGTTGCTGATCTGTATAAGTATGAAGGTGAAATTGTAAAAGATATAGAAGAAGACTAAGAGACACAAGAAATTGACTGGGTAAAACAGTTACCTATAGCAAAGGAATTACATCCAGAAAGGATTTTGGACAAGAAAGTGTTCAAGAAAACCAGAGGACAGGAGTACTTTTAGTATTTGGTCAAATGGAAGGATCAACCAATTGCTGAAGCTACTTGGATAACAGAAGACATGCTACAGAAATCGGGCAGTTCTGTAGAAGAGCTCATGGACAGGAGCCCATGAAGAATTTTGTCCTTAGGAGTCTAATGCAGGGGAATAAGGCTTGAAGACAAATTCGAAGAATTATTCCAAAAATACAAAAAAAATGTACAAGCAAAGGAGTGGGATCCTTTAGCCATCAATTTCCATGTTTTCCTAGTTAAACATAGCTAGAATATAGGATTTGATCATGATGTAGTAATTTATAGTTAGTTAGCTATAGTGGAGATTCTCGAGGAGGATTCCTCAAAAAACATATAGGATTTATAAATTTTAGCCTTTGAATTAGGATTTGGTTGTTAGGATGAAACAGTACTTATGTAACTTTCACGCTATTGTAAAGGGATTTTGACAGTTGAAGAAATTTGGCTTCCTTGGAGCGAATTCTGTAGATTTGGAAGATTTAGTTCTGCATATGTGAATGATAAATTCTTTGTCAAATCCCGAAGGATAATCTCCTTCGAAATCTCTGTTTTATTGTGAATTTCCAAGTTTAAATGGTGTTTTGTGAAATTGGTTAAAACTGTGTCGATTGTGTTAAATTCTGTGTTTTTCCTTTTAAACTGAGTTTATCGTAAATTCTGAGTATATCAAGCGAAAGGTTGAGATTTGTAGAGGGAAAACCACAGACAAAGACTGAGGCAAATCAACGATGTTTGAAATCAACCAATAGTTAACGAAGTGGTTTGAAGAAACCCCAAGTGGTTATCGGGCGCAAGAAAGGTCGTAAGCGGTATTCACTATTTGGGCTCCAATTCCATACAGAATGTGCCACGTAGTGGAGAGGAGAGCGAGAGAAACCACTTATCGGGTGTTTTTAAGGTGCACAAGTTAGCCGGTCAATATGTTTGTGAGCCGTCAGATCTGTTGGTGTGAGATTGACGGTTGACAGAGGTGGAGCAGGTTCGAGATCGAGGAGTATTGTAACCATTGGATCTTGGATAGATCAACGGTGAAGAAGAGGAGCTGACGACAATTATAAATGCGGGTATATAATCTTTAAAGTCTGGCTTTTGTGTTGGCGCGTTGTTTTCCATGTAATTCTATGTATTTCCACTAAAGTGTTGTGGCCCCAATTTATAAAGAAAATTGGCTAAGTTGTATGGTTCCAGGTTTCTAAAGGTGGATTTCAAGTTTTATTAAGCTATGGTTTATATCACCGTCGGGTCCGAATTAGTGGAGGTTTAGTGGAACTCTACGGTTCTTGGAGGAGTCTGCTAACCTAGTGTGTTGGATCCCTATAATACTAGTGATTACCCCATTACTATTGTAGTTATACCCCTTATTTATATTGTTGTGCCCCGATTACCCCCATGTTTTTATTTCTGTGCCCCATAGAATCCCTCTATTGTTATTTTTGTGGCTTTATATTATTATTGTTAGGTCGGTTGGATTATATTGTGACTCCGTAGACTCCTATATATAGAAAGGAGGTTTTCTCATTTGAATCATCCAAGAATTGTTCATTTATGTAATGTAAAGGAGGTTGCCCCCTCGAAGAGGCTGAATTCTAAGGCGTTGATCTATCTTTTCTATCTTTTGTTGAGCTAGTTTCATAACATTTGGTGTCAGAGCTTTGGATTCTAGGGTTTTGCTGCTCCAAACAGGTCATCGTGGCATTTTCTCTATAACTTTTTTTTTTTTTTTTTAATTTCTGTGACATTTCAGAAGTCGCAAAAAAACCCATTTGAGAAGAAATCACGTTGAACCTTGGGTCCGAATTTCAGAGATTTTATTTGCTGAGATATGATCTAAGGAATTTGGTCTTTTTGCAGACTCCTGAATTACATTCAAAATAGGTGACCTGGGGAAAATCGTCATAACTTTCTCTCTAGGGATCGGATTGAAATTTCGTAAGAATTTACAGAAATAGGACGGACTGTGGTTTCTTGTGAGCATGTTTCAGATCCAAAGGTTGAAACAGTGACTCGTGGCACGTCGTACAAGTATAGAAGCAAGTCACTGTGGGAGATTTCACATAAATCTTCCTTGGAGAATCCAATTTGGGTCAGACTTGTGGCATTGGAAAGAGGAAACAGAAGGCTACTACAGATCACAATTTCAGAATTGGATGATCCAAAATTACAGAGATACAACAGATTCAATATCAGGCTTCTATAAAGTAAAAAGAGGTGTGTAGGTTTTTTTTTTTAATTTTTGCGTAAGCTTGGTTTAATGGAATTCAAAGGGCATAGTAAAGCATTATTATCGGTAACTGATGCCCCAAGGAAAGAAAATGCAAACACCTAGTAAGGAACCTGAAAGCTCTAGCATGACTCATGAAGAAGAGGAAGAAATGCTACATGATATATCAAAATTACAAGAACAAGTGCAACAAATGTCACGCTCACAAAAGCTAAGATAAATGGCATGGAATCTAAGATAAATGGCATGGAATCTAAGATAAAGGGCATGGAAGCTAAGATGGATGATTCGAAGACAGATTTGAAGAGAGACATGGCATATTTGAAGACAAATTTGCAGACAGACATGGCAGATTTAAAGACAAATTTGACAAATTTTCTACAAGAAATACTTACTAATGGTGAAAAGGTTGTAAAGGAAACTCATGACGTGAAAAAAAGTAATGTTAATCATAATTCCATAGACTCTAATGTTGGATCGAAGACCCACCATATTCCAAAAATCGATATGAGGAAGTTTGATGGCAAGGATCCCGCCACATGGATATTACAGATGGAGCAGTTCTTCGATCTCAATAATGTGCAAAACACACAAAAGGTACGTATGGAAACTGTATATTTGGAACCAAATCAGTTTGTATGGTATCAATGGCTTTGCTCTCGTAAAAAATTTATCACTTGGGCAATTTTTACGGAATAATTGATAGCACATTATGAAGATACAAAAAGCAACACTTTTTTTAGCCAATTGATAAGTCTCAAACAAAAGGGTTTAGTAATGGAGCACATTGAGGAGTTCCAAAAACTGAACATAAGGGTAAAAGATATTCCA
Organism: Pinus tabuliformis; assembly: GCA_031772625.1. Lineage (NCBI taxonomy): Eukaryota > Viridiplantae > Streptophyta > Pinopsida > Pinales > Pinaceae > Pinus > Pinus tabuliformis. The sequence continues at coordinate 367,667,769 of CM062807.1, read as the reverse complement.
GAGGAACATAGGATTGATGTGTTCATAGGGTATTTAAAGGATAATATCCAACATGATGTTCGCCTTTGGGAACCTGATTCATTAGAGAAGGCATTCAGGTTAGCAAGAAAAATGGAAAGCAAAATTATGGCAACCAGGAAGCATACCACTCACAACTATAAAGACGGAAGTGTTTTTGCCCCTAGTCTTCCACAACATATAAGGTTGACACCACGACAATTGGAAGAAAAAAGAGAAAAAGGGCTTTGTTACAGTTGTGATAGAAAATACACTAAAGGTCATAAGTGTGCTGAGAAGAAATTATTCTACATAGATTATGAAGAGGAAGAAGAAAAGGAGCAAGAAAGGTCAAAAGAAGAAGATATACTCCAGGAAAAAATCCTAGATGAAGAAAAAATAAATCCGACCATATCTTGTAATGCATTGGCGGGAATTACCACTCCTCAAACCATCAAGATAGAAGGACAAATCAAGAAGAAAAAGGTAATAGTGTTGATTGATTCAAGAAGCACCCATAATTTTATTCATTGTAGGGTAGCAAAAGAATTGAATTGCTTCGTATATCCAACACCAGAGTGTCAAGTGATGATTGCAAATGGAGGAAAAATAAATTGCTCTGGAAGGTGCCATAATATCAAGCTATCCATGGGAGAATATGTATTGACTAGCCCAATGCTTTCCATTCCAATGGGAGTTGCTGATGTTGTACTAGGAGTCCAATGGCTACAATCCTTGGGTACAATAGCTTTTAATTTTCAAGAACTTTTCATCAAATTTTCTACGGAAGGAAAGGAAGTTGAATTAAGGGGTATTACAGGGAAACCAGGAAAGATAATCAGCTCTAATGGTATGACAAAGCTTCTAAAAAAGGAGCAAAGAGGTGTAATTGCACAATTATGTTCGCTAGATGTTTCCACATTGGAATCATCTATCTCTCCAGATCTCCAAAAAGTCCTAGACAATCATTCCAAGGTATTTGAGACTCCCAAAGGTCTCCCACCTATGCGTGATTATGATCATGCTATTCATCTGATTCTAGGAAGTGTTCCTCCAAACATCAGGCTGTAAAGATATCCCTATGTCCAAAAAAGTGAAATTGAACGTATGGTTGCAGAAATGTTAGAGGCTGGTATAATTCAACCAAGTCAAAGTTCTTTCTCTGCTCCAATAGTATTGGTGCACAAGAAGGATGGATCATGGCGCATGTGTCCGGATCATAGGGAGCTCAACAAACTCACTATTAAAGATAAGTTCCCCATTCCTGTCATTGATGAATTACTGGATGAATTGCATGGATCAATTTACTTCACCAAGTTGGATCTTCGTTCGGGATATCATCAAATCAGAATGAAGATTGAAGACATTCCAAAAATGACATTTAGAACTCATGATGGTCATTATGAATTTTTGGTCATACCTTTTGGCCTTACCAATGCACCTTCAACATTTCAAGGTTTGATGAATTCAATTTTCAAACCATTCCTTAGAAAATTTGTGTTATTATTTTTTGATGATATACTAATCTATAGCAAGTCTTGGAAGGATCATGTTGAACATGTTGACAAGGTGCTACAACTATTGGAGGAGAAACAATTATATGCAAAAAGATCCAAATGTTTCTTTGGAGTCCAGGAGGTGGAATATTTGGGTCATATTGTATCTCATGAAGGAGTTAAGGTAGACCCTAGAAAAATTAAAGCCATTAAGGAATGGAAAATCCCCACATCCATAAAGCATCTGCGAGGATTTCTTGGGTTGACAGGGTATTATCGCAAATTTGTTAAGAATTATGGGAGAATAGAAGCACCTCTAACAACATTATTGAAGAAAGATGCATTTTCATGGACTCCGGAAGCAACAAAGGCCTTTGAACATCTTAAAGAGGCAATGTGCCAAGCACCGGTCTTAGCTACACCAGACTTCACAAAAACCTTTATTGTGGAATGTGATGCTTCAGGAAATGGAATTGGTGCTGTTCTAATGCAAGATGAAAGACCCATTGCTTTTGAAAGTCATCCAATCAAGGGAAAGTTTTTAAGCAAAGCTATTTATGAGAAGGAAATGTTGGCAATACTCCATGCACTTAAGAAATGGTGACCCTACCTAATGGGAAGACACTTCAAGGTAAAAACGGATCATGATAGCCTTAAATACTTTTTAGAACAAATATTATCCTCTGAAGAGCAACAAAAGTTGGTCACAAAGATGTTTGGTTATGACTTTGAAATCATCTACAAAAAAGGGAAGAAAAATGTGGTGGTAGATGCACTCTCAAGAAAGGATGAGGATGTGGAAGCATTGTTGTGCGCCATTTCTATTATCCAACCAGAATGGATAAACGAAGCAAGGGAGGAATGGAAGAATGATGAAGAAGTGTGGGCACTTATTCGAAAGCTACAACAAGATTCCAGTACGTCTGATACATTTAGCTGGCAAAATGATTCATTATGGTACAAAGATCGCTTATACCTCTGTAAGAATTCCCAGCTAAAACAAAAGATTCTTATGGAATTTCACACTTCTCCCTTAGGAGGGCACTCAGGATTTTTAAAAACTTACCATAGGGTTAAGAAGGAATTTTTTTGGGATGGCCTTAAATCAGATATTCAAAAGTTTGTGGCGGAATGTTTGGTTTGCCAAAAAAATAAAGTTGAAACAATTAAGACACCGGGTCTATTACAACCTTTATCCATTCCAAGCCAACGTTGGGAGGAGGTTTCAATGGATTTTATCACAGGTTTACCCAAGTCTGAGGGAAAGAGTGTAGTCATGGTGGTAGTTGACAGACTTACCAAGTATGCACACTTTTGTGCATTATCACATCCATTTAAAGCCAGTACAGTTTCTACTGCATTTATTGAAACAATTCAAAAGCTACATGAAAACCCAAAGATTATTGTAAGTGACAGAGATCCCATTTTCACTGGAAATTTTTGGACATAATTATTTTCTTGTCTTGGTACTCAGTTAGCTCATAGCTCATCTTATCATCCTCAATCTGATGGGCAAACTGAGATAGTAAACAAATGTTTGGAAGGATATCTTCGTTGCTTTGTTTCTGATAAACAGACACAATGGGGAAAATGTTTGCCTCTGGCTGAATGGTGGTATAACACTTCCTTCCATACAACAACAAAAATGACCCCATTTATGGCACTTTATGGGTATCAACCATCATCCATCATGTTAGTGTCGGTCTTGAGCCCTCCATCGGTGATCAATAGCTCTTTGCATATGCATAGGTAGGTGTCTCATTAGTGTCAGTTTTGCATCCCGCTAGGCATGCCATAAAACTGAATGGAGGGCTGGTCTTTGTTCCCTTCTTGGCTTTGCTGGAATCAGGTCATACCATTTGAAAAAACCTTGTGTCACACTTCTTTCATTTTTGTCTTGAAATTCCAAGTCTAGGTATAGGGTTTCGGTCAAAATCATTGCCAGGTCATGAGTCAAAAGTCTGATGGTCTTCAGCAAGCCAGAAGGAGGTTTGTAATTACGTTTTATTGATAGTTTTCATCTGCTACAGCTTATTTTTACCTTGGTTTTAAAAACTCTGTTTTTAAACCCAAGGTCATGTGAAAATGGCAACAATAAAGGAAATTTTCAAAAATCTTCAGAATGCCGGCAACAACCCTGGTTTCTTCCTCAGAATCCATCAGAGAATCAACCTGCAAAAAGAACCAAGTGAAAACACTCAAAAATCAATTTCAGGCAAAGTGCAACTTAAAAAAAAATGTTAAATTAAATGCCAAAACATGCAACATTTGAAAGTGGGTTTGATGTTTTAATTTTTTTTTAAATGTGGACCTATAAAGACCAAAAAGCCCTCTTCATGGCCTCATTATGCATTGACAAACTTGCAAGACACAAAGAGAAGCAAAGAAAGGCGATTTGGCTGCGATTTTAGTCATTTCTGGAGGAGCGACTAGTTGAGTTGGAGGTGCGACTAGTTGGGCAGGTGCGACGAGTCAGAGCTGCTCTCACAGTGTAATTTTTGAACTGGAGCGACGAGTCAGAGGGGTGCTACTAGTCGAGCTGGGTTAGCCAAGAAACGTGCCAAATCACCCAAATCGCCCTCCCAAATTGCTAAATCGACCAGGTAAGCTCCAAATTCATCTGTGATAACAAGGAATAAGTGAATGATGACATGTCTCATGGTTTTCTTCTTCAAAAATTTGCAAGATAAATGGTGAATTTAAATGTTGTCAATGTAGGCAAATCTGCTAGGGTTTTGTTTGTTTTTCAAGGTAAAAATCCCTCTTATCCCATCCTTGTTCCCTTGGCAATTAAATTCACAAATGTTGCTGCATGTTTATCTTATTATTTCATTTATATCGTTTTCCAGAAATACAAGGTTTCCATCCCATATTCCTTCAAAATCTTTCCCTTCCCAAATTTCTTCGCTAAACCCTAATATCCTTCATGTTCCCACAAACCCTAAATTGCCCTTCTCCTTCCCCACAGCAAGCAAATTACATGGACCTGCAGCAAGAAAATAAAACAAAAAGAATAAAAAATATATATATATATATATATAAAGATTGATATGAAAAGAAAAATAAAAATAAAATGCCAAAATGACCCAAATATGAAAAACAAAGATATTATTGGGTATAAAAAAGAGGCAAGCTGCTGTTATGAAATTTATAAAAAGAAAAATCAAAGATTGCAGCTGTGTATATATTCATAATGGACATATTGCTGTGTTTTTGGTCTATAAAATCGTGTTGCTGTGCTGCCCAAAATAAACTTTGTTTTCCCTTTTTTATCATTCCCTTGAAGTTGTCAAATCTCCTTTTGATAAAAATACAAGTGAAGCTCTCTTTCCCTTATCACTAAATGCATATGAACCTCGTCCAGATAGCAGAGTTTGCTTCATTAAAGGATAAAAATCAAATGGATAATGCTGCCCCATACCCCCTGTCATATATGTTCTTTCCCTTGGTCCCTATCATACATGGTTTCGTTGCAAATGATTTCTTAAAAATGATAAGTTGGTATGTGCTACATTTTGTGAATTTTCACTAAAAATCCCTGTTTTTATTTCCCATTCCTTATTAAAAATCCATCCCCTAACAGTTCCCTTATGATTTTTCCCCTTGAAAACAGCATACTTCTCAGCATTTTGCAGGCAGAGGCAGCAGTTCTATTTACCTTTCAGCTTGCTCATCTGGTTCCAAAACCATGTCAGACACCGAGAGTTATGAGCCTAGTGATGACCATTCATCAGCTACAGAAGTGGTGGTACAGCAGAGGGTTCCTAAGAGGGGTGGTCATCATAGGAGACAGGAACCTACTTCTTTGGCAGCATTGCAGGCTTGTCCTTTGGCAATGAACGGTTTTCGGTACATGTCATGTTTTCAGTTCTGTGAGAGGCTTGCTCACATTCAGCATCATAGTGAGTTGGCATGTTTATTTGTTTTGCACCTTCATGATGGGCAGGTCACTCTTGCAGGGGTGAATTTTGTGTTATCTCCAGAGATGATTTCAGAGGCTACCGGGATACCGAATGTAGGGGAAGTGTGGCCCAAGCGCAAACTGCTGGACTTTATCTTTTTTGAGCCATATGTCAGGCCCTCATTTGTGAGCCACTTGTCAGGAATCTTTCCTTCCAGATTCCTCCGGGCGGAGTATGTTTCGATCATGAAGCTTATCATGCAATACTTTACATGTGACGGAAGATTTTCACTGGTCTCCACTTGTCATATTCGCATGTTGATGCACTTTACCAGGGTGAGGATGATGAACATCCTGGTTTTCTTCTGCCAGGACTTTCAGAGGATGTCATCCGTATTTCAGAGGCGGACCCCAGCCCAGCAGCATAGGAGTCTGTGCCATCATGGTCTCATTCAGCTCATTGTTTCCCATCAGTTGAGGCAGCAGGGCATTTCATGGGCAGACTTCATTTCTCATGAGGTTTTTACAGCGACATCACGGCCACAGCCAGAGCCACAGAGAGGTCAGCCAGAGCCACAGAGAGGTTAGCCAAAGCCACAGATCATTCATGAGGAGGGAGGTCCACCATGCCAGGCAGAGATTATTGTGCCTACACATGTTGTTTCCCCACTACAGTGTACATATCAGAGGGGTCATAGGACCTTGTTTGCAGCAGCTCGACGAGTATTTTCTCCACATCAGGTGGAAGGGGTCTCGTCATCATCATCAGATCAGCGAGTGTTATCTCCACACCAGGTGGAAGGGGCCTCGTTGCCGACAACAGTACAGGTAGTAGAGAGGGGCAAGCAGCCCATGATTGAGGATGAGAGAGCTGGCGATACACGTCATGATTCCATTGATTTTGATGCTCATTCTCCTCCTTCAGATTTTTATGAGCTTATCAGACAGAGAGAGGAGGAGAACCTCGTGTTGCAGCAGAAGCTCGAAATGGCTCAATGGACCATCACTTATCTAGAACAGCGCACCAAACAATTAGAAGAAGAAAAAGAACTTGATGAGCTATGGAGGATCCGCAATGATCGAACTTTGAACCGTAGGAGGCCCGGTGACCCATTGCCTGCTGACCGGGAGTCCATGCTTATCAGTGTGAATGCACACTTGGAGAGATTGTTGGAGAAGGCAAATCGTGACAAAGAGCTGCTACGCAACATGAAAACACACTATTGGGCAAGGTTGCACGTTTGCAAGGCAAAAATGAAGATACTCCAAAGGAAGTTGTCCGAGGCCCGCAAGAGGAGGAAAAAGACCAACCCGCTCCGTATCTTGGCTGAGGCCTCTCTTACTCACCATGATACTGACTAGCCTTCTTCTAGCAGCAAAACCAAGAAATTTTGAGGCATTTTTGGCATTTTTTTGGAATTTTACAGGTTTTGGCCACTCGACTCGTCTCACCCCGTACGAGACGAGTCGTCGATACAGCTCAGAACGGGGAAAACTCTACATGGTTGGATTTTTCTTGTAAAAGTACACTTTCCTATGGAAGCGTTTCAAATTTTGTGAAGATTTGGGCAGCCAAAAGCTCAAAATACAGCCAAATTTTGACTTTCTGCCCCTTTTTTGAGTTGCAGAAAGCAGTCTTGGGAGATTTGATTTTTTAGGGGTCAAATCAACTCCAAATTCAGAAAGTCCGGTTGGGTTGGAAATTAGACTTCCAGACCTTTCCAACGAGCTATCCTGCACTTGATTTTGACTCCAGGAAGGCCCTCAAACAGCGCTGCCAAAAGGTGCGACTAGTCAAGCCAGAGGTGCGACCAGTCAAGCAAAATTTGCCAGTGTTTTTACCAGTTCGGCCAGCTAAGCACAGTTTTCACTTGGGTTGATTATTTAGGCATGTAATTGATGGATTCTTGTGTAAATTTCATGGCATTAGATACTTTTACTCTTCTTTTACCTCTTCTAGAATCTTCTTTGATGTAAAAAGTTAATATTTAATGCATGGATAGGCTTCCTGACTTTTAGAGGCAGGTTGTTGTGCTGGCCTATTATCTAGTGACTGATTTAGAATTAGTTGTAACAGCTCCTAGGAAGATGAGCTCGACTCCTAGAGGTGGGGGAAGAGGTTTGACCTTCTATATTATGCCTTCTCTTTCTCATTTTCAGGGTTGGACTCTAGAGGGAGAAGTGCTATTGTATTTTTGACTTGTATTTTCTGCAATTTGAGGAAAAGGAAGGCCAGGATTTTGCAGACTTCATTGTGGATTCTTGTGGATTATTATGTTGATGGTGTGTCTCCTACTGTTATTGTAAGTGTGTTTATGTGTTCCATTTCTTAATCTCTTGCTGCTATTTAAACAAAAGAAGTGATAAAGTTTGAATTCATGCATGCCATGCTCAGCTTTCAATTTTGTTTAAAATTTATGTTTTCCACTGTCTAGAGAGGATTCGAATTCATTGTTCGCCCTCTTTAGCTTCTCTTCTTTCTTCCTTGATCATCTCTTTCAGCTAAAGGCATCAGCATAAACTCCTACCTTGCCCCAAAGACCCACCTGCAAAAACTGAGCTCAATCCCCGCACCCTGAATTGCACTCCCTCCAAATTGCCACCAAAAAACCCAAAAACTTTAAATCAAATCCCCTTATCAGTTTACTAGCCTAAAATCATTATTCCTAATTGGTCAAACTCATCTCATTGAGAAATCCACCAAGTTTGACCCGAGAGAGCCTTCTCATACCTCGTAGGGCTAGCTACGAGGTGAAATGGTTTGATGTAGCCTTGAGAGTTTGTCCATCTCAGCCTAGGTGAATTCCAAGCTCTAACATATTGGCGACCATACTGGGGACAACCAAATTTGTAAATTGCTCATTGTAGTGTGATTTCTTAAGTCTTAGACGGAGCCTGAAGTTACGCCAGAAGCCTTCGAAAACGCTCTTGTTTTACATCAGCGTTAGTAGATAAACGCTGCTTCAGTCAATATCCGTGAGCTTTTGAAACCCTCACTTCATTGACATTTTTGTCCCAGTATCATTATGGACTCTAAGCTTTGGATGATAGGCTAAGAGTTTTCATACGGCTGAGTGGTAAGTCTATTTGCAAAAACAAGCTGGCTACTGATTCAAGACCCATTGTCAGATCTATTTCATGCCCAACTATTTTTGATTATCTTGAAGATTTAGACTTTGATGAAAGTTTTGAGTTATCGCTGTTTAAAGCTAAGTCTGAAAGTGCACTCGATTCTTTAGTCCTTGATCCTGACTTTGCAGCTGCTATTGAATTTGAGAGGCATAATAAATTAGTTGAAAATTTCATTTTAAGGAATCTCCAGACACGTATACAAGCTACAACTCTTGCTGATTTCCTTGAAAATATCTCTGGTCATATCGGATCTTCTATCACGGCGCATGAACAGGAAAATCCCCCTTATATTGCCCTCACTCCTATAGTTCCTCATCCCCCATCTACAGTTGTTTCGCCTTCGGTTTCACATACAACTTCTCCTCCTCTTACTCCTCATACTGCCACACCTACTCCCCCTGCTACTCCAAGACCTACATTACCAAGAAAAATGGCAGCCCGTTTTGCCCCACTTGTATTGCCTGCTAATCTTCATGACATGCCAGCTGACTATCAAAGCAAAATTCCCATGTTCGATGGCACTCCACAGAGTATTACAGCACAACAACATATTGATAAAATGTCCACTTTCTTTGATCTATATGAGTTAGATGAAGAAGATGTTACCATGCGGTTGTTCGTGCAGACATTTGCCGGAGAAGTAAGAAAATGGTTTAGAGGGTTGGCAGCTAACAGCATCACCACCTTGCAAGCACTGGAAGATCAATTCTTGGACCGATGGGAAATAAGGAAAGACCCGCTGCAAATCAATGCCGAGTACAACAACCTCAAGCGAAATCCGGGTGAGTCGGTTCAAGATTATATCATCAGATTTAATTCAGTGTATAACGCTATACCCGATGATTTGAGACCATCAAGAAAGTCCGCCTTGCTTAAGTTCCCGGATGGTTTCGATCCGGAGATGGCCTATTCACTGCGGGACCGAGATCCACCTACCTTGGAGGAAATGCAGAAAATTGCAGTCAGTGTGGAGGCTAATTTGAATGACAAAAGGGCAAGGATGAAAGCGGAAAAGAAGGTCACAATCAAGGAAGAGGCAGCATCCACTTCTCAAGTTCTTCGGACAGTGGAAGAGATGAAAAAGGCATTCCAAAATCTTAATCTTAGCAAACCGGAACCTCAAGTTCGAAACCCAAATTTCAGAGGTCAACAACAGCAGCCCCAATATAGGATAAAACAGCGGGAGCCACGAGGACAAGAGGCGGCAGTACAGCAACCGATCCAACCCCCGTTTCAGCAAAACTATGTTACTCAAGAATCTGATGATGAGGGTGAAGGACCCGGTGAAGAAAATCATTTTTTCACTCCCGATGACATGCCCACTTACATCACGGAAGAAGATGAGTTGGTAAGTAATGCTTATGCACCTCAAGATGAGCATTACATTCTATCTAATGATGTGGCACTTCAAGATGAGTCTAAAGAGTATCAAAGAGGTTACCTACATGCTTTATCAGCTCAACAAGGCAAAGAGAGACAGCTGAGAAACCGAACAGTACTTATACATCCACTTCAAAAGAGGGCAGAAAATGTGGCAAAGAATGGTGCTGCTGTTCCACAAAGAAAGGGTAAAGAAGTCATGGATTTTTCATCAGCCCCAATAGCTCCAGCAAATAAGATGGATCAGCCATCAAATGTACCTAAAGATAGAGCAGAAAAAAGAGATAATCCGGCCAAAGAAAGTGAGAGAAGTCAAGCATTCAGCATTGAGAACAAAGTCTCGAAATTGAAATTGTCCATTCCACTAACAGAAGTCATGAAGAACACTGCTTACAGAGCACAAATTTCTAAGATGTTCAATACTGATCCAATGTTAGATGCGGTAAATGTGGAGGATGATCAGCCGGAATTAATCTTTGGGCCAGCTCTAAACGGTGAGTCTTCGGAAAGTGATGTCCCGCCATTTTATATCAGCTTAAGAATTCATGATTATGTGCTTCATAATGCTATGTTCGATTCGGGAGCATCACACAATTTAATTCCCAAGGCAATAATGGAGAAGTTGGGACTTGATATAACTCGTAACTACCATGATCTATATTCATTTGATTCTAGCCGAGTTAGATGCATCGGTTTGATTAAAGATTTGGTTGTTAGCTTGGATCAAATTCCCGCAAAGAATCTCTTGATGGATGTGGTAGTGGCGGACATTCCTCCAAGGTTTGGTATGCTCCTTTCAAGGTCATGGGGATCAAAACTTAAAGGTACTTTACAGCTGGACTTTTCATATGCCACTATTCCGGTATTTGGCCAAATGAGAAAGGTGTACCGAGAGCAAAAGATGAAGTATATGATTACTAGCAAGGAAAAGCCAGTAAATCATCCTGTAAATTATGTACAAACAGATTTAGAATCCTATGTTTTATTTGTTGATAGTTTTAATGAAGTAGATAGTCAATTAGTTCAGATAGAAGATATCCCAGGCATTGCTGAAGATTTCAGAGAAACATTGAGGAAAGATAGTGAAGAAAAGACTGCTGCCATAAGGTCAATTGCTGAGACAAATGGGCAGCAAGTCATGACTGCAACAACATCACAAGTACAGCCCTTGGATGATGATGAAGAGGGTCTTTGGACCATGGATTTCGATGGGGCAGTAGGCAGTGATGGAGCAGGCATTGGTGTATGGATCCGCAGTCCATTTTCAGTCTCTAAACAAGTTCCAAACAAGGTAAAAGTTTGCTCTTACAAATTGGCTTTTGATTGTTCGAATAATGAAGCAGAATATGAGGCCCTTATAGCTGGTTTGAAAATCCTCCGGAAATTAAAAGCAAAGAAGATAGCAGTTTATGGCGACTCCGAGTTAGTGATCAAACAAGTAAAGGGGGAATTTCAAGCTAAACATCCTCGTATGCGGGCTTATCGCAATGCTGTTCTAGACATTTTGAAGCGGTTTTCAGAGCATACTTTAACATGCATACCCCGGATACAAAATGGAGTTGCAGATGCATTGGCCAGGGCAGCAAGCAATTTGAAAATACCAATGAATTCGAGCAACAAGTTTGCAATCTATGTAAAGCATCTCCCTACAATCCCGGACAACCAAAGGAGTTGGAAAGTCTTTCAGGATGATGAGGAAATCAAAGACTTCTTGCATGGAGAAGGTAAATTTGAAGAAATTTCAATAGACATGGAGCCTGAAGGAGTTAATCAAATGGATGTTTTGCAGCTGAAAGATAATCATATTCCTAAAGGGTTGATTCCTTTAGAAGAAATTTTTGATCAAGATGATGTGGCTCGCAAGCCAACTTTGATGCCAACAGAAGAAGGTGTGGAAGATGTGAACCTTGGGACAGCAGAACATCCAAAGATGGTGAAATTATCAAAGGCTCTGCCACTCAAGGTAAAGAATCAATACATTAGATTGCTGTCATCATTTTCTAATGTATTCGCTTGGGATTATTCAGATTTAAAGACATATGATACAAGCATCATCCAGCACACTATTCCTATAAAGCCAAATCAAAAGCCTTTTCGGCAAAAGTTGCGGAGGATCAATCCCAAGCTGCTACCTTTGATTGAGAAAGAGGTCAATAGGCTCTACAAGTCTGGAATCATAGTTCCCATTCGCTTTTCAGATTGGATCTCCAACCTAGTGCCTATGAGAAAGAAGACCGGTGAGATTCGCTTGTGCATAGACTTCAGAAATTTAAACAAAGTGTCGCTAAAGGAAAACTATCCGCTGCCTAAAATGGATCACATATTGCAGCGGGTAGTGGGTGCCTCAAAAATGTCATTGTTAGATGGATACTCCGGCTACAATCAGATCTTAGTCCATGAGGATGACCGTGATAAGACAGCCTTCACTACACCTTGGGGAACATTTCACTATGCTAAAATGCCTTTTGGTTTGAAGAATGCAGGTGCTACATTTCAGCGAGCTATGGACATGGCTTTTGCCAATGAAAAAGACATATTTTTAGTTGTTTATCTTGATGACTTGACAGTATTTTCCAACTCCGATGAGGAGCATCTTTTTCATTTGACGAAAGTTTTTCAAAAATGTAGAAAATATGGCATTTCTTTAAATCCAAAAAAGAGTCTTTTTGCCATGAGTGAAGGTAAATTGCTGGGACATATCATTTCCAAAGACAGTATACGAATTGATCCCGCACGGGTGGAGGCAATTCAGCAGCTAGAGCAGCCCCGAAATAAGAAGGAGATACAATCTTTTAATGGTAAATTAAATTTTCTGCGTCGCTTCATTCCTAATCTTGCAGAGCACCTTAGAGAAATGACCAACATGCTTCGGAAGGATAGCGAGATCAAATGGACCGAAGAGGCAGTCAAATCCTTCAATTTAATCAAGGTAATCTTGTCTTCAGCCCCGACCTTAATCAGCCCTAATTATACTCAGGATTTCATTGTGTTTTCTTTTGCTTCCGAGCATACATTAGCAGCCGTATTAATGCAAAAAAGAGAGGGTGTTGAAAGGCCAATTGCATTTTTCAGCCGGATCATTAGAGATGGGGCATTAAACTATAATATCATTGAGAAACAAGCGCTGGCCCTGATTAAGGCATTGAAAGATTTCCGGGTTTATATTCTTCACTCTCATGTATTAGCTTATGTTCCTAGTGCAGCGGTAAAGGATGTCTTGGTACAAACAGAGCTGGAAGGTAGGAGAGGTAAATGGATTGCTGCTCTCTTGGAATATGATGTTGAAATCAAGCCCACCAAGCTGATTAAAGGACAAGGACTTGCTAAACTAATGGCTGAAACAAACCTTCATGCCCTTGATATCAACTTGATCGCTGCCTTATCCGATGGTGAAGGAGAAAATTCAGCGGTTCAGGTATCAGATATTTTTATTAATTCTCCTTGGTATGCTGATATAGTGTATGTACTTCAGAATGTGTCCGTGCCTCCTGTAATGTCGAAAAACAAAGCTAGGACTTTGAAATTAAAGGCTGCTAAATTTTGCATTATGAAATCAGCATTGTATTGGAAAGATCCCGGGGGCATCTTGCTAAATTGTTTGGTTGAAGAGGAAGCAAAAGCGACGGTAGAAGACTTCCATAAAGGTGACTGTGGAGGTCATTTATTTTGGAAAACTACAGCCAACAAGATTTTGCGAGCTGGTTTTTATTGGCCTTCTCTTTTTTCTGATGTGTACAAAGCGGTAAAGAGCTGCCATGAGTGCCAAATATTTCAAGGAAAACAAAAGTTGCAGCCATTGCCTCTCAAACCGGTGGAGATTAGTGCGCCATTTCAGCAGTGGGGCCTTGATTTCATTGGTGAAATCCACCCAGCTTCGTCCGGGCAGCATAGATGGATCTTGACTGCCACTTATTACTTCACAAAGTGGATAGAGGCAATTCCTACTCGGCAGGCCACAGATTCGGTAATTATCTCTTTTCTTGAAACTAATATCTTGTCACGTTTCGGCTGTCCATTCAAAATAATCACAGATAATGCAGCTGCCTTTAAGTCCAATAAGATGGTTGATTTCTGCTATAAGTACAACATCAGCTTGGGTCACTCCACCGCTTATCATCCGCAAGGTAATGGGCTGGCCGAATCATCAAATAAGTCACTAGTGAACATTATCAAGAAGATGCTGGAAATTAACAAGAAAAGTTGGCACAAGAAGTTGGTCAATGCATTATGGGCTGATCGGGTGAGCCAAAAGAAGTCCAATGGAATGTCGCCATTTGAGATTGTATACGGAGTTGATGCAGTCTTTCCAACATCACTTAGTGTACCGGTCGTGAAATTACTTCAAGAAACGGGAGAAGATATGGATCCAATGCAACGGAGAATCAATCAAATGGTCCACTTACAGCAAACAAGGGAAGAAGTTCTCCAAAACTCTTTAAAGCTGCAAGAACGTATCAAGAAAATCTATGATAAGAAGGCAAAGTTGGAAAATTTTCAGCTAGAGGATGTTGTTTTGAGATGGGATGCTCGAAACGAGGACAAAGGTAAGCACAGTAAATTTGATAATTTATGGAAAGGTCCTTATAAGATTGCTGCATATCGTGGTCCTAATGCTTTCATTCTCAAAGAGTTGAATGGTGATGAATGTCCCGGTGGGTCGGTGAATGGCCAGCTTCTCAAGAGATATCATGCTTGAACAATGCTGCTCTAAGTCATCTTCATTGTATATATCATTTTACTTTACTACAGCAAGTGTGAACTGATCTCTCAGCCTTGGTTTGGGGCCCGCCAGTGAAGGCTATAATTCCGAGGATGAAGATTGGTTGGTGTGAGGTTTTCAGTTTGTTTATTTTCTGCAAGAATCAGTTTGTTTGAGTCATAGTCCTTTGAAAGTTTTCAGTTTATAATCCAAGTCAAATAAAGTATGTTCGAGTATGGTTATATTTGTACTAGTTGACTCCATGGCCCAATAAGGCACTGGTCTGCTCTCCCAAGAGGTCTGAGGTTCTTGGCACCTCCAAGGAGGTGCCATCCCCATTGGAGCCAATGTTAGTGTCGGTCTTGAGCCCTCCATCGGTGATCAATAGCTCTTTGCATATGCATAGGTAGGTGTCTCATTAGTGTCAGTTTTGCATCCCGCTAGGCATGCCATAAAACTGAATGGAGGGCTGGTCTTTGTTCCCTTCTTGGCTTTGCTGGAATCAGGTCATACCATTTGAAAAAACCTTGTGTCACACTTCTTTCACTTTTGTCTTGAAATTCCAAGTCTAGGTATAGGGTTTCGGTCAAAATCATTGCCAGGTCATGAGTCAAAAGTCTGATGGTCTTCAGCAAGCCAGAAGGAGGTTTGTAATTACGTTTTATTGATAGTTTTCATCTGCTACAGCTTATTTTTACCTTGGTTTTAAAAACTCTGTTTTTAAACCCAAGGTCATGTGAAAATGGCAACAATAAAGGAAATTTTCAAAAATCTTCAGAATGCCGGCAACAACCCTGGTTTCTTCCTCAGAATCCATCAGAGAATCAACCTGCAAAAAGAACCAAGTGAAAAAACTCAAAAATCAATTTCAGGCAAAGTGCAACTTAAAAAAACAGTGTTAAATTAAATGCCAAAACATGCAACATTTGAAAGTGGGTTTGATGTTTTAATTTTTTTTTAAATGTGGACCTATAAAGACCAAAAAGCCCTCTTCATGGCCTCATTATGCATTGACAAACTTGCAAGACACAAAGAGAAGCAAAGAAAGGCGATTTGGCTGCGATTTTAGTCATTTCTGGAGGAGCGACTAGTTGGGCAGGTGCGACGAGTCAGAGCTGCTCTCACAGTGTAATTTTTGAACTGGAGCGACGAGTCAGAGGGGTGCTACTAGTCGAGCTGGGTTTGCCAAGAAACGTGCCAAATCACCCAAATCGCCCTCCCAAATTGCTAAATCGACCAGGTAAGCTCCAAATTCATCTGTGATAACAAGGAATAAGTGAATGATGACATGTCTCATGGTTTTCTTCTTCAAAAATTTGCAAGATAAATGGTGAATTTAAATGTTGTCAATGTAGGCAAATCTGCTAGGGTTTTGTTTGTTTTTCAAGGTAAAAATCCCTCTTATCCCATCCTTGTTCCCTTGGCAATTAAATTCACAAATGTTGCTGCATGTTTATCTTATTATTTCATTTATATCGTTTGCCAGAAATACAATGTTTCCATCCCATATTCCTTCAAAATCTTTCCCTTCCCAAATTTCTTCGCTAAACCCTAATATCCTTCATGTTCCCACAAACCCTAAATTGCCCTTCTCCTTCCCCACAGCAAGCAAATTACATGGACCTGCAGCAAGAAAATAAAACAAAAAGAATAAAATATATATATATATATATATATAAAGATTGATATGAAAAGAAAAATAAAAATAAAATGCCAAAATGACCCAAATATGAAAAACAAAGATATTATTGGGTATAAAAAAGAGGCAAGCTGCTGTTATGAAATTTATAAAAAGAAAAATCAAAGATTGCAGCTGTGTATATATTCATAATGGACATATTGCTGTGTTTTTGGTCTATAAAATCGTGTTGTTGTGCTGCCCAAAATAAACTTTGTTTTCCCTTTTTTATCATTCCCTTGAAGTTGTCAAATCTCCTTTTGATAAAAATACAAGTGAAGCTCTCTTTCCCTTATCACTAAATGCATATGAACCCCGTCCAGATAGCAGAGTTTGCTTCATTAAAGGATAAAAATCAAATGGATAATGCTGCCCCATACCCCCTGTCATATATGTTCTTTCCCTTGGTCACTATCATACAAGGTTTCGTTGCAAATGATTTCTTAAAAATGATAAGTTGGTATGTGCTACATTTTGTGAATTTTCCCTAAAAATCCCTGTTTTTATTTCCCATTCCTTATTAAAAATCCCTCCCCTAACAGTTCCCTTATGATTTTTCCACTTGAAAACAGCATACTTCTCATCATTTTGCAGGCAGAGGCAGCAGATCTATTTACCTTTCAGCTTGCTCATCTGGTTCCAAAACCATGTCAGACACCGAGAGTTATGAGCCTAGTGATGACCATTCATCAGCTATAGAAGTGGTGGTACAGCAGAGGGTTCCTAAGAGGGGTGGTCATCATAGGAGACAGGAACCTACTTCTTTGGCAGCATTGCAGGCTTGTCCTTTGGCAATGAACGGTTTTCGGTACATGTCATGTTTTCAGTTCTGTGAGAGGCTTGCTCACATTCAGCATCATAGTGAGTTGGCACGTTTATTTGTTTTGCACCTTCATGATGGGCAGGTCACTCTTGCAGGGGTGAATTTTGTGTTATCTCCAGAGATGATTTCAGAGGCTACCGGGATACCGAATGTAGGGGAAGTGTGGCCCAAGCGCAAACTGCTGGAATTTATCTTTTTTGAGCCATATGTCAGGTCCTCATTTGTGAGCCACTTGTCAGGAATCTTTCCTTCCAGATTCCTCCGGGCGGAGTATGTTTCGATCATGAAGCTTATCATGCAATACTTTACATGTGACGGAAGATTTTCACTGGTCTCCACTTGTCATATTCGCATGTTGATGCACTTTACCAGGGTGAGCATGATGAACATCCCGGTTTTCTTCTGCCAGGACTTTCAGAGGATGTCATCCGTATTTCAGAGGCGGACCCCAGCCCAGCAGCATAGGAGTTTGTGCCATCATGGTCTCATTCAGCTCATTGTTTCCCATCAGTTGAGGCAGCAGGGCATTTCATGGGAAGACTTCATTTCTCATGAGGTTTTTACAGCGACATCACAGCCACAGCCAGAGCCACAGATCATTCATGAGGAGGGAGGTCCATCATGCCAGGCAGAGATTATTGTGCCTACACATGTTGTTTCCCCACTACAGTGTACATATCAGAGGGGTCATAGGACCTTGTTTGCAGCAGCTCGACGAGTATTTTCTCCACATCAGGTGGAAGGGGTCTCGTCGTCATCATCAGATCAGCGAGTGTTATCTCCACACCAGGTGGAAGGGGCCTCGTTGCCGACAGCAGCACAGGTAGCAGAGAGGGGCAAGCAGCCCATGATTGAGGATGAGAGAGCTGGCGATACACGTCATGATTCCATTGATTTTGATGCTCATTCTCCTCCTTCAGATTTTTATGAGCTTATCAGACAGAGAGAGGAGGAGAACCTCGTGTTGCAGCGGAAGCTCGAAATGGCTCAATGGACCATCACTTATCTAGAACAGCGCACCAAACAATTAGAAGAAGAAAAAGAACTTGATGAGCTATGGAGGATCCGCAATGATCGAACTTTGAACCGTAGGAGGCCCGGTGACCCATTGCCTGCTGACCGGGAGTCCATGCTTATCAGTGTGAATGCACACTTGGAGAGATTGTTGGAGAAGGCAAATCGTGACAAAGAGCTGCTACGCAACATGAAAACACACTATTGGGCAAGGTTGCACGTTTGCAAGGCAAAAATGAAGATACTCCAAAGGAAGTTGTCCGAGGCCCGCAAGAGGAGGAAAAAGACCAACCCGCTCCGTATATTGGCTAAGGCCTCTCTTACTCACCATGATACTGACTAGCCTTCTTCTAGCAGCAAAACCAAGAAATTTTGAGGCATTTTTGGCATTTTTTTGGAATTTTACAGGTTTTGGCCACTCGACTCGTCTCACCCCGTACGAGACAAGTTGTCGATACAGCTCAGAACGGGGAAAACTCTACATGGTTGGATTTGTCTTGTAAAAGTACATTTGCCTATGGAAGCGTTTCAAATTTTGTGAAGATTTGGGCAGCCAAAAGCTCAAAATACAGCCAAATTTTGACTTTCTGCCCCTTTTTTGAGTTGCAGAAAGCAGTATTGGGAGATTTGATTTTTTAGGGGTCAAATCAACTCCAAATTCCAAAATTCTGGTTGGGTTGGAAAGTATACTTCCAGACCTTTCCAACGAGCTATCCTGCACTTGATTTTGACTCCGGGAAGGCCCTCAAACAGCGCTGCCAAAAGGTGCGACTAGTCAAGCCAGAGGTGTGACCAGTCAAGCAAAATTTGCGAGTTTTTTGACCAGTTCGGCCAGCTAAGCACAGTTTTCACTTGGGTTGATTATTTAGGCATGTAATTGATGGATTCTTGTGTAAATTTCATGGCATTAGATACTTTTACTCTTCTTTTACCTCTTGTAGAAGCTTCTTTGATGTAAAAAGTTAATAGTTAATGCATGGATAGGCTTCCTAACTTTTAGAGGCAGGTTGTTGTGCTGGCCTATTATCTAGTGACTGATTTAGAATTAGTTGTAACATCTCCTAGGAAGCTGAGCTCGACTCCTAGAGGTGGGGGAAGAGGTTTGACCTTCTATATTATGCCTTCTCTTTCTCATTTTCAGGGTTGGACTCTAGAGGGAGAAGTGCTATTGTATTTTTGACTTGTATTTTCTGCAATTTGAGGAAAAGGAAGGCCAGGATTTTGCAGACTTCATTGTGGATTCTTGTGGATTATTATGTTGATGGTGTGTCTCCTACTGTTATTGTAAGTGTGTTTATGTGTTCCATTTCTTAATCTCTTGCTGCTATTTAAACAAAAGAAGTGATAAAGTTTGAATTCATGCATGCCATGCTCAGCTTTCAATTTTGTTTAAAATTTATGTTTTCCACTGTCTAGAGAGGATTCGAATTCATTGTTCGCCCTCTTTAGCTTCTCTTCTTTCTTCCTTGATCATCTCTTTCAGCTAAAGGCATCAGCATAAACTCCTACCTTGCCCCAAAGACCCACCTGCAAAAACTGAGCTCAATCCCCGCACCCTGAATTGCACTCCCTCCAAATTGCCACCAAAAAACCCAAAAACTTTAAATCAAATCCCCTTATCAGTTTACTAGCCTAAAATCCTTATTCCTAATTGGTCAAACTCATCTCATTGAGAAATCCACCAAGTTTGACCCGAGAGAGCCTTCTCATACCTCGTAGGGCTAGCTACGAGGTGAAATGGTTTGATGTAGCCTTGAGAGTTTGTCTATCTCAGCCTAGGTGAATTCCAAGCGCTAACACATCACATCATATTTAAGAGAAAATTCTAAGGTTCAGGCAGTGGAACATCACATCGAACATCAACAACAAGTCCTCCAAAACTTAAAGGATAACCTCGTGTTGGCACAAAATAGAATGAAACAACAAGCAGATCAACATCGCAGTGAAAGAAGTTTTGATGTAGGTGATTGGGTATTCCTACGGCTACAACCATATAAGCAAATGTCCCTAAAGCAAGCTAAGAAGGATAATAAATTATCACCAAAGTATTATGGTCCGTACAAGGTGTTGCAAAAGATTGGTACTATGGCATACAAATTGGAGCTTCCTGCAGCTTCTCGATTGCACCCAATTTTCCATGTTTCATGTTTAAAGAAGGTTATAGGCGACAAGCTCCCAGTTCAAACAATATTTCCAGAACTTGACGAGGAAGGAAAAATTATATTGGAATAGGAAGCAGTCACAGAAACAAGAACTCGATAGCTACGAAATTGATCAATTTCAGAGTATCTTATCAAGTGGAAGAACTTATCTGCTGAAGATTCCACGTGGGAGGATGAGAATTTTATGCAGAAGTATCCAGAACTACTCAAGCATTGAGGAAAACAGTTTTTTGAAGGAGAGGGGCATGTTGGGTCCCTATAATACTAGTGATTACCCCATTACTATTGTAGTTATACCCCTTATTTATATTGGTGTGCCCCTATTACCCCCATGTTGTTATTTCTGTGCCCCATAGAATCCCTCTATTGTTATTTTTGTGGCTTTATATTATTATTGTTAGGTCGGCTGGATTATATTGTGACTCCTTAGACTCCTATATATAAAAAGGAGGTTTTGTCATTTGAATCATCCAAGAATTGTTCATTTATGTAATGTAAAGGAGGTTGCCCCCTCGAAGAGGCTGAATTCTAAGGCGTTGATCTATCTTTTCTATCTTTTCTTGAGCTGGTTTCATAACATAGTGATGCCCTAAAGGTTATCGGTGGATGACATGGAGTCTATTGAACAAGCAATTACACCCGCAAATGGAAGTTGAAGATATAATCTCACAGTTTGGGAGATTATAACTCCTTCCTATACCCAAACTGCCATCACTGTTCAGCCATCGGGCATGGCCGATATGGTTGTGCACCATTGGATGTGGGGGAGGGATGATCAATGGTAGTCAGGAGGCGAAGCTGCACGAGGGAAAATGACGGGAGTTGATGGGGGGCCCAAGGATTTAATTATGGTGGTTTGGGATTAGTTTAGGGACTAATCCTGGGTTATGTGATCGGGTGGGCTTAATGAGGGATTAGGGAGTCGGGTGAGGCTGATGCGGGATTAACTTAAGTTTTACCGGGGTTAGGTAAATTAAGTGAAGTTATATTGGGATAAGGGGTAGTTTATATTAGTTTTTATTTAAACTAAGGGGTTGGGGTATTTTATATAGGGTTTTAATTATTTACGGGAAAAGGGTTATAATGGGTTTATATAATAGAGTTAGTTAATTAATATGAAAGCGATGGCAGAGTGGGTTTTCCTAAGTAAAAAAGGGGTAAAGTGTATGCGATTGCGCGTTTTGATTTATACTTAGGATAAAAACTTTTGGTGGGTTTTTTGGTGAAATAGGATTTACATGGGGGTGAGTCACTTTTCCTAGGAAAATGGTGTTTAAACCTTAGGAAAAGGGATTTTCTTAGGTTAATGAGGGGAAATGGATTTTATGAAGGGGGAATGTGTTTTTATGAAGGGGGTTCTAGTACTTGTCCCCCTAAGTCATTAAGCCGAGGGTCCGGTCCCTCCAAAAGTCAGAGAAATGCTCTGAGCCTTTTTGACTTGTAGGATTTAAGTACTAGAACTTATTTATGGGAAATTAGTGAAGTAAAGGGGTGAAATGAATGAGGGGATGTTAAATAAACCATATTGTGAACCATTGTCTTTGTTTTGTTTACTGCTTATGCATATTTGAAAGATGCATTTAAAACAATGACATAAGTGATTTTATGTAATCACATGATATTTCTGCAACCTTTCTACTACTTACCCATTTACTCATCCTACCATTTTTTCTTCACTTTATTTGGGTGCATTTAGGCTAGCAAACCCTTATCAATCTTTTTCTTTTTTTTACAAAGTAAACTATCTAATTCTAACCTTATATCATCCAAGGGATCAGATTAAACTGATGAGCTCCTTTTATTTACTCTACCTATCTAATGATCTGCCAAGATTACACTGTTTGGTCAGATTTTATTCTCTAACCATAAACATAAAATTTTAAACATGAATTTTCTTAATATAATAATAATAATATATCTAATTTTTAATTAACAAATGAATTCCTTTATTTAACTTTTTTGAGAAATATTGATTAACTATTCTAGTGGTTTGACCAGGGTCATTAGGTCAAAAAGTAGTCATTAGCATTATAGCTGTTGGAGTCTCTGCACACTCTATTTAATCAAGCTAATCCAGATCGGTTCTTCAACTTGTCCTGACGATGAACCACACTGGTTGGTTCGAAACGCGTCGACAATAGATTGGTTATGTGATTTTGCCGAAGATTATCTAAACAATGAAATAGCCAAGTTTAAACGTTTTGACTATCATGGATTGTGGCATGAGTAACAAGCTGCACACAATCATTTATTATGCATAAAGTAAATAGTAGTGGCATTTTGACTTGCTCACTTTCATGGTCTCTTTTTATCTTTTGGGGTTCATATATTTTCATTTTTTTGACCTTTTATTTTTGTCCTTTATTTATTCTTTTAAGACATACCCTCTTTACATTTTTTTTAATTTTTTAATATGGAAAACATTTGCAGAAAGTGAAGGTATGTACAATATTACAAGGCTTAATCTGAGTCATTCAAAATTATGACTCCTATTGGTATAGGAACCTAACACCTTCCACCATAGAAAAAGGCCTTTGATCCCTGTCAAAATATTACTCGTGAATTATCAGTATTTTTAAAGGTATCACCTGAAGGAAATGATGATCCTATGAGGGTTTATTTGACTACTACAGGAAGACACACAGTGTTGTAGCAGTCTGCACAAGCACTCTATAACCACAATAAAAACCACTTAGAAGCATCAGAATGAAGAATTTTCCAACATGAGGCATTGAGCGATCATTTCCTCGATCTTGGGAAGCCACAAAAATTCTTCAGGGCTACTACAAGGTCACTGATCATCTTAAACAATAGCAACTTGATCCACCATCAACAAGACCTACAGTGACAACTTCAATCATCCAAGCACATTTCAGGGGAAATTTCATATTAGTCATTACCTTTGTTCAGACGTAACATGCAAGCACCAAAGGAACATCACTAGTAGCTTTAGAACCACCAAAGGTAGCTCCAACAACCTCACTATCACCTGCAAAAATACATCAAGGTTAAGGCCCAGGTATGCAATCCGCAAAACCTCTCCTACAAACTTATTTTAGCTCAAAAGATGTTGTAAGTGTATGAAGGAAAAGGTTTTTTTTTTATAAGCCAAACTTAGTAGGAAAGAATCCTTGGACTTATCTAGCAGCTAACTTCACTTTTCCACCAAAACACCCGCACATGAGGAATAGGACAAGACATAAGTGAAGAGGACTTGAGGAAATGGGTTGTAATAATTTACTAGTGATGGAGGATAAGGAGTGCGAAGGGGTAGGTGAGGGTCAACTTAGTTAACTCAAAGACCTTTGAGTTTATTTTGCATGCAATGAAAAAATAGAGAAAAGTTGAAAAAATAATGAAAAAAATTAACAAAAAAAGGAAAAAAAGAAAAAAGAAAAAAGAAAAAAAGGAAATAAAAGGTGGACCCACCACTTCTTGGCATGCAAAATTTAGTTTCTATAGGATTCAGGTTGTGTGAAACTCATGTACTCACCACTCTCTATCATCCGAGTAGCTCAAAAATCAAATTTCAACCCCTCTTTGGATTGCTACAGGAAGATTGTAATTGTTACAGGAAGATCCTATAGCACTATAGGAAGGTCGAGAAACTGATACAGGAAGCTAACATAGTGCTACAGGAAGGAAAATTTCACCCAAAACAACCACTACAGCCTTGGGGAGCAAGTAAATATTCAAAGGAAATGGAAAAGGTGCAAGCAAAAGGTAAGGGGGTATGATGATGGGATTTCACTTGAGTTTGTAGTCAATTTACATGATCCAAGTGGCCAAGAAGATGAACCAAAAGCAAGGTGTTGCCATCAAAAATAAAACTCATTATAGTTGAAGAATCACTTGAGACAATGAAGAAACCTCAACCTACATTAAGGCTTCCTTGGGAAACTGAGATAGGAAAAAATGAAGTAGCAAGAAGATCAGCAGAAAGAGTATCTCATAGAACAAAAAACAAATCATGAAACATGTCAGCATGCATGAAGAACAATTGGGCAAGGAGGATGGATAGGTTGCTCAAAGGATGAGCAATAGTTTCAGTAGGGGGTATGATGGGCTCCAAATTAGACACAAATTAAGGCCCATATAACATTTCTTAGGCACATGAAGGCTATATTAAACCTCTCCTTCTACACTTAATAATGTTTTTTAGCTTTAATATGTTCATTAAGAAGGTTTAGAGATGATTTCATATTTGTGCCTAATATTATTTATTTTTGTAGAATATTGGGCAGATTATGAAGATTTGGAGGAGGAGATAATTTAGGGACTTTCTCCCTACTATAGGAGGATAAGTATTGGATATTAAACCAACAAGATATTCTGAAATTAATTCACAAATTCTAGAGCTCCAATGATTGAGAAAATCTAGGAATCTGTTCCCTGTCATTTAATGCAAATTCCTAGTTTTGGGAACCAGATCCACCTATTTGAGGGATTTTGGAGGGGAAAGGTTCCTTCTTTCAAGGAGAATGCTTCATATTCATCTTGTATAAGTACCAATTCGAATTTTCCTCTAGGGGTTGGTTTTTATTAGTCTTCTTGTGGAGAGGACTTGTATTTTTGTAGCTCCACTTTCATTTCTAGGAGGGATGTAATTAGATTGATTCAAATAATGAAGCTTGATGCCATTTTTAGCTTCTAAAGCTTGGTATTCTTCATAGGACTCTGAGTTTCCTTAGGCTTGGCCATCCCAGGGGCCTCAGATCCCTTTTTTATAATTTATTTTTCTTGTTTTCACTTCTTATTCACATGGATCTCTTGTTCTTGTTTTTTTTTCTCTATTTCTCCATTTAGTATTAATGATTTCTTATTGTAGGATTGGGTTAAATGGTTGAAGTAAGTTCTTTTGCAGGATCACAAGAATTATTTCATCCTTGGAACAACTTTGTAAGGTCACAGTAATCATTGAGCTACTTGGATTAGTTTGCTTATTCCCAAATCTAAATTTCTGGAAGTCCCTTGTGGCAAATAGTAGTAATTTTCTGCTATTTTTTAGAACATGCTAATGAGCCCTAATTCAGTTGATTCCACTTGCATTAGATCATAAAATAACTCAAGTTAAAAACAAAATTTACCCCATTTCATTTTCACTTCATTAGGTTAGTCATTTGATAGGTTAATTAGCTCACTAGTTCTAGAATTTCTAGATTTTAGACTAGTAATTTTCTGTTATTATTTAGCACGTGTTAACAAGGGTATTTCTGAGTGATTCCACTTAGAATGGAAACATAAGACATCCTATTCAATAAAAAACAAACAAAAATTCCATCCCATTTGGATTTGATTTACTTGGTCATTCAATGAATTATATCTTCCTGTAGCAAACTTGTAACTTCCTGTAGAAAACATTGTAACTTCCTATAGCACTCCTTTAACACGTGTAAACTTCACCAGATTTTCTCAAAAGGATTGGTTTTTGTATCTTAGGGTTGAATCATGACCCCTAGGCTCTAAATATGTGATTGAGGAAGAATAAAACACTAATTAGGACATGCCTTTTTAAAAAGTAGATTAGGCCTATTTATTTGAATTCATGCTCCTAGGATTTCCAATACAAATTTTTGTTCTTGCCTAGGATTAATTTCTTTTCAAAGTAAAATTTTCATTTATGAAATTAGTTTAGGATTTTATTTCATTACATTCACTCCATTACATCATGACAGCGAAAGAAGGACACATTGTATGCTGCACATATGGTGCAGTGTAACACCCGCGCATACCCACAGTATGCAAGTATCAGCATAACACAAATGTCCCATGTATTTGACTCTTCAATGGAGTCAAAACTGCATACATAAAATGGTCAAGGCCCTTTATAAGTTCCTTTGTATCAGAACCAATCACCCCACCTGAATCCTCCTATCAGGACTCATTTACTTCCTCACAACATTTATTATCCCTTTTAATGAAGCCTTCCTCAAATCTTCCTTTCAGGACTTTAAAACCCCTTTAGAACCTTTAAACCACCCTTTAAGCCGCATAGATATACTCAACCCACTTATATTGGACTTAACCTAAAAACCCTCTTAACCGCATGTATATAACCTTCCCTTCCTAACATTGGTTATATATGGTTAATACATACAAACTTTCCCATCGGCGCTATTTCTCTTCATAACCCTTTTACAAAGGAAATGACTCACAAACATACCTTTTCCACTTACCGTACAGTCTTGTCATGGCTCCCAAGGTTTAACCTCATCGCAATCAGCCTTAGCATTCTTTCCTTGGTCATGCATACATATATGCCTTCCTCTTCCCAATATGCGATTTCCCTTCAAAACTGGGAAATACACTATCAACGCTTAATTCTTCATATTCCTGTTTACAAAGGAAAACACCGCCGAACATATATATCGAACTTCAAATCTCATATATTTGCCACTATAAATCTCGTTGGGTACGTATCCTTTTCGCTCCATGGCATTGCTCCGACCTACGCCTTCTCTGATCGCCAATACCTTTTACATCTGATCGCCGACACCTCCAACTCCACTTATCAGCTATTGCACTTCTCTTCCCTCTGATGCGATCATATCTTCAGACTTGATAATATTATTGATAACGTTTGATAAACTTTTGGGTCCAGTTAATAAATCGCATGTCGCTCTTCCCTTTAGATGGTTACGATGCAACTCTTCGTTTCGATCCTAGCCGTTGATCACCAAGATCTAATGGTCCCTGTGCATCACTTCTCCATTTCTCCATTCGACCCTTTTTGCTTGGAATTCCCACTATTTCTTCAAATATTCTGTGGTTTTTGGGGTTCCTTCAAAGGTTCTCATCTTCCACTTTGTCTGAACTTAACTCTATGAGTTCCTTTGCTCACTATCCTCTCGGGTCTTTAGAATGGATTCAATAGTCCCTTACGATTCCTGAATTGTTCTACTCCTTGTATAGTTTTTCAAAACTATGTCTTCTACCTCTACTGCTTAACTACCTCTAAACTGAACTCCTCTGTGAATTCTCGCTTCGCACTTATCTCCGGAGCTTACCTTGTCACTTAACTTGGATTCAAAGATCCCTTGACGATTCCCCTGAATCATTTTACGCCTTTGCGTATCTCTTTAGAATTCTGCCTATACCATAATTAAAAAATCTATGGTTTCACACCAAAATCAATCATAAAACATGCATTTCATACACTCTAACACAATCAGGAAAACTCTGCATATATTAATGTAAAATCAAAGACTACATTCGAGACACCTCGGTCTCACACAGGCCTGATTCTCAACATTTGTGGCCCTCTATCTCCCCTCTACCCGTAGGCTTACATATATTTATATGGAAACATTGGATTGGATCACTGTGAAGGATCTGATCACATCCTTTCCTTGAATCACTCAACTAAATCCCTAAAGCTCGCTACAGAATACATGTGGCAGATTATATTTAATTAAGTCTTCTAGAGACTTATCCATTCCATCTTTTTCTCCATTTTAAAACAGAAAAGTCCCTTTATTCAACTCGATGGTCCACATCCTCTCTTTGCTCCACTTTGGACTCTTTTGACATTTCTTCCCACTCATGCTCTCATTTATTTGAGAGCACTTACAATTTCTTTCACTATCTAATTAAATCACTAAAAGGCCTAAATTACATTAACTTGAGACTTAGGAAAACTATTTCCTAAAAATACATGACCCCCCTATGTTTATTTATTTACAGTGATTTTTTATTGGGTGAATGCTCCTATATCAAACTCCCAAAGTAGAAAATATTCATGATCTCCTAATCATGTGTCTTCTAGTCTTTGTCTTCCTGGATCCCACACTTTGTTCTGTAGCTGTCCACATGCTTTGTTCTCTTGTTGCTACTGCACTTTTGCTGTATTTTGCTCCAACTTCTTCTTCTTGTCAATCAGATTCAAGTTCTGATTGATCTTGCTTCCTGTTGCTACCATTTTCCTCCATTTGAACCGCTTCATCATTAGCTCCCACATTTCTTCAATCTCAGTTTCCAGTACATGTTTGGACTGGTCCATATTTTGCTTCTTACTTCTATCTCCTTCTCTTTGTTTTAGGTTGTTGCTGTCTTCTATGTTGACTCTTGCTTTGCTGGTTTCTACTTTGCTTGCTCCAACCTTTGCCTTGGTCGCTTTACTAACTGCCTTCCTATCATCCTTACCCTCTTTCGTGATTGAATCATGATTGTTCAACACTTTCTCCATCAAATTAACTTCTCTATTCCATGGATTGATTTATTCCATAAAATTCTCTTCTTTCACCTTTATTTGGTTGTTCATCTGTGCCAAATCTCCTTCAGAATCTACAAAAAAACCTGCATTCAGAACACACTTGTTAAAATAAAAAACACAAGGCTTTTGTGCCTTGTTTTCCTTCGACAACAATTCAGTTTGTTGCACTTATTTTTCCTCCTCTGTCAGCACATCAGTATGCTGATTTGAACTCTCGAAAGAATTCATGAGACTATCCATTAGTCTCTCTTCCACAGCATTTTTCCTAATGATGCCTTCCTACTCTTGTGCAGTGTAGTGAACTCCTTTTTCTGCAAGCATACTATCATACTCTGAATTCCCCAGCAATGAAATTTCTCTATGACACTTTGTCACTATTTCATCATCACTTATGTTTCCTGCATTTACACACAAATTATTAGTTTGGGAATCATAAGGTTCAACAATCTCAACTGTTGCTTCACATATCAGCTCTTCAGACTGAACTTCATCTCCATCTTCCACAAGAACTTGTTCCTGTGTTGTCACATATTCACACATCCATGCATTGTTAAGTTCCTTCTGCTGCAATAAATCATTGTTTCTCTCATTTAAGAGACATTCTTCATCCTCCTTTATTTTAGAGTTTTTATCTTCTAAAATATACTTCTCCATACTTCTGATAGCTTCTAAAGATTGCTCATCCTCTGCAAAACATTCTTTTGTTAATGTTCTTTCTATCTTTGCTAAGTCTTTCCCATAGACTTCCTCTTTCTTAACATGTTTTAGTAGATGTTCTTCTTCTTCACTGATTCTCTCAACAACTTTCATGGCTATTTCCACTGTGCCTATCATCATGGTGAATTGATGATCTTTTACTATGTTTTCAGCTAACATATTTTCTTCTTCTTCAATACATTTTGCCTTGCTGTCCCTCTGTAACTCTTCTCCCAGATTTATCCTTGTCTCACCATCTTCATTAACATTCTCCTGCATTTTCTTTTCATCAATAACATTAATCAAACTTATTTGATTACCTTTCTGAGACAATATTTCTTCATTCTTCATCAGAATAATATTCTGATTCCTCATCTCCATGGTAGCTTCTATAGACTCATCCATAGACCTTTTCTTATGTACGTAATCAAATTTCTCCTCTTTTGAGAAGTTTTCTCTGTCACCTTTTATTTCTAGATCTTCATCTCTTCTGAAGATATCTTCAAATGGCTGCTTTGCTCCTGCAATATCTACCATCATACAAAAACTATGAGTTTTAAAAATATAAGACCCTATGGTCTCACTTGATGGTTCAGTCATCATATCTCCTTGCTGTTCTAAATCATTCATATGATTCAGAAATTTTTTGATAGTCGCTTCTTCAATCTCCTCAAGCCTTTCACTTGGTTGCTTGACATCTTTATCTAGCTACATATGAGATCTATCTATCTCATCTTTTTCTAGAGCATAATTTAGATTCTGCTGGTCTTCTTCCTTCTTCATGATAATATTAGCAAATTTTCCTTCTTTACATGTTTCACCTGCATACATATACAAATTGTCAAATTTAAAATCATTAGACCCCTTGGCCACACTTGAAATTTCAGTCTTCAAGTCTTCATCTTCACTTTCTCCTAGAAATTCTCCTTGTTCTGGTTCACAAATGGATTCTTCCATTTCTAACTCAACTTCCTTGATTTTTTCCTTCAACCAACTTACTTGCATTTGTTGTAGCCTTCTCCGCATCTCATGCCATTTCAGTAGCTTCCTTCTCAAGACCCAACCTAGTCTTTGGCTTTCCTCAAGCATTATCCTTAATGCATTGAGTTGTTATTTTAATTCAGAAACCTCTTTGTCAATTTCTTCCTGACTCATTATCTTGCCATTTACCTTGGCATCCTTCTTCTCATATCCTCTGTTGTGGCTTCTCTCTAAACCTCTGCTATGACTATCAGTAGTCATCTTCTTCTCCTCTATCTTCATGAGCTCCTTTGCAACAAGCCTCTGCAACAGCTAGTCCTCCTTTTTATAATCTTACCTCACTAAGCTCTCCTCACTCAGTCTTTTGGTAAGCAAGGTCCTCTATCTGGAAACTTCTCTTGAGAAACACCTTTCCTCCTTCTAGGCTTCTGCAATCTCTCACTCTCTTTTGAGAACACTTCAGTTGTCCTCTCTGTCCAATCTCTTGTTGGATTCTTCAGGTTCACTACCACTTCACCTTCAGAGTATTTTCCTTACTTTGTCTTCAAAAGCAAATTTGGTTCTCCTCTCACAGCTTCTCTTGCTATCACCGGTGCATTAATATATAAACACACATTCTCAATTTAAAACATAACATATTACCTCACTTTCAAGATTTCAGCATGATCTTGTTTCACCATTCCACCTGTGTCTTGGATGGATTGTCCTCTGTTTTGTCCCTCAAGTCCTCTTTCCTTCAGAACTTGTATTAAGCAATCTTGCTTTCTATTTCCTTCAAGGAATACTCTGTTCCTGTCTACTCCAAGCCTCTGTTGGAACTGCTACAATCTCCCACTATATTCTTTATCATTTAGCAAATTACCTTTTCCTGTGTGCAAACTCCCTTTCGCTGAAATCTTTTCCTCGCTCTAATTTCAACCTGCTCTGATTTCAATTTTGCTCTGATGCAAGCCTCTGCTCTGATACCACTAATGGTGCAAGGTAACACCCACACATATCCATAGTATGCAAGAATCTGCATAACACAATTGTCCCAAGTATTTGACTCTTCAATGGAGTCAAATCTTCATACATAAAATGGTCAAGGCACTTTATAAGTTCCTTTGTATCGGAACCAATCACCCCACCTGAAACCTCCTATCGAGATTCATTTACTTCCTCACAATATTTATTATCCCTTTTAATGAAGCCTTCCTCAAATATTCCTTTCAGGACTTTAAAACCCCTTTAGAACCTTTAAACCACCGTTTAAGCTACATAGATATACTCAACCCACTTATATTGGACTTAACCTCAAAACCTTCTTAACTGCATGTATATAACCTTCCCTTCCCAACAATGGTTATATATGGTTAATACATACAAACTTGCCCATCAGCGTTATTTCTCTTCATAACCCTTTTACAAAGGAAAGGACTCACAAACATACCTTTTTCGCCTATTGTACAGTCTTGTCATGGCTCCTGAGGTTTAACCTCATCGCAATCGACCTTAGCATTCTTTCCTTGGTCATGCATACATATATGCCTTCCTCTTCCTGATATGTGATTTCCCTTCAAAACAGAGAAATACACTATCGGCGCTTAATTCTTCATATTCCTGTTTACAAAGGAAAACACCGCCGAACATATATATCAAACTTTAAATCTCATACATTTGCCACTATAAATCCCGTCGGGTCCGTATCCTTATCGTTCCACGACGCTGCTCCGACCACCGCCTTCTCTGATTGTCGATACCTTTTACATTCGATCGCCGACACCTCCGACTTTGCTCATCATCTATCGCACTTCTCTTCCCTCCGATGCGATCATATCTTCGGACCCGATAATATTATCGACCACATTTGATAAAATTTTGGGTCTAGTTAATAAATTGCATGTCACTCTTCCCTTTGGATGTTTGCGATGCGACTCTCTGATTCGATCCCATCCATTGATCACCCAGATCTAATGGTCCCTGTGCATCACTTCTCCACTTCTCCGTTCGACCCTTTTTACTTGGAATTTTTGTTGTTTCTTCAAACATTCTATGGTTTTTGGGGTTCCTTCGAAGGTTTTCGTCTTCCACTTCGTATGAACTTAACTCTGTGAGTTCCTTTGATCACTGTCCTCTTGGATCCTTAGAATGGATTCAATGGTCCCTTACAATTCCCGAATTGTTCTACTCCTTGTATAGTTATTTAGAACTCCGTCTTCTACCTCCGCTGCTCAGCTACCTCTAAACTGAACTCCTATATGAATTCTCGCTTCGCACTTATCTCCAGAGCTTACTCTGTCACCTCACTTGGATTCAAAGATCCCTTGATGATTCCATTGAATCATTTTACGCCTCTACGTATCTCTTCAAAATTCTGCCTATACCACAATTACAAAACCTACGGTTTCACACAAAAATCAATCATAAAACACGCGTTTCATATGCTCTAACACGGTCAGGATAACTCTGCATATATTAATGTAAAAGCAAAGATTACATTCGAGACACCTCGGTCTCACACAGGCCTGATTCTCAACATTTGTGGCCCTCTATCTCCCCTATGCCCGTAGGCTTACATATATTTATATGGAAACATTGGATTGGATCATTGTGAAGGATCTAATCACATCCTTTCCTTGAACCACTCAACTAAAGCCCTAAAGCTCGCTACAAAATACATATGTGGCAGATTATATTTAATTAAGTCTTCTAGAGACTTATCCATTCCATCTTTTTCTCCCTTTTAAAACATAAAATTCCCTTTATTCAACTCGATGGTCCACGTCCTCTCTTTGCTCCACTTTAGACTCTTTTGACATTATTTCCCACTCATGTTCTCATTTATTTGAGAGCGCTTACAATTTCTTTCATTATCTAATTAAATCACTAAAAGGCCTAAATTACATTAACTTGAGACTTAGGAAAACTATTTCCTAAAAATACATGACCCCCCTATGTATACTTATTTACAATGATTTTCTCTTGGGTGAATGCTCCTGCATCAACATATAGTGTCGATACCTCTTAAGTTTGTACGAACCCTGGGTTGATAATTAAAGTTGGTAGCATTGGGAGTTGCAGAATTCTTGTTGCAATACTGAGTCTCATCAGTTGTTAAGCCAAAACCTGTAGGTGTTAGCCAACAATCGCATCACCAAAGATAAATATCCATGAGAGGCGGTTAATCCATGTGACGAAACACACGAGGAGCGTTGGTTTATCCAATGTCCAACATCTAGGGAAAATTTTAACAACAACAATGGATTATATTCAAAACCATTAGTTTGAATTACTGTATTTCTTTCACTTTATTCATGCTCTCCTTCACCAAATAGGAAATCTTGACCCTATGCAGATATTCAAGGAGGTTGTTGTCTAGTTATCATGTAATTGACTTGTTTTTCAAAGACATCTTGAAATAAACACAAAATTAAAGTTGAATGCTTCCACAGTATAGGATACCAGAACTTGAATGATTCCTCACTAAAATTGAATTTAGGATTATAGGGTAAGTCGTCAGACACATGGATTGACACAAAGGCTGCTATCAAATATGCCACCATAAAGAATCTATTGCTCTTTGACAAATTAGCTAACTAAAAAGTTAATTCATTGGAAATGACATCAACATAGTTAAATATACAATTTTTTTGAATGAGTGATAAAGCAAACAGATAATGCATTTTTGAACATTTGGTATAGATTCTTGGCCCATCACATGGACATAGAACCAACATAAGTCCCTAAATGACTGTCTAAACAAAGAAATATATAGCAGAGAAAGATCAGAAGGAACTTGAGAAGTTGGAGAAGTGAATTCTCGAATAATGTCAACCCTGCTTGCTTCTGACTTTAGGAAAATATATGCATCAGACATTTTTAAACACTTATTCAGTTTTCATAACTTGAATAACCATCTAAGTACCTTGGGATTCAGATGAATCTTCTTCATTGCTAGCATAGTTATTCTTGTTCTTGAATAGAAATTGTTAGGGCATAGATAAACAATTTCTTTGAAATCAAATACTTCTAGAACACATGCAACATTCGCTAAGCCGCTAGTCCAAATCTTGTTGCTTTCTTATCTTCCATTGGAAAATTCACATATCGTTCATACGTCGTCAATCAGTGAAATTTTTTTATCGATACAAGAAAGTGGGTGAATCGCATCACTGTAAATAGCCTTTTTCCTTAATTTGCTACCCTTTTTTTTTGCACTAAAAAATATTTCTGTCAATGAATAACTTTCTCAAATCTTGTTTAACTTTACAGTTCCCAACCCTCTTCACAATCACTAGTTGTTACTATTACTTGTGTGAAAATTATTAGACACTACACTCGTAATAAATGACAATTAAAGATCCAAAGCCAACGTTTACGGGAAGTACTAGAAATAAATATTGAAATTCCAAAATCATGTTGTTCATTTACTTTCCACTTTGCTCCTACTTCAATATCAGTGATATATGAGTCATAAAAAAACATAAATTTACGATATAAAATAAATATGAATTACTTGTGTAATGAAAATTAGCTAAGATACTATCAATAATAAATATAAATAGAAAACTATGTAAGGAAAATCACAAATAAATATTATGTAAAGATGTACTCAGTTATCTCTACCATGAATCAACTTGATGGTTGCGTTGGTCCCCACCATTATGTCGATGTCAATTCATTTTATTTGATACCAGATTGCAAAAAAATGTAAACCAAATTTTATTTACAAATGACCTGACAGACAGTTTTGAAGACTACGGTGTAAAACTTACTTTCGTAACGTGTTCAAGCTAGCTACATCACACAAACAATATAAAAAAAATCGAAATATTATGTGCCTTCACATACATTACCTTGCACATTTCTTGCGCGCACCCACATCTTGCACAACACTAAATCAAAATCTTTGAACATAGACAAGGATTTTCTTTGATCATAATCCAAAATACTGGACAAAAAACTATAGCCATACACTAAAGTATTTTTTTGCTAATGCCACCAACCATGAATTAATAGTTTATGCCATTAGCTTTATGTTCAAGGCATTCAAGTGAGTTGATTTTGGTAACATAAATTCTAAGATCTCACATAGTAGAAAATTTAAAAAATTCAATGCAAAGAGATATAAGCATTACAATTCATTTGAAATAAAAACCCAGCACATTCAAGCTAGATACACAAAGGAACAAAAACTCTCTTGCGAAATATTTTGTATCTCTGCATACATTACCCACACATTTATTCTGCACATCTCCCTCCTACACAACACTACATATTAATCAATTAGTTAGTCATCATATACAATGTATCCAAAAATCCAATGTTCGAACATAGACAATAATGTACTCTGACCATAACACAAAATATTGTACAAAAATCCATCACAATACACTAAAGTATTTTCTGGCTCATGCGAAACTTCCACCAATAATGAACTAATAGTTTATGCCAGAGCTGACATCACATAAGATGACATCTTGATTTCTAACTGAGCTTGAATGACATTTCCAACTTGTATTAGCTATCGAGCTTGAATGACATTTCCAACTTGTATTAGCTATCAATTACAAGGAACATCACACTACATTGCTCTGAAATAGACTTATCCCCTTGTCATGACATGCCACTTCCTGAACCCTGATTTGTCATCACTAGTGAATTAATAATGTATCCCATTGGACTTATGTTCATAATTTTGTGCTTTTCATATTATAATTAAACACACCATTCATATACAATTGAAAGTCAAGGATGTTATTTTATGCAACTCCAACTTTGGAGATAACAGTTTATGTAAGGCAACAAAAGCTCGAACAATACTCCTAGCTTTTAAATGCATTACGCAAAGAGAAAATATTACACACCCTACTATTCCAAATACACAGTCAGTATGAGAAAATGAGTTATTGGTATAACTACAAAAAGCTTTTTTACTCACTCTACTAGCCGTTTCAAATGCTTGCTTACTCATTTCTCTATATAGCCACAACCTTCTGCTATTTTGCATGTGAAATACATTATGAAATCTTTATATCAAAGATAAAGCTGACATCCATATTTTTATCATTCCAATGTTTTTCCTCATTATCCAATATCATGTTAGAATGGATATATATGTGTCCTAATCACTTGTATGTTTCTTGCTAATAGCTTCATATCATTATTTTTCTTGTTCGTTGTCATAAAAAAAATTGTACATAACATGTCATTAAAGTTAACAAGTATATATGATTAATAGAAAACATCGTTGCAAGTAAATATCAGTGTTTTTCAGCATTCAATTCACCGAATACACTCATGCATAGGCCATATTTGCATATCGTTCAAATTGTATCAGTATTATGCTATTGTTCTACCCAATTATGTAGAACATTCCTTTGAATTTCCCATTACATTTTACGCACAATAATGATAACACTTTGACTTTTAATGTCTAATGCATCATATAAAATGTTTACAAATTTCTTAAAAAACCTAATCTTCTAGTTTTCCAATCTTCACATGTAACAACATTCTCTTTCTATGAAATTCAATAATATTGAATGCATATGGAGATAGAGAACATTGTGCGGAAAAAGTTTATGTTCGATGCTCTTCACACCTGTTCTCCTGCAGTTGTTACTATTACTCATGTATAAACTATTACACATGATACTTTCAATAAATAGTAATTAAAGATATTAAAGCCAACTTCTATGGAAAGTAATGGGAATACATCTTGAAATTATAAAACCGTCTTGTCCATTTACTCTGCACTTTGACCCTACTTTAATATCATTGATATACGTGTTATAAGAAACATAAATTTATGATATACAATAAATATGAATTACCTGTGATCATGAAAATTAGCTAATAGATTGCCAATAATAATTGTAAAGAGAAAATTGTGTAAGGACAATCACAAAAAAATATTATGTGGAAACGTGTTTAGCTACCTTCTACCATGAATTGACTTGATGGCTGAGCTCTTCCCCACCACTATGTCAATGTCGATTTATTTTATTTGATATCATATTGTAAAAAAAAATAAACTTGAACCAAATTTGATTTATACATGACCTGAAACACATTCTTGAACACTAATAGTACAAAGCTAACTGTCACAATGCGTTTAAGCCAGTTGCACGGAGACACATACATTCCTTCGCACATTTCTTCCGTGTACCTGCTTCCTTCACAATAATAAACCCAAATATTTGAACATAATACGAAATACTAGACAAAATTTATTGCATACACTAAATTATTCCTCGACTAATTCCATCAACCATGAACTAATAGTTTATGCCAGAGCTAGCATCTCATAAAATCACAACTCGATTTGCAATTGAGATTGAACGACATTTCCAACATGTACTAGTGACCGATAGCAAGGAACATCATAGTACATTGCTCTAAGATAGACTTATCCCTTTGTCATGACTCACCACTAATTCCTAAACCCTTATTTGTCATCAATAGTGAACTAATATTGTATCTTAATGGCCTTATGTTCAAAATTCCATACTTTTCATACGATAATTAGACACGCTGGTGAGACACTATTAAAAGTCGAGGATGTGATTTTATGCGACCTCCACTTCAGAGATAATTTTTTATGCATGGAAAAAAAAACTCCAACAACATTCCCAACTTTTAAACACATTCTGCAAAGAGAAAATTTTACACACTCTGTGATTCCAAATATGCAATCAATCAGTGAAATTTCTTATCAATATAAGAAAATGAGTTATTTGTATCACTGCAAATAGCTTCTTTCCTCACTCTACTAGCCATTTCGAATGTTTGTTGACTTGTTTCCTTATATAGTCACAACCTCCTAC
Organism: Pinus tabuliformis; assembly: GCA_031772625.1. Taxonomy (NCBI): domain Eukaryota; kingdom Viridiplantae; phylum Streptophyta; class Pinopsida; order Pinales; family Pinaceae; genus Pinus; species Pinus tabuliformis. The sequence goes on along the minus strand of CM062807.1, from coordinate 367,629,790 downwards.
TATTTTGCATGTGAAACATGTTACAAAATATTTGTATAATCGTCCCAATGTTTGTCCTCTTATTAATAGAAAACACCTTTTCAAAATTAAATTCACCTAATATCCCTATGCATCGGTCATATCCTTGCATACCATTCAGGTTGTATCAGTATTAAGTTATTGCTCTGCCTAATGATGCCAAAACTCACACAATTGCACCTCACTTATGTAAACAAGAACTGGGGGAAGCAGGATACAGTTAACCTAGATCTTTGTAAAGTTGATACATTGTACGGAGTACCAATGTGTGAATGAAGTGAGGGGGCCACACAATGTATCAACACTTCCTATCCTTGTTTTTCACACCCATTCTCATGCACACCTCTTCCCCACACACATTAAAAAGACAATTGAATATTCGATAATTAGTTTCTAATTCACAAATGTAAGAATTCAAAATAGGTAAGCAGAAGAAATTTTCCAATGAGAAATTTATATAGAAGATCGCGACATTGAACTACAGTTTATGTTCCTTGCTATGCACACCCGTTCTCCTACACAACACTCCTTTCTCACATGCATGAAAAAGAGTGTTCATTTAATGTTATATATTAATTTTTTGCTTCAAGTTTAAATAATTTCATCTCTACATAATAAGTTTCCCTCTGAAACCCTTTGTGTGGAAGAGAAGTGTGTGTTATAGACAATTTTGTGCCTTGCAGCATCAGGCATGATTTGTCAATAATCCAAGGGATCCAAATTCCCTAAACATGATGTTCCTACCCCTAGAGGAACAAGGTCAGCAAACCAACAGCTCTCAGATCAGTTCTCCACCTGAAAACACTCAAAAACAAGCAATCCTGAAATCAAAGCAGGTGCTCCACTAGGCTTCTGCGCTGAAACTCAACTCCTCCATGGTGTACCTGCGTTGCAAAGCAGGTAGAACAAAGGCCACCTGCGTTGAGCGAGATGGGACAAGTGGCACACTGAGTCATTGCTCTGGAATCTTCCAAAAATGACACTTGGATCAGGGATTTCGCCTTGTGATGAGTCAGAGGCTCTGTTTCTCCAAGTGGAAGCAAGGTTCTCCATGTGGACTCAAGAACTGAAGATCAACTGAAGAGAGAGAGGACACAAGGCAGCTACACATCAGTTGCAAGCTGACTCATCCTTTCTCAATTCATCTATATATTGAGCTCTCTCCTATGAGCTCAGGAGGCTGGAATTTTGTGCAAAGTAATGATATGCTGTTGGTTTCACTATAGAACTGTTGGGTGATTGCTTGAAGGAGGTGAAGAGGAGAAATTCTTTCTACTGGGAGGTGTTGCTGGATTGGGGCCTTCAATGGTTGTAACTCTCTCAGAACTTTACTTCTTCATTAATAAAAGCTATTGAGGTTCTTCTATATGCACTTGTTTCAATAATGTATTGTGATAATTGTATATTTGATTTATGCTAATCCGTGAATCAGTTATGATTGCATGCTTCTTGTAGTTTCCTTCTTTGTTATTTTGCAGGATCTCATTGTAGCTGGGCCAGCAAAAGAGCAAGGAGCTGGGAGCAAGCAGCAAAGAGAAGAGTTTGGATTCAACATTAAGCGCAAGGCAACGGTTAGTGCATTTCTCTACTCTCTTTTGCTTTCATAAAGAAGTAAACCTTAAGTAGTTTTCTTTACAGTTGTTGCTGAGGTACTATCACCCTTAGAGTGGGATAGGGTCATCCGAATCGGATACTTTTCCCTACAACAAACTGGCGACTCCACTGGGGATCGTATCTGTTTGATTGTTTGTAGTATTTTGCTATTCATTTCCTGAACAAAAGAGTACCAAATCGAAAAGCTTTTGACTATATCAAAAGCGAAGTAGAGGGCAGCTACTCTAGCTCATTTCTGAGCATGTTCATGATTTGAAGAGCTGATCTACAAGGATCCTTGTAAGCTCTTAGTGATAGCTTTTCACCTTCCTTGTCATCCATTAGTGTGTGCTTGACTGACTACTTCTGATTTGAGCAAAAACTGTGCATTTTTGAGAAAACTGTGACTCGGAAACTGTGAAAACGCAACTTTCATTTTCCAAAGCAGGTAGTACACAGGCTACCTACTTTGCAACGCAGGTCCCGAAGGGGCTACCTGCGCTGAGAGCCAGACTGGCTGTGCAGCACCTGTGTTGGCCCAATTTTGCCTAGTGCAGTTGGGGTTTCCTCCCTTTTTCTTGCCTGTTTGCACTATAGATTTTGCTGCTAGTTGTTAGTCTTGTACCTATTCTGAAACCAACCTTACTTGCCATCATTCCGCCTCTGTTATATAACGAAATTGTACTTGTTCTTTTGTATTTCTTACTTCATTTACAATTTCCTATAACGAAAGTAAACTAGTCTTGCTTTGGCCTCTTAGATCTGAACCTGTGTTAGGCATTTTGCTGGTCTAAAGAGTTAGCTTGTTTGTTGTCCATAGCTGATTAGTCTTTTTACTTTCATCATTATGGTTTGATTTCATGTATTTCCAGTGATTAAACAAGTAAATCTTAAGGTGTCTTTTGATTTTGGACAAACTTGTTTGTTTTCGCTTTAAATCGAAATCAAATTTATATAACAACTTTCTTTTTGTAATACATCAACATTAAGAAAGGGAAAAGAAAATACATGCATTGTGCATTTTGCATTTGACTGTTTTCATGACGATTTAGGAAAAATTTCATTAGTGTGTGCTCTATGATCTGTGTGAAAATATTTGCCTTTCTTCTCCCTCAGTAGTTAAGATTTTCAAAGTTGAAAGATTGAAAAGTTTGCTTCTCATCTTAGACTGCATTCAGGAATTTGTTACATACATCTCGTGGTGATCCTTAAAGGCAAACTGCTAAACAAGATCAACATTAAAATAAATTCAATTTACATAACAACGCTTTGTAACATAACGCAAACACATAGAGGTATAGGTAGAGACGTGTTCCGGCGTCGTTAAACATAGTGACTGTCGATCTCTACGAAGGTGGGTGATTCCTCCTGAAAGTCGGTGGCACTAATACGGACTTGTGCTCCCACGTACCGTCGCGTATATATTGGGAGACCCTTATAGGAACAAAGCCTTTATCCATAGGAAGCCGTGTCGGCCGCCCTACTGATCGCGATGCAGTGAACACAGCATTCACGAAGATCGACCACCCGTACCGTAAAACGTATTCTGTGGTTTCGCGAAAAGTTTGGCACACCCTCTGCCTAGAACTCCAGAGAAGTTTCTTTTGGCCTTTTTCAAACTCTATAACTGAAAAGGTCCATCCGAGCATTTGTCACTTCAGGCTCGTTAAAACATCGAAGGAGACTAGAGTCATCTTTAGCTTTTTCTCGACTCTTAAAACATGAAAAAACAAAGTTGTGTCTAAAGCGTCATTAATAAAATTTATTTTAATCGGAACATAATCACCTGTTATTCCCACGTTGATCTTTCAGTTGAAAAGTATGGAGCCCACCAACCAAGGAAGTCACCTTGGTGGAAGTCCCAATCCCTTCTCCTCTTGGGGAGATGTTGGTGCGCCTCATATGGCCACATTGTCACTTCCAGGATTGACAATTGGCCTACCTGTATGGCTCTTTTCAACTAATGTAGTTCAGATCGCCACTAATCCTGAGCAGTCGAATCAACAGTCAGACCAGTCTAGAGCTACCCACCAGCCTTCCACTTCTTACAATTCTTCCTCTGATCCTTCATCTTCACAAGGTAGAGCCGGCAAAAGTCAGCCTCCCATGGAGAAGAAGGAAAAGAAGAAGAGAGAAAAGAAGCAGAAGGGGCCTATGGCGAAGGCGACTGGGGGCAAGCAAAAGACAGCTGACAAAAATCCACACACTGCACCGACCGGGCCTAAATCGCCATGTGTCATTTGCAAAGGGACCCACTTCCATCGTGATTGTCCTTGTATTCCCCGGATACTAAGGGACTGGTCCCCCAGGTTGCACAATCCGGTAGCATCAACCTCTGATAGACATGTTGATTGCAGTCCGTCAACTAGCGAGAGTGAAGGACGAAGAGGGAGACCAAGATCACCCTGTATGCTGTGTGAAGGCGATCACGCCATCCACCGTTGTCCATTCTTAGATGAGGCAAAGAGAGTTTTGGAAGATCGTCCGGTTTCACCGTTACGACTTCCTCCTGGATATCAAAAACTCGCGCCTAATCCCTCGATAGTTGAAAATCCAGCTGGCCCGCTCAAGTGGTCAGCTGAAGTGTCAGTCATTGAGAATGAACCTGCTGAATCCAGACCAGACGAAAGTCTAAAGGTCGAAACGGCAGTTGACCCGGTTCTTCCTTCAGAGGTTTCATCCTCAAATGACTCCGTCATTGAAGACTCATCTTCAAATGACACCCTCACTGAAGAGAATAAGGATGACACCGTCCATATTCTTTTCATCAACACAGACTCTGATGAGCATCAGGGCAATGCGCCCATTCCTTTATCGCAGGAAGGAACATCGTCAAGGTCGTATCCGGCCGTGTATTCGGTCCCACCACCAAGCAACCTAGTTGTATCCTTTGATTGGAATCAACTAGGCAGACCCCGGTTACCAGCCAGTATCCCATTCAGAATCATCGTCCAAATCTACAGAATGGTGATGGCTGGAACTATCATTGATGAAGGGGCATCTGTGAGTATCCTTTCCTCTATTGCTTGGAAAGCACTGGGTTGCCCGGCACTTTTACCTGAGATGAGAAATCTATCAGGTTTTGATAAAGGAACCAGTCGCCCGTTAGGGATTCTCCCCAATGTTCCAGTTACATTGAAAGGGAAGACAGTTCATATGAACGTCATGGTCGTCCAGGGACCCTTGGTGTATAACTTACTCCTTGGACGAGACTATATATATTGCATGGAGGTGATAGTGTCCTCACTCTTTAGAGTTATGTGTTTTCCGCACGAAGGAAGAATGGTCAAGCTCGTAGACCAACTTTCATTTCCAGGATCACGCATCGCAAATAGTCAAATACCATCCCTTAACGGTTTATTCACTCAAGGAATGCCTCCACCCCCGGTTCTACTTCCCGATGAATGCGAGTGATTCGGAAAGAAAGAACTGGGACCCAGGGGGCATGCACCCTCGCCTGCCTTGGGCAGAGGAAACCTTGGGTATAAAGTTAATTTCCGCAGAAGAATGGAACTAGTCCATACCCCGTCCGAAGGAAGGAAGAGAGGGTTGTTCTAGGGTAAAGTTCTTTTGTCAAAGTTATGTGAGTGAGATAATCAGCTTCTCGCTCCCTTTGTCTAAAAAAGTAGGCTCTCCTGAGGGAGGAGATCCATTTGTGGCGGCAAGTAGCCACCATCTTTGAAGGCAAGCCTCACCCATTAAAACATATGTTTTGAAGGATAAGTAGGGGCAGCCTCCAAAGAAAGAGATGAAATTGCTGCAACAAGTAGTCACCATCCTTAGCAACCTAATGATAGACATCGCCGAAAAGAGAGTTTAGTTTGCGGCAGCGAACAAAACCATTTTTCGGATAATAAGTAAGAGGAAGAACCTAGAAATTATACTTTATACCTGGGGGCATGCGAACCTTTTGGAGTGCAAGCATGGGACGACTATTTATTTTTTTAAATTTTTAGGTCCTCCCTTTAAACCTGTAGGTCTAACCCGTTAAACTCGTAGGATTAGCCGTTTCCAGCTTGCATAAAGAAAGGATGTGGGGCAAAAGTTAAAACTTGCCAAATTGGAGTATCTAGTGAGGTATAGCTCCTTAAATATGAATACCTCACCTGAGGCGTTCCTTGTATTATGACTGGTATAATTGAGCAAGGTTTGGTCGCATTCAAGCTCGTTAAAAAATGAACTGCCCCTTAAAGTTTAGGGGGCATATGCCTCGTCTGCATTATTATGCTGGGGGCATCCATCATCGAGCAGTTTTAGCAATGTTCATGCTCGTTAAAAAATAAACATAAGTTGTGAGCAATCTTCCCCTAGAGTTCAAGCTCACCCAGAAAAAATGAACCAGTAAATAACCTTGAGAAATGTAACCTTTGACTGCCATATTAAAACCCTTGGTCGTGTTCTTGCAGTCTCACCTCCATCCGTTCATTTGGCCAATCGTTCATCTCCATATGTTTGTTTACCCATTTTGAGGAACAGCTGCGAAGAGTGATTTCACTTAGCCATCCTTGTGACACTGTCGTGATTGGAAAATTCCAACCTGTACCTGGAATCTGCTGCTATCCCTGTTTATCACTCGTTCCTCAAAAGACGAGTCTTCTTTGAGCTCTTTTCACTGACTCGTAAAATATGAAAAGTTTGCCGAGTTTTGGCCTTCCAGCTCGTTAAAGCAACCGGAAGAGCTATCCCTCCTCTAGATTTTAATCTTTTTGGACCTGAGGGATTATTGCACAAAAAGATCGAGCGCTTGCTTTGTTCGGCTCGTTAAAGAAATCGAAAATTCTTCCCTTCTATATTGTTTTATACTTTTTCGGACTTAAGGGATTAGATGACGAAAAAGGAATTTTGGAGTTGACTTTATGTACCTTTTCAGACTCTCTAAAAGTGAAAAGGACCGAGTTATCCTTGTCGTTAGACTCGTTAAATTCATTAAATAGCGACAAACTTGTCTTTAGACGAGAACAAGTTTCCCTATCGCTAGGCTCATTAAAACATAGCGATGGGCTTGCCCGAAGGGTAGGTTATAGAACAAGCATATGTTATCCTCCTCAAGCTTGATAAAAATAAAGAGGTACTGGTCAGCAATGACTGGGGAAAAATTGGGAGAACCTCACAGCTTTAATGGTAGCAAGTCGCTCTTGAACATGACACTTTGTCCTCCGTATCACATCGGGTTGGGTTGTTTCATTCACCGGTCTCATCACCATGGTCCTCGCCACACCATCCACATTTGGGGTAATGCTACCAATCCATCACATCAGTGTCGTTATATGTTCAAGAGATGTTGTTCTGCAAAGAGTCAACCGTGTCCCATCCACTACCATACATTGTCCTTCATCCATTTCATGACCGCCACCCTGAATCATACATCACAGTTTGTTTTCACCTCATCACAATCACTAGCTCCATTCTGTGTCACTGATGTGGGATTCATTAAGGCCCTCCTTTGACGGATCGCTCTTTGTCGACATCAGCTCATTATCCAAGGAGTTGATCTAGGAACAACCCCTTCAGTACTTTGAAGCTTGCATGCCTCAATGGCAAGTTTCTCACTTCCGGCGACAGGTATACATCAATGACCTTTGACCAGAAGATTTTGCATGGTGGTCGACGCCAAGTCCTTTATTCCCACCATGTGAATTGTACTGCCGTACCTTGAGGGTCATAATCCTTATCGGTGATTCCTCTCGCGCTTGTTAACGGTTTACATCATTGACCGGTAATCAAGCGATGTCTTTCCATGTTCGACTTCAAGAAATTCTCACATGGATCGACTTGTACATCGAGTGAAGATCGGAAGAGATTGAAGACCCCGGATCTAGTTTCATCCATCCGGGCTGCGATATATATTCAGGATATAAAGACATTTGATATGTACATCATTACAACAGATGATCATCCTTCTCAAAGGATGATAATTTCAGCAGAGAATTATCAGTCTATCATCAGACGATCGTCTGTGCTATGTACCAAAATGAATTTATAAAAGCTGAGCATGGGAATTCCCACCTCAGCTAGATCATGAAAAAGTATGAAAAATAATGTATTGTATTGTATCTTATTACAGGACACTTCTCAGCAGATTGAATGAACTTCGGATCCTCCTAATAAAGCATTTCACCCGATAAACGACCTCATACTTTAGGGGGCATATGTTATAGACAATTTTGTGCCTTGCAGCATCAGGCATGATTTGTCAATAATCCAAGGGATCCAAAGTTCCTAAACATGATGTTCCTACCCCTAGAGTAACAAGGTCAGCAAACCAACAGCTCTCAGATCAGTTCTCCACCTGAAAACACTCAAAAACAAGCAATCCTGAAATCAAAGCAGGTGCTCCACTAGGCTTCTGCACTGAAACTCAACTCCTCCATGGTGTACCTGTGTTGCAAAGCAGGTAGAACAAAGGCCACCTGCGTTGAGCGAGATGGGACAAGTGGCACACTGAGTCATTGCTCTGGAATCTTCCAAAAATGACACTTGGATCAGGGATTTCGCCTTGTGATGAGTCAGAGGCTCTGTTTCTCCAAGCGGAAGCAAGGTTCTCCAAGTGGACTCAAGAACTGAAGATCAACTGAAGAGAGAGAGGACACAAGGCAGCTACACATCAGTTGCAAGCTGACTCATCCTTTCTCAATTCATCTATATATTGAGCTCTCTCCCATGGAAAATTTTAGGGGCTAATGTTCGCCCAGTGGGCTAATTTTCCATGATTTTTCCAAAAAAAAGATTCGCCAATTTCCAATTTTATAAAAGACGATTCGCCCAAATTTTAGAATATAAAATTATTTTACCTTAAAAATCGCCAACATTATAGAGATACTATATATAAAATAATTATAAATTTGATTAATTTTACAAATATATCAATAAAAATTTATAATTTGCATATTAGGGATTAGTGAGATTCGCCAATGTTTTAAACTTCAAGAAAATTTTCCATCCTTAAAATTTTCCTTGCTCTCTCCTATGAGCTCAGGAGGCTGGAATTTTGTGCAAAGTAATGATATGCTGTTGGTTTCACTATAGAACTGTTGGGTGATTGCTTGAAGGAGGTGAAGAGGAGAAATTCTTTCTGCTGGGAGGTGTTGCTGGATTGGGGCCTTCAATGGTTGTAACTCTCTCAGAACTTTACTTCTTCATTAATAAAAGCTATTGAGGTTCTTCTATATGCACTTGTTTCAATAATGTATTGTGATAATTGTATATTTGATTTATGCTAATCCGTGAATCAGTTATGATTGCATGCTTCTTGTAGTTTCCTTCTTTGTTATTTTGCAGGATCTCATTGTAGCTGGGCCAGCAAAAGAGCAAGGAGCTGGGAGCAAGCAGCAAAGAGAAGAGTTTGGATTCAACATTAAGCGCAAGGCAACGGTTAGTGCATTTCTCTACTCTCTTTTGCTTTCATAAAGAATTAAACCTTAAGTAGTTTTCTTTACAGTTGTTGCTGAGGTACTATCACCCTTAGAGTGGGATAGGGTCATCCGAATCGGATACTTTTCCCTACAACAGTGTGCAGAATAAGGACTGAAACATAATGAACAAATCTCTATTCCCTACTCCACGCACCCATTCTCCCGCAATACACTACTTGTTCACACACATTAAAAAGGCACTTAATTTAATATTGCATAATAATAATAAGTATTTAATCCACAAATGTGAAATCACAAATGCACATAGTATTCGGAGCCTTGAATACCAAGATTCACTTTTTCTAGTTTATAAACTGCTCTTTCTAGTCTTGAAAACCATGCATCCCACATTGATCCACCAAACATTAAGAATTAAAGTTTATGTTCCTAGTTAAATTAATTCTGTGTTTGCGGAATAAAGTTCCCTCTACACCCCCATTATCTCGCATACCCTGTCCTCTACATATCCTTCATCCTGCATAGATTCACAACTCTATGCAATTGTTCTCCCACACAACTAAATTTGTAAGAAAAAATGCAAAAGAGTTTACAATAAAGTAATAAGAGATAAATGCACTAGCAATACCTATCTTATTGTCAGTGTTAGAGCACTAACCAAGAAACTCCCCATCCCTCCTCCCCCCGCTTACATAAAGCACCTAAACAGAGCATTCTATCAATTTCAATGTCAAAGCACTCATCGACATAATGACAACTCACAAAATTAACCTTTTTTTATATTTCAAAATTATTTGTCAGCCACTAACAAATACCAAAAATAAATCGTCCTCTACCAAGGTAATTATGTCGCATCGAGGCTCGCACAAGAAATGGAAAATTAGAAATAAGATTTCCATAAATTAGAAAATTAATTTTGAATTTACAGAAAAATAAAAATATTCAGCATTTTGTTATACACAAAATGACCTCCTCATCAGCTCAGAGGAGAAGGATACTTTGACTAGAAGAAAACACTAAATTTGCAAGCCTATTTTCTAGGGTAACGCACCCCAGAAATAGACTGAAGGAGTTATAATGCTCCCCGTGACTTAGAAGAGGGTGTTAGTCCCTAGGTTAACGCATTGTTTTGCCCAAATGGCAGTGTTACTCGATATTTATGAGATTTTGGAGGTCAAAGCATGAGTTGACTGATTGACACTCCACTTTTCACTCAAATGTCAGCTTGAAAAGTAGGAAACATCCGCCTCAGGCCTAACTAAGGACAATGTTATTTCTAACACAGCTTCACGGCAACATCTAAGCTTTTTCCTCATTGGAACTCTTGAAGGAATTGGCAAGGAGAGAGCCTCTCCTCACCTATAAATTAGAGGCTTGGCAATTGTAACAGGGATCATAATTTTTTAGATCAATATTGTTATGTTGTCGAAGAGTTAAGAGAGAGAGAGAGAGGGAAAGGAGACAGGGAGCTAAGGGAAGACTTGATTCAACAACCATGGTTGTAATCATTCTTCTCTCATCTGATAATATAGATCTACTCTTGTTTTGTCTACTTGATGATGTTGAAAACTTTTTTCTATATATGTTGAAGCAGATTCGAAATTGATGTTTATCTTATATGCATGCTAGCTTTATATATTCCTATATGTTAAATGTTTTCATTCATCAAGACATACATGATGTGAAGGTTACTGCTTGTCTTGTCTGTGTGCAGGTTCTCCTCTAAGGAGTGGGTGAAGCGGTCCTCTCTTTACCACTTTGAGATCTCCAGTGAAGCTACACTAGAGACAGATAGGTAACTCTTCTCTTTTACTTTGTTGATTATAAGAGTAACATGAATATATGGATGTATCTTTCCATAGTTGCAAGTCATTTGATTATGTCTGCCTTGGGTCCCTGGAGACTCGAGAGAGTTTTTCTATCTACAACCACCTGTGCATTGATCCCTACAAAAGAATTGGTGACTCCACTAGGGAACGCTCTTAGTTCTCATCTTCACTCTCCCTATTCTTAGATCTCTCTTTCTCTCCATGTCTTCCTTCTCTTCTGGATTCTCATTCTGATCACCCAGTATGCTTCCGAATGTCTTCTGCTACTTAGCTTCTTATCAGACCATGACTAGACCCATTTTGCATCTTGTTTCTTTGTAACACAATTCCTTGTGAAATCTAGAGCACTATAATGCACCCCAGTGTCTGGCATAGAGCGTTAGTCCTGCTATTAACACTTTTTTTGTCCTTCTGAGGAGCGTTACTGAACCAATAGCTTGACATTCACCTAGTTCTGTGGATTCTTAGGTTGATATTTTTCCTGTGGTTTGGCCCTTGGGATCTACAACTGTGAAGTTTTCTTGGTTGGTTTCTTGCATGCTCATTTTTATTTTTTGGAAAATAGCTTAATTGCATTTTATTTTTAGGAAAAATGAAAATGAAAAAATTTACTTTAGTTTTATGTTTTAGTTGGTTTTTTTCTATTTGTATTGGGTTAATTGTTAGAGCATTGTATTTATGTATTTTGTGCATGTGTTTACTGCATTTGGATGTATCTTGTTGAAATGATGTATAAATATCTCCCTGTAAGAATCTCTTTCATTGAATGAAAAACTTAAAGAATTTTCTTGCATGGTTTGAGTCAGATTCTCATTGAACTCCATACATCAACACCTCCTCCAAAGACATAATACAAGTTCGCATAAAATCAACGCTTAATAATAGTATTCAACAACTCTCTTTTTTTAGCTTACACATAGATTATTCTAGGTTAGGATCTTAGGCTAGAGAGTGGTGAGTAAACTACCCATGATCACAAAATTGAGACTAGTGTCATTAATGAGAGTAAACTCTTGTTGCACTCATATCATTTGGGACCGCTCACCTCACAAATGAGTTAAATGTGAGACAACATTAGAGTGTGAGCGAAGGTAGTCTACCTTTGATTGCATTTCCAGTGGGTATTTTATGTACTTGGGATCGGGTGTTTAGTCAGGGACTCAAGTATCCTACCCACACAATGTGTTGTCTACGACCATAACCATCTTGGTGGTGTATGTGATTTGAGGTAACCTTAGTGGCTATACTTTTTAGGGACAAACACAAGGTGACTAGGGTGGGCTTCCCTGGTACCTAAATAGATGAACCTACTCTGTCTTATATTTTTGGGAGGGTGATCATCTTCATGAGAGTACTTGGCCCCTTAATCTAAGGTTTGGGCGAAGCTCAGGAGTAATCATAATTGTACATTTGGTCGGCTCCCTCTTTTAGCCACTGTGATATTAGGTTTCATCTCCAGCGAGTGGTGGTTATCAGATAGAATTATATCCCCTGGCTACTTGTTGATTGTCTTTAGAGTATTTTTTTTATGTGTTGGTTTCTTATCACTGATACTATAATAAATATCACATTAATTTTGTTTTTGGTAAAATATATCTGTCACCGGTGCTACATTCGACCTTCGTCATCTATTTATATGACAAAGAGGTCTTCCTCCACTAACCTTGGAGGATCTGTCGAGCCTTGGTGATCCAGATTCTCCCTCTTCAAGAAATCAGTCTCCAATTTCTAACACTGAATCACATAACACTTCCCAAGAAACCATAATGCCTCAGGACTTCTTTAACAAAGGATTAGTACCTCCTTATAATCCTCCCCTCACCGATCCTCTTGGACTAGTGTTGGTTCAGGTAGCACCTGTACCTGTCATGTCTTCATCAGTACCCACATCCAATATTCCTCCGACGACTAATGGGTTGTGGTCCTTTGTGGACAATTTTGCTCCACCATCACTTCCCCCGCCTATGGTAAGTACTACACAACTGACTGGTTACCCTGCTATTCAGACTATGCCTAGTCTGAGCAACCTAGTTACACCAGCTATGAGTGGAATCCAGTACATCTCGGTTTCTGCTCCTTTCGTATCATCTCCTAGACCTCCGGCCATCGCTCCTAGAAGTGATGTTAGCATGGCTTCCTTTAGTAGCCCTTTCGGTTGGAACACTTTGCTAAGTTTTAACCCCCAGGTTCAGATGCCTAGGGCCAATATTCCCAACATGTATATATCGATGAGGGGCATCATTGTTCCCCTTCTACCTATAAGACAACCTGGATCTTCGCTAATCAACTTACATCCTCCAAGTGGATAGTATTCAGTCATGTGCTTACTGCCAATTATATGGCTAGCGGTATCCCTCAACTTGGTCCTACTACATCCATTTGGGCACCCCCTCCTCAACCTCAATTGAATCAAGGGGGCACTTTTTATCCTAAGGGAAACGAACCCTTTTCCCCCCAACCTAATATCCCATATGGACCACCATCTTATATGATTGCACCACCACAACCTGGAGGTTATTATCCAATGAATCTTATGTATCTTGTTGGAAACAACTTGATGGGGTGGTTGGGGGGGGGGGGGGGGGGGGGGGGGGCTTGGTCCTTCAAGTCATTCTTCATCACCTTGGTTAGATTTGGGGGGCACCTATACCTTTTCCTTTTCTAGAAACACTTGATATCCCCAATTTGTATAAATTAACTAATGATGCAATCAATCATAACTTGCATTGGCCCCCAATCCTGCACAAGATACCTGTCAACATTCTGAAATTTGAAGGGAAACAAGGGGATGATCCATCTACACATGTCACAACCTATCATTTATGGTGTGTATCGAAATCCATGGTGGATGATAGTATCCGGCTCAAACTCTTCCCCCGCACCCTTACTGGCAATGCTACCAAGTGGTACATTGAAATACCACACACATCAATCAATGCCTTTGGTGCCCTTGAAATGGAATTCTTAAAGCACTTCTAGCTTCCTATCCGCTACAAAACAAGAACGGAACTCCTTACTAATCTACACGAAGGCACCTCTACCCACATCTCTAATCATATCCATGAATGGAAACGTAGGCGGATGCTTGTCAAAGCCCCTATTCCAGATTACCTGTTAGCATATTGGTTATGTAAGTCACTTCCTCCCCAAATTTCAAAGGACATTACCTTAGGTGGTGCGGTCATGGAAGACCAATCAATTCACTGTTCCCATTAGATTTGATCTACTCTCAGTCTGGAACACTCTACGATGTAATCCCCCATGCCCCTCAAACTTCCAATACTTCCATTACTCAACAACCCAACCCACATGATGATGACCTCGTCATCGCTACTTATGGGGCCACTGTAAAACAACTCAGTGGGCAAGCTTCTCAGTTATCTATCAATACCGCTCTTACTTCCCAATCGGTTGCTCTTCCAAACACTGCGATAAACTTTGTGCAGTCTAAATAAAAATCCAATGGTAAGAAAAAGAAGAATAAGAAAAATACCTATCCTTCTGAAGAGTTTCCTCTTACATGGAACAATCCCAAGAAGAAAACTGCTACCAAATCTGATATTGGGAAAGAAAAAAATTTCAAGTTCCCTTACAAGATCTGTGCTAAGGACCACATGACATACAAATTTCCTCATCTTTAGGAATGTGAAAACCTTCTTTCTCAAAAGGACATTAGCTAGACCCTAGCAGCCCTAAACAACCCTTTCCCTACTTAGCAGCATCAACATCTTATTTTGAACCCACCATAAACCCCACAAGGGGGTAGCAACGGTTCACATCTCCTTCCTCTGTTGAAGGTTCGCCACCTGTTTACACCTTTGAAATGGTTGATTTAAAAACGCAAGCCAAGAATTATGGAACTCCAGTCACTAATGCTCTCGACACCGCTTCAATTTCAAATCCACTGTCACCTAATGATCTTCATATCAAAAGGTCTGTCACTGACCTTGTGATCCATCCCCCCAAAGGGGCACTTCATCGCATGACACACAATACCACTGCATGTGCTACCCAAAACTACATTATTGTAGAATATTTGATGCAAGAATCGTCAACCATGTCTTCCCTTGAAGTATTACAAGCCTGTCCAACACAACGGAAAGATTTTCTTTTGGAAATTGGTGGAATTGACCCTTAGGATTCCATGCTAGCAATTTTTAACATGGAGGAAAAAAAGCCTTGCCTTTCTCACCAACTTCCATTTCAGGTGCAATTCCTCTCGAAAGGTAGGACTATCCATAGAATGGTCATTGACAAAGGTGCTTCAACCTATGCAATGTCCACTTCATGTTGGCTTGCCCTGGGTTCTCCCACTCTTATACCACCGTTGAATTCCCTTAAAGCATTCGATGGCCACACTTTCATCCTGAAAGGATACCTTTCCAGCTACCCAATCACTCTGAATGGGAAAATGGTAATAGTGGATATTGAAGTCATAGATCGTCATCTTGACTATAATCTGCTTTTGGGCTACTGTTGGACTTATGCCATGACTTCCATTGTTTCTTCAGTATTCCATCTCATCCTCTTCCCGTTGGATGGGAAAATAGTCACAGTGGACCAGCTATCCTTCTGTAACCCATATTACGTTGCCTAGTGGGACCATGCACTTACGCATGGTATACCTGACTCTTAAGTCAGTGTAGGTACCAGACTTTTGAAGGGTTCCTCCATGTTGGGTTTCTTTCCTCTCCCAATGCCCGAGGATCCACAGACGGTTTCTATGGTCTCTACCATTCTTGATGACCCAAATGATCCCTGGATCCTCTCATCCCCTTCATACATTGACTCTTATGGAGATCAGATTCCGTTGTCACCAGCTGAATTGGCTTATCAAGTCATTCAATATACTTTTGATTCCTTTGTTGCTTTGGTTATGACCAATGGTACCACTTCCTCTCCCATCACATCTCCTTCTAACGATCTCCTCAATGAAGTACTACCTACGAATGAAGTTATTCGAGAGATCATGTCTCTAGAAGAGCGACCTTGGGAAAGTTCTCATCATCGCACTTTCATATCTTATTCAAATGCGACACTTTTACAAATCCTACCTTTTGGCCCACCTGAGATTGTTCCTTCAACTTATACGACTGTCCAAACTATGGATTCAGAAGGTAAATTAGGAAATCTTTCAAAGGCTATGCTCATCGATATCTCGGTCAAAATAGGTATCATGGAAAAAATTCAGATTGGAGTTGACTGCGGTCCTGAGGAAATTGCGAGCTTCACCTGGCCTTTTAAGGAATTTTGCAATGTCTTTGCTTGGTCTTACAAGGTAATGCTTGGCATAGACCCTTGTATTGTTGAGCATGAGATCAAGAAGCTACAAGCATTCTTTTTATGGTATTTTTACTGCTCATTAATCTAAAAAACTTCGAGTTTCCTTCTTTGAGATCGTTAAACTACCACGAAGAGGAACGAGAGTTCCTTTTATGGTATTTTTCTTGCTCATTAAATTCAAAAACCCCTGAGTTACCTTAGGGCTCGTAAAAATCCTACAAAGAAGATTTGAGAACATTCTTTTTTGGGGCTTTTTCTCACTTTTGAACTGAAAAACCCCCGAGTTACCTCCTTTGGGCTTGTAAAACTCCTATGAAGAAGATATGAACACATTCTTTTTTGGGACTTTTTCTTGCTCTTGAACTAAAAACCCCCAAGTCATCTTCTTCGGGCTTGTAAAACTCCTATGAAGAAGACCTAACCAATTCTTTTTAAACTGAAAAAAGATATATCGAGTTTTCTTCATCTCACTCGTTAAAATTTTATGAATATCTATCGAGTTTTTCTTCGTCTAAATCGTTAAAATTTCACGAAGAATATCAAGTTCACTTTGTCTCGTACTCGTAAGAAAATGAGGTAGACATCTATTTGAGCATAGGTTTATCACTTTATCTGGACTCAATGGACTAACTTATGGAAAAGGAACTATGTGGAGTATATTATTAACCCTTTGTCGCACGTGGTCATCAACCATGACAAAGGTGCCCCCTTGGAGTTATATTTACAATCTTTTCAGACTCTCTAAATATGAAAAGACCACTGAGTTTACCCATCTAGACTCATTAAACTTAATCATATGGGCAAACATTGGACAGAACAGTGGCTCAATATCTATATTTTGAAGGATCTTTTGGTAGCATTCAATCCCTTGAACATGGCACTCCCTCAACAAACCTCTTTTGTCATCTTCTCATTGAACCTTACCATCCTATGAGTTTAGCCTTCATACTCTGATGTTCCTGCATCCCTGTATCCTAACACTCTTTAGTGTTCATGAGTCTAAGCTTCCTGGTAACCTTGATGTTGTGCCTTCTATTGTTCAAGGGATTCATCTATCCTCTGCTTCATGTATCGACCATACCATCATATGCCTGAAATTTCCCTTCGTCTGTTTGACCCATTGCTCTAATCTATCTCCAAAACAATCATTCTTGGTTCATTTTGTGTCAACTGATTTAGGACATCTTATTGCCTACCTTTTGACAAATCTCTTCCTATCGACTTCAACACTTTATCTAGGAAGCAAACCCATAAACATATCAGTACCCTGGAACTTATAGTCCTTAGTGGCAGGTTACCCTGCGTTTGATTGGGGGTTTTTAATATTGGCTACCAGTTGAATGATTCTATGAGTGTTTGACAATAAAAAAAAACTTTTCACACTCTCTAGTTTGTACTGGACATCTTGAGGACCATCATAATTATCGATGGCCATCCTCGCATCTATTAACAATTTTCATCATTGACTGGTAGTCAAACGATTTCTCACCTATTCGACTTCAACTCATTTATTCACATGTGTAGAAATATGTCGTTCCGAGAGGCGGTGACCAAGACCTTGGGTAGAGGCTTACATCACTCAACCTTGTTTCCTCTCCCAAGCTATGTATATTATTTTTGGAGAAAATTTTTTAGATTGATTATATTATGACATAGCTTCCACATTATGCTTATCAGTGGACATGATAGTCATACCTATTTTGGGAAATCACTCTAATATAGCTACTGAGCATGGGAATGCCCAACTCAGGACAAATTTACATATTTTGACATATGTTATTGTTTTCAGGTCTCCTGCAGTTCCAAAGCTCCAATCCTCTCTCTCTCCTATATTTAAAGTATTTCATCCATCGTCTCCGTCTCTAACCTCACACTTTAGGGGGAATCTGTTATAAAAAAATTGATCTCCTCATTAGCTCAGCATAGAGGACACTTTGACTGGAAGAAAACAATAAAATTGCAGGCTTATTTTCCAAGGTAACGCACCCCCGAAATAGATGGAAGGAGTTATAACGCTCCCCATGACCTAGCAGAGGGCGATAGTCCCTAGGTTAATGCATTGTTTTTCCTAAAGGGCAGCATTACTAGATATTTATGAGATTCCGGAGGTCAAAGCGCGATTGACTGACTGAAACTTTGTTTTTCACTCAAATGTCAGCTCGAAAAGTAGGAAACATCTGCCTCAGGCTAAACTAAGGACATTGTTATTTCGAACAGAGCTTCACGGGAAGGGAAAGAGAAATAAAGCAAGGCAACATCCAATTTTTTGCCTCATTGGAACTCATGAAGGAATTGGCAAGGAGAGAGCCTCTCCTCTGCTATAAATTAGAGGCTTGGCCATTGTAACAGGGATCAAATTTTTTTAGATTAGTATTGTTATGTTGTCGAAGAGTTGAGAGAGAGAGAGAGGGAAAGAATCCAAGAAGCTAAGGAAAGACTTGATTCAACAACCATGGTTGTAATCATTCTTCTCTCATCTAATAATATAGATTTGCTCATGTTTTCTCTACTTTATGATGTTGAAAACTCTTTTCTGTATATGTTGATGCGGATTCAAAATTGATGTTTATCTTAGATGCATGCTAGCTTTATATATTCATATATGTTAAATGATTTTAATCATCGAGATGTATATGTTGTGAAGGTTATTGATTGTCTTGTCTATGTGCAGGTTCTCCTCTAAGGAGTGGGTGAAGCGGTCCTCTCTTTACCACAATTAGATCTACGGTGAAGCTACACTAGAGACAGAGAGGTAACTCTTCTCTTTTACTTTGTTGATAATAAGAGTAACATGAATATATGCATGCATCTTTGAACAATTGTAGGTCATCTGATTCCATCTATCTTGTGTCCCCGGAGACCCGAGAGGGTTTTTCTATCTACAACCACCCATGCTTAATACCTAGAAGACATTTTCCAAAAACTTTGGTAAAAATTGCAAAAACTCGGCAAAATAATATAGAGTCATGACACTTTAACCGCAACACAAATGCTATAGTTCCTGACAAGGATGGAACTAATAATTAAGTTATGATTACAAATTGGTGTAGGCATGAGAAATTTAAATGCCAACATAAATGATTTATAAATGGAACTTGGATATAATTTATGGTAAATTATGAATTTTCAAATATATAATTTGATAACAATTATTATTTTTTATATTTTCACAATACTTAGAAAAACATCTTTTATTTTTATATGATTTTGATATTATTGATGTATATAAGTGGAACTTTGATATAAGTTGTGATATATTTTTCTTTTTCAAATATATAATTGTGAGAGGTGCTCTCCAACCTAGTATGGAAGAGATATTGCAATGTTGTAATGTCTCTTCTTGTAAACATTTTGACTCGATAAAATTACATAGAAATAAAAATAAAATAAAATTTAAAAAAATAAAATTAATAATTGTAATTATAATTATAATTAATTATGTTTGGTTTAAATGCTTATTCTACAGTACAGTATAAGGGCCATGTGTCAATGTGGAGTTGACACATGCTCCTCCCAAAATAAAAATAAAATATTCTCTAAATAGAAAAAGAATATTGGCTAAAAAAACTACAAAATTTCCATGCGAGGTAATAGAACTTCATATCAACCTCAAAAGAAGGTAAAGTAATTAGAAGTAAAAAAATGTGGGAGTAAGACATTTAAATAATATATGTTTCAAAGATATTTCAACACGGAATTTAAAAAAACTATTTGAAGATCTATGTTAGCTAATTTATATTGATATCAACTTCATATATATCTATATATACAAAAAAAAAGTGTTAAAAGAAAACATTTTAATGTTGTATATAATAAAAGGTTGATTGTGGAATAAAAAAAAATAGGCATTGAAGGTTTACAAATAAAATAGAAAACAAGTACTTCCTAATGAGAATAAAAATAATAAGAGGGATATGTGTAATTCATTCATAATAACAAAAAATTCAATGTGGGCTATAAATAAAATAATTTTAATATATTAATAACAAAAAAATCATTTTAATATGCACATTGTATCTTATATAGCATTCAAAAATACAATTTAAACAATGAAAAAGTAAACATTGTATATATAGAGATTTATTGGGATCTATCATGTGATAAAGAGAGATGCAAATTTTTTTTCAAATTTAGCACTCTAAAAGAAATTTGTACCTAAAGAAATTTGATCTCTTTTGACTTATATTAAATACATGGATCTATACTAATTAATAATTAAATAAACCTACATTCAACTATAACCCCTTTCAATACTTAATAAATCTTAAATTAAAAACAATAAAAACAATGATCACTCTTACAAGTACCTAGGAATTGATATTCATCACAAGCTCAACTGGAACCATAGCATTGAGAAAAGGATTAATGGGGGGTGGAAAGCTTATTTTCGTCTTGAAAATAATTGTAAAATAGCAAACCTCGTAATGTGGGATAAAAAGAAGTTCCTCTTTGAAACTTTAGTCACTCCTGTTATCTTATATGGCTGTGAGGTTTGGGGTTGCAGCATCTCCAGAGAATCATGGAGAAAGATTGAGAAAATCCAGAAGCATTTTATAACTTATAACTTGAAAATTAAAAGTAATACACCCTATCCTATTCTCCTTATAGAAGCAGGGCTTTCTCCTATTGAGAGCCTAGCTATGATTAGGTTTCTATTGTACAAGCACAAACTCAATAACATAGACGATCATAGACTTCCTAAGCTAGCTTTAAATTCCAACCAAAACCACCTAAGGCTCAATCGGGGGTGGCATAAAGACACAAGGGCCTGGCTAAACTATTGGAAGATCAACGAGAATGATGCATTGCAAAACATAAAAAACATTAAAGATATCTAAGTTCAAAGAAAAAATGTGGTGTGAGAAAGATTTAGCGGCTAAAAGAAAATTAAGTTATCATAAGAAGGTCATCAACCCCACCCTAGAAGATCAAAAGTATCTCTCTATTTTAACTAGCTCAAAGAAGAAAATTAATATAGCAAAGATTAGAACGAATTCTCATGAGCTCCATAGTGAAACAGGTCGTTGGGAAGTTCCTAAAATGCCATGGATGGAAAGGATTTACAATATATGTGAGAATAGGAACATCGAGGATGAAAACCACTTCCTCTTAGAGTGCCTCGCGTACAACCACATTAATCTCAGTTTCACAATCTTTGTTACAATACTGACCTTCTTAGCCTTTTACAATGTCAAAATTGTAGTGAGCTCGGGAGGTTTCTCTCCAAGCTTTTTGTGCATAGGAATAAAATCTTAAATCAAAATAAATAATTTGTTTCTTTAGGTTTGATAGACCAATGTTTGGTCTTAGCGGACGTTAACCATCATCATCATCATCATCAGTAATAGAACCATTACTTATTCTTCATCTTGTAATATGTCTCATTCACTATTACCGTTATAGTAATAACACCTCTTCTTCATCTTGTGGTCTGCCTCATTCTGTCCAATTCTCTATATTTATGTTTTTATTGGTTTTATAAAAGGAAATTTTACCAACTCATCTATTTCATATTAATATATATTCAATATTTTTTATAATTCGTTGTATTTATCTATTTCATATTAATATATATCTTTTATAATCTGACAAGAATTATTTTTCAAAGGTGAAAACAAGTTCTTTGCCCCATTAAATTTAGCCTGGATGACATTGAAAATGATTGCATTGTGTAAAGAAAAGACTGTGCGCTACAACATGATATCAATCATATGCCCGGAAGAGAAGCTCGTGAGTTGAAGCAAATGGGGATGAATCTGGGTGAACAAGGGCGATACATTGTATCTTGAGAATGACTCGGTGGCACAGTTCAACGAGGAATATAGCGCACAAGGATTATGAATGGAGTTGTTTTTAGTGTGATTTTTTGGATTTTCTAGTGCCAGAATTTGATGGAAAAAAATTGAGATGAAATCTTGATTTCTGTTAAATTGAGATGAAATATTGATTTCTGTTATTTAAACTGGTTTTTTGACTATATATGTAGATTCAACACCTTGAAAAATCCTTAGGAAACTTGGATTGTGTAAGGGTTACCATCAAACTTGTGATTTCAATATATTCTTACCAAATTTTAGAAAAATTAGACCACAAAAACCTATTAAAAAACACTAAAACCAACTCGATTATAAATAAATGAAAATGAAATTGTTGGATGCCCATGGTTAATCTCAACCGACCACTTCAGGATTGGTATATTATGGATTCTAGGAAAAGAGGTAAAGAGGTGGTAAATTGGTATATTATGGATTCTAGGAAAAGAGGTAAAGAGGTGCTTTTACCAGTACTGTGATTGGTGATTTGAAGAAAAACATTGCAACAAGACATGTGGAAGGTCTTATCATCTCTCATATCTTTGACTTTTGAATATAAGTGAAGTGAAGTCTACGTTTAATTTTTGTGAGGGTCTACATCACATTTTATCACGTAGTGGAATACGTGTCGAAGTTGCAGAGCGCAGGTGGGTGGATAACATCGAATAGAATGCAGTGAGCAAAAGGTTATAGTCCACACATTAATTACGGTGATGGCCTGCTTGTTGGTTTTGAAATAAAACTTTAAAAGATGGTAGGGATTTCATATTTTGTTGGTTTTGAAATAAAGCTTTGAATTTAATTATAGATAGATGGCAGGGATTTGATTTTTAGGATTGGTAGAGCATGGATTCCAGGAAAAGAGGAAAAGACGTAAAGATGGTCTTATCATCTCTGATATCTTTGACTTTTGAATATAAGTGAAGTGAAGGGTACGTTTAATTTTTGTGGGGTCTACATCACATTTTTTCATGTAGTGGAATACGTGTCGAAGTTGCAGAGCGCAGGCGGTGGATAACGTCGAATAGAATGCAGTGAGAGAAAGGTTTTAGTCCACCCATTAATTACGGTGATAGCCTGCCTTGTTGGTTTTGAAAAAAAGCTTTGTATTTAATTATAGATAGATGGTAGGGATTTGATTTTTAGCTTTCAAATTAAATTTAAGTATAGGTAAATGGTAGGGATTTGATATTTGCCCGATAAAAAAAATTAATAGTAATTGGATAGTATATTTTTAATTCAGATTTATTTGAAATATAATTTTAGTTTTTTTCTTTTTAATTTAAATAAAATATATAAAAAATATTTTTATTGTAAATAAATTATGTTTTTTTAAATGTAATAAATTATGGTATAGTAATAAATTTTATTTATATTTTAAGCATTTTTATGATAGAAGGGATATAAATTTTTATGATTAAAAATTTTGTTACATATTTTTTAAAGTTATAGTCTAATTTATAATAAATAAAATAGTTTTCTTCACTAGAATTCAAGATAAATTTGTGATTTTTTGTTGTTCAAAATACATGTTTGAATGCATAAATGAATTCAATGTTTAAAAAACTCTAGTGGATTTTAATTAAATTAACCAGAAAAATGCTTAAAAAAATGTCATTTTAACTATATATGTCTCTAACTTAAATCTTAATTCTTTATAACTTGCACAACCACATAAATTATAAACACAAATATAGGCATTAATGGATCATAATACCAAACACTTACTCCATGATAGATCTCTTGTTGCTAAAAAAAATGGAACAAGATCTCGTTTATCCTAAAAAAATTAAATTATACCAGCCTAGATCCATCTTAACTCCGGATCTATCAAGCACCGAGAGGGATCAAATCTCTTGAAATGAAAACCTTTTTTTTAAGTGCAAAACTTGAGGAAAGGTTTGCACCTTGAGAGATTTTATCCCTCTCGGCGCTTGATAGATTCAGAGTTAAGATGGATCGAGGTTGGTTTCAGTCGTGTGCAGCCAAAGAAAATCTAATGAACAGATGATTGATTTTATCAATAATATGTAAAATCATCTAATATTAAATATAATCATTTTAAATATGCTAAATATGTCTGAGACTAGTCTGGTCATTTTAATTTTAAATTTTCTTAGTTACCTTAGTTTGTTGAGATGAAAAATATTGTGAACAATTTTAATGATGAAAAATGATGAAATAAAAATTTTGAATGTAAAGTGACAATGTAATAGTGTTGAATGATAGAGATTGTGAATAATAAGAATATAGGAAATTACAAATAGTCTTTCATTATGATTAATCTCAAACTATTTTTTTCTACTATTCTTATTGTCACCTTGTTACTTTTGTCATCTTTTCATATTGATTCTATGAAAAGGACATGTTAAATCTTAAACCATTTAAATCTTTAGCTCGAGATATTGTAGTAAACATCATACCTTGTGTTGGGTCGTTAATATGTCATTATTATTATCACTTTTGAACGCCTATTCCACCCATTTCTACTCTTCTTTATCATGTCATTTATCATGGTTTATCATATAATTCCATCTTATAATGATTTATGCTCTTATCGATAAATATTATTTCTTCTCCTTTATTTTCAAATAAATTGATTATTATGCATGTTTTTACCAATGATAGTTCATTAATAAGCAACTCAAGCTTCTTAAGGATTTCTGCTCTACCATGGGTATGACTGTTAACACTGACAAAACAAAAGTTATGATTATCAAATCCAAGAAGGACACTTACGCTAATTTTATGTATGACAATAATAACTTGGAGGAAGTGTATTCTTACAAGTACCTAGGAATTGATATTCATCACAAGCTCAACTGTAAACATAACATTGAGAAAAGGATTAATGGGGGGTGGAAAGCTTATTTTGGTCTTGAAAATAATTGTAAAATAGCAAACCTCGTAATGTGGGATAAAAAGAAGTTCCTCTTTGAAACTTTAGTCACTCCTGTTATCTTATATGGTTGTGAGGTTTGGGGTTGCAGCATCTCCAGATAATCATGGAGAAAGATTGAGCAAATCCAGAAGCGTTTTATAACTTATAACCTGAAAATTAAAAGTAATACACCCTATCCTATTCTCCTTATAGAAGCAGGTCTTTCCCCTATTGAGAGCCTAGCTATGCTTAGGTTTCTGTTGTACAAGCACAAAATCAGTAACATAGACAATCATAGACTTCCTAAGCTAGCTTTAAATTCTAGCCAAAACTACCTAAGGCTCAATCGAGGGTGGCATAAAGACACAAGGGCTTGGTTAAACTATTGGGAGATCAACGAAAATGATGCATTGCAAAACATAAATAACATTAAAGATATTGTTACCTCTAAGTTCAAAGAAAAAATGTGGTGTGAGAAAGATTTAGCGGCTAAAAGAAAATTAAGTTATTATAAGAAGGTCATCAACCCCACCCTAGAAGATCAAAAGTATCTCTCTATTTTAACTAGCTCAAAGAAGAAAATTAATATAGAAAAGATTAGAACGAATTCTCATGAGCTCCATAGTGAAACAGGTCATTGGGCAGTTCCTAAAACGCCATGGATGGAAAGGATCTGCCATATATGTGAGAATAGGAACATCGAGGATGAAAAACACTTCCTCTTAGAATGCCCCGCGTATAACCACATTAGATCTCAGTTTCACAATCTTTGTTACAATACTGACCTTCCTAGCCTTTTACAATGTCAAAATTATAGTGAGCTCGGGAGGCTTCTCTCCAAGCTTTTTGAGCATAGGAATAAAATCTTAAATCAAAATAAATAATTTGTTTCTTTAGGTCTGATAGACCATTGTTTGGTCTCAGCAGACGTTAACCATCATCATCATGATCAATAAATTTGTTCACCATTTTTGCCTCCAAGATATTTTCCAGATTGAAGATTTGATCTCTAGCTCATCATTAAATGTGCCAACTCAAAAATTCACTGGAATAAGAAGTGACAATTTTGTATTGAACAGTTTTGACAAATGGAGAAGAATTTGGAAAATCTGAAACATGGGTTTTGTCCAAAACGGAACAAATTAGTTTTGTGATGAGCCATTTTTCGAAATTTGGTCTGTACTAAGAGAACTGGAAGGTTATCTGAAGACATTTTTCTGAGATTTGCTGTTGTGGCCGTTTTCCAAATTATCTCAGCTGCAATACCAAATTCAACCTGTTCCTGTTGAATGATTGATGAAAGATATTCCAAATAGGATTTTGTTTATCAATTTGTTGTGAGCAATCCAATTTTGTAATAGAAATCATATTGTAATCATATCTTTTGTAACTTCTCTCTGCTTTTTGTGTATTTAAATGAGAACAGATATCAGAGAAGGGAAGGATGGATTCATGATTCATGATGGGATAGATTATGAGAGATTAAGTTAGGGATTATTAGAGATAGGATAGGATAGGAGGAAAGGGGGACTGTTGCATTACCATTGTAATTTTTAAAGCTTTTGTTGTTGTAATGATTTCACAGTTTGATGATTAATAAATAAAAGAGTTGTTGTTCCATTATTTGATACTGGAGTAAGTTCGGCGGTGCTTCACTAGCAGCTAAGGGCCCGACCCTGGTGGATCCACTTGCTACCTGTACCATTATTTTATAGTTTCATTCGTGTGATGGTTTGATTTACTTTTCATTGCTTTTGAGTTGCATTGCTTTCTAACTTCCCGTTCTTGTACATTTTCCTGAAATCGTTTCATGCATGAAATCGCAATTGGATCACGTTGCTATTTTCTTCCACCATAACAAAGATTATTATTCATTACAAATAAAATTGTTATGTTGTTCATTTTGGTTATAAAGCCTCGTTGTTCACTTCAAATTCTGTCATGCATTACAGGTTGCTGCTTATTTAGTATTGTTGCTCATTTCTACTAATTTCTTAGTGATGTTCATTTAGCTTTGCGGTTCATTTCCATTTAGCATTGTTGTTCATCTTCAATAATTTAGTATTACTATTCCTTTCCATTAATATTTCATTTCTGTAAGATGAGCTTTGTTGTTCAATTCATTTATGCTAAAGTTAAGCTTTGTTGTTCAATTCATTTATGCTAAAGTTAAGCTTTGTTGTTCAGTTTTTCAATAGACTTAATCACTGTTCTTTTCTGCAAGGATTTGATTTTATCTTTTAATTGATATTACAGCAAGTGTGTTTTAGTAAGCATTTCCAATTGAATTGTCATTTCCAGTTATTTGCTTTAGTGTGGATTGAAAGATCAACAACTGTAAAGAACATTGACTATAGTTGTCTAAGTTCTTAGATTGTGGATCTTGTTTATGTTTGATTTCATTTATATCAGGTAACAGAGGAAAGAGTTATCACTACTACATCCTTGACTGATAAATTGCTATAGTTTTCTCACTGAATGATTTAAGTTTCAGAGTATTAAGTTTCTTTTAATTGTAAGTAGATTTTATTTCAAGCATCATTTTACTCTTGTATTTAAAGCACCGTACTGCAAATTTAGAAACATTACTCTTGAGTAAATAGCCACCTCAGACTGAGTACACTCTTGAAATAAAAAATTGTACTTGGATTGATAATTAATGTGAAGATAAATAGGAGTTAAAAAGACACCTTTTATCACTCAACATTTTGGCACCGTTGCTGGGGAGAGTGCAGCCATTTCTAAAAAGTAGTGTGCATCTGATGAGTGCCTGTTAGGAAACAATTGGGTATTAAAAACGGAAGGTAAGAACCTACGTATGGAGAATGTAAAATCCCTACTCTCCCGCCCACTTTCTAACAGAATTGTTAAAGAACTTAGGGTAGAAATAAATGTTTGAATTTATGTGTGAATGACTAAAAAAAAAAATAGAAATTTTGAAAAACAAACCTCATGATTTCACTCAAGTGGTGATGTAAGCACCACCCATTTCACTAAACAATTGACAGGAACATTTGAAAAAGGAGCCTCGAAGAAACACATGAAGAACATCTTCTATTATGGTAAGAAATGGCTCACATTTCTGCTTTTGAATTCCCTATCAAAGACCTAGGAGGAGTGACACAAATGCACATAATTCCCCCATCTTCTCTACCAAATTTTCATGGTTTGACAAATGAAGATCGAGATACATTCTTATTTGAGTTTGAAATACTTTGTAGAGGATATGATTATTGTACTAATGATTAAAGGTTGAAAGTGTTTCCTCTTACTTTAAAAGGAGTAGTTCTCCGATGGTTCATGAGCCTAGGTGGGAACTACATCCAAATATGGGAGGACATGAAGAACATATTCTTGAAGAAGTACCAAGACTATTGCAAGGCTGATGATGATATTTTCAATATGATACAAGGGGAAGATGAAAGCTTGGAGGACTATGTAGATGATTTCAATAAACGATAAAAAATCAAAACATAAGCATTTAGAAAAAGAGATCTTAAAAACACTCCTTCTTAAAAGAATCAAATATGAATTTTTAGAACTCTTAAATATGATAGGAAAAGGTGATGTTTTTCAGTTATCATATGATGATGTTTGTGAATTGTGCATAAGGTACTCAAGAGGAATCTCCAAGGCTGGTAATAATTCTAGAGATGTTTGTTCTTTATTTTCCAAATCTGCTACAAGAACAAGAGACATAAGAGCTGAAATCAATGTTTTATTTGAAAATTTTAAAGTTGATTTTATTAGCTCTCTATGTTCAAAATTTGATGTCTTGCAAGTTTAGAAAAATCAAGAATTTGATGAAGTGTTTTTCCCTCATTACCGAAAGGAGCATCCCATAGATAGTTGTTATTCCTTATCTAGGATGGAAGTATCATTTCAAAGAGATGAGGAAGCTGCAACAAGGTCAAAACCATGGAAATCATGGCCTACAAATATGGTTCAAAACACTTCTTCTCCATTCTCTTACTTGCATAATCCATTATGGAATACTAATGTGTTAGGGCAGCCATGTCAATCTCAATATAACCACCACCAATCTTGTCTACAAGTTTGGCATGGTTTATCTTATGATTGCATGACTACTCTCCCTCATCTTGTAGCACAAACACATTATCCATGTTCTTCATCGAATCTTCTACAACATCTTGCTTGCCTGTCAAAATCATCCACTCAACCAAGTCAACTACATCATCAAAATGCTCCATTTCGTACACAATTTCCTGCTCAACTCATTCCACGCCCTCAAACCAGTACAACATGCTTACAGTGTTGAACTGCAAAATTTATCCACACTTCCCACCCATTCTATCTCACATGCACCATTGGAAAAAACTTACAATGAGATTCAGAATGTTTCAAGTTAAAAAATTGTAGAAGTTATGGGAAAAAATGAGGTTTCTTCTAGTTTGCATCAACAAGCCATTTTTAAAGCTCAAGAACTTCATGATATGATGGCTATGGGAAATCAAAAAAGTAAATGATATATTGAAGATTGGTTTCACTTCATCACTTGTTTGCAGCATCACTCCATACTTCAACAATTTTTAACACCATCTTTTCAAGGGAAGTTGGCTTCTCATACCTTAATATTCATTAATATGCATTTTTCAAATTTGGGTATGTGCATACATGAATCCCTATTTCGAAAATGGTTCCATTAGAAGTACTTCTATACATAATCATATTCATTTTTTTAAATCAGAGTAGGGTAGTGTAAAAAATAAAATAAATAAGGACATAAATAAATACATTTTTTTTTAATGTAAAACTAGTTGTTTTTTGTTGCAACACGCTGTGGAAATCAACATCGGTGATAATTATTTTTAATTCATTTTTGTATGTATATGAATTAAAATGGAAATAATAGTTCTACAAACACTCATTTTCATTTTTATCACCAATTTGGAAAAAATGCTTGAATATCATATTTTTTGGCTTGTGGGCTTGATGAAATTTCTAAAAACACAGTCGGGACAGTCAAGTTTTGAGGGACCAAAAGGGAATATTTTAAAACCTATTTTTATCCTAAGTATCCCTTGATGTCTACTTTCCAACGCAATTTGAATCACTCAATTTGGATTTGAAACGAAAAAGTTAGAACCAAAACATTGACAATGTGTCTAGCAGGCAGCTCAGGAACAGAGTTGAGACAATCCGTTTTTGAAGGCCTAAATGACTAAATTTAAAAAAAAAAAATTCTATTGTATATTATCCTATGAATATAGTTTACAAGGCAATTGGAATCACTCATTTTTGATATCGTATGAGGAAGTTATGATCAAAATACTGACTGTCTATCGTAAATCAACACTCTTAAAACTTGGTCTTTCCAGTTGTTCCTTAGAGTATTTGACCTATCAATTCTTCTTGTTTTCAAATACTGTTTCTATTGAAGATAAATAAATGAATTTAATTTCATTTCCAATTTGAATCATTCGAATCTGACATCAAACGAAAAATCTATGCTTAAAATAACCACTGTTGTTCTAAGTAAAATTGACATATCATATCATTGAATTTTAAAACTTATTTCTATTGGAGATATACCTTTGAATTAGCTCTCATCTGGGTTTGGAATCACTCAATTTGGATGAAAAACAAAGAAGTTGTGATTAAAACACTGCAGGTTAGCATGATTGGCCGTTGCTCTCTCCCAAGTGACAAATAAATTTTACTTTGTTATTTTCTTCGTGGATTTGTTATACAAAGTAACTACTTGTTGTTTTTTTTACATAATTCTTGTATTAGGGGAGCCTGATTACCTCTCTTTCTCCATGATTTAATGTTTTATTGTAGGTAGACACTCGTTTTTTACAGGTCCTAGGAGAATAAATAAGGTCAATTTATGGACGAGCAGTTCTTGAAATTTTTTTTAATGAAACAAGAGAATTTCATCCAAATCATTATCAAACGGATTCATAACAGAAAAAATGAAGAATTGATTTCCATTTGAAGATTTATGTCATGTCTCTGCCGCCAAAACATTTTTCAAAGAGATCATTTTTTTACATAACATCATAGCTGTTGTAACTTAATTTATTTATTTACATACTGTTTTTAAATAAAATGTTGTTTCTTTTCTGATTTTTCTTATATTTTTTGTTTCAGGTGTTGCTTCCTTCAAATTGTAATCCATCCTTAGCATCAATGCAGTGAACAACTAATTCGTCTTTTGCGTGCTTGCATTTTATGATTGTGCATTTTTGCAGTTCCTTTCAAAGGAACAACACTTACGCATTTTTGCTGTTCCTTTTAAAGGAACAACACTTTCAAATTTCTGTTGTTCCTTTCAAAGGAACAATATTTTCGCATTTTTGTTGTTCCTTTCAAAGGAACAACATTTTCTCATTTCTATTATTCCTTTAAAAGTAACAACACTTCCACATTTTTGTTGTTCCTTTCAAATATGCTAAATATATCTAAGATTAGTCTGGTCATTTTAATTTTAAATTTTCTTAGTTACCTTAATTTGTTGAGATGAAAAATATTGTGAACAACTTTAATGATGAAATAAAAATTTTGAATGTAAAGTGACAATGTAATAGTGTTGAATGATAGCAATTGTGAATAATAAGAATATAGTAAATTACAAATAGTCTTTCATTATGATTAATCTCAAACTATTTTCTTCTACTATTCTTATTGTCACCTTGTTACTTTTGTCATTTTTTCATATTGATTCTATGAAAAGGACATGTTAAATCTTAAACCATTTAAATCTTTAGCTCGAGATATTGTAGTAAACATCATACCTTGTTTCTCTTCCTCTCAAATATTAATATGTTGAATTACTATAACACAAAAATCAATGTACATTGTTAATAATTTTGTAAGCTTACAATGAAATCAATGCACAATATTAATCCAATTACTTAAAAATTAATGTACCATCATACATCCAATTACATCAAATCAGAAATCAAAATCTACACTTAAATCAATGCATTTAATGCAAGAAATCAAATAAGATTAGAAAAAAACATTTACACTAAAATCAATGCATCTAATGCAAGCAATCAAATACGATTAGAAATCAACATTTACACTCAAATCAATGCATCTAGTGCAAGTAAGAAAATAGGTTTATAAACCAACATCTACACTGAAATCAATGCATCTAGTGCAAGTAAGCAAATAGGATTATAAGCCGACATCTTTATTGGAATCAATGCATCTAGTGCAAGCAATCAAATAGGATTAGAAATCACCATCTACACTGAAATCAATGCATTTAGTGCAAACAATAAAATAGGATTAGAAATCATCTACATTGAAATCAATGCATCTAGTGCAAGCAATCAAATATTATTAGAAATCAACATCTACATTGAAATCAATGCATCTAGTGCAAGAAATCAAATAGGATTAGAAATCATCTACATTGAAATAAATGCATCTAGTGAAAGCAATCAAATAGGATTAGAAATCAACATCTACACTAAAATAAATGCATCTAGTACAAGCAATGAAATAGGATTAGAAATTACCATTTAAACTGAAATTAATGCATCTAGTGCAAGCAATGAAATAAGATTAAAAATCACCATCTAAAATGGAATCAATGCATCTAATACAATAAATATTATTCCTTATCTCCCCCCTCCATCTATACATATGAATAGGGATCGGTATTTTAGCTTAAAAAATGAAAGTACTTAGAATTGATTTAGACCTAAATGACTAAATATAGTTCATCATCAAGATTCCAATGCTGTGAACGGTTCAAAAAACTGACATCATATGCAAAAGTTAGAGCTTCTTAATGTTTGGTAAAAAAACGTCAATGTCAAAGTCAAAGTTTGACTAGGGTTGACTAGATGCCCAGTCAGCATGCAGAGAATATTTTCCAGTTTCAGCCAGTGACACGGTGACAATTGTCATCTTCAGATTCGCTAGTTTGGCTCAGAGAAGGTGAAGTTGCCTAGTTGGCTCCCAAGGTGGAAATTATGTTTTATTATATGTATATATATATATATATATATATATATATATATATGATTTATTTTAAATTATATATTATAATATATTATATATTATATATATTTAATATTTAATATTACAAATCCACATAATACGTAAATTCTGAACTATTTTGATATCATGTGGCAAAAACATAAATAGGATGGGTGGAGGGCAAGTTTGAACTCGTGACCTCCCGCTCCTAATACCAAGGCCTAATCATTGGACCATGGGCAGCGAACTTGAAAAATGTGGCAGTGCACGTTAATTTAAGAATTCAATTATGACCGATGGCGGGGTAGTAGGAGCCAGCCCTACAGGTCAAACCCATCCCATGCGACCAAGCGCTGAAACTGGGAGCTAGGGGCTAGCGCTAAGCGCGATTAGTGCGCCCTAATGATGATTAGAATTTAGTTAATTTGTTGATTAAGTTGGCAGAAATTATGGCGGAGCCACCAAATCCAAAATTGCCACCAAACTTGCTGGACTTAAATGGCAGTTCTCCGCTTTTAGTGGAGGTTTTGTAGGAAAAATTGTTTTAGCCATTGCTTACTCAATTCTCAGCCAAATTTCGAAAATGAATAGTCATTGTTAGATAATTGACATACTAGGAACTCATTGGAGTAGGTTTCAGAGGTATAAGAGGTCATATACAGGTTTTTTGGGTCACTTGAAGATTTTTGAAGCCCACGGCCACTGGGTGTTGGAGGTCATTCCTAGAGCAGCTGGTAACCAAATTGAGTAAACAAATAGTCATTTCTGATAGATTTGAATGTTTTAAACTCATTGGAATAGGCTCCAAGAGCGTTGTATGCATGTAACAACAATTTGAGCACTATTGAAGCTCATACAAAGGCCCACACTATGAAGTTGGACCAAGGAGATGTAGCCCAGGAGGGTTGAACTCCTTCAACAAAATTTTGTGTATTGAGATCTGTTATTTGTGCTTGCTGTGTTTTTATATGCTGTTGTTTAGCCATTTAAATTCATGCTTTTAAGTTCATTGCAAAACACTAAATTTCACCAAGTTAGATGAATTGACAATCACATGCTCATGGATAAGCAAACCAAAGCAAAAAAAAATTTATATCTAGAAATGATACTAGCACAACATTAACTAGCAATCAATTTCAAATCAAGTTGGTATCAGAGCACAAGGTTGCTTGCTTGATTTTCTTGAAGGGTTTAATAGTTGCAATTTTTGTTATGAATACAAGGTTGAAGTTGCAGAGAGGAGAAGGGAAGCTACTAATAGATAGTCCTGAGATTAATACAAGAAGGAAGAAGGCTGAGGAAGCATCATCCTCACCCAAAGGACCACTCAAGGAAGCACCTGAATCATTTCAAGTTCCATATCCATAATTTGAGATAGAGGAGGCACATATTGCACAAGAGGCTGAAGTGATTGAAGAGGTACAAGCATCCGTACAAATTTCTGAGCCTAAATCCATAGCCATTATGTCTACAGAAAGAGAGCCTAGTGGTCCCTCTTTAGAAGAGGAAGAATTCAAGAAATATTTCTATACTTTGACTGAGATGGTTAAAGTCCTCTATGAAGAGAGGAACACCAGAATGGTTGGAGAGAGTTCTAAACCTCCACATGGAGAAGGAATCTCAGAGGATACAAAAGATGAGAAGAAGGATTCCAAAAGGGAATGGTGGAAATCCACCTCCATCTCCACCATCCTCATCATCTTCACCATCTCACACAACATCATATTCCACTACCACCACTGCCCATACTCATTCCAATACCCCAAAAGGAAAAACTCCATTATTGAAATTGGACATAAAATTTGAAATTCCCATGTACAATGGAGAAGTGAATGCAGAAAAGTTGGACAATTGGATTAGACAGTTGGAGGTATACTGCAGAATTTAGAACCTTCAAGAGGACGAAATAAAGATCCAGTTGGCTTCACTGAGGCTAAAAGGAGCTGCACTAGTTTGGTGGGAAGCAAAGACTCAAGAGAAAATGAGAATCCATGTTAAGATATCCATTACTTGGGTTGAATTTGTTTTTGCAATTAAAATACAGTTTTATCCTTTAACCTATATGCAAAAATCCATTATGAGTTGGCATAACTTTTGGTAGCTTAAAGGTCAAACAGTGCAAGATTATACTCAAGAGTTCAGGAAAAGGGCTTTATTTTTGGGAGTAAACTTAAATTCACAAGACACACTCTTGAAATATATTGGAGGTTTACATTCCTATTTGCAACATACTATCCTTATGTTTAACCCAAGCAACTTAGATGAATTATGTGCACAACCCACGCGTCTTGAGGCAAGGGGAAAACAAAACATAGAAGAGAAAGGGGAAAGTGAGGGTAAGGGAAAAGAGAAGGGAGGAAAATGGAAGGGAAAGAAGAATGCAAGTATAAAAAAAGAGAAGGACAAACTCACATGTAAAATTTGTTCAAAGACTGGCCATGATGAAGACCATTGTTGGCAAATTTAACCAGAATTAAAACTAGATAGATTGAAAGCCAAAGAGAAGGGCAAAACTGTTGCTATAGCTAAAAAATACTTAGGGTCAGATTCAGGAGATGAGACAAAAATTATAGCTATGGGTTTGAAATGTCAACATGTTGAAAGTACTAGTTCCTCAAATAGTCACAACAACACTCCAAATGAAGACAAAAGGGAAGAGTTGTTCACTGTCAGAGTAATCTCAAATCATACCAAGATTGATGCACTATTTGATAATGGATCACAAGCAAACCTAATTTCAGAAGACTTAGTTAAAGAGCTTAATGAAACCGTACCACATCATAAACCATACGCTTTGGGTTGGATAGTTAAGGATGTCAATTTACAAGTTTCAAGGAAATGCATTTTTAGATTTTCTACTACTGCAAACTTTGCTGATGAAGTCGAATTAGACATGGTTCCACATGGCATTTATGGAATTATCATGGGAATTCCATATTTGTATGATAGGAAAGTGATGTTTCATCACTATGATCACAAATATCATTTCTTAAAGATGGGGTAAAGTATACTGTGAGAGCTCTTAGCAAGAAACTAAACATTTATTTAGTTAATGTAGGGCAAATGAAGAGGCTAGTGAATGTAAGTCAGATCTTGACATTGTTGATGATCAAACAAATAGATGTTTTGAATCATACTTTCCATAAATATGTTTATATTTGTAATGAGTTGCTTCAGAATGATAACATGTTGCCTTTGAAAGAAGGTGAAAAACATTTGCAGCAGCCAACATTGGTGTTGAGCGGTGTTGAAAACAAGGTGTCAGTGTAAGAAGTTGCAAAGGTCAAAGAGAAGAGGACAAAGTAGCTTGGAAAAGAAGGCATGGGTTTCACAAATGTTCATTGCTGGTTTCCAAAAGGCACATTACAATGGCGAAGAAACTTGGGCAAGAGTCGACTCAAGTACAAGGCAAAAGAAGCTAAAAATTGCCATAGAGACAAAGAGCAAGGTGAGAAAGATTCCAAGTTTCCTTTAATTGTTGACCAAGGTAGGAACAAGATGTTTTAAAAAAAATAGATTGTTTTTCTACAAATTCAGAAATATTGCAGCATGACAGTGTCAAAGACAGTAATAGATGGTCGTCGGAATCAAGGAAAAATTGACTTTTATGAAAAGCTCCAAATGATGAAATTAGGAAAATTTCAATGGATAAAGACTGAAAGTATGAGGGAACAATCCCTTCATCAACACAATCAGTGATCAATAGAGCTTTTGGGGTCCCAAAGGCTTCTAGTGGGGAGGAATGATCAGGGATCAGTATTGTAGCTAAAAAAATGAAAGTGCTCAGAATTGCTTTAAACCTAAATTACTGGATAGAGTTTGTCGCCAGGATTCCAACATCATGAGCGGTTCAGAAAACCGACATCGTATGCAAAAGTTAGAGCTTCTGAAAGTTTGGTAAAAAAAAAGGTCAACATCAGAGTTTGACTAGGGTTGACTGGATACCTAGTGATCATGCAGAGAATATTCTCTAGTTTCAGCCAGTGACACTGTGACAAGTGTCATCTTCAAAATCACCAGTTTGGCTCAGCAAAAGGTGAAGTTGCCTAGTTGGCTCCAAGGTGGAAATTATGTTTTGTTATATATATATATATATATATATATATATATATATATGATTTATTTTAAATTATATATTATAATATATTAAATATTTAATATTACAAATCCGTAATATTAAATATTTAATACGTAAATTCCGAACTATTTGTATATCATGGTAAAAACGTAAATTTCGAACTATTTTGATATCATGTGGCAAAAACATAGATTGGATGGGTGGAGGGCGGGTTTGAATTAGTGACCTCCCCCTTCTAATACCAACACCATTGGACCATGGGCAGGGAACTTGAAAAATGTGGCAGCGCACGTTAATTTAAGGTTGCAGTTATGACCAACGGTGGCGTGGTGGGAGCCAGCCCTGCAGGCCCACCCCACCCCATGCGACCAAGCACCGAAACCAGGGGCTAGGGGCCAGTGCTAAGCATGATTAGTGCACCCTAATGATGATCCAAATTTCATTAATTTGTTGATTAAGTTGGCGGCAATTATGGCAAATCCACCAAATCTGGAACTGCCACCAAACTTGGTGGACTTAACTGGCAGTGCTCCAGATTTAGAGGAAGGTTTTGTAGGAAACAATGTTTGAGCCATAACTTACTCAATTCTCAGCCAACTTTCAAAAATGAATAGTCATCTTTGGCTAATTGGTATGCTAGGAACCCATTGGAGAATGTTGCAGAGGTAGAAGATGTCATCTACATGTGTTTTTGGTCACTTGAATATTTTTGAAGCCTGGAGCCACTAGGTGTTGGAGGCCATTCCCAGAGCAACTAGTAACAAAATTGAGTAAAAAAATAGTCATTTCTAATTCATTTGAATGCTTTAAACTCATTGGAATGGGTTCCAAGAGCATTGGATGAATGTAACAACAATTTGAGCATTATTGAAGCTAATACAAAGGCCCACACTATGAAGCTGGACCAAGGAGATGTAGCCCAGGAGGGGTGAACTCCTTGAACAAAAAATAATGTATTAAGCTCTGTTATTTGTTCTTACTGTGTTTTTATTTGCTGTTGTTCAGCGATTTAAAAATTCATGTTTTTAAGTTCATGCAAAACACTAAATTTCACCAAGTTAGATGAATTGACAATCACATGCTCATGGATAAACTCTTTATGGATAAGCAAACCAAAGTAAAGAAAATTTTATATCTGGAAATGATACTAGCACAACATTAACTAGCAATCAATTTCAGATCAACATATATCTCCCTCCATCTCTCCATCTTTGTCTCTCTATCTCAACCCCCCAAACACACATGCTCTCTCACTCCATAGCTATCAATCTCTTTGTCTCTCCCTCTCTCTCTCTCCATCTCTCTCTTCTTCCCCTCTTCACTTTCCATCTATTTTTTAATCTCCCCTTGTCACTCTATATCACCCCCAAAACATACACTCTCTTTCTCCAATCTATCTATCTATCCCTCCATAACCCCTCTCCCTCCCTCTCTCTCTCTCTCTCTTCCCCTTCTCTCCCTCTCCCCCGCTTCTATCTATATTCCCTCTTGTTATCCTCTCTCCCTCTCTCTCCATCTTTCTTATCACTCCCTCTCTCTCTCCACCTTCCTCTCTCTATTTATTTATTCTTACCTCCCTATCTCCCCCTTCAAATACATCTCTCTCTCTCTCTCTCTCTCTCTCTCTCTCTCTATCTCTTCAGCCTCCAAATTTGTTACTATATCCTTCCCTCTCTCCTCTCCCTTTATCTCCCACATTATCTCCATCTCTCCTTCTTTGTCTCTTTATCTTACCCTCAAACATACACACTCTCTTTATCTCTCCCTTGTCACTCCCTCTCTCTCTCCACTTCTCACTCTCTATGTATTTCTTCTTCCCTCCCTCTCTCCTCCTCTCTCTTAGTTCCGCTCTCTCGTACTTCTTGTTGTAACATGTATTTTTTGTTGCCTTTAATATTCATGTTTCATTCAAAAATCAGTTGAAAATATCTTTAAAAAGAGATAAAAGCAAGATGAAGAAGTGACATAGTGGAATCACTAAAAGAATTGTAAAAGAATCGGCCTCGGAGTAGCCAAAGTTGCTATACAACAAAACAAGTCATTATATAAATGGTTATATGGAGCTAGACCCAATATATATATATATAAAAGTGCATATTGAAACAAGAAAGAAATAAAGAAATATACTAGATTTACAAAGGAAACAAGTGTTAAAGTGTTAACATTGGACCCGAAATATATATGTTGCGTTTAAAAGTTCGGCGGGTCCGCAATGATTATGGATGATTGGTTCCACTGACAAGCACCGATTGCAATCTGCGATAAGGGCCAGACCTAATAGTTGATATATAATGTGTTTAATAGCTCCGGTGGGTCCGCTATATCAAAAGCCCCTCATATATATTTTGTTTATGCAGTTTTATATGTATTTCTATTATAAAGGATTATAATAGAAAAGTCGGACCTGAAGCGTATACATATTATGATTTATAAACCTCGGCGAGTCCGCGATCATCGCATAACACTTAATATATATGTATATGGCCATTCCGTGTTGGGTTGTGTTATATTCTTTCCACGACTAGTCCACGTAGTTAACCGGGGGGTTAGAGGGGGGGCAGAGCCCCCCTTCGTTGCACCGATTGTGTAGGGGGGGGGGTCACAAGGGGTTTAAGGTGTACCCGTAACACCACTTTATGGGGTCCGGGGTAGCACCCCAATTTTTTTTGGTTTTGGACTGTTATCGAGAAAACTAGTGTCCATTCAGAGCTGTTATTCCCACTAAGACAGGTAGCTATCTTAGAAACAAACAAAATAAAGTTACTTGTGTCTTCCTTTATGAGAGATAGATGAGAGAGAAGCAGAGAGTACCAACCTCAGTATTTCGCTAGTGTCCTTGCTCGTTTCCTCTCTCCCTTGATAGAGCTTTCGCCACTCCTTTCTCACTTGTCCCACTTCAAAGAACACCTATAGAGTCAAGGCAACAAAATACCATCAAAGCATAGAGATCTATAACCATAAAAAATGTAGGATCAGATGTACATTAACCATATAAATGCATATACAAATACAAGATTCATAGATATACAAGTATATGGAGGAAAACTCAAATAGCTTTATTGATAGAAGTAGTAGAAGAGAGGATTACAACCAAGCTGTTTGATCTAGCATCATCCTCCTAGCTTGAAAGCCCTCTTCACCTCATACAAAGCAAGATCACCCAATAATGTCTTCAAAGAGAAACCAACAACACTTGCAAATTACAAAATTCTAGCCCCTGGATCTCTAGGATGAGGGATCCATACATAGATGTTTGCAGGAGAGTGAGTCAGCTTTTGGGATTTTTATTAGTGTCATTTCACTGATAGTTCTTGGTTCCACTTGGACATTTCATGATCTCTTACTCATCCCTGGTTGAATTCAGAGAGGCAAGTGTCATATGAATAGTTTCTAGAAGATTCTTTGAGTTTCCACCAAGAAAATTGCTTCTGCCATTTATCTTGCTCTCTCTCATCGCACCCTACAGAAGGGCTTTTCAATATGCATTGCACCCCCCATGTGAAATAGGTGAGATGCATCGCACCCTTAGCATGCAACAGTCTGTATGGTCCAGTTTTGACCAGTTCTAAGCAGTTTTTTAGGGAGAACTTTTGGGAAATGATGTAATCAACTGACCTTTTTCCTTTAGGGTATGAAACAACACTTTTAGGGGTTTAGAAGCCCTTGGTTTATGGACATATGTGATTGGGGTTGCAGTGCCCAAATATGTCTATAACAATTGCCCCCTAAAGCATGAGGTCGTAAATCTTTTGATGTCGAGTGAAATGCTTTATAATGAGGATCCGAGGTTTTTTGAACTGGAAGGTGACCTATAATAAGATACAATACAATACATTATCTTCATAATATTTTCATGATCTAGCTGAGGCGGGCATTCCCATGCTCATCTTTATAAATTCATTTTCATGTACATAAGACAGACAATCGTTTGTGTGGCAAGCTGATGATTCTAGTAGAGCCATCATCCCTTAGTTTGGGTGATTATCTGTGCAGCTATGATGTACATTTGATGTCTTTATTTTCTTGAATATATCCCAACCCGGATGGATGAAACTAGATCCAAGGTCTTCTAACTCGTTCAATATTCACCCGAAGTACAAGTCGATCCATGTGAAAAGATGTTCTGATGTCGAACATGGAAAGAAGTCACCTGATTACCAGCCAATGATGTAAGCTGTTAACAGGCACGAGAGGAATCATCGATAATGATAATGACCCTTAAGGTACTTGTTGTTGGGAAAAGTATCTATTCAGAACGCCCCTATCCCACTCTAAGGTGTGATAGTGCCTTAGCAACAAACAAGGAAAACTACTTGAGTATTCTTCTTTATGAAATGTAAATGAGGAGAAAGGATGTAACTAACCTGTGTCTTTCGCTAGTTTGTTGATCCAATCGCTCCTCTCTTCAATAGCTCCCAGCTCCCTACTCCCTTACCGGCCCAGCTTCACTGAATTCCTGCAAGATCACAAGAGAGAGAAACTACACGAAGACATAGATATACATTCATAAAAAACTCAGGATCAGATTAAGCTAAACATGCAAATATAACAAAACATCATTGATACACAGCATGTAGGAGAAACTCAAATAATTTTATTGATATGATAAGAAAGTCCAAGAGGAGATACAACCAAGTGAGTCCCGATCCAGCATCTACCTCCCAGCAAAGGAATCCCTTCCTCTCCTCCAACAAAGCATAAATCACCCAATGTACTAATCTCAATCTCAAACCAACAACAATTCTCTGCAAAGTACAAAATTCCAGCCTCTGGATCTCTGGGATGAGGGATCCATATATAGATGTAAGCAGAGAGGATGAGTCAGCTTATGTTTTGACTTGTTGCTTCTCTCTGTCAGTTCTGGCTTCCACTTGGAGACTGAGAGCCTCTTACTCATCACTTGGTCGAATTCAGTGAGGCAAGTGTCATTGGGGAAGCTTCCATGGTCTTTCCACCTCGTTGAATGACTCTGCCACTTGTCATTTCCCACTCAACGCACCTGGGTAGTGCATTCAAGTGCGTTGCAACGCACCTAGCCAGTGTATTTGGGTGCTTTGCAACGCAGGCAGCTAGTGGAGCTTCTGAATTGATCCTGATTTGACTAGTTCTGAGTGGTTTTTGGTGGAGAACTTCTGGGAGAAGCTGTCATTGGTTGACCTTGTTCCTTTAGGAGTTGTAACAACATCTTTAGGGACTTTGGATCCCTTGGATTATGGACATTTCATGCTCAAAGCTGTAAGGCACAAAAATGTCTATAACAGTTGCCCCCTAAAGTATGAGGCCGTTTATCGGGTGAAATGCTTTATTAGGAGGATCCGAAGTTCTTTCAACGCTAGGAGGAGACCTGTAATAAGATACAATACAATACATTATCTTTCATACTTTTTTCATGATCTAGCTGAGGCGGGCATTCCCATGCTCAGCTTCATAAATTCATTTTATGTACATAGGACAGACAATCGTCTGATGGTAGACTGATTCTGATGAAATCATCATCCTTTTGGTAGGATGATTATCTGTTCTGCA
Source organism: Pinus tabuliformis (assembly GCA_031772625.1). Lineage (NCBI taxonomy): Eukaryota > Viridiplantae > Streptophyta > Pinopsida > Pinales > Pinaceae > Pinus > Pinus tabuliformis. The sequence continues at coordinate 367,587,440 of CM062807.1, read as the reverse complement.
GTGTTGTACATGTCAATGTCTTTATTTTTCTTGAATATATATCGCAGCCCGGATGGATGAAACGAGATCCGGGGTCTTCAATCTCGTCTGATCTTCACTCTAAGTACAAGTCGATCCATGTGAGAAATGTTTTGAAGTCGAACATGGAAAGACATCGCTTGATTACCAGTCAATGATGTAAACTATTAACAAGCGCGAGAGGAATCACCGATAATTATAGTGACCCTCAAGGTACTGCAGTACAATTCACGTGGTGTGAATAAAGGACTTGGCGTTGAACACCACACAAAATCTTTCGGTCGAAGGTCATTGATGTATACCTGTCACCGGAAGTGAGAAACTTGCCATTGAGGCATGCAAGCTTCAAAGTACTGAAGGGGGTGTTCCTAGATCAACTTCTTGGATAATGAGCTGATGTCGACAATAAGCGATCCGTCAAAGGAGGGCCTTAATGAATCCCACATCAATGACATGGAACGGAGCAAATGATTTTGATGGAGGTGAAAACGATCTGATGATATATGGTTCAGGGTGGTGGTCATGAAAGAATGAAGTATAATGTATGGTAGTGGATGGGACACGGTTGACTTCTCTGGATGATTTCTCTTGAACATATCGGCGACACTTATATGATGGATTGGTAGCATTTACCCCAAAGGTGGATGGTATGGTGAGACCATGGTGATGTGACCGGTGAATGAAACAACCCAACCCGACTCAGGCACGGAGTGGAAGTGTCATGTTCAAGAGTGACTTGCTACCAATAAAGGTTCTTTGAGTTTCTTCCCAATTTTTCCCCAGTCATTGCTGACCAGTACCTCTTTATTTTTGTCAAGCTTGAGGAGGATAACATATGCTTGTTCTATAATTTTCCCTTCGGGCAAACCCATCGCTATGTTTTAACGAGCCTAGCGATAGTGAAACTCGTTCTCGTCTAAAGATAAGTTTGTCGCTATTAATCTTTTTAATGAGTCTAACGACAAAGATAACTCAGTCCTTTTCATTTTTAGAGAGTCTGAAAAGGTACGTAAAGTTAACTCCGAAAGTCATTTTTCGTCATCTAATCCCTTAGGTCCAAAAAAGTATAAAACAATATAGAAGGGATGAATTTTCGATAGTTTTAATGAGCCGAACAAAACAAAGCACTCGATCGTTTTTTGCAATAATCCCTCAGGTCCAAAAAGATTAAAATCTAGAGGAGGGATAGCTCTTCCTGTCGCTTTAACGAGCTGGAAGGCCAAAACTCGGCAATCTTTTCATATTTTACGAGTCAAATGAAAAGAGCTTAAATAAGACTTGTCTTTTGAGGAACGAGTGATAAAATGGGTAGCAGCTGATTCCAGGTAAGGGTTGGAATTTTCCAAGCACGGCAGTGTCACAAGGATGGCTAGTGAAATCACTCTTCGCAGCTGTCCCTCAAAATGGGTAAACAATCATATGGAGGTGAATGATCGGCCAATGGAAAAGTGGAGGTGATCGTGCAAACACTACCAAGGCTTTAATCGATAATAATGTTACATTCACAGTGGTTATTTACCGGAGGATAGTTCACTTTTTAACAAGCTTAAACGCGGGTTGAAACACTTGCTCGGTCTTATGTTTATTTTTTAACAAGCATGAACTATGTGCTAAAACTGCTCGATTAATCCAGTCATATGATAAGAATGTCTCTTGTAAGATGCCATTTTTTATGGAGCTTGCGCCTTACAAAGCTATGCCCCGCATCTTTTCGTTATGCAAGTTCGGAAACGACTAATCCTACGAGTTTAAAGGGTTAGACCTACAGGTTTAAAGGGAGGACCTAAAAATTTAAAAAATAAATAGCCGCCCCTTGCTTGCACTCCAAAAGGTTTGCATGCCCCCAGGTATAAAATAGAGTTTCAAGGTTACCTCTACTTCACTTCCGCCAAAACAATTGTTTTACCGAGAGAGGCCTACCTCTTTCAGGTCACCCAAAGATTGTTTTGTTAATCTTTCAAACAAAACACTTCTTCGGCGATGTCTACCGAGATAAACAAAGGTGAGCGACGAGGCCCGCCAACTCACATAACTTTGACAAAAGAATCTTATTCTAGAACAACCCTTCTTCCAATCACGAACGGGGTATGGACTAGTCATATTCTCCCACGGAAACCTACCCTATACCCAAAGTTTTCCTGCCGAAGTAGACCAGGATGCATGCCCCCTGGGTTCCAGTCATATCCCTCCGAATTACTCGCGCTCATCGGGAAGACGGACTGTGGGTTGAGACATTTCTTGCGTGAAGAGACCATTTAGGGATGGTATATGACTATTTGCGATGCGTGATCCGGGAAATGAAAGCTGGTCCATGAGCTTGACCACTCTTCCTTCGTGCGGAAAACACATTACTCTAAAGAGTGAGGAGACGATGGCTCCCATGCAATATATATAGTCTCGCCCAAGGAGTAGGTTATAATCCAAGGGTCCTTGAACGACCATCACGTTCATTTGAACGGTCTTCCCTTTCAATGTTATGGGCACATTGGGGAGGATCCCTAAAGGTCGACTAGTTCCTTTATCAAAGCCTGTCAGATTTCTCATTTTAGGCAAAAGCGATGGCGAACCAAGCGCTTTCCAAGCAGTAGAGGAAAGGATACTCACAGATGCCCCCTCATCAATGATGGTGCCAGCCATGACCATTCTGTATATTTGGACGATAATTCGAAATGGTATGCTTGCTGGCAAACGGGGTCTGCCTAGTTGGTTCCAGTCGAAGGATACAACTAGGTTGCTTGGTGGTGGGACCGAGTAAATGGCCGGGTATCGCTCCGACGAGCTTCCTTCCTGTGATAAAGGAATGGGTGGATTGCCCCCGTGTTCATCGGAGTCTGTGTTGATGAAGAGAATTTGGACGGTGTCATCCTTATTCTCCTCAGTGACTGTATCATTCGAAGATAAAACCTCTGAAGGCAAGACCGGGTCAACTGCCGCCTCGACCTTTTGACTTTCGTCGGGTATGGATTCAGCTGGTTCATCTTCAATGACCGGTGCTTCAGCTGACCACTTGAGCGGGCCAGCTGGATTTTCAACTAACGAAGGACTCGGCAAGAGTTTTTTATATCCAGGAGGAAGTCGTAACGGTGAAACCGGACGATCATCCAAAACTCTTTTCGCTTCGTCTAAGAAGGGACAACGGTGGATGGCGTGGTTGCCTTCGCACAGTCTACAGGGAGATCTAGCTCTCCCTTTTTGTCCTGGGACTTCACTTTCGCTAGTTGACGGTGTGCTTTCAACATGGCTATCAGAGGTTGACGCCACCGGATTGTGCAAACGGGGAGACCAGTCCCTTAGTATCCGAGGGATGCAGGGGCAATCTCTGTGAAAGTGGTCTCCCTTGCAAATGACACATGGCGATTTAGGCTTGGTCAGTGTAGTGTGTGGATTTTCGTTAGACGACACTCGTTTGCCCCCAGTCGCTTTTGGCTCCTTCTTCTTCTTCTCTTTCTTCTTCTTTTCTTTCTTCTCCTTAGGGACTTGACTTTTGGCTTTGCCAGCCCCATCAAGCGAAGAGGAAGGAGGAGAGGAAGAATTAGAGGAAGTAGAAGGCTGGTGGGTAACTCTGGACTGGTCTAACTGCTGATTCGACTGTTCAGGAATAGTGGTGTTCTGAACGACATTGGTTAAGAAGAGCCAGACCGGCAAGCCAAATGTCAGTCCTGGAAGTGACAATGTGGCCATATGGGGCACACCAACATCTCCCCAAGAGGAGAAGGGACTAGGATTTCCACCAAGGGGAATTCCTTGGTTGGTAGGCTCCATTTTCTCAACCTAAAGATCAATGCAGGAAAAAGGGTATGAATATTCCGTTTAAAATAAATTTTAACGACGCTTGGACACAACTTTCTTTTTCAATTTTAAAGAGTCGAGAAAAAGCAAAAGATGACTCTAGTCTCCTTCGATTTTTAATAAGCCTGAAGTGACAAGTGCTCAGATGGACCTTTTCCGTTAAGGAGTCTAAAAAGGAACGAAAGGGACTACTCTGGGGTTCTAGGTAGAGGGTGTGCCAAACCAATCGCAAAACCGCAGAATACTTTTTAAGGTACGGGCAGTCAATCTTCCCGAATGCTGTGTTCAGTGCATTGCGATCAGTAGGGCGGCTGACACGGCTTCCTATGGATAAAGGTTTTATGCCTATAGGGGTCTCCCAATATATACTCGACGGTACGTGGGAGCACAATCCGTACTGGCACTTATCGTCTCTCAGGAGGAATCACCCAACCATCAGTGAGGCCAACAGTAACCAGGTTTTACGACGCCGGAACACGTCTCTAGCCTAGACCTCTATGTTGTGCGTTAAGTTCCAATGCGTTGTTAAGTTCATTCAATTTATTTTAGGTTGATCTTTCTTAGAAGTTTGCCTTTTTGGATCACCACGAGATGTAGATACAATTCCTAAATGCAGTCTAAAGATGATAAGCAAGCTTTTATCTCTTTTCAACAATGAAAATCCTAGCTACAAGGGGAAAAGAAAGACATAATATTTTCTCAAAGAGCAAAGAGCACACTGTAAATGCACTTTTCCTAAATCAAACCATACAAACTATCATTATGCAAATGCACAAATGCATGTATTTGTTTTCACTTTCTTAATATTGATGCCTAAAAAGAAAGCTGTTGTACAAAATTTGAATTCGATTTCAAGTGAAAACACAAACAAGTTTCTTTTTGAAATCAAAAAGACGATTACGACACTTTATGATTTTGAAGTAAACACTTGTTTCGACACTTAGAAATTCATAAATTCAAACCAAAAGACAAAAGTAAAAGCGCAATCAACTGTCAACAACAAACAAATTTACTCCTAAGATCAAAACGACACTTATGACAGGTTTAGATCTAAGGGCGACAATATGACTAGTTTACTTTTGTAATGGGAAACTGCAAATGATGTAACAAATACACAAAAACAAATACAGTTTCTTTTATACAACTGAGGTGGAATTAAGGCAGAGAAAAGGGGTTCTCAGATAGGTACACACACTGATAACAGGCTGCAAAAAACAGAGATAAAACTGAACACAAGGATGCAAAGAACCACAGCTGCATAGGGCAAAGGCTGATCAGCGCACTTGTTGCACAGAGAAACTGAATTGCAGCGCAGGTAGCCCTCTCGAGACCTGCGTTGAAATGCAGAGTCTCTTCACAAAGCCTGTGCTGAAGCAGAAACGAGAATTGTCTCTGGGTTCTGGGTCACGGTTTGCAGTCTGATCTGAGGTTTTTGGCCAGATAAAAGCTATCAATAAGGTACAATTAGGAGGATGATTTAAAGGAGGACTAAGAGCTATCACAAAGGGCATTTATTGCATTTGTGGATCAGCTTGTTCAGATCATAAACAGGCCCAGTGAGTGGACTAGAGTGGCAGATCTCTACTTTGCATTTGTAAATGGCAAATGCAGTTCGATTCAGCACTCCTAAGTTTATGAGAAGAACAACAATAGAAACACAAATAAACTAACTAGATACGATCCCCAGCGGAGTCGCCAATTTGTTGTTGGGAAAAGTATCTATTCAGAATGCCCCTATCCCACTCTAAGGTGTGATAGTGCCTTAGCAACAAACAAGGAAAACTACTTGAGTATTCTTCTTTATGAAATGTAAATGAGGAGAAAGGATGTAACTAACCTGTGCCTTTCGCTAGTTTGTTGATCCAATCGCTCCTCTCTTCAATAGCTCCCAGCTCCCTGCTCCCTTACCGGCCCAGCTTCACCAAATTCCTTCAAGATCACAAGAGAGAGAAACTACACGAAGATATAGATATACATTCATAAAAAGCTCAGGATCAGATTAAGCTAAACATGCAAATATAACAAAACATCATTGATACACAGCATGTAGGAGAAACTCAAATAATTTTATTGATATGATAAGAAAGTCCAAGAGGAGATACAACCAAGTGAGTCCCGATCCAGCATCTACCTCCCAGCAAAGGAATCCCTTCCTCTCCTCCAACAAAGCATAAATCACCCAATGTACTAATCTCAATCTCAAACCAACAACAATTCTCTGCAAAGTACAAAATTCCAGCCTTTGGATCTCTGGGATGAGGGATCCATATATAGATGTAAGCAGAGAGGATGAGTAAGCTTATGTTTTGACTTGTGGCTTCTCTCTGTCAGTTCTTGCTTCCACTTGGAGACTGAGAGCCTCTTACTCATCACTTGGTCGAATTCAGTGAGGCAAGTGTCATTGGGGAAGCTTCCATGGTCTTTCCACCTCGTTGAATGACTCTGCCACTTGTCATTTCCCGCTCAACGCACCTGGGTAGTGCATTCAAGTGCATTGCAATGCACCTAGCCAGTGTATTTGGGTGCTTTGAAACGCAGGTAGCTAGTGGAGCTTCTGAATTGATCCTGATTTGACTAGTTCTGAGTGGTTTTTGGTGGAGAACTTCTGGGAGAAGCTGTCATTGGTTGACCTTGTTCCTTTAGGAGCTGTAACAACATCTTTAGGGACTTTGGATCCCTTGGATTATGGACATTTCACGCTCAAAGCTGTAAGGCACAAAAATGTCTATAACAGTACTGCAGTACAATTCACGTGGTGTGAATACATGAGTTGATGTCGAACACCACACAAAATCTTTCAGTTGAATGCCATTGATGTAAACCTGTCGCCAGAAGTGACAAACTTGCCATTTAGGCATGCAAGCTTCAAAGTACTGAAAGGGTTGTTCCTAAGTCAACTTCTTGGATAATGAGTTGATGTTGACAAGAAGTGACCCGTCGTAGGAGGGCCTTAATGAATCCCACATCTACAACACGGAATGGAGAAAATGATTTTGTGGAGGTGAAAACAATTTTATGATACAAGGTTCAGGGTGGCGGTCATGAAATAATGGAGAGTGAAGGTATTGTAGCCAGATGAGGCGTTAGCTAGGTTGGTGAATTCTCTGAGTGACTTCTCTTAAACATATCGGTGACACTGAAATGGATTGGTAGCGTTAACCCCAAAATGGATGGTATGGCGGATCAATGGTGATATGACCGGTGAACGGAATAACCCAACCCGACTCAATCATGGTGACAGAGTGAAAGTGTCATGTTCAAGAGCGACCTGCTACCAATGAAGTTATTCAAGTTTTCTTCCCCTTTTCCCCAGTCATTACTGACCAGTACCTCTTTATTTTTGTCAAGCTTGAGGAGGATAACATATGCTTGTTCTATAATTTTCCCTTCGGGCAAACCTGTCGCTATGTTTTAACGAGCCTAGCGACAGTGAAACTCGCTCTTGTCTGCATGGACAAGTTTGTCGCTATTGTTTTAACGAGTTTAACAACAAAGACAACTCGATCCTTTTCAATTTTAGAGAGTCTAAAAAGAGACGTAAAGGAAACTCCAGTAGTCCTTTTTCGTAATATAATCCCTGAAGTCTGAAAAAATTATAAAATAATACGAAAGGGATGAATTTTTGATAGTTTTAACGAGCCAAACAAGACAAGCACTCGATCTTTTTGTGTAATGATCCCTCAGGTCCAAAAAGATTAAAATCTAGAGGGATGGCACTTCTGATCGCTTTAACGAGCTAGAGAGGCCAATTTCTCGGCAATATTTTCATATTTTATAAGTCAGATGAAAAGAGCTTAATGGAGACTCGTTTTTTGAGGAACGAGGGATGTTTTTGGATAGCAACTAGTTCCAGGTAAGGTTTGAAAATTTTTAATCATGGCAGTGTAAAGAAGGTGGCTAATAGAATCACTCATCGCAGCTCTTCCTCAAAAGGGTAAACAATCAAATGGAGGCATATGATCGGCTAAAAAAGACTGGAGGTGATGGTAAGAACACAACCAAGGTTCAAAAGCTGATAATTATGCGATTGCAATGGTTATTTACGAATGGTGGGTTCATTTTTTAATGAGCTTGAACTTTGGGGGAACATTTTCTCATTGCTAAGTTTATTTTTTAACGAGCTTGAACTTCGTGTAAAACTGCTCATGCCAGTCGTATAATAAGGATGTCTCATCGATAGGTTCATTTTTTAGGGAGCTTGCCCCATTCGAAACTTTGCTCCGGAGCCTTTTGTTATGCAAGCTAGGAACGACCAACCTACAAGTTTAAAGGGTTGAGATCCTACAAACTAAGAAAATAAATGGTCGCTTTTCACTTGCATGCAAAAAGGTTTGCATGCCCCCAGGTATAATGAAATAGAGCTTCCAGGTTACCATATGGAAGTTCTTACATTAGCAAGATTGTTCCATCCGTGTAGCAGATAAAATTCTTCCTTAGCTTTGTCCATTAAAATGGATGATGGTGATTCAAGTTCCAATCACCTAACCTTTGACGGGGGAATCCTTTTCCAGATTGATCCATTTTCCTAAATGGACAGGATTATCAGACTAGTCATATTCCTACGCAGAAACCTACCTTATATCTGGGGTTTTTCTGCTGAAGTAGACTAGGGCACATGCCTCCTGGGTTTCAGTCACAACCACCAAATCACTCGTGCTCATGAGGTGGACGAACTAGAGATTGATGAGACATTCCTTGTGCAGAAAGACCAGTTAGGGATGGCATTTGACTTGTAGCTGTGTTTGAACCGGGGAATGAAAGCTGGTCTACGAGCTTGACCATTCTGCCTTCATGCAAAAAACACATCACTCAAAAGAGTGAGGAAACAATAGCTCCCATGCTATAAATGTAGTCACGCCCAAGGAGTAGATTGTAATCTAGAGGCCCTTGGACTATCATCACGTTTAGATGAATGGTTTTCCTTTTCAAAGTTATAGGGAAATTTGGAAGGATTCCTAACGGTCGACTGGTTCCTTTGTTGAAGCCTATGAGATTTCGAATCTCAAGTAGAAGCGATGGCGAACCAAGCAATTTCCAAGTAGTTGAAGAAAGGATACTCACAGAAGCCCCTTCATCTATGATAGTACCAACCAGGATCATTCTGTAAGCTTGTACTATGATTCGGAATGGTCCATTAGATGGTAGGCGAGGTTTGCGTAGTAGATTCCAATCGAAGGAAACAACTAGATTGCTTGGAGGTGGGACTAAATAAATGGCCGAATAAATCTTTGAAGAAATTCCTTCCTGCGATAAAGGAACAGGTAGATTGCCCCCATGTTCATCGGATTTTGTGTTAACGAAAAGAATTTGAACGGTGTTGTTCTCATCCTCTTTGGTGATAGTATCATCTGAAGGTGGACCTTTTGAAGACAAGATTGGGTCGACTACGGTCTCAACTTGTTGACTTTGGTCCGGTGTGGAGTCAGAGGGTCTATCTTCAATTATAGGTGCTTCGACTGACAACAATGGTGTGTCAGTCGGATTTTCAACTAGCGATGGACTCGGAAATATTTTCTTGTATCCAGGAGGAAGTCGATGCGGTGAAGTAGGATGGTTATCCAAGACTTTTTTAGCTTTGTCTAGGAAAGGACAATGGTGGAGGACATGATCGCCTTCACACAGTCTACAAGGAAATTTTATTTCTTCCTTTCTTTCCATTGGCTTCGTTTTCACTAGTTGATGGTGTGCTCTCAACATGATTGTCAAAGGTTGAAGACACTGGATTGTGCAAGCAGGGAGACCAGTCCCTCAGGATCCGTTGGATGCAGAGACAATCTCTATGATAGTGGTCTCCCTTGCAAATGACACATGGAGATTTAGTTTTGGAAGGTGTAGTTTGTGGATTTTCACCAGATGATGCATGGTTGCCCCCTTTCACCGTTGGATTCTTCTTCTTCTTCTCAGTTACTTGGTTTTTAGCGTTACTAGCTTCACCAAGCGAAGAGGAAGAAGAAGAGGGAGAAACAAACGAAGTAGAAGGTGGGGGAGCGACTTCAGGATCATCTGGTTACTGATTTGATTGTTGAGGAATTGCGGTGTTTTGAACGACAGAGGTCTAGAAAAGCCATACTAGCAGGCCAATTGTGAGTCTTGGAAGGGACAATGTAGCCATCTGTGGAGCACCAACATCCCCCGAGGAGGTGAAGGGACTTGGATTTCCCCCAAGGAGAAATCCTTGATTGGTAGACTCCATTTTCTCAACCTAAGACCAACGAGGGAACACTGACGTTATTCCAATTAAAATAAATTTTATGACACTTTGTCACAACTTTCTTTTTCAATTTTTAAGAGTCGAGAAAAAGCTAAAGATGACTCTAGTCGCCTTTGATTTTTAATGAACCTGAAGTGACAAGTACTTAGATGGACCTTTTCTTTTAAGGAGTCTGAAAAGGAATGAAAATGACTTCTCTGGAAATCTAGACAGAAGGATTACCAAACAAATCTCAAAACTGTAGAATACTTTTTATGGTACGGGAGTCAATCTTCCCGAATGCTATGTTCAGTGCATTGCGATCGATAGGGCGGTAGACACGGCTTCCAAGGATAAAGGATGTAGCCTATTGTCGTCTCCCAATATATACTCAATGGTACGTGGGAGCACAAGTCCGTACTGGCACTTGTTGTCTCAAAGAGGAGGAATCGCCGAACCTATGATGAAAGCGATAGTTACCAGGATTTACGACGTTGGAATACTTCTCTAGCCTAGACTTCTAGATGTTGTGCGTTAGGTTCCAAAGCGTTTTTATGTTCATTGAGGTTTATTTTACAGTTGATCTTTCTTAAGAAGTTTTCCTTTTGTTGAGTCTTGAAAATGTCATTCATTTCCATTACACTTTCACTATTATGTCCATTATATCACCTCCATTTCACTACTATGTCACCACATTCATCCCACTTTCATTATCATTGGGCCACCTTTATGTTTTTCCAATCTTTATTATTTCTAAGCCTTTTAAGTGAATTTGTGGTTAAACATTAGAAAATAATGTGCATATGCTTATACCTAACAAATGGGTTGAGATTGTTGACATGTGTAGGTTGAAAGGAGGCTTCTAGAAGACTCTTATGTGGCACTCTAAGGCCAAATTCGAATTTGAGTGGAAAGAATCATGGGATCATGAGGATAGGTGTCACATCTCCTAATTGTATTGTAACTCTAAGAAGACATGTGTCTTATCAGTTCCTATTTTAATTAGGACTCTAGAGGTATAGGGAGAGATTCATGGATTCTCATTAATGAGATGGCTTCTCATCTTTTTGTATAAATAGGAGATCTCTCTCCTCCATTTGAGAGCTTAGCTTGTTAGTCTTTTAGCTTGTGAGTTCTTAGCTTGGAGTTTGTAGTTCTTCCTTGATGGCTTTTGAAAGCTTTGGAGAGCTTTTTTGTACTTTGTAATTTTGAAGAATTTGAATAAAGCTTTGATGTTCTCAACATGGAAGGAGATGTGAAGTAGATGTCATGGAGCACATTAGAATGTAAGGTAGAGTAGATTTCATTTTGTAAATTTTGCTTTGATTTCATTATGTCATTTAATTTCTTTCAAGTTTGATAGATTATATTTTTCATTCATGCAATTTTAATTCATGCAAGTGTGTTCAACCGGTTGATTGTAGGTTAGTAATGCACATAGCTTTTTAATGACTAATGACATGACGGCATCATCTTGTCCTTCTGCTGATTTATTTCTTTTGAGTTCTAATTCCAGCATTGTTATTTCAATCAGTTTTGTTTTGCTCATTTACTTTCCTGCAATTTAGATATCATATTGCTTAACTTGTTCATGATTGCTTCCCATAAGGTAGATTGAGCTGAAGGGTAAAGGATCAGAAGAGTTGAAGTAGTGTGATTAGTTTCCTTTATGCAATTTAATTTCTTGCAATTTAGATATCATATTGCTTAAATTGTTCATGATTGCTCCCCATAAGGTAGATTGAGCTGAAGGGTAAAGGATCAGAAGAGTTGAAGTAGTGTGATTAGTTTCCTTTATGCAATTTAAATTCTTGCAATTTAGATATCATATTGCTTAACTTGTTCATGATTGCTTCCCATAAGGTAGATTGAGTTGAAGGGTAAAGGATCAGAAGAGTTGAAGTAGTGTGATGAATTAGTTGCTTTGCTTTCAGTCTTTGAGTTGCTTTAAGTTCAGTTTTTACTTTCTTTTCATACAGCAGCAAGGATATTAGGTTTCATAGTCACTAGCTCATTGATTGGTTGTTGCATTCCATTTTGATTGAAGTAGCTGCATATTTACACTTTTGTTTAAGTACTAATTCTATCAATAACATGTTTTAAGATCTTTTGAAGTGCTAAGTTTTGGAAGTTACCATTAGGGACATAGGCCTTGTCTTGAAATCTCTATCCATACTTGTCCTTTAAAAGTATTCTTAAGACCTTAGAATAGGATTTTCATTTGCATTAGACACTTTAGGAAACCAACAAGAACAAAACCCTCAAAACAACATAAACTATAAAACAACGAAGTAAGAAAAAGGTTAACTAAGCACATATGGTGCACCACACTTCATCAGTTTACAATACCCGGATTGATAATTTATGTAGAGAAATTTAAGACGTTAAATTGACTAGACACCTTTAAGGTTCACCACATGATGTATATATACAATTCCTAAATATGCAATCTAAGATGATAAACAATCGTTTACTTTTTTCTGCAATGAAAATCCTAGCTACTAAGGAAAGAGAAATGAAATTCTTTCAACATAGAGCAGAGAGCACAAACTAGATGCACTTTTCCTAAATCAATTTTGGCATGTAGTCTAAATGCAAATGCACATGCATGTATTGATTTTCAGTTTCCTTAATGTGAGAATGACAAAAGAAAACTAAGTATAGATCTGAACTATCTTCTTTCAAAGCGACAATACTAACAATTCTCTCTTCAAAAAATGAAAGGAAGGCTAAGATGACACTTTGCGATTTCGAATTTAAAATTGCTTTCGACACTTGAAATACTATTAATTCAAATCAAATACAATGGCAAAAGTGTAATCGACTATCCGAAAGAGGAATGCTTTATGACACTCTTTTTCTTGACTGAAAACAACACTTGTGACACTTTCAAATCAAAAGACGATAGTTCGATTAAGCTACTATTTGCAAAGGAGAACTGTAAATGATGAAAAATACATAAAAAAAGCATTCCCAATTCCTTATGATGGAGGCTGAAATAATGCAAAGGAAGATGGTTTCAATAGTGATGTACTGATCGTAGATAGCAAAACTACTGAATAAAGCTGAAGATAATGAAGAAAAAACCAAAATCTGGAGGCAGAAACAGTCTTAGTCAATCATCACACTTGTAACACAGGGAAATAGGGATGCATCTCACCTGCAACACACGGGAGGTGCGATGCATCCAGATTGCCAATGAGAGACAGTGCGATGGTCCAAGGACGAGACTGAGCTTGGTTTTCACTCACAGTTTGTAGCTAAGTTCGGGGATTTAGGTTGAGTTATGATTGTCAGTAAACGTAAAGTATAGGGGCTGATCTAATGAGGTTATTTGAGCTACCACCAAGGCACTTAGGATGTTTGCAATTCAGATGTTTAGTTCATAAACCAACCCGGAGATTGAGTGAAGCATCGTTGATCTACTTTGCAGTTTCATAGCAAAAGCAGTTCGAAGGCTAGCTGGCTTAACTTTAGGCTCTGTTTGTGGTTTATAAAGCAAACAACAGTAACAAAACAAACAAACTATTCACTCCGCAGAAAAGTCGCCATTTTGTTATCGAGAAAAATAGTGTCTATTCAGAGCTGCTAGTCCCACTAAGATGTGTAGCTATCTTAGAAAAAAACAAATTAAAGTTACTTGTGTCTTCCTTTATGAGAGATAGATGAGAGAGAAGCAGAGAGTACCAACCTCAGTCTTTCACTAGTCTCCTTGCTCGTTTCCTCTCTCCCTTGATAGAGCTTTCGCCACTCCTTTCTCACTTGTCCCACTTCAAAGAACACTTGTAGAGTCAAGGCAACAAAATACCATCAAAGCATAGAGATCTATAACCATAAATAATGTAGGATCATATGTACATTAACCATATAAATGCATATACAAATACAAGATTCAGAGATATACAAGTATAAGGAGGAAAACTCAAATAGCTTTATTGATAGAAGCAGTAGAAGAGAGGATTACAACCAAGCTGTCTGATCCATCATCCTTCCAGCATGAAAGCCCTCTTCACCTAATATAAATCAAGATCACCCAATAATGTCTTCAAAAAGAAACCAACATCACTTCCTTGCAAATTACAAAATTCCAGCCCCTGGATCTCTAGGATGAGGGATCCATATATATATGTTTGCAGGAGAGTGAGTCAGCTTCTGGGATTTTTATTAGTTTCATTTCGCTGATAGTTCTTATTTCCACTTGGAGATTTCATGATCTCTTACTCATCCCTGGGCGAATTCAGAGAGGCAAGTGTCATATGAGCAGTTTCTAGAAAATTCTTTGAGTTTCCACCTAGAAAATTGCTTCTACCATTTGTCTGCTCTCGCTCATCACACCCTATAGAAGGGATTTTTAGTATGCATCGCACCCATCGTGTGTAATAGGTGAGATGCATCGCACCCTTAGCATGGAGCAGTCTGTATGGTCCAGTTTTGACCAGTTCTGAGCAGTTTTTCAAGGAGAACTTCTAGGAAATGATGTAATCAACTGACCTTGTTCATGAAACAACACTTTTAGGGGTTTAGAAGCCCTTGGTTTATGGACATATGTGATTGGGGTTGCAATGCCCAAATATGTCTATAACATGGACCCTATGTTAGAATGGGCGGACCCACCTATGGTTTTGTGCATGATTTTTGCACATGTTTTTGGATGCGATGGTTTTTGGTCCATGGTATTGGACGTGATGGTTTTCAATCCATGGTATTGGATGCTTTGACATGTATAAATATGTATTATAAAATTGAAAGGAACATAATGAAAAATCAAGCTAGTAGTCCTGGTTTTGGGATCCAGGGGAAAGTCGCTGTGTATATGTGTTTTATGTGTTATGCTCTCGCATTTCTTATTTTCTATGTTTTATAATTCATATGAAGGTAATTTCTGTACGGGGTTAAAACCTACATTTGGTATCAGAGCAGTTTTGGCTTCAAGGGGACACCTTTGTTGTTGAGGGGTTTCACTCGGGCCTATGGTAGACCCTGTTCAGTGGGAGATCTATGAGATCGATTCTGGTGGTGAAAGAAGATGGTGAGCAGTGGAAAGATAGAGATCGAGAAATCTAATGGTCAGAGTTTTGAGTTGTGGAAACTCAAGATGGAGGATCTGTTGGTGGATAAAGATCAGAGGATCGTGGTAGATTAGGGTACTAAACCAACGGGAGTGTCCGATGAAAAATGGAAGAAGTTAGATCAGAAGGCAAAGAGCACAATACGATTGTGTGTCTCAGATTCAGTATTGTTGAATGTATCAGGGGAAGCTACGGTGAAGGCTTTGTGGGACAAGTTAGGGACTTTGTACCAATCTAAGTCTCTGGTGAATAAATTGTTCCTGTGGAAAAAGCTCTATAACCTAAGGATGAAAGATGGAGACTCGGTGACAGAGCATCTAAATGCATTTAATATTATGGTAAGTCAGTTAGCATCTGTTGATATTAAAATTTCAGATGAAGATAAGTGCATTAGTTTGTTGTGTTTACTACTAGATTCGTGGGATAGTCTGGTTATTGCAATAGGTAGCAATGCAACTGCCTTGTAGCTTGATGAAATAGTCTCATCCTTGTTGACGGAGGAGATGAGATGGAAAAATATGGAGAGCCATAATGGTGATGCCTTTCCTGCACAAGGACAGTCCTAGAACAGAAACAAAAATAAGTCATCAAGTGGGAGATCTAAATCTAGAGGGAGATCTAAATCTCCAGGAAAACCTGTAAAGGCGGTGTACTAGAAATGAGGAAAGTAAGGGCACTACAAAAGGGACTGTAAATCTAAAGCTCCTCCTAAAGGAAAGGGATCTGATGATGCTCCTTCTGTAGAGGCGAAAACCACCTTAGATGAAGGTGGGGATGTGTACTTGGCTTCTTCAAGTACACATGTAGATCATGAGGCATGGTTGATTGACTCGGGTGCATCCTTTCACTTCACTCTCGATAGAAAGTGGTTCTGCAATTATGAGAAATATGATGGTGGTGATGTCTTCTTAGGGGATGATAGGAAGGGTAGAATCATTGGTCGCGAAAAAGTAAAGTTGAAGTTGCAAGGTGGAAGGGTTAGAACACTTTCGAGTGTTCTGCATATTCCTGCATTGGCTAGAAATCTGATTTCTGTAAGCAAGCTGGATGATGCAGGTGTAAAAAAAGTGTTCGAGAAGGATACCTGCAAAATGGTTAGGGGAGCACTGGTATTGATGCGGGTAATTCGAGTTGGAACTCTGTACAAGCTGCAAGGTAGCACTATTATTGATGGATGCAACAGTTCTATGGTTCCTGAAAGTGGAGCAGAAAATCTAGTGGTCTCTGGAGAGAAGTCCATGTTGTGGGATTAAAGGCTTGGACATATTGGAGAGAAGGGCCTTCAAATACTTCATGGTAAAGGTATGGTAGAAGGTATGAGTAATCTCTCTCTGGGTTTTGATTTCTGTGAAAATTGTGTATATGGCATGTAGAATCGGGTGAGTTTCCCCTCTGGTAGTAAGAGGGCAAAACAGATATTAGAACTTGTGCACAGTGATGTGTTTGGACTTATGAAGGTTTCATCACTAGGTAAGTCTTTGTACTATGTATCATTTATAGATGGCTTCTCAAGGAATACATGGATATATTTCCTTAAGAAGAAATCTGAAGCCTTTGACAGGTTTAAAGAATTTAAGGCTCTCGTGGAAAATCAGATAGAGAAGAAGATAAAGGTGCTGAGGACAGAAAAGGTTGGAGAGTTTTGCAGCAAGGAATTTGAAGAACTCTGTAAGAAGTGTGGTATAATACGACAGAAGACTACTCCTTATACACCTTAGCAAAATGGAGTTGTAGAAAGAATGAATAAGTAAAGGGCAAGAAGTATGCTCAGTGGTGCTGGGTTAGGACAGGAATTCTGGGAAAAGGCGGTGGATACTGCATGTTACCTGGTCAACAAGTCACCTTCATCAGCGTTGGAGGATAAGACTCCACAAGAGGTATGGACTGGGAAGAAACCATCTCTTTCACATCTGAGGGTATTTGGATGTGATGCATATGTACATGTTCCAAAGGAGAAACGAACCAAGTTGGATAGTAAATCTGAAAAGTGCATCTTTATTGGGTATAAGGATGGTTTAAAGGGTTATAAGATTTGGAACCCAGTCACATGGAAGGTTGTGTACAACCAAGATGTGGTCTTCAGAGAGGTAAAACATGTTATTAAACATGAAGTCCAACCAAAGGAACCTGAGAAGATAGAGTTTGAGCTTAAGGAGGAAGAATCAGACTCTATAGCAGATGAGGAATCAAAAGATGAAGATCCATAAACTCTAGGTGTGAGAAGATCAGTTCGAGGAAGAAGGCAGCCAGAAAGGTATAGCCCATCTGCTTTTTGTTCAAATTTTGGTTTATCTCTTACTGACGATGATCCCAGAACTGTGAAGGAAGCAGTAGATTCAAAGGATGGAAAACTCTGGAAAGAGGCCATGGTTGATGAAATGGCATCTTTGCACAAAAATGAGGCTTGGGATCTGGTGGAGTTGCCATCTAGAAGGAAACCCATTGGCAGAAAATGGGTTTTCAAGAAGAAGACAAATGCAGAAGGAAAGGTGGAGAAATACAAAGCTCGGTTCATAGCAAAAGGTTATTCCCAGGTGCCGGGAATTAACTTTGGTGATATTTTTTCTCCTGTTGCCAAGGTAACTTCTATTAAATTACTTTTATCTGTTGCTGCTGCTTTTGATTTTGAGGTAGAACAGATGGATGTGAAGACAAAATTTCTTCATGGGGATCTGGAAGAGAAATATATATGAAGCAACCTGAAGGCTTTGCGGTGAAGGGTAAGAAAAAACTACTATGGAAGTTAAAGAAGTCTCTGTATGGGTTAAAATAGTCACCAAGGATGTGGTATCAGAAATTTGATACATTTATACGGGGACTTGGCTTCACCAGAAGCAAAGTAGATCATTATGTGTATTTTAAATTAATTGGTGACCGTGTTATTTATCTGGTCTTGTATGTGGATGATATGTTGCTGGTTGGAAATGACAAAGAAATTATCCAGGATTTGAAGACCCAATTGTCCTCCAAATTCGACATGAAAGATCTTGGTGCTGCAAACTATATTTTGGGCATGGAAATTAAAAGAGATCAGGCAAAGAGGAAGCTCTGGTTAAACTAGAGGAAGTATGTCGAGAAAATACTGCAGAGGTTTAATATGCAGGATAGTAAACCGGTGAAGGTTCATATTCCTGTAGGTGTGAGGTTATCTGCTGAACAGTGTCCCAAGGCACAAGAAGAGGAAGAGGACATGTCTCAGACATTGCACATGCAGTGGGAGTATTGAGCAGGTTTATGTCAAAACAAGGGAAGGAGCACCGGATAACAGTGAAGCGGGTTTTCAGGTATCTGTGTGGCACTAATGATTATGGTTTGTGCTACCAAGGAAGATCAAGATTGGACAGAATGTTGGATATTCGTGGCTTTGTTGATGCAGACTGGGCTGGAGATCTGGATCAGAGAAGATCTACAAGTGGGTATGTGTTTAACCTATTTGGAGGTGTAGTTATTTGGATGATTAAGAAACAATCTCTAGTGGCACTATCAACTACAGAGGTAGAATACATGGCAGCCACTCATGCAAGCAAGGAAGCAGTTTGGTTGTAGAGATTGTGTTCAAGTATGGGGTTAGTATAGGGAGATATAAGGATAGACTGTGACAGCCAAAGTGAAATTTTCTTGGCAAAGAACCCCACATATCATTCAAAGACAAAGCACATTAATGTTCAGTATCACTTTGTGAGGGATATGATAGAAGACAAAAAGATGTTGCTGGTAAAGGTGGACACTCTGAAGAATACTGCAGATGCATTGACAAAATCTATGAGCTCTGAGAAGTACTCTTGGTGTAGAGAGACAATGGGCATTTCAAGGCTGGAAAAATGACTAAGCTCTCTTGTGACCCCCTGTGGAAATAAAACAACAAGTGGGAGAATGTTGGGTTGTGTTATATTCTTTCCACGACTAGCCCACGTAGTTAACCGAGGGGTTAGAGGAGAGACGGAGCCCCCCTTCGTTGCGTCGATTGTATAGTTTGCGGGGGGGGGGTCAAGGGGGTTTGAGGCATACCCATAACCCAAATTTATGGGGTTTGGGGCAGTGCCCCAGAAAATTTTGGTTTTGGACCCTATGTAAGGATGGGTGAACCCACCTATGGTTTTGTGCATGATTTTCGCACATGTTTTTTGACGCGATGGTTTTCGGTCCATGGTATTGGACGCGATGGTTTTCGGTCCATGGAATTGGATGCTTCGGCATGTATAAATATGTATTATAACATTGAAAGGAACATAATGAAAAATCAAGCTAGTAGTCTCGTTTTGGGATCCAGGGGAAAATCTCTGTGTATATTCGTTTTATGTGTTATGCTCTCGCATTGTTTATTTTCTGTGTTTTAGAATTCGTATGCAGATAATTTATGTACGGGGTCAAACCTACCTTCCAATTGTGATTTGCAATTGTAGGCTGGACCCAAAATATATATATTATATTTAAAAGCCCGACGGGTCCGCGGAGCAATGGGTGTTAGTTCAATCACCAATTGCAATTTGCGATAAATTTTCTGGACTCGATAGTCTATACATTATGTTTTATAACTCCGGTGTGTCTGTTATATCATGGTTTTGTAAAGGATTGGGTTAATACACCATTGGAAAGGGCTGATTGAAATTTGCAATGGGAAGTCAGAAGGCTGTTGAAAAGGCAGATCCGATTGATTTATTAAATAGAGTTAATTCCTTTTAGTTCCGCTTGGCGTGTTTTGTGTTTCTTTCACTTTGTAAGCAGAAAAATCAGTGTTAAAGCCGAATTTGAAGAAAAGGCAATTGGTCGGGTTTCTTGGTGTTTTGGCCAATTAAAATGCATCTGATATATGTGTAAGCCCGGGTTTATACAAATCAAACACAATTCATTATGGTAAAAGCAGATTAATTGTTATTAAAGTGTTTACAGAGGAACTCGACAGCAGATTAACAAAGAAAACTAGCAGTTATCATCCTCTTCCAAATTCATTTATGTTCCTATTATTTCATGTTCCTTGAGGTGTCTTTTACCCTCTGTAAAATCCTGTAATATTTTTTAATTTAGACAGTTAGAGAAACAATTTTAGTAGTTTGACAGTTTCAGAGATCAACAACTGTTTCACAATGTATAAGAAGAGGAAAATTTATAGAGAAAGGGTTGGTGTTTCGAACTTTGGAGAACCTAGAGACTAGGCCACTGTATTCCTGATATAATTGCTGATTAATGAAAGAATCAGAAGTTTCCGTGAATTTTCGGGTATAATTTTGTAACCCTCTTTGTTATGTGTCATCTTATGTTTTCTTCTTTCAAGTATAGTAATGAAGTTGCAGGTCTTTATTTGCTTATGTAGATAAAGTTAAAATTCCTTAAAGAGCACTCCTATACTTGAAGTTTCCACCTTCTTTTCTAAGTTATAGATAATAGTTTCTGTGAAAGATCAACATATTATCTTTAACTTCTCCAAGAGTCACAGATAGTAGTTTTTGTGTTGAGCAGCATATTGTCTATGATTCAGTTCTCATTTTCATAATTCTTCTAAGTGACAGATAATAGTTTCTATGAAAGATCATCATATTATCTTTAACTTTTCCTTCAAGCTTTCTTCATTCATCATTTATATCTAGCAACAAATGGCATTCTTAGATGTTCTGGTCATAAATGTATTAAGGATTAAAGACCAAGTCTCCCGGTCCTTCATTTGAGAACACAACATATATCTAAGTGACAAACAAGTGATAGTAAATAATATTTGTTAATGTCTTAAGCACAATTTCTCTATAGCCAGGAAATCAGTTTCTTAAGGTACAACATTAATTGGCGTCGTTGCCGGGGAGAGAAGACAAGAACACTTTTCCATGAGTTTTTAAGAATTTCCTCTGGTTGTTCAGTGAGGAGGAAATACTTGGTTGTTTCGAATAAAAGCAATAAAAGGCGACTCCATTGTAACAAAGACCACAGCCTGCAAAGCAATAGAATAAGAACACTTTTTCTTGGGTTCATTAAGTTTGAAGCTGATTCTTGAGAGTGACAAGTTTTAGCAGTTGGTTGTACATTCACACCTGTGATTTTCACTTACAATGTTGATTGACGACTCCACTACACTTTGAAGTTTTCTTTTCTGGGTTTTAATGGCTCTCCCTGCATTCTTAGTCCATAAATATGATCCATTTGATTTTACTGGGATAACTGGATATCCTCATGATATGCATGCATTTTCTATGTGGAATGAGTATCTTCCAAAATTCAGTAGAAAGGAATATGAAGATCCAGCTTAGCATCTCCAAGAGTTTCATGAATGTATGGAGCAGCATGGCATCATTCATGAAGATGTGAAGATGAAGTTTTTTTTGTTTTCTTTGGACCAAGAAGCTAGGGCTTGGTTCAGGTCTCTGCCTCATTCAAGCATTTCATCTTTGAAATATTTCCATTCAGTATTCAATTCTTCTTGTAGAGTTTATTATCCACACAAGTTTCTTTTTGAAAATTGTTGTGAATATTATGATTTTAAAGAAACTTTAAACGCTCATGATAATCTTGTGGAAGAAACTGATGATCTTGTTGATAATATATCAAGCATTTAGAAAGATTATAGCCATATTAACTATGAGCAAGTCTCTGAAAGCGAGGAGCTATCATTTTCACAAAATGATGCAGATAATTTTATAAATCATGCCTCTTTAATAATGTCCCAAGTAGAGAATTGGTTGACTATGTGCCAAGCAGGTCGAGCATCATTTTCTCAAAATGATGTGGAGAAGTTTAGAAAACATTTCTCTCCAACAATATCCCAAGCAGAGAATTGGTCAACTCTGTTCCAAGCAAATCAAGAGAGTATTCAAATGGAGGAAAGTTCAAACATGCATCAAGAGTCTCTACTCAACAGTCAAGAAGAGGAAGAAATGATTGTGTTGCAAATAAATCCCCAGAGTTCTTATTTTGTTAAATTTGATGATCCTTCTATATATAACGAAAATGTTTTAAATGGGGAACAATACAGATTTCGTCAAGTGCATTAGTTGGGTGTTGAACCTACAGGAAGAAACCAACAAGTGGAATATGTTGGACAACAATATATTGAGCCATCTATCATAGAAAAAGAGGCTATCTCATGTAAAAAGGAAGCTGATAAAGAGATTGTATATCAGTGCATTGAAGAACAAAATGATGCCCATGGATCAGAGGTAAATAATCTATTTGAAGTTGATCATATGTCGTATAATAATGTGAAAAAATTTCTTTCTCTTCCTGAAGTTAGAATTACAAATTTTTTTCAATCAAAGCTCAAAGATGAAAAGTGGAGACATGAAAGTGACATAGATCATTTTCTTAAAGATGTTGCTGATTTTTCTGTTAAGCATATTATCCCAACAGAAGGTCTATTTGGGCAAGAACCTTCATACATAGAGAATTTATTTTTTGGAGCTGATCAGGACCATATTTTTTCTTATACTTTTGAAGATCCTGTGGCAGATTACATGGAAGAATTTATCAGCAGTCTACACATATCATTTTGTGGATATACTTCTAATTTTTGCTGTGAGCTGCCTTTATGCATAGTTTATTTTTCATTCAGGATGAATTGTATTTTAAAAATTCACTGGCAGAATGGTTCAAGATTATGCACTCAAATGCTAATCTGGTATCATTGGAAGATTGACTTCACCTGATTGAGGTCAGTCATGTACATATGTAGGGACTTGTACATAAATAAGCTCAGGTGTTGAGAATTTGGTTTCCAGTTGCAGTTCTTTAGTTTAATCATTAGTTGATGAATAAAGGTGACTTTCCTAGTTGGAAATTGGTTTGAAGAGGTTTTAGACTTCAAGATTGTCAGGTTCCAGTTTGTCAAATTGAAGCGTTTTCACAGTTTTGGACTCCATGCCCAACTCAGGCTACTGATCTACGATTATAAATATTTTGCTAATCAAAGCGCAAGCATCCTATCACTGGAGAGATCAGCATGGGTTCACTATACAAAATTTTCACACAGCTAAGTTTGGCGAAGCAATATATGATTCCATGCCCAATGGATAAGGCACTAATCTACGGTTCTTAGTGCTTCTGCGGCAAAAGCACTATCCCCTGGTGGAGCCAGATGTTGTAACATGTATTTTTTGTTGCCTTTAATATTCATGTTTCATTCAAAAATCACTTGAAAATATCTTAAAAAGAGATAAAAGCAAGATGAAGAAGTGACATAGCAAAATCGCTAAAAGAATTGTAAAAGAATCGGCCCCGGAGTAGCCAAAGTTGCTATACAAACAAAACAAGTCATTATATAAATGGTTATATGGAGCTAGACTCGATATATATATATATATATATATATATATATATATATATATATATATATATATATATATATATATATATATATATATATATATATATATATATATATATATATATATATATATAGATATATATATATATATATATAGATATATAGATATATATAAGTGCATATCGAAACGAGAAAGAAATAAAGAAATATATTGGATTTACGAAGGAAACAAGTGTTAAAGTGTTAACACCGGACCCAAAATATATATGTTTCGTTTAAAAGTTTGGCGGGTCTGCAATGATTATGGATGATTGGTTCCGCTGACAAGCACCAATTGCGATCTGCGATAAGGGCCCGACCTGATAGTTGATATATAATGTGTTTAATAGCTCCGGCGGGTCCGCTATATCAAAAGCCCTTCATATATATTTTGTTTACGCAGTTTTATATGTATTTATATTATAAAGGATTATAATAGAAAAGCCGGACCCGAAGCGTATACATATTATGATTTATAAACCCCGGCGGGTCCGCGATCATCGCATAACACTTAATATATATGTATATGGCTATGCCGATTGCGATTTGCGATTGCGGGCTGGACCCGAAATATATATATTATATTTAAAAGCCCGACGGGTCCGCGGAGCAATGGGTGTTAGTTCAATCACCGATTGCGATTTGCGATAAATTTTCCAGACCCGATAGTCTATACATTATGTTTTATAACTCCAACGCATCCGTTATATCGCAGTTTTGTAAAGGATTGGGTTAATACACCATTGTAAAGGGCCGGATTGCGATTTGCGATGGGAAGTCAGAAAGCTGTTGAAAAGGTGGATCCGATTGATTTATTAAACAAAGTTAATTCCTTTCAGTTCCGCTTGGCGTGTTTTGTGTTTCTTTCGCTGTGTAAGTGGAAAAATCAGTGTTAAAGCTGAATTTGAAGAAAAAGCAATTGGTCGGGGTCCTTGGTGTTTTGGCCAGTTAAAAAGCATCCAATATATGCATAAGTCCAGGTTTATACAAATCAAACACAACTCATTATGGTAAAAGCGGATTAATTATTATTAAAGTGTTTACAGAGGAACTCGACAACATATTAACAAAGCAAGCCAATAGTTATCATCCTCTTCCAAATTCAGTTATGTTCTTGTTATTTCATGTTCTTTGAGGTATCTTTTACCCTCTGTAAAATCCTGTAATATTTTTTAATTCGGATAGTTAGAGAAATAGTTTCAGTAGTTTGACAATTTCAGAGATCAGCAACTGTTTCACAATGTATAAGAAGAGTAAAGTTTACAAAGAAAGGTTTGGTGGTTCGAACTTTGGAGAACCTAGAGACTAGGCCACTATATTCCTGATATAATTGTTGATTAATGAAAGAATTAAAAGTTTCCATGAATTGTCGGGTATAATTTGTAACCCACTCTATTATGTGTCATCTTATGTTTTCTTCTTTCAAGTATAGTAATGAAGCTACAAGTCTTTATTTTCTTATGTGGATAAAGTTAAAATTCCTTAAAGAGTGCTCCTATACTTGAAGTTTCCACCTTTCTTTCTAAGTTATAGATAATAGTTTCTATGAAAGATCAACATATTATCTTTAACTTCTCCAAGAGTCACAGATAGTAGTTTTTGTGTTGAGCAACATATTGTCTATGATTCAGTTCTCATTTTCATAATTCTTCTAAGTGACGGATAATAGTTTCTATGAAAGATCAACATATTATCTTTAACTTTTCCTTCAAGCTTTCTTCATTCATCATTTATATCTAGCAACAAATGGCATTCTTAGATGTTTTGTTCATACATGTATTAAGGGTTAAAGACCAAGTCTCCAAGTCCTTCATTTGAGAATACAACATATATCTAAGTGACAAACAAGTGATAGTAAATAATATTTATTAATGTCTTAAGCACAATTTCTCTACAACCAGGAAATTGCTTTCTTAAGGTACAACACTTCCTATCTCTCCCTTTATCTCCTACCTCCCTCTCTCTTCCCCCATCACTCTCTCTCTTTTCCCTCCAATCCACTCTCTTCCCCCATCACTCTCCTCTCTCTCAAGTCTTGACTCTCTCTCTCTTTCTCTCTCTTCCCTCCAATCCTCTCTCTCTCTCTCCCTTCCCTCCAATCCTCTCTCTCTCTCTTTTCCTTCAAATCCTCTTCCTCTCTCTCTCTCTCTCTCTTTTACCTCCAATCCTCTCTCTCTCTCTCTCTCTCTCTCTCTCTCTTCCCTCCTATCCTCTCTCTCTCACTCTCTCTCTCTCTCTCTCTCTCTCTCTTCCCTCCAATCCTCTCTCTTCCCCCATCAATCTCTCTCTCTCTCTCCAACTATGCTACTATATCCCTCCCTCTCTCCTTCTCCCCCCCCTCTATCTCTACTTATTTGTCTCTTTATCTCACCCCTAAACATACTCTCTCTCTCTCCATCTCTCCCTTGTCACTCCCTATCTCTCCACTTCTCACTCTCTATGTCTTTCTTCTTCACTCCCTCTCTCCTCCTCTCTTGCAATTCCTCTCTCTCCCTTTCTCTCCTACCTTCCTCTCTCTTCCCTCATCTCTCTCTCTCTCTACCCTCCAATCCTCTCACTGTCTCCCTCCTTCTCTCTCTCCCCCTCCATCTTTGTGTCTCCCTCTCCCTCTCTTTCCCTTCTCTACATCTCTCACTCATCTCCCTCTCTCTCTCTCTCTCTCTCTCTCTCTCTCTCTCTCTTCATTCATCCTCTCCCCTATACTTACGTTTATCTCCATCTCTCCCTTGTCACTCCCCCTATCTCTCCACCTCTATCACTCTATGTCTTTGTTCTTCCCTCCCATATATATCTAGAGTAAATATATATCATGATATATTAATATATATTATAATATAGCAAATTTAATATTGTATTAATCCAAAGTTATTAAATTTAATAATATTAATATGAGTAGTAGTAATAATAATAATATTTTAATATTAGCATTAGGGTTAATAATGTTTTTTTTTGTATGGTATTAATAATAATTTGGTCCATAGGGGTCACCTAAACAAAACTTGTTTTTTGAGTGTTATTAAGTTTAAAGAGGTTTGTGGAGTAAATATAAAAAGAGGTTTTATTTATTTACCATGCCTCTTGTTTATTTATATTTATATTTATTTATCATATCTCTTTTATTTACCATGGTATTTGGCCCATAGGCTTGGTATATAATTAGACGTTGATTTCTAATCTTGTTTTATATGTTTTTATTTATTTATCATACCTGTTTATACCTCTTTTATATTTATTTATCTATCATACCTCTTTTATAAATATGGTATTTGGCCCATGGTATTAATAACTATTTGTACCATGGTATTTGTCTCATAGGCTTCACCCAAATAAAACATATTTTTTGAGTTTTCGTAAATATAAAGATGTTTATGGAATAAATATAAAAGGAGTTTTATTTATTTACGGTACCTCTAGTTTATTTATATTTTTATTTATTTACCACACCTCTGGAGTAAATATAAAAAAAGTTGTATTTATTTACCATACCTCTAGTTTATTTATATTTTTATTTATTTACCATGCATCAAAATTTGAGTGTTCGTAAACCGCTTTATATTTTAAATTTATATTGTGTTTATACATACTAATAATTAGATTGGTTTTTAAATAGGGATGACATTACATAAAAAATGTTAAATGTTAAACATTACATTTATTAAACATTACATTTAGGTTTACGTTTTTATGTGAGATCTACCACCATACTAGGCTATAGAGAGCCTCGGCGCAATAAACTAATTAAATTGTAAATTTATTATTATTATTATTATTATTACTACTACTACTACTATTGACTTCCCACTGCAAGGTGCTTCAAGAACTCGATCAATGGAGGTAACCCTTGGGGAAAAAAAGGATATTTCTAATCACACACCCATCAAGATCTGTACCCCAACAAGCACTATATAAGCCATGGTCCAGGATATTGTGACAAAGGCTAAATTATTATGACACTTGCAAATAGAAACATTTTTTTAGATTTTTTATTTTTATATAATTTTTATATATCACAATTCAATTTAAAACCTAATAAAAATAGTCATCAACCCATTAGGAAAAAAATTACATTGAAAAAAAAATAGTTTAATATTTATTTTTTTTCAAAACTTTAATAAAATTTTTAATAAAATTATATTTAAAACAATTTTAAAATACATATTCTTGCTTGGAATTGGACCAAAAAACTTGTGAAAGACAAATCACCTCAACTAACCATTAGACACACTCTCAAGGCTAGCATAAAGATCTTAATATATAAATAGTATTTATTACAATAACATGGGTTAATACCACTGATTATCAATACCACATGCCCAAATCCTATTAATTAATCAATTTAATTAAAAGGGAAAAAAATTAACACAAGTACCTCAATGGAGATAAATCCCTGCTTTTGACTTGTATATGTTGTTAAAAATATCTCACCTAATAATTATTGATAGCTAAATTAAAATTATAGAAGCCTTACTAGAGACAAGTTGATGAACATAAATAATAATAATGATGATAATTTAAAATAAAGTTAAAATTTAATTAATTTTTAATTTTTTTTTTAATCTTATTAATATAAAATACATCATAATTGGCTGGGATTATATGAGACAGGTCCTGGGAGCATTTGGTTTCCACAAAGATAGCATCAAGTGGATCATGGCAATGATGTCGGGAGCTTTTTCTCCATCCTCGTGAATGGTTCCCGTTTGCAACCCTTTAATATTTTCAGGGGTATCAGGCAAGGGGATCCTATCTCTCCCTTCCTCTTTGTCATTATGGCCAAAGGGCTAAGCCGCTTCATCTCTATTGCCTTGCATGTTAATAAGCTCAAAGGTCTCCAACCCCATGCCTCTACTCCCCCCTCCACGCACCAACAATTTGTGGATGACACCCTTCTTATGGGGCTCCCAACGATCAAAGAAGCTTCCTCTTTCATGTCCATTCTTTCTGACTTCTCTGTTGCCTCTGGAACCATTATCAACCCCAAGAAATCCATGTTGTTCTTCTTTAACACCCCGTTGCCTATTCGCAGGAACATTGCTAGACTCCTAGTCATCCCCATAATCACCCTCCCCTCCATTTACGTTGGAGTACCCCTTACAGACAGACCACTCTACCGAGCCACCTAGGAGGACCTGATCAATAAGTTGGAGAAAAGAATTGCCAATTGGACCTTCAGATCTCTCAATCTGGTAGGTCGCCTTGTCTTGGTCAAATTTGTTTTACATGCCATCCCACTCTACTTGTACTCGGCTCTTGGCAGCCCCAAAAGTGATTTCAAACAAAATCAGAAACCTGCAGAGGAATAGACGGTGGCCTTTGTCTCAGAGACATAGACCTCCTAGGAAAGGCCCTAGGAGCAAAAAACTTATGGAGATGGATTTCAAACCCCAACTCCCCTTGGGGAATACTATGGAAAGCTAAGTATACCCTGTCCCTCTCGCACAAGAAATTATTAGGCTAAATGGAAGTATCAAAGGTTCAGTCATCTAAAACCAAGCGTGGGAGAACAAGGATATCATTCAAAATCATAGTTTCTGGGAAATAGGATACATAAAGACTCCACATAACTATAAGGTGTATTTTCCCTCACTCGGGTTGACAGTAGTGGAAGAGATGTCAAATTTGATAAGCATAAGTTTATGAGATTATCTCTAGAGTGAGAGTTGAGTATCCCACCAGAGAAGGAGCTTCCAGCTTCAAAGGAGGAGCCTCAAACAAAGTTTCTGGATGATGTGGAGCAGCCACATGTGGAGGAGAAGACATGAGGTCGAGTGGAGGAACTCACTAAACCATAATCTTCTAGAGAGGGGAGGAAGAGAACCAGAGAAGCTAACAGATTGGTGCAAGATGCACAGGAGCATGTGGGAGCTCCTACATCTTTGTGCAGGAAGAGGAGGTCACCAGAAACATACATTGGGTATATGTCTCTCATGACAAAAATCTTTGAGTAAGAGCCTTCTTCATTTGAGGAAGAAGTTTCTCAACCAGTGTGGGTTGATGCCATGGTGGAGGAGTATAACTCCATCATGAAGAACAATGTATGGGAGGTGGTGTTCAGACCAGAGAACAATTTAGTGGTTGGTTCTAGATGGATTTACAAAGTGAAACATGCAGATGGGAGCATCGAGAAGTACAAGGCCAAATTTATGGATAAAGGCTTCTCACAGATAGAGGGAGTTGACTATGAGTAGACATTTTCCCCTGTGACAAGATATTCCTCAATAAGAACCATTCTACCATTAGTTATGCAGATGGGGTGGAAGATCCATCAGATGGATGTGTTGGGATGGGGTCCCTTGGGTCAATTTTGGGGAAAAAGCTAAATTTTTGATGTAAAGTCTCCACAAATTGTGGTCGCGGAGCACATAGATAGTTAAAGAGTCAAAAAGGTTTTTACCCTTCTTTATTTAAGTTAATTCGGCTTTTTGAAGATCTGCCCATGGTCCGCGAACCATGGGATTATATAAATAGGTGTGTCTTAGAGATTCTAAGGCATAATAGAAGAATAGAAGTGGTCTATGGGTTTGTAAGGCTTAGTTGTCTGTTAAAGTCATCAAACACTTAAAAAGATCTGAATAAATACTAGGTTAAGGATAATCTATGATGCGCGTAAGTAGTTAGTTCACCTGTTTAGGGTCCGCAAAATCCAGTCGAGGACCTTCACGGAGGTCTAGAGGCTAACTAAAGGAAGTTACATAAGGGCTTATCGATCTACGGGAAGGCAGATTTAGGGAACAAAAGGACATCACGCTGATCTCTGGGTGTGAAAACTTGGTTCCAGCATTCCCCCATATTGCTTCAGGTGAGACTTCAGTCTGCGCTCCTGCGGATTAATGCCGAAAGGGCCAGTAGTGTAGGGATTTGTTTGGTGCAACTAACTCTAAACTTGGGTCAGGATCCACTATGCCAACAAATGGTTCCGCTGCCGGGACTTGTGATCTGCATAAATAGATGTGTGATGTCGCATCATTGGAATTCGATAAAGAAGGAAATTGAGAAGTGGTTGGATAGAAAGAACCATGAATTCGCGACGCAAGAAAATAGAAATCCACACCTGATGAAAGAATAGTGGTTGGACAGATATTTATACATAGAAATACATGAAATTTTCTTCTGCACCTTCCCAATTGAACTAGATGAGTGGATCACTAAATTGGCAGACGAGCAAGGAAGGTGGAGGCTTGGTAGTCTAATAGTGTGGACCTCAGAGCTAGTGTTGATCTGGATTTAAATAGGAACGCAAAAAATTATAGAGATAAACATAAATACAGAGATGCCAAAGAAATATTACATTTCATTAATGTAAAATATTGAAATATGCTTACAAACAGAAATGGAAATAAACTAGCTCGGGCAATGGTAGCTTATCTCTGAGGAGAGATGTGGTAGCTACATGTCTCTGAATTGTCTTACAATGAGGCTTGAAGGCCTATTTATTATTGAGAAACAATGGAAAACCATAAACATCAAAAAACCTAACCCTAGGAGATGAAGCGCCAAACTATGGGCCCCATTTTGGGTAAATTGGTACATCAACTTCCTGGGGTCATAACTTTGGCATATGATCTCCGTTTGACGTGCACAATACCTCGTTAGAAATATCTATCTGAGGAATACAACTTTGGGATAAGAAAAATTAGTACATGCACCCATGTTTCTCCCAGTTTTCCCAAAAAGTCGTTTAGGGCCTCAAAACGGCTTTGGAAGTTTAGGACCCGAAAAAACTGTTAAAAATAGTAAATTGTGGTACAATTAAGGAAACTGAAAAACTGAAAGAAACAATGGTGGGGGTCCAAGTGGAATTGGCAAGTGGCCACCAATATCCACCTGGATCATTCCTCCCCCCTAGGAAGCAATGGTCCCCATTTCATTGAGTTCCTCCATGAGATGAGGAAACTTCTGTTGAACTTGATCCCTGGTGAACCACTTGCCCCGGTGAAGGAGTTGGCATGCTTTGACAACTCGATACAGTTGGATCTTCTGCTGGCGAGTGTGCTTGATCTGCATTTCCATGATCTGATCAGTTGCAACTTGTTCCATGCAATCTGGATTTAACTATGTTGGTGTGAGCTATTATGCAATGTCGGGTGTGTTTAGTAATGGTGGGAAGTATAGCTAAAGGCGGTCCACATTGAACACTGGGTGCAGGCCAAGGAATGGGGGAATGCTGAGCTCAAATGCATTGTCTCCCACAGCCTTGGTAATGGTGTGAGTACCATATCGGAGTGGTCTGAGATTCTGATAGGCTTCGGTAAGGCATTGCTTTTGCAAATGCAACCAGACTTTGTCGACCACCTGAAACTTGTGTGGCACCTGATGTTGATCATGTTGTTTCTTGTACTTGGCATTTGATTTCTACATAATGTCATGGACCTACTGAAAGATATGTTGGATGTGGTCAATTAAGTTGTTTTCCTTATCTATTTTGGACTGGACATGAGCCAAATCTGCCTGAGTAGCTGCAAATGGCATGCCACATCAATGGGATAGTAGCTGGAATCCCAAGCCCACCTAAAAAGGGTTGTGGCCAGTTGAGTTGTGGAGAGCTCGGTTATAGCTGTGTTGAACATAAGGGAGGCTCTCATGCCATGTGCATCGATGCTTTGATTTTTACATGTGCAGAATTTGTATGATCATAGTGTTGAAAACCTCTGTCTGACCATCAGTTTGGGGATGGAAGGCTGTGGACTTAGTGAGCTTGGTGTCCAGCATCGACCAGAGACTGGACCAAAATGCACTAAGGAACCTGTTGTCCCTATACGAGATGATAGATTATGGGATCCCAAAGTGTA
This sequence comes from Pinus tabuliformis, assembly GCA_031772625.1. Lineage (NCBI taxonomy): Eukaryota > Viridiplantae > Streptophyta > Pinopsida > Pinales > Pinaceae > Pinus > Pinus tabuliformis. The sequence goes on along the minus strand of CM062807.1, from coordinate 367,555,301 downwards.
CCCACACTCGTTCAAAGGAGATTTTAGCAATGGCTTACGCTGTGATATTCTTCTTACAGGCCGCCATAATGGCCATCTTTGCGAATCTGTCAACGACCACAAAAACATAATCATTGCCATGCTTAGTAGAAGGAAGGCCCAACATATAATCCATGGAGATGGATTCTCAAGGTTGACTAGGGGTAGGCAGCAGAGTATAGAGGCCTTGCTTCTTGATGGTTGTTTCGGCAATAGCACTGTCAGTGTAGGATCTGATGTACTTCTCGACATCCTGTCAAAGATTCGGCCAATAGAAATACTTCTGTAGTACTGCCACCATTTTCTCAACCCCGAAATTCCCAGCAACCCGACTATAGTGTGCTTCCCAAATCATCTTGGCACGCTCGCTTGAAGGAACACAAAGGTGACCTAGGTGGCATAACAGGGCATCCTAAAGGTGAAAATCTGGAACATGTTGACCCTCCAAGAGCGTCTAGTATGTGTGGCCAAATTATGGGTCTCTTTTGTAGAGAAGTGGCCAATCAAAAGTTTCGTGCCCACAAGAGTTGAGCACGGTGGTTAACACCAAGATCGGTGGTCGGTTGAGGCAATCTGCAACATTATTGGTGTTTCCCTTCTTATACTTGATATTCAAATGGAACTGTTGAAGGTATATGGACCACTTCTGATGGCGATCATTTTGCAACTTCCCTTACATCTGTATGAACTGCAGGGGTTGGTGGTCTGTGTGGATGATTGTTTCCTCCCCCAAAATGTAATGCTTCCATTGTTGGCAGCCCTGCACAATGGAATACATCTCTTTGTCGTAAGTGGGATACTTTCAGGCTGTTTCTGAAAGTGTCTCACTATGATATTCCACTGGATGCCATTGTTGAGTAAGGATTGCCCCAATAGAATAGTCAGAGGCATCTGTCTCGACCTCAAATGGTTGTTACAAGTCTAGTAATGCGAGCACTGGTGCCAAGTAGAGGCGATGTTTCAACTCAGTGAATGCCTTCTATTGATATTCAAACCAAAATAATTTTTCTTTCGCTCCTCCCTTGGTGACTTGACTCAAGGGCCAAGTGATATGGGAGAATCCCAACACGAACCTGCTGTAGAAATTAGCAAGACCCAGAAAGTTGCGGAGCTCTATCAGAGTGGTTGGAGTTGGACAATCTTGAGTGAATTGGATATTGGTTGGATCCACATGCACCCCCTATTCATCAATAATGTATCCTAGATACTAAACTTGGGTCATGCCAAAAGTGCATTTCTCCAAATTTGCACATAGCTTGTGTTGCTGCAGTGTTTGGAGAACCTGTCGGATGTGATGGAGGCATTCTTCCCAACTCTTGCTGAATATCAGGATGTCATCCAAGTATACCACTACAAATGAGTTGGTGAATGGCTGCAAGATGTCATCCATCAACCTCATGTATGTTGTAGGAGCATTCGTCAACCCGAAAGGCATAACCAACCATTCGAAAAGGCCCTCCTCAGCTTTGAAGGAAGTCTTCCACACATCGGAGGGTTCGATTGGTACCTAGTGATATCCTAACTTCAAGTTGATATTGTTGAAAAAATTTTCCCCCTTTAGTTTGTCCAGAAGGTCATCAATTCGTGGGATCAGGTACCTATTATGGACAGTGATCTTGTTTTGCCCGATAGTCAATACCTAGTCTCCAAGTCCCATCCTTCTTATGTACCAACATGATAGGGCTCCCTCAGGGCGATGAACTCAGTTGGATGTGACATTTCTGCAACAGTTCCTGAATCTTCCTCTTGCTTTCCTCATTCTCCAGAACGAAGTGCCGATATATTGGTCCATTTGGCAGTGGTGCACCTTGGGTCAGATCAATGGAGTGCTTGACCTGGCAGTGCAGAGGCACCCCTGCAGGGGAGGTGAAGATGTCCTTGTACTCCTCCATGACCTTGTTCATCTATTTTTTTCATGCAGAGGGGGCATGTCTGGAGGTCATGGCCATTGTCCTCTTCTTTCCTTAAGGGCATATCATCAGGGAAACAAATTTCCCGTTTTGGAAATGAGCTTACTGCATTGTTTTGCAGTAACCAAAGAGATGGCGGTAGTAGGTGCTACCTTCGGTATCCTGTACAACTTGTTTCCCAAAGTAACAATAACAACATGAGGCCTAGACTCATACACAGCATGTCGCTTCCACAAGTATGGTTGGCCTAATAATACATCAAAAACATCAATGGGAGCAACGTCACATAATACCTCATCCATGAAGGGCTTTATGTTTTATGGAAGGCGACACTGCTGGCTCACGCGAAGATCCTATCCTTGGTGAAGCCACCCTATGGTGTACGGTTGTGGATGTGTTGTGGTCAGTAAGCCCTACCACTTCAAGACTTGCTGCTTCAAGACCTCTGCTGAAATGAGGTTCTTTTGACTCCCGCTGTCGAAAATGAACTGTAGCGGGGAACCCTTTACCCACATCTAGGAGTGGAAGAGGTGCTCTTCCTCCTCTGGATCTTCAAGTTCCTCCTTCTAGATCTTCGTGGTGGCAACGGTGGTGTTGGACTCCGCATCGAAAATCTTCTTCCCTTTATCATTCCCCTTATCGGGTTTTGACTCAGAGTCAGAACATGCATCTGATTCTGACGACTTTAGCTCGGCCACTAGTGACTGTTTGGCCCGACACTCACTTGTGTTGTGAGGGGAGCTCTTATGGAACTCACACCACTTCCCCGTGTCCTTCTTCGACTTCACGGTGTTGTTCTTTTCTTGCAGCTTTAGTGGGTTGTCCTAGGCCACCCCGCCTCGGCTTTGTCCTTTATTCAATGGTTTGGGGGTGCCTTTCCCTTGCTTCAGATTTGTAAATCCAAAGTCTCACTTCTTCTGTTTAAACTTTTGCTTGATCTTAACAACATATTGGTACGACGTGCTGAGCGAGGAGATGTCCAAGAACTCCATCTCATCTTGGATGTACCTGTGTAGGCAGCCGTAGTATTTGAGTACCAAATGCAGCTCAAAATCCTTGATACCCAACTTTGTGCAAAGGGTATGAAAAATATTGGTAAACTCTGGCACGTCTTGGCCCCTTCCCTACTACAGCATGGTCCAATTTATGTATTTATCCTCATATCTTTTGACAGGGTAGTACTGCTCCTTGATGGAATTCTGGAATGAATTCCAAGTGGGTGCAACTGAGAACAATGATGTCGTACTTTCATCCTTCTGCTCACAGTAGGTTTCCCACCAGTCCTTGACGTGGGGCGCGACTTTGAGAAGAGTGAAAGTAATCTTTTCCCGGCTGGAAAAATCAGGGCCAGAAAAATCATGGAAAGGTGGATATTGGTGGCCACCCACCAATTCCACTTGGACCCCCACCATTGTTTCTTTCAATTTTTTAGTTTCCTTAATTGTAGCACAATCCACTATTTTTAGCAGTTTTTTGGGTCCTGAACTTCTGGAGCCGTTTTGAGGCCCTAAATGACGTTTTTTGGAAAAACTAGGAGCAATAAGGGACCATAGATCAATGTTGTTGATCCAAAAGTTGTAGTTCTCAGATAGATCTTTCTAACGAGGTATTTTTCACGTCAAATGGAGATCGTATGCCAAAGTTATGACCCCCGGAAGTTGATGTACCAATTTACCCAAACGGGACCCACAGTTTGGCGCTTCATCTCCTAGGGTTAGGTTTTTGGATTTTTAGGGTTTTCCATTGTTTCTCAACAATAAATAGGCCTTCACACCTCATTTTAAGACAGTTCAGAGGCATGTAGCTACTACATCTCTCCTTAGAGATAAGCTACCATCGCTCGAGCTAGTTTATTTCCATTTCTGTTTGTAAGCATATTTCAGTATTTTACATTAATGAAATGAAGAATTATGAGATTGCGATTTGGTAGCCGAAATGTTCAGCTAACTAAGAAATACGATGGAAGAAATGATTTGCATGATCATTTAACAAAGTGGACTAAGGTTTATGGAACAACACTATAGGGAGAGTTGGTGCATTTATTTTGTCACACTTTGGATATAATCCCTATGAATTGGTACATAGAGACAGAGCTCCACCATGGCACTATGGAGTGGGATATCTTAAGAGAAGGAATTTTTATGACCTTCAGCTTTGAGGATGGGTTAGAAAGCATCGAAGAGGCACTATAGGAAGTTAAGGCAGCAATCTTCAGAATACCACAAGATCCTTTGGAATTGATTCAACCAGATTGGAGCACCCTGCTATGCATGACTGTCGAAGAAGAGGATGACGATCATAGAAATATTAACATCCCAGAAGTAGCAGGCCACCATGAGGTTAAGGGATTACGAATGAATCCATACATCATCATGCCACTGAAAACTAGGCAAGTAAACATTGGCACAAAAGCGGAGACAAAATTTGTGAAGATTTGGGATTACTAGGATGGCGCTATAGTAGATAAAGTCACTAAGTTGCTCCAAGAATATCAGGATTTGTTCCCTACAAAATTTTCAGACCTAAAAGGTATCATAGGAGACTTGGGCATAATTAGAATTACCTTGAAGCTGGACAACTCCCCATTTCTATAAAAAAATTACACAAAACTTTCAATAAGAAATGGGTCCCTTTTTAAATAAACTTAGTTAGATTTGTGAATTGATGAATAAAAATGGTATTGACCTCATTGCAAGAAAAATCTCTATTAAAAGGCCCGAGGTAAATAAATCATTTTATAAAGCCTTTGATAAAAGTGTTCCTTTTAAATATTATAAGAAATTTTACATTGCGATAAAGCGATCGGAGATCGCATATCACAACAACAAAGGAACATTCACAAACAAATACCTCATCCAATCCTCCGATCCGATAAAGAAATCGCAATCGGCAATCGGAGAAATCAAATGCCAAAGGTACACACACAAAAGGCCTCATCAAATCTTCCGATCCAATATCACAATCGACAATCGGTGATATCAAATGACAAAGGGATAAAGCGTAAGCCAAACCTTGATTTGTGATCAATCAATTGGGCACGCATCTCAAAAGGTAAACATACGATAAAATAGTTTGCATGCATAATACTCCACTCCATTATAATATTACTTTTCGACAATCGGAGATATTCATTGCAAGTCACTAAGCCTCTCCCTTTGAAACTCCCAATTGCGATTTGCGATTTATCGCCGATCGCCGATCGAGGAAATCCAAAACACGCTTGAAATAATCATTCGGTATATGATCGACGAGATGGGTATTTATGGTATTAATTCACCACGATTGGTGGTTCGAACGACTATTAAATTTGACAGTTAAGAATAAGTCCTTCAAAAAGATTTCATTCGTGGTAATTCTTAACTGCATTTGATTTATCATATGTCAATCACCGTAATTCTGTTCATTGTCATATTGGCTTTTAGCGGCGAAATCTTTGTGTTACGATTTGCAATTGTCTGTGTAGAGTCTCTCCAAATCCATAAATCCAGAGAAAATGGGGAAGAAATCAAAGAAGCCCACAGCAACTTCTGCAGCCAAGGAACCAGGACCGAACAAGAAAGGACTAATATCAGATAGAACATCTCTCAGTTTGGGAAATACTAGCCGGGAAAGAATTTATAATTTGATAGAAGCAGAGGAGCCCGAAGAATTAGAAGAGGAAGCCATTGCTGATTCAACCAACAAGTCAAAGGGAACTCCCAATGAATTGGCTTGCTCTTATCTTCACAGGATAGCAGCGCGACCCAAAATTTTTCCATATACTGATGTGGTAAGATGGGTGGTTGAGAAAATCCCAACTTCAGATAGAACATTTTCCACGGCTGATGGAAGGATATTCAGGTCATTCAAACCTGAAGATCTCAGGCAAATGTACCATCTATCGGAGCCCGAGAAGTGCTACAACAAGGCATTCCTGGAAGCATTTGCAAAGGAAAATGACTTAGAATCATACCCGATCAAGCAATGGAGGCATTTCCCAGAAAAACATAAGCATGATTCATTGGGTAAGTATTATGTCGACTCATTAGCTTCTCCTTATTGCTATGCTAGAGCTATGATGTGTAGACTGTGGGGACAACATGATTCTGCCAAATTTTCTATAGAGATGGTCCCATTAATGGAAGCAGTGATTAATGGTTATGTTATGGATTGGGCAAATATTTTATCTGATAAACTAGCCACTAAGATATTAGAATACATAAGAAAATCATATACAACTTCCCGGATCATTCCCCCTTTCTAATACAGTGCATATATTATGGACATTATTTGTTTTAATTTTGAATTCCCGATACTCGAATGGAAGTGGACTTCCCAAGATCCCAACCCAATTCATATTTATCACAAGCAGTTGTGGAAGACACACTATAAAAATCACCTGTACAAAATTTGCAATGGTTTTGTTTCACCTGTATATTATTCTATTTTCAATAAGCCTGCTCCCAGGATATCCCAGGATGCAACAACTGATCTAACAGCAGTAGGCAGCTGGTTCGGAGAGGAGAAATTTACCTATGTGAGGCTTTTCGACAGTCTCACTAAACCTCATGTTCTCCCTCTATATGTTCCTGATAAATTGTTAGCATGAGAATTGGCATACCAGATAACAGTTGAAGGGACATCAAGAACCCTTAGAGATTCCAAGAAATAGATGTGGCCTATATTCCCCCTACAATGTGACATTTTCACTTTACATGACTACAAGCATGCAGAGAAAGAGGCGGAGAAGATTTAGATGCTGAATCTTGCCACTATTCCGAATAGGCAATATGACCCAAATAAGGTTGCCCATAACGTTACCGCTCAAGCTAAACTTGCTAAATTCGATCATGAAGCAGATGATTTTGATGATTATTTGCTTCAGACGATACATTTTTTCAGGTTAAAGGATTGGCTAGGATTAGGTATGAAGAAGAAGGGTTAGAAACGTTCAATAGGCTCAGAGCCCAAAGGTTGCAAACTCTGCCTTTGGACGTATTAGCTACAACCCCTACAGTTAAGCTACCAAGTCAAAATGAACAGATAGCTGCCAACAAAACTCCTGTAGTGGAAAGGATTCCTGAAAAAGAAAAACTCCCAGAGCAGGAGCAGGGATGAGGAAAAAGTAGTGAACTCATTGATTCAAGTGTTTATGTTCCCAAACTTCTCAAAGAATGGAAACAATTTGATTCTATCATCAGCAATACTGAAAGTCTACAAGGATTCAGCACACCCGAGGTGACAATTGGTGAGAAATCAACATTCAATACAGTTATGACTGAAGGAACAACCGGCCCACCCATAACTCAAAAGGATGTAGAAATAATTCCCGAGGATCCAACCGATGAAATTGTTTTACATGTAGAAGAAATACCACCCTTGGATGTCTTCTATAGCCCTAAGCATAGGGCTGTGATCAAAAGACAAAGGAAAAAGAGGAAAATTGATCAATCTCCTCTTTTGACTTCACAAATGGAGATAACAAACGTGGTATGGAGAGAAGAAGTCAACCCTTCTGAAGATCTCACTAAACTCTCTCAGTATGCTGGAGCATACACAACAGCTACAATGGACAAAGCATCGGAGGTAAGAAACTTGCTTAAAGAAAAGGACCAAGCAATTGTTTTCTTGGAAACACAGGTACATGAGAAGTAACAAAAGATAGAGCAGTTGGAACAATAGTTAGCAGCTTAGAGATAGTCAAATGATCAATTGAACGAGTAATTTCTCAAAGAAAAACAAAGGAATGATCAACATGCAATTCAAAAGAAACAAGAACTATCCCAAGCATTGAGCAAGCTGCGATCATTAAATGAATAGTTGAGCAAATCAAAAGAAAAACAGATCGCTCAACTATCACTACAAATAGAAATATTGAAAGAATATCCCCAAGTGGGAGAATTCAGATCGGAAGCTCTCCAAATTACCAAAGCATTGTCTAATCAGTTGAGCTTATTATGTCATAATATTTCTCTCGTTCTTCCCCTATGTGAAATTTCGTCATCTATGATTGATAAGTCAGTTGATGCGAGACAGAAATTGGAGCAAGCAGATGAAAGATTAATAGAGTTTCTCTCTTGGCAAGAAACCAAAGAAGGAAAAGCTGCAAATCTACCCCAAATTCTGGAATCACATAAAGAAATCCTATTCCTTGAATGGCAATCTCAACTAATGAAAGAAGAAAGGGTGAAATCAAGATGCAGATTAGAAACAAGTAATCTGGCTTAATTGATTAATGATACTCTTTATTTGTCAAATTTAATTACGGAGTGCTCTCCAGGGAAACTTCCATCAATGAAAACATTAAAACAGACATGGAAACAGGAGGTGGAAAAGAGGGAAATATTGATTGCAGGTATTCAAACTTTAACATGGGAAACCTTTTGGTTTTTCCTTGTTAAACCACACAGTCAGCGAACAGTGATGAAATGCCTCACCTATGCAATCAATTATATGATTCCCGAAATCACTGATGCCACATACATTGCCCAGTTACATTCGCACATGAGTCATCCACCAGAACTGCAACTGATGCTCGCCATTTTCCATCTCAAGCCACAAGATAGTCAGCCAAAACAGTGAACCACTCTAACCAACTACAACATGCCTATTTTAAGAAGATTGTCACAATTTCTATGATTTGGTTATACCAGCACACACATTTATTTCATAGTTTGTTAGTTTAATAATATTTATAGACCCTTTCATGTTTTTAGAAAGGGTCCTCAAATTTTTGTATTAAGACTTGGATTGGAAATTGCACTATTGTACTTCCAATATATTTATTTTTATAAAAACTGGATCTAAATTCTGAGTTTTTATGAAGAACACTTTTATGTGATATACACTATTGCTTCTTGTGAAAGTGTTTCCAAATTGAAAAGCGGGATCTGAATGCGATTTATATCGGAGAAGACTCAAATGCATATGGTACTATTATCTATGTCTTTGTTTCATGCTTTTGCGTGAATCAACGTTTATTTAATTTTGCTATTATTGATGTATGTATATGATCTTACAACAATTATTTCACTTATCACTATTGAATGTTTAAGAGATGTTATTTTTCATATGTATATGTATCAGTAATATATAAAGATTAGTGTGATAACATTTTAATTATTACTTTGTTCAACTACTTGAACAAAGTAATTATCATATGAATGAATATTTTTGTTTATAAGTAGAGTCATCTATATGCCTACTTGTCAATAAGAACCATCAAAAATTGCACTAAGAGAAAGACTTCCCACGGTAGATTAGTTATTTATATTGTTGCATATTAGAATAAATCATCCATCATTCGCATTAGATATTAGAAAATCGATCACTTATCCATCCCATTTATAAATCATTGGGAAACTAGACCCATTATATCTGTCGGAGCCACCACACCAAATGGAAAAGGAGTTGCATTTAAGGTCCAGACTAGGTGGTTTTCCCTGATGTTGATGCAACGATTTTCGAGGCACCAACAAGGCCATATCACCTTAATCCCAAATATAAATATAAGGTCTGCTTAGAGTTAGATAAGATTCTTGAAGTAGGCATTATTGAACCAGTGGAGGAATCTGAATGGGTGAGCCCAATGGTAGTCCAAGAAAAGAAGCAGAAAGGAGAGATACAAATTTTCATGGATCTTAGGAAGCTTAACGATGCCTATGTCCATGATTGCTTTGCGACAACATTTGCATATGAAGTACTGGATAATGTTGGAAGGCAGGAAGCCTACTCATTCACTGATGGGTTTTTTGGGTACCATCAGATTAAGATCGCGACAGAAGACAGGAGTAAGACCACCTTTGTGATAGAATGTGGATGTTTCCAGTATACATTTATGCCTTTTGGAATTAATAATGCTCCGATGATCTTCTCACACATAGTCATCGTGACATTCAAGGAGTTTTTTCACAAGTTCTTGGAAGTATATTTTGATGACTGCACAGTGTTTTGGCTAGTAAAGTGCCATGTTGCCAGCTTGCGCTTGATGTTGGATATGTGCCAAAGGTATCAGATTGCACTGAACCTGAAGAATTGTTTGTTCTATGTCTCTTTTGGAATTTTGTTGGGTCATGTGGTGTGCAAGCAAGGATTAGTGGTGGAACCTACTAAGATCTCAGTCACAGTCAATTTGGAGGCGCCAAGAAGTGTGAAACAGTTGCGCACAATGCTGGGCCATATTGGATACTATCAGAAGTTCATCAAGAGTTATGCTCAAATTACCGCTCCTACAAAAAGGCTGCCAAATAAGGACACTACATTATGGTTGCAGAGCATATAGATAGTTAAAGAGTAAAAAAGGTTTTACCCTTCTTTATGCAAGTTAAGTCGGCTTTTCAAAGATCTTCCCATGGTCCATGGACCATGGGATTGTATAAATAGGTGTGTCTTAGAGAGTCTAAGGCATAATAGAAGAATAGAAGTGGTCTATGGGTACGACAAAAGGAGTCTAAGTTAGCACAGAAGAGTAAGAAGAAAGGCTCTGCAACTGTGTGCACAGAGGCCTAGAGTAGTGTCCGCAGCTGAGTGCACAGACCCCTACAGCTGAGTGCACAGGGAAGTCTTGAGTCTGTAAGCTTAACTAAACATCAATAAAGAAAGATTATTGCAGAAATTCCTGTGTTTATCTCTTTACTTTTTTTATGTATGAATGCGCTTATGCTAGATGAATAATGGTTTTATGAAATAATGATGTATTGATGCGCGACTTTACTTGATCTATATTGTTATATGAATGCAATTTATGTTAAGTGTTTACGCAAATATTATATCATTGTCTGTTAAAGTCATCAAACACTTAAGAAGATATGAATAAATACTGGGTTAAGGATAATCTATGATGCACGTAAGTAGTTAATTCGCCTATTTAGGGTCCGCAAAAGCCAGTCGAAGACCTTCACAGAGGTCTAGAGGCTGACTAAAGGAAGTTACATCGATAAGCCATAAGGGCTTATCGATTTGCGTGAAGGAAGATTTAGGGCACAAAAAGGACATCACGCTGATCTCTGGGTGCGAAAACTTGGTTCCAACATCCCCCCATATTGCTTCAGGTGAGACTTCAGTCTGCGCTCCTGCGGATTGATGCCAAAAGGGCCAGTAGTGTAGGGATTTGTTTGGTGCAACTAACTCTAAACCTCGGTCAAGACCCACTAATTGAACATGATATGAAGATTTCCTTCTTCAATGGTGTTGTTGAGAAATAAATTTATGTAGAGTATCCATAGGGATTTGTGGCATATGACAAGGAGACACATGTGTGTAGACTCGGAAGAGCCCTATATGGTCTCAAACAGGTACCCCAAGCATGATATACTCATATTGACACATATCTCGGTGGACTGGGCTTCACAAAAAGTGAAGGAGATGCCAATTTCTACCACATTGTCATAGATGGCAAGTTGTTTATCATGGTATTGTATGTTGATGATTTCACACTTACATGGGATGACCAGTTGATCCGCTCTTGCAAGGATGACCTTGTAAGAGAATTAAAAATGAAGGACATGGGCTTGATGCATTACTTCATTGGGTTGGAAGTATGGTAGGGTGATGGTGAGTTATTTGTGATTCATGGGAAATCTTAGGGCCTAAATCTACCTTAGGCTGACAAAGGTAGAATCTAGGGTAACATCAAACCACGCTTAACATAGTAGCTAGCCCTACCAGGTCGGGAGAGGGCTCTCTCCTTGTCAATCACAAACGAATATGGTCAATAAGGCTTGAGATGACTAATGTAAAGACTGATTTTAGGCTAGGTATATGCTTAGAGGAGTTTGATTAAATTTAATTTTGGTTTGATGGCTCAAATGTGAAAGGAAAATTTGGGTCCTAGGAATGGACACAGTCTTGCAGAGATCTCTATGGGGCGAGGTAGGAAAATGGTTTAGTACTTCAAATTGAGTGAGATGGAGAGCTTTAAGACTGGTGAGGAGTTGGATAGGGCATGAAAGTCTCAGGTATCCTCTTCAAACAGTTGAAAACATAAATAACTAAACAAACCCTAGGTAGATCACTGCAACATCAATGAATTCTACCTTTATCCTTGTTTCATTTAGTCAAGCTGAATAGAAAGAGATGATGGCATACATAAACACATGTAAACTTGCAATTACAGAAGGAAAAGAAATACCAAATCAAGTTGCCACAAGAATCCCACAAAGTGCTGCAAACCCTGGTCTATTCCTTTGCCAAACTGTAGAGATGAATGTACAATAATGCTCAAAGCATTCACAAGAGTCCAACCTTTACCAATGACTGAAAAACTACTAGATATAGGCAAAAAACAACTCATGCTAGGCTTTAGGGGTCGAATTCATGAGTTTAGGAGTTGTTTCAACAAGATCTAAACTAAGAACTGAAAAGTAGGCAGTGGAACAGCATGCCTCTAAAACCTAGGAAACTGATTCATTCAGTTGCAAACTACCTTTTCATGATGTATCTACCTCCATGAGTGAAAATTTAGCATATTTACATCAAAATCCATCAAGTCACATCAAATTACATCATGAGTTTGACTATTAGAGAGATAAAAGTCAAACTGAGAAGAAACTAGTCGAAAAACAGAGTTTTTTGGCCAAAATGACAAAATTTCATCCTATGCGCCACGCTCCTGTCCCTGTGCACCGCGCTACTTTGGAGCTGATTTTGGAGGCCTTTCCGTGCACCAAATTTTCTCCAAGTGGGCTTTTTGGAAAGGTATACCTGTCTAATTTCCAGAACAAGTGGAATTTCTAAATTTGGTCTCTAGTTTCCCCTCCAAAAATGAGTTCTCCCAACCCTGCTTCCTATGTGACCAAAAAGGGGCAGAAATGGCATTTTTGAGGTGTTTTTGACCCTTTTGGAAGCTCAAAACTTGTCAAAGATTATTGGCCATGTGATAACATTCATATTTTTCCATGAGAAATCCGAAAATACTGAGATTTCCTCCAAAGGAGGTCCCTAGAAAAAGCGTGTGCCAGGTGGCACGGCACACTAGGCAGAAAAACCTTTTTTTTAGTTCAAAAATTCAAAATTTGCAAAATGTTTCCCAAATTTCTCTAAATTTGGGCTGAGTGTTCTTCATCAAGTGTTGTGTTGGGATAAGGAAGCCTCAACCAAGATCTGGAGTCTATCTTGCTCTTTTCTCTTCCTCAATGCTTTCTTCTACTTGGCCTTCAAAATCCTAATTCTTGCTTTGCACACCTTGTTTCTTGCCAAGTAGTGGTAGGCCCTCTGCCTCAACATCTTTTTCTCTCTGTTGGACTTCTACAACATCTTTTCCAAGTGCAATTTTTTCCTCTCAATCCAAGATCCACAATCAACTTCAATTTCTTTTTCAAGTGATGTCAACTTGTTTTTCCTCCTCTTGGTAGCTTGTCGGTTTTCCCTTATGTTTTGGAGCTCCATAATGGTTTGTTGATCCTCTAACTATTTGTTTCTCTACTTCAAATAGTTGATTATCCACTTGGCTCTTTCTAGGTTGAGAGACAAGTCATGAATGTCATCTTGCTGCTCCCGAATGATCTCTTTGAGCTTTGAACTGAAATCAATGTCATCATCCTGAATAAGAATGAAATCTACCTCTTGACCTCCTGAAGGCCCCTCATCATGTAATGGTTGCTTACCCTTTTCCTGTACCTGCTCTGCTGATGGAAGAAACGAGACCCCTTCCACCCCGGGTGGAGATAGTACTCGTTTTGTTGTTGCAAACAATCTCCTTGTGCCCTTTTGGTATGGACAAACACTGGCACACTGGTGGTTTGTGTCTCATGCACCTCTTATTGATGTGAAGGCCCTCCTGCCTCATGAAAAACTGATGGGGGCACTTGAGGACTTGTAAAGGCCTCATGTGAAATGAAACCCTCCCATGAAACATTCAGTAAACTGAGCTTATGCAAAACCATAATTTTGATTAGTGCAAAGTGATAGATGTTGTTATATTTCTGATGAGGAGGCTTCCTTTGCACCAGTGTGGTCATCTTCTCAATATTCTGGTAAATGAAATAGGGGAGGTTCATCATCCTCACCCTAGTAAGTGCATCAACAATCTGATATGATAGGTGTATAAGTGGGAAAATCTGCCCTCACAACTGAAATATTTGATTATGAGTTTCATTAGGGGAGCATATGTGTCCTGTAGGTACCTGAAGGGGAAGACCCTACTGACATGTCTCTGAAAACTAGCCTTGACATAAGGCTCATAATGATCTATGTCCACCAACTGCCCCTTGTTCCACTGCTCACTTACATTCAGAATACTAGTTGCTTGAGCTACAGTCTTAGGTGTCAAGGTGAATGTCACACCTGCCAAATTGACCTGGCCATTGTGAATATGGAGTAAAAATAGCCTGGAAAGCTCATGGTGGTATTTGACTCTGTCCACCATCTCACAAAATTGATAACAAGATTGGTGTTGGAAGCATGTGATAGCAAGAGGACAAGCCAATAGCTTAGCAAGTGAAGTGGGCTCCTCCCGGTTATGTTTTCCGCTCTTGTGAGGTCTCTTTGGTGCATGAATTTCTCTAGAAGAGTCACTAATTGTTTCCTCATTTCTATCATAAGAAGAATCCGACTCCATGTTTACCAATGCTTGAGTTTTCTTAGATGAGTATGAAGAGATTTTATAGTGTCAATAGGTATTTTCTGCTAAGAGATATGAATTGATGAGGTACTATGAAGGGACTGTGTATGAGGGGTTGGGGATGCTGCTGGTTGGGTTTTTGGGGAATAGAACAGTTTAGGGAATGATATTTATGGTTTGGGATAGGTGAAGGTAGGGATTAGGGTTAGTAGTTTTAGGGATATGGGGAATAGGGAATAGGTAAGTATGAATGAGAAGGGAGGGAGAAAATGAAGTGAGGGAGTGAAAATGATAGGAGTAGGATTTAGACAAAAAAAACGGTGATTTGTAAACCCTAGGCAGCTTTCTCAATAAACTGTGTAAGGAACTAGGGTTTAAATTTCTCCCTATTGAATCACCCTGAACATTAAGCAAACTCATGCATTGAGCATGTGGGAGTGTGAACTTACTTGTGCAATGAGGAATTTTCAATTTGGAAGTTTGGAGGAGGTGTTTGGATGAAATTTGGGCATTGTAGACTGGTGCATCGCGCTTCTCTGGTGTGTCGCGCTAGTACAAAATTATAACGTGGAGTGTGCTCTGTGTGCGTCGCGCCTTGACCCAGGGACGCCGCACCTGCAGGTTTTCACCTTTTGACTGAAAAATCGCTCCCTTGTCTTTTGAAAACACAAATGCACTTGTTATCTTCTCCTTTGGCATGCAAATGAACCTCTTTGACATGAATACTCTTTATATACCCATGGTTTTAATTTTTGACTTATGAAAACCCACTTTGGTAATGTTTTCTTTTCACTTGTTTTTTCAAACTCTGTTTTGGGCAGTTTGCTTTACTTTTTGCCTTTGATGGACTAAATGCTTTGACATTTTGTTTCTTTTGTAGGAACTGGAGTGGTAGAGGCTTGACAAGGTGACCAGGGCTACCTCTTGAAAATACTACATATAGAAAAAATGAAATTACATGAGATTTTGTACATAAAATATAAAAAAACTCTGTTTTTCCTCAACATAGGGTTTTGAGGAAAAATCAATCCCTGAGCATGTGATTATTGAAATCATTGTCGCTGAAACTTTATTTTACCTCCTCATGCGCCTGTTGAACATTATTGAGTGTTTCCGAGACCTTATTGACGAAACCCTAGACCTAATGAGACCTAAAACCATAAAAATGACTTTTGCAGATTTAAAGACAAAAAATGACTGCAGATGACCTAGATGTGTGAAAATGGGCCAACAGGTAAAGAACATGAGGGAAAATGTATAATATGCCACCACCATCAGATGATCCATGACCCTAATGGGATGGAGCGGATCAGATGAGACACCTAACATACAATGCAACAAGAGAATTTGATCACTGATGGAGGGATGAAGATACTGACACTAACAGGAAGTATTCCTCTAAAATACTTAAAATATTTCACATGGATAATTTCACACTTTTGGACACTCCTATAGCTACAAATTGGAGGAAGGAGGATGCCCCTTCTGGAGAGACAGTAGATGCTACCATCTACATACAACTTGGGGGATCCTTGATGTATCTGGTGAACATAAGGCCTGACATATGCTATGCAGTAAATCGCCTGAGTCAAGCCATGGTGAAGCCTACCAAGGTATATTGGAAGGCAACAAAGCATGTGCTAAGAAACCTCATAGGCAGAACCGAGTATGGGTTATGGCATAGGAGGACAAAGAGAGTGAAGATTCAAGGCGTCACTGATGCATATTGGGTAGGGAATCCATTAGACAAGAAAAGTACATTAGGTGTTGTCTTCAATGTTGGGTCTGCAACTATTTCCTGGTATAATAGGAAACAGAGGTCTATGACACTTAGCTCAATAGAGGTTGAGTACATGGCTACAAGTTAAGAAAAATGTGAGGCCATATGGATGATAAAAATACTTGTGGGTATTTTTAGTTAGGAGATGGATCCGACAATGATTTATTGTGATAATCAATTTGTATTAAACTCTCTAAGAATCCAATATTTCATGACAAGTTCAAGAACATTGATATCAAATACCATCACTTTCGGGATTATGTGTAGAGGATAATTGTGATGCTACAATACATTCCAACTGAGGAGAAGGATGTAGATAACTTAACAAAGGTGTTGTGAAGATGCACATTTGAATTCGACAGGTGCAGAATAGGGGTGGTGCAAAATCCCTTTATTGCTAAGACGGGGTGTTAGAAATTGTAGCAATAAAGGCTCAATTTGACTTTTGCCATAGTCAAATTTAGTAACAATTTTCCACATGTTGTCACTCCTAGAGACAACCTCAGGGTTGATGTATAGGTTAGTGCCTCGGACATCCTAAAGTGTCTAAGGATATAACAGTGGTATTTAGGATTTAAAGCATATCATGAATTGCAGCTGATTCAGATATCTCATCCAAAGGTAGAGTCAATCAATCCACATGTATAGTGCTCTTTCATTTGACTTAACATTCAGATATGGTTGCCTATTTGTAGAATGCGTAGCAATATTGGTCATTGTAGTATGAATGAAAAGAAGAAAATTAGAAAAAGGAAATAAATACATAGGGCTAATATCAGAATCTCGTACATCAAATTCCAGTATAAAATATGTAACAAATGATTTAGAGAGAACTGAGTGTATTTTAAGGATATTTAACCTCATACATCACAGACACCGTTTATCATAACATGACATAGATGAATCTATAACTTTGAGATTATGTCCAACAATTATAAATACTCACCTTCTGAGAGGAAAGGAACACATATGAGAAATAAACAAAGGAAGGATCACATACTATGCATTTCAACATTCTAAATCGCCATTTCTTCATGATTAATTTCAAAAATAGCATACATATCCAAGTTCTTCAAACACTTGACAAAATTTACAAAAGAGCCACCTTTGTACCCAAAAATTTAGAACCTCTTTAATGAGTCTCTTAAGCACTTTTATATGGTCTCATGATCGAGGACACCTTACAGAATATTCCTTCTTGATATTTTCATAACTGCCTTACCACTAGACAACTCAAGTGTGATATTAACACAAAGTCTTAATTATCACATTAGCGTCTAGACTTTGTTCTTTAAATGAGATATTGATCTAAAATGATTATAAGTTAAAATTGACGTAGAATTGATTAGCCATTAATGAATTGAATGTTAACTGAAAGTGTGGAAACCGAGAGAACTGCCTGAGAAGAGAGACTTTACGACAGTTGATAAAACATAAGCAAGATGCAAAACAGTAATGAAAACAACAAAAACACGACAATACTAGACAACAACATTGATTACGGAGTTCGTCCATGATGGACTACATCTCCGGGTCCGCTTTCAATATGGGCGGCCGCTTTATTAGGATTGAAACAGAAGAGGTCGATTACATAGATATTTGACCAAACTGAATGTGCACATAGGCACTTTTGGTCACTGTCAAACGATAGCTATTTGAACCATATTTCCAACGCCTATCGTGGTTCCAAATTCCAACTCTGAATTCTCCTGTTACACTAAAAACAAAAATAGCCTCTAACCTCCAGAATCTGCATACAAAAACCAAAATCACTCTCCCCCTACTTCAATGAGCAGAACTGCCTTTTAACACCCACCAGATGCATTCGAACTCCCTCCATTGACTTTAGGAATGAATCAGTTCTAATATGGGTAGCTCCTTGGAGGTGCTAAGAACTACAAACCTCTGGAAAGCAAACAGTGCCTTCTTCCATTGGGCTATGGAGTCAATAACTTCGACAAACCAAAACCAATATCTTGACTCAATTTCAAGACTGAAATCCAACTCAAAACTGACTCAATTTCAAGACTAAAATCAACTGAAAACTTGACTCAAACAATCCAAACCAAAACTGAAATCAAACCTTCAGTTTTATAGCCTTCACTTCAGGCCCCAAGCTGAATGAATGATTACAGTACACGCTTGCAATGAAGGAAATAAAATGGTATATACAATGATACATATGACAGCAGAAAACATTTCAAAGATGGTACCATTTCAGCATCTGACCATTGACTGGTCCACCTAGACAATCTTCTCCATCCATTTCTTTCAGCAAGAAAGCATTCTGTTCCCAGTATGCAGCAATTCTGAAAGGTCCTTTCCACGGGTTCTTGAACTTGTCGTGCTTCCCTTTGTCTTCGTTTCAGGCATTCCATTTCAGCATTATGTTTTCAATTTCAAATTTGTCCGCCTTTTCCTTGCGGTCATATATCTTCTTGATTCTCTCTTGCAACCTGAAGGTATTCTGAAAAACCTCCTCTCTAGTCTACTGTAAATGGATCATTTCATTGATTCTCCACTACAAATGATCTTCCTCACTACCAGCTTCTTGCAGAAGTTTAACAACTGGGACTACAAGAGATGTAGGGAAAATCGTGTCCACACCATACATGATCTCGAAAGGGGACATAACTATTGACTTTTTCTGACTTATTCTATCCGCCCATAGTGCATTTACCAATTTCTTGTGCCAGCTCTTCTTATTTGTTTCCAGCAGCTTTTTGATAATGTTGACTAATGATTTATTTGAGGATTCCGCCAATCCATTACCTTGCGGATAGTATGCAGTTGAGTGCCCCAAGGTAATTTGATATTTGTTGCCAAAATCAATCATCTTTTTAGATTTAAAAGTTGTTGGATTATCTGTAATTAACTTATTAGGACAACCAAAATGTGACAAAATATTGTTCTCAAGAAATTGAATTATTACCGAATCAGTGGCCTGCCAAGTAGGAATTGCCTCAATCCATTTAGTGAAGTAGTCTTTCACGGTAAGGATCCACTTATGATGTGCTGAAGAGGTAGGATGGATCTCACAATGAAATATAAACCCCACTACTGAAACGGAGCACTTACTTCAACCAGTTTGAGTGGCAAAGGCTGTAATTTTCTCCTACCTTGAAAAATCTGACATTCATGGCAGCTTGTAACAGTTTTGTATATATCAGAAAAGAGAGTTGGCCGATAATATCCCGCTCTCAAAATTTTATTGGCTGTTGTCTTCCAAAATAGATGACCTCCACAATCTCCCTTTTGAAAATCATCCGTGACCTATTTTGCTTCTTCTTCAACCAAATAATTCAACAAGACACCACCGGGATCTTTCCAATAGAGTGAATTATTCATTATACAAAACTTGGCAGCCTTCAATTTAAAGGTCCTACTTTTGTTTTTAGCCATTCCAGGTGACGGTGAAAGATGTTGGGGCACATAAAAAATATATGAATACCAAGGAGAAAGAAGAAACAATGCAGATACCTGAACAAGTGAACTTTCCTCATCTTCTTCGAACATAGCAGCGATGAGATTTATGTCCAAGTCATGCAAATTAGATTCCGCCATCAGTTTGGCCAGCCCCTGTCCTTTGATGAAATTTGTCGGTTTGATCTCCACATCATATTCTAACAAAGCTGAGATCCATTTACCTTGTCTCCCTTCCAGATATGTTTGCACTAAGACATCTTTAACGACAGCGTTAGGAACATAAGCAAGGATGTGAGAATGCAGAATATAAACTCAAAAATATTTCAATGCCTTTACCAAAGTAAGAGCTTTCTTTTCAATAATATTGTACTTTAAAGCTACATCCCTTATCGTTCTGCTGAAAAAATCAATTGGTTTCTCAAGCTAGTCTCTTTTTTGCATTAAGACTGCTACCATATTATGACCCGAAGCAAATGAAAACAAAATAAAATCTTGGGAATAATCCAATCTGATCAAAATTGAAGCTGAAGAAAGGGCTAACTTTACCAAATTGAAATACTTTATGGTTTCTTGGGTCCACTTCACTACACTATCTTTATTTATCATGTTTGTGATTTCCCTTAAATGTTCTGCAAGATTTGGCACAAAACGACGTAAGAAATTCATCTTACCGTTCAATGATTGGATCTCCTTTTTACTTCGTGGAAAATCAATCTTCTGAATGGCTTTCACTCGAGCTGGATCAATGTGGATGCCCTCCTTGGATATGATATGACTTAGAAGCTTAGCTTCATCCATGGCAAACAAGCTCTTCTTTGGATTGAGAGATATGCCATATTTTCTACACCGCTGAAATACAATCTTCAAATGATAAAGGTGCTCTTCATCTGAATTAGAAAAAATTGTCACGTCATCAAGATAAACAACTAAAAATACATCTTTCTCATTTGCAAATGCAATATCCATAGTGCGTTGAAAGGTTGCACCAGCATTCTTCAATCCGAATGGCATCTTGGCATAATGGAAAGTTCCCCACGGAGTGGTGAACGTTGTTTTGTCTTTATCATCCTCATGGACCAGAATTTGGTTATAACCAGAATACCCATCGAGTAGTGACTTTCAAGATGCTCCAACTACTCTTTGAAGTATGTGATCCATCTTGGGCAATGGATAGTTATCTTTCAACGACACTTTATTCAGATTTCTGAAATAAATACATAATCAAATCTCACCTGTTTTCTTGTGCACGGGCACCAAATTAGAAATCCAATCTAAAAATCTTATGGAAATGATTATACCAGCGTTGTATAATCTATTCACTTCCTTCTCTATCGAGGGCAGCAGCTTTGGATTTATCCTTCTTAGCTTCTATTGAAAAGGCTTTTGATTTGGCTTGATCGGGATGATGTGCTGAATTATACTCTTATCATATGCCTTCAAATCAGAATAGTCCCAAGCAAATACATCAGTAAATGAAGATAATAAATTAATGTATTTTTCCTTTACCTGTGGAGGCAAGGCCTTTGATAACTTGACCATTTTAGGATTTTCTGCTGATCCAATGTTTACATCCTCAACTCCTTTCTCGGTTGGTGCCAAGCTCGATTTCCGGGCTACATCATCTTGATCAAACAACTCCTCTAAAGGTATTAGACCTTTAGGAATGACATTGTCCTTGAGCTGCAAAACTTCCATCTGATTTACTTCCATATCCGCTTCACCATCATCATGCTCTCCATCTATAGAAGTGTCTTTGTATTTGCCTTCATTTTGCAGAAATTCTTCGATCTCTTTATCATCTTGAAACACTTGCCAATATCTTTGATTATCTGGGATAGCAGGGCAATGTTTCACATGAATCTCAAACTTATTGTTTGAATTCATCAGAATTTTCAAATCACTTGCAGCTATTGCAAGAGAATCTACAATAACATTCTGAACACGAGGGACACATGTCAAAGTGTAATCTAGAAACAATCTCAAAATATCAAACACCACATTATGATAAGCCCACATGCGAGGATGCTTAGCTTGGTATTCACCTTTCACTTGCTTGATAAATAACTCGGAGTCACCATATACTGAAATTATTTTAGCATTTAACTTCTTAAGGATTTTCAAACCAGCAATTAAAGCCTTATATTCAACCTCATTATTTGAACAATCAAAAGCCAATTTATACGAACAAAGCCTTACATTACTTGGCACTTTGTTAGGAAGAAATGCAGGGTTGTGTATCCAAATGCCAATTCCAGCACCTTCCCTACCTACCGCGCCATCAAAATCCATGCTCCACAAACCGGCTTCATCTTCCAAATGCTGAAATTTTGTTTGCTCTTCTTCTTTTGCTTGTTGTCCATCAATTTTTTGCTACTGTCAGAAGGCTAATTACTCAGTGGTACTATCAAGATTTTGTCTTTCTTGATCTAGTACAGCTCTGAAATTTTCAATGATCTCTGGAATGTCTTCTACTTCAACTACTTGACTATTTACATCATTGAAACTATTAGAATATAAAACAAAAGATTCCAAATCAGTATGTACATAATTGATTGGATGATTTAGAGGTTTCTCCTTGCTAGTGATCATGTACTTCATCTTTTTCTCCCATTATAATTTCCTCAACTGATCAAACACGGGAATAGTAGCATAGGAGAAATAAAGCTTCAATGTCCCTTTGAGTTTTTCTCCCCAAGATCAGGAAAGAAGCATGCCAAATCTAGGAGGAATATCCGCCACAACCACATCCATCAAAACATTCTTCATCGAAATCTGATCTAAAGTGACAACCAAATATTTAATAAGCCCAATGCACCTGAACCTACCAAAATCAAAGGAATATAGATCATGGTACTTGTGAGTGATATCTAAACCCAATTTTTCCATGATTGCTTTAGGCATGAGATTATGAGAGGCTCTTGAATCAAACATGGCATTGTGCAATACATAATCATACAATCTAAGGATGATGTAAAAAGGAGCCACATCGCTATCCTCAGACTGACCTTCTAATGCTAGCCCAAAGATAAGTTCGGGTTGATCATCCTCCACATTTACCATATCAGATAATGGATCCAAATTCAAAATGTTAGACACCTGACCTTTATAGTTGTTGTTCTTCATTAATTCAGTCAAAGGAATTGACACTTTTAACTTATCAATTTCATTTTCTAAGCTAAAGGCTGATGTTTTCTCTACCTCGTTGACTGGAGCATCCTTCTTTTTAGTCTTATCCTTTGATACAATTGGCTGACTTGATCTTTCATTTGCTGATTGTGTTTTGCTGGTGGTAGGATCAGCTGCCTCTTTTCCATTTTTCTGCGTTATTGGGGAATCATTCTTTGGCGCTGACACTTCCTTCTTCTTCTGAATTGGATTAATGGGAACTTCTCTACTCCTGAGTGAATATTGTCGCTGTTGGGTTGTCAACGCATTCATGTATCCCCTCTGATATTCATCGAACTCTTCTTCAAGAATTGTTTCATTTGCCAAGATGAAATCTTCATCCTTTTGCACAACTGAGCTTTCTGAATACTCTTCATGTTCAATGATATAAATGGGCAGATCATCAGGTGTAAAGAAATTATTCTCCTCACCAATTATGTTATCATCATCATCTGATTCCGAACCATGTACAAAATTCTGTTGTAAGGGTGTCTTTACTTGCTATTGTGCCGCTTGGTCTTGTGCTCTTTGTTCTCGTTGCTTGATTCTGAATTGTGGTTGCTGCTGACCACGGAAGTTTGGATTTCTGACTTGTGCTTCAGGCTTATCAGCAATTGTGAGCCTATCAAACATCTTCTCGATCTTTCGAAGCAAATGATCTGAGGAAGAAGCTTCCTCTTTTATAGTCACCTTCTTTTCGGCCTTTTCTCTAGCTCTCTTGGCAAGCAGATTTGCCTCAACGTTGACTGCAATTTTCTGCATGTCCTCCAATGTGGCCGGATCTCTTTCTCTCAATTGATATGCCATGTCAAGATCGAAGCCATCAGGAAATTTAATCAAATCCAACCCCATAGGTGGCTTTATATCAGCAGGAATTTCATTGTAAACAGTATTGAATCTGACACAATAATCTTGGACACTCTCACCAACATTCCTCTTGATGTTCTCATATTCGGAAAGAATTTGAAGATGGTTTTTCTTTACCTCCCAGCAATCCAAGAATTTTATCTGAAGATTAGACAATGTAGTGATACTTGCAGCTGGCAAATCTCTAAACCACTTCTGCATTTCACCTCCAAACGTTTGCACAAATAGTCTCATAGTCACATTTTAGGCATCAATCTCATGAAGGTCAAAGAAATTAGTCATCATATCCACATGCTGCTAAGCTATGATACTTTAAGGAGTGCCATCAAACAATGGGATTTTGCTTTGGTAGTCAATGGGCATGGCATCCAAGTTTTGAGGCAACACAAGGGGTGCATATCGGGCAACCATTGCTCTAGGTGGATTTACAACTGGCCTTGGGGATGTAAGAGGAGTTGGAACGATGATAGCAGCTGATGATGTAATTGGTGTATGAGGTGTCGAAGGAGGAGAAGAAATATGAGATGTTTGAGGTGTTGATGGGGTTGATGGGGGAGAAGAGATAGGAGATCTCTGATCTGATATAGTGGGTTGCACGGGAATGGTAGGAATAAAAGGAGGTTCGGTAGGAATTCCTGAACTAGATGCAATTGCGGATGAACCAAGAGTTGCAGATGTAACTATCAATTGATCTATTTTCCCTTTCAGTTTCAAGATCTTTGACAAACTCCGAATTTAAGACAGTAGAACCAACAACACTTTCAGATTTAGTCTCAAACAATGACAAATCAAAACGTTCGTCAAACTCAAGATCTTCAAGATATTCAAAAACAACAGGACATGAACGAGATTTGAACACAGGAATCACAGAACTTTCTTGTTAGAGAATTCTTGGGATGAGATTTGGGTTTTCATACACAGGAGGAGGACTGGGATCAAGATTGGCCCTAGTGTATCGTCTGGAAGCTAGTGTGTTGAATTAATCCCAAAAATCAAACGGAAAAAATCAACTTGTTTAGCCTATCAAATTCTAAACTCATCATCCAAAGTCTAGAATTGCTTAATGATACCGGGGTACTAGTTTAGATCAGATATTTAGTTTATAAAATAGACCAGAGATTGACTGAAGCAACATTCATCTACTTTCGCTAATGCAAAGCAAGAGAATTTCGAAGGCTACCTGGCTAACTTCAGGCTCCGTCTGTAGTCTACAAAGCAAAAAAATGATAATAAATGTTTTTCCCCAGTGGAGTCGCCAATATGTTAGGGCCTAAATCTACCTCAGGCTAAGAAAGGCAGAATCTAGGGTAACATCAAACCACGCTTAACCTGGTAGCTAGCCCTACTAGGTTGGGAGAGGGCTCTCTCCTTGTCAATCTCAGAAGAATATGGTCAATAAGGCTTGAGATGACTAATGTAAAGACTGATTTTAGGAGAGGTATATGTTGAGAGGAGTTTGATTGAATTTAATTTTGGTTTGCTGGCTCAAATCTGAAAGGTAGATTTAGGTTTGGGGAATGGACATAGTCTTGCAAAGATCTCTATGGGGCGAGGTAGGCAAATGGTTTAGTACTTCAAATTGAGTGAGATGGAGAGCTTTAAGACTGGTGAGGAGTTGGAGAGGGCATGAAAGTCTTAGGTATCCTCTTCAAAAAGCTGAAAACATAAATAACTAAACAAACCCTAGGTAGAGCACTGCAACATCAATTAATCCTACCTTTATCCTTGTTTCCTTTAGTCAAGTTGAATAGAAAGAGATGATGGCATAAATAAACACATGTAAACTTGCAATTAAATAAGGAAAAACAATACCAAATCAAGTTTCCACAAGAATCCCACAAAGTGCTGCAAACCCTGGTCTATTCCTTTGCCAAACTGCAGAGATGAATGTACAATAATGCTCAAAGCATTCACAAGAGTCCAACCTTTACCAATTATTGAAAAACTAATAGATATAGGCAAAAAACAACTCATTTTAGGCTTTAGGGGTGGAATTCATGAGTTTAGGAGCTGTTTCAACAAGATCTAAACTAAGAATTGAAAAGTAGGTAGTGCAACAGCATGCCTCTAAAACCTATGAAACTGATTCATTTAGTTGCAAACTACCTTTTCATGATGTATCTACCTCCATGAGTGAAAATTTATCATATTTACATCAAAATCCATCAATTCACATCAAATTACATCATGAGTTTGAATTTTAGAGAGAGAAAAGTCAAACTGAGAAGAAACTAGTCGAAAAAAAGAGTTTTTTGGCCAAAATGACAAAATTTCATCCTGTGCGTTGTGCTCCTATCCCTATGCGCCGCATTACTTTGGAGCTGATTTTGGAGGCCTTCCCTTGCACCAAATTTTCTCCAAGTGGCCTTGTTGGAAAGGTCTACCTGTCTACTTTCCAGAACAAGTAGAATTTCTGAATTTGGTCTCCATTTGCCCCTCTAGAAATGAGTTCTCCCAACACTGCTTCCTGTGTGGCCAAAAAGGGGTAGAAAGGGCATTTTTGAGGTGCTTTTCACCCTTTTGGAAGCACAAAACTTGTCAAAACTTCTTTTCCATGTGAGGGAATTCATATTTTTCCATGAGAAATTCAAAAATGTTGATTTTCCTCCAAAGGAGGTCTCTAGCAAAAGCGCGCACCAAGTGGCACGGTGCACTAGGCAGAAAACCCTGTTTTTTCGTTCAAAAATTCAAAATTTGCAAAATTTTTCCAAAATTTCATGAAATTTGGGCTGAGTGTTCTTCATCAAGTGCTATGTTGGTCTAAGGAAGCCTCAGCCAAGATCTAGAGTCTATCTTGCTCTTTTCTCTTCCTTAATGCTTTCTTCAACTTGGCCTTCAAAATCCTAATTCTCACTTTGCACACCTTGTTTCTCGCCAAGTAGTGGTAGGCCATGTGCCGCAACATATTTTTCTCTCTGTTGTCCTTCTCCAGCATCTTTTCCAAGTGCAATTTTTTCCTCTCAGGCCAAGATCCATGATCAACCTCAATTTATTTTTCAAGTGATATCAACTTGGTTTTCCTCCTCTTAGCAGCTTACCGGTTTGCCCTTATGTTTTGGATCTCCATAATGGTTTGTTGATCCTCTAACTGTTTGTTTCTCTACTCCAAATAGTTGATTATCCACTTGGCTCTTTCCAGGTTGAGAGATAAGTCATGAATGTCATCTTTCTTCTCTCGAATGATCTCTTTGAGCTTTGAACTCAAATCAGTGTCATCATCCTGAATAAGAATGAAATCTGCCTCTTGACCTCCTGAAGGCCCCTCATCATATAATGGTTGCTTACCCTTGTCCTGTACTTGCTCTGCTAATGGAGGAAACGAGACCCCTTCCACCCCGGGTGGATATAGTACTCGTTTTTCTACTGCAAACAATCTCCTTGTGCCCTTTTGGTATGTGACAAACACTGGCACACTAGTGGTTTGTGTCTCATGCACCTCTTGTTGATGTGAAGGCCCTCCTGCCTCATGGAAAACTGATGGGGGCACTTGAGGACCTGTAAAGACCTCATGTGAAATGAAATCCTCCCATGAAACATTCAGTAAACTGAGCTGATGCAAAACCACAATTTTGATTAGTGCAAAGTGATAGATGTTGTTATACTGCTTATGAGGAGGCTTCCTTTGCACCAGTGTGGTCATCTTCTCAATATTCCGGCAAATGAAATAGGGTAGGTTCATCATCCTCACCCTAGTGAAGTGAATCAACAATCTGATATGCTAGGTGTATAAGCGGGAAAATCTTCCTTCACAACTGAAATATTTGATTATGAGTTTCATTAGGGGAGCATATGTGTCCTGTAGGTACCTGAAGGGGAAGACCCTACTGACATGTCTCTGAAAACCAGCCTTGATATAAGGCTCATAATGATCTCTGTCCACCAGCTGCCCCTTGTTCCACTGCTCACCTACATTCGAAATACCAGTTGCTTGAGCTACAGTCTTAGGTGTCAAGGTGAATGTCACACCTGCCAAATTGACCTAGCCATTGTGAAGATGGAGTAAAAACAACCTGGCAAGCTCATGGTGGTATTTGAATCTTTCCACCATCTCACAAAATTGATAACAAGATTGGTGTTGGAAGCATGTGACAGCAAGAGGACAAGCCAACAGCTCAGCAAGTGAAGTAGGCTCCTCCTGGTTATGTTTTCCACTCTTGTGAGGTCTCTTTGGTGCATGAATTTCTTTGGAAGAGTCACTAACTATTTCCTCATTTCTGTCATAAGAAGAATCTGACTCCATGTTTTCCAATGCTTGAGTTTTCTTAGATGAGTATGAAGAGATTTTATAGTGTCAATAGGTATTTGCTGCTAAGAGATATGAATTGATGAGGGACTATGAAGGGACTGTGTATGAGGGGTTGGAGATGTTGTTGGTTGGGTTTTTTGGGAATATAAGGGTTTAGGGAATGATATTTAGGGTTTGGGATAAGTGAAGGTAGGGATTAGGGTTAGTAGTTTTAAGGATATGGGGAATAGGGAATAGGTAAGTATGAATGAAAAGGGAGGAAGTGAAGGAGTGAAAATGATAGGGGTAGGATTTAGACAGCAAAAACGGTGATTTGTTAACCCTAGGCATCTTTCTCAATAACCTATGCAAGGAACTAGGGTTTAAATTTCTCCCTATTCAATCACCATGAACATTAAGCAAACTCATGCATTGAGCATGTGGGAGTGTGAACTTACTTGTGCAATGAGGAATTTGCAATTTGGAAGTTTGGAGGAGGTGTTTGGATGAAATTCGGGCATTGTAGACTGGTGCACCGCGCCACCTAACAGGTGTGCCGTGCTTCTCTGGTTCGTCGCGCTACTACAAAATTATAACATGGAGTGCGCTTTGTGTGCGCCGCGCTGGCTCCATGTGCCGCGCCTTGACCCAGGTACGCCACGCCTGCAAGTTTTCACCTTTTGATTGCAAAATCGCTCCCTTGGCTTTTGAAAACACAAATGCACTTGCTCTCTTCTCCTTTGGCATGCAAATGAACCTCTTTGACATGAATACTCTTTATATACCCATGGTTTTATTCTTTGACTTATGAAAACCCACTTTGGTAATGTTTTTTTTTCACTTGTTTTTTCAAACTCTGTTTTGGGCAGTTTGCTTTACTTTTTGCCTTTGATGGACTAAATGCTCTGACATTTTGTTTCTTTTGCAGGAACTGGAGTGGCAGAGGCTGGGCAAGGTGACCAGGGCTCCCTCTTGAAAATATTACAAATAGAAAAAATGAAATTACATGAGATTTTGTACATAAAATATAAAAAACTTTGTTTTTCCTCAACACAGGGTTTTGAGGAAAAATCAATCCCTGAGCATGTGATTATTGAAATGATTGTCGCTGAAACTTTATTTGACCTCCTCATGCACCTGCTGACCATTATTGAGCGTTTTCAAGACCTTATTGACGAAACCCTAGACCTAATGAGACCTAAAACCCTAAAAATGACTTTTGCAAATTTAAAGACAAAAAATGACTGCAGATGACCTAGATGTGTGAAAATGGACCAGCAAGTAAAGAACATGAGGGAAAATGTATAATATGCCACCACTATCAGATGATCCATGACCCTAATGGAATGCAGCTGATTAGATGAGACACCTAACATGCAATGCAACAAGAGAATTTGATCACTGATGGAGGGATGAAGATACCGACACTAACAGGAAGTATTCCTATAAAATGCTTCAAAGATTTCACATGGATAATTGCACGCTTTTGGACACTCCTCTAGCTACAAATTGGAGGAAGGAGGATGCCTCTTCTAGACAAATAGTAGATGCTACCATCTACATACAACTTGGGGGATCCTTGATGTATCTGGTGAACATAAGGCCTGACATATGCTATGCAGTAAATCACCCGAGTCAAGCCATGGTGAAGCCTACCAAGCTATATTGGAAGGCAACAAAGCATGTGCTAAGAAACCTCATAGGCACAACCGAGTATGGGTTATGGTATAGGAGGACAGAGGGAGTGAAGATTCAAGGTGTCACTGATGCAAATTGGGTAGGGAGTCCATCAGAAAAGAAAAGTACATTAGGTGTTGTCTTCAATGTTGGGTCTGCAACTATTTCCTAGTATAATAGGAAACAGAGGTCTATGACACTTAGCTCAATAGAGGTTGAGTACATCGTTGCAAGTCAAGAAAAATGTGAGGCCATATGGATGATAAAAATACTTGTGGGTATTTTTAGTTAGGAGATGGATCCGACAATGATTTATTGTGATAATCAATTTGTATTAAACTCTCTAAGAATCCAATATTTCATGACAGGTTCAAGAAAATTGATATCAAATACCATCACTTTCGGGATTATGTGTAGAGGAGAATTGTGATGCTATAATACATTCCAACTGAGGAGAAGGATGCAGATAACTTAACAAAGGTGTTGTGAAGATGCACATTTGAATTCCACAGGTGCAAAATAGGGGTGGTGCAAAATCCCTTTCTTGCTAAGAGGGGGTGTTAGAAATTGTAGTAATAAAGGCTCAATTTGACTTTTTCCATAGTCAAATTTAGTAACAATTTTCCACATGTTGTCGCTCCTAGAGACAACCTCAGGGCTGATGTATAGGTTAGTGCCTAGGACATCTTAAACTATCTAAGGATATAACTATGGTATTTAGGATTTAAAGCATATCATGAGTTGCAGCTGATTCAAATATCTCATCCAAAGTTAGATTCAATCAATACACATGTATAGGGATCTTTCATTTGACTTGACATTTAGATATGGTTGCCTATTTGTAGAATGTGTAGCAATATTGGTCATTGTAATATGAATGAAAAGAAGAACATTAGAAAAAGGAAATTAATACAGAGGGCTAATATCAGAATCTCGTACATCAAATTCCAGTATAAAATATGTAACAAATTATTTAGAGGGAACATAGTGCATTTTAAGGATATTTGACCTCATACATCATAGACATCGTTTATCATAACATGACATAGATGAATCTATAACTTTGAGATTATGTTCAACAACTATAAATACTCACCTTCTCAGAGGAAAGGAACACATATGAGAAATAAACAAAGGAAGGATCACATACTATGCATTTCAACATTATAAATCACCATTTCTTAAGGATTAATCTTCAAAAATAGCATACATATCCAAGTTCTTCAAACACTTGACAAAATTTACAAAAGATCCACCTTTGTACCCAAAAATTTAGAACCTATTTAATGAGTCTCTTAAGCACTTTTATAAGGTCTCATGATCAAGGACACCTTACAGAATATTCCTTCTTGAGATTTTCATAACTGCCTTACCACTAGACATCTCAAGTGTGATATTAACACAATTTTCCTAATTATCACATAAGTGTTTGGATTTTGTCTTTACATGAGATATTGATCTAAAATGATCATAAGTTAAAACTGATGTAGAATTGATTAGCCATTAATGAATTGAATGTTAACTAAAAGTGTGGAAACCGAGAGAACTGCTTGAGAAGAGAGACTTTACGACAACTGATAAAACATAAGTAAGATGCAAAACAATAATGAAAACAACAAAAACACGGAAATACCATACAACAATATTGATTACGGAGTTCGTCCCTAATGGACTATATCTCCATGTCCACTTTCAAGATGGGCGACCACTTTATTAGGATTGAAACAGAAGAGGTCGATTACACGGATATTTGACCAAATTGAATGTGCACGCAGGTAGGTTTGGTCATTTCCAAAGGATAGCTCTTTGAACCAGCTTTCCAATGCCTATCATGGTTCCCAATTCTGACTCTGAATGCTCCTGTTACACTGAAAACAAAAAGCAGACTCTAACCTCCAGAATCTGCATACAAAAACCAAAATCATTCTCCCCCCACTTCAATGAGAAAAACTACCTTTTAACACCAATTAGATGCATTCGAACTCCCTCCACTGACTTTAGGAATGAATCAGTTCTAATATGGGTTACAAAATTCTCGGTTTATTCATGAAAGGAAACTTAGGATAGGGTTGCATGGTCATTGAATTAATTTGCACCAAAAAAACGCAACAAAACCCATTTATAAACTTTATATTAAACCTTAACTACTGGCGGCTTGTTGACCGGGCGGAGGAGGTTGACTTCCGACATGTGACTGTCGCGGTCTAACCATAGGCTGCCACCTCCGCGCTTGCCCTCAGTGGTCTCGGCTGATGATGCTCCGGTGGTTATCCACCTCCATTCACATGTCAATATTTTACAACAACAATTTCGCTGCAGTTACATTAACTCTGTAGTGAACTCCAGCGATTCCTCTGTTCACATGACGAAAGTCTCAACGGAGTTACGGTTTTAGGCTTGTTCCGAGCCCTTAACTCCCAGTGCTAACCCAATGGCTAACCACTAACCATTCACATGACAGGCGATCCCCGTGCAGTTAACAGCTGGCGATTAGGGACTTTTATATGGTTTTTTTGTTTATTACGTAGTTTTTTACATTATGCAATTGCCCGAATGGGTTTTTACATGGTTTTTGCAATGTTGATTAATGTTTTACAA
The DNA here is from genome assembly GCA_031772625.1 of Pinus tabuliformis. Classification (NCBI taxonomy): domain Eukaryota; kingdom Viridiplantae; phylum Streptophyta; class Pinopsida; order Pinales; family Pinaceae; genus Pinus; species Pinus tabuliformis. The sequence continues at coordinate 367,523,097 of CM062807.1, read as the reverse complement.
ACTTTGTAATAGCCGAAATGGGTTTAGACTTAGGAAAAGTATTTTTATTTCATTTTTTAATACATGGTTTAGAACTTAGGGTTTAGTTCTAGAGCTTAGGTTTAATGGTTTTAATACATGGATTTCACAATAGCTTGTAAGGGTAGGTTTTAACATAGGTTTTTGTAATGAATTAGGTTATGTCTTTAGTGTATGGTTTTAGGTGTAGTTTTAAATAGTATGGTTTATCATTAGGTTTGTACCATAGGTTTAGAGCTAGGACTTTGGATTTTAATGCATAATGCCTTAGGTTTTAGATACAAAGAAAAACCCATGTACATCTCTTCGTCACAAAGTGAAATTTGTAACAACATCACATGACGACAACCCATCGACAACCCAAATCCTGCGAGGTAGATGACAACACATGTCGATGACCAATCCTTGCAAAAGGGATGACAAACCCACGTCAAAAACCATCATCATGAAAACCATTAACATCACCTGAACAACCTTAACCATAATCAACATTGTCGAAACTGAACGACACCGGACTGAATTGCTAACGACAACAATGGATCTATGTAACTGATCTGACAAGATCCTCCTGGATCAATCCTCTCCACTTGAAATCTTTTGGACCACAAAATTTTGACTTAAACAAATAGTCGATGAGGGTAAAGCTCCCTCTCTCTCCACCTTGTCTGGAAAATGTACCAATACATTCGATCAATCACCTGCAAGTGATGACCCTGATGATGCTAACCATGGCACATTTTGATTCGGTGACCTGTTCCATCCATATGTAGTATGAAAAAATTGTAAAAGATGGTCAAACAACCTGTTATGAACATGGTAATTGTTTTCTCTCCACGAAATACCATGAGTTAGTGATTCATAATCATCTTTGAAAACAGTTGCTACAGGATATTATTTAATACCATTGACATGTATTAACAATCTATTTTACGGAATAATAGAGACAATAAAAGATGTTTTTGACATCAAACCAGCTACTTGACTTGACATACTTTCCTGCTTCCTGATTACTAAGTGAACTTGCTGCCATAAACCCATCAAACTGTAATTTGAAAACTGCTGCAACTTAGTTTGTTTTTGAAAGTATTGAATTAGCTGTTGATTTTTTTGAATCACTATTTCTTCATTTATTAAATGATGTTTCCATTGATTAACACTTTCCCCTAATGCATAAGTTTCCCTTAGACACTTTGACACTGCTTTAGAAAAGGCTTTAATATGAAAACAAATAGTCTTCCTCTCCACTTGAAAAGAGGTTTCCAAATTGTTCAAAACATGAAATGGTGACACAATATAAGAGAAATTTAACACTGACTTTCCCCAATACTGACTTGTATCCCTATAACTGTTAATTTCCAAACTTGAACTGAATTACTACATTCTGACATTAGGAAGAGGAGCTTTAGGCACAAACTGTAATTCATGTTGTATTCCCTGCTTGTGAGTAAGATGTTTGGTTTCTTTAAATAGAACTGGAAAAGTTTCTACCTCTTTGATCAAACTATCTTTAAACTGGGACTCATAACTTGAACAAGCATCCTATCGACTCTTATGTTGTTCCTTTACACACATGATTATAAATCGTTTATTTGAACTTATTAATTGCTTCATCTGATTAACAACAATATTCAAGTAATTTTTGTTTTGATGTGCCCTGACAATAAATTCAACCCCATCTTTCTTAAGGTGATATTTATGTTTTCTCTTGTAAAATACTGCATCACGATCATAAAGATAAGGACTTCCTAAGACAACTCCACATATGTCTATTGGAACCACATCTAATTCCACTTCATCATTGTAATTAGCTATAATGGAAAATCTTAATTGACACTATTTGGTGACTTTTATCTGAGTCGATTTATTTAGCCATCCTAATGGGTAAGGTCTTGGATGATCCTGTGTTTCCAAACCCAAACTCTTAACTAAATATTCAGATATTAGATTGGCTTGTGATCCACTTTCAAACATTGTATCTATCTTTTTATGCTTAGAAGTGATCCTTATGTTAAACAATTCAACCCTTTTATCCTCATTTGAAGGATTTATGTTTGATGAAGATGCAATAGTTTTCGAACTTGAACCAGTGTCAGAACTTTTACCTATTGTAACCATAGAAGTTATCCTCCTTTCATCACCTGAATCTGAACCTAGATCTTGCTGGACTGCTGCAATTGCCTTCTTTTCATCCTTCTCCTTAAGGAACTTTTTGGGCTTAAGTTCTGGATGAAGTTTCCAACACTTAGATTCATCATGACCGATTCTCTGGCAATGAGAACAAGTAGGTCTTTCCTTCTGAGCTATCGCTGATTTCTTTCTCTTCAAATTGTTCTTCCCCTTACTATCATTGGAATCTTTGATTTCCAACTCTTTGGATGATTGCGATGAAAACTTGAATGGTCTGCAACCTAATTCAATATGTATGGCCTAAACACACACTTCATCAAAATCATCAGGATTAAACATCAATAATGTATGCTGCAAATATGAATGTAAATTGCCGATGTATTTTAATAAAGTTTCACGTGTATCCAATGAAATACCAAGTGCCAATTCTTTATTTCTGAACTCCTGAGTAAACTCCTGAACACTCTTCCCTTTACCTTGCCTCAGATGCTGCCAATCAATAACAGCTTGTTGCATGTATCCTAAAGGATAGAATTGTTTCCTAAGAGCTTTTAAAAACTTAGACCATGAAGAGATGACTTTTCCTTTCCACTTTACATCTATCTGAGTTTTACTTTCCCACCAGATTAAAGTTGTTCCCCCCATTCTAAGTGTAGCTAACTGAATTTTTGTTTTATCATCAGAAATGTTATGAATATGACAATACACTTCTAACTTCTTAATCTAGTTATCTAACTTTTCAGGATTCATTTCGCCATCACAAATAGGCAACTCAAATTTCACATCAAGTTTCAAAAGAGATGTTTTCTTAGGTTTCTTTTCTGTTTCAGATTCACCACTGGAAGAAGAATAAGAATAAGATGATGATGGAGATAATGGAGGTGAATGTGGTCTATCATCCTTCCCTTTACCTTTTTCCTTCTTTGATGTCCTTGAAGACGAAGTTGCATCTCTCGCCTTCTTATCTTCGTAGAGTTCTCCCAACATCTGCTGCATAATCAAGAATGCTTGCTGAAACTATTCATCACTCATCTTAGTTTTAGACTTTTCACCTACATCAAATCCTGTCATGGTCGACTTATCAACAACTCGTCGCTTTCCAATCTCTAGATCAATCTACTCAAGGATTCCTTCTCCGCGTTGCGACTTTGACCTGGTTAATATTCAATGGAAAATTCTACAAATGCAACATCCTCTGATACCAAATTCTTTGATCTGAAATGATAGTAAGTTAAAACTGATGTAGAATTGATTAGCCATTAATGAATTGAATGTTAACTGAAAGTGCGGAAACCGAGAGAACTGCTTGAGAAGAGATACTTTAGGATAGTTGATAAAACATAAGTAAGATGAAAAATAGTAATGAAAACAATAAAAACATTGCAATACCAGACAACAATATTGATTAGGGGGTTCGTCCCTGATGGACTACATCTCCGGGTCCGCTTTCAAGATGGGTGACTGCTTTATTAGGATTGAAACATAAGAGGTCGATTACATATATATTTGGCCAAACTAAATATGCATGTAAGAACTTTTGGCCACTATCAAAGGATATCTCTCTGAACCGGCTTTCCAATGCCTATCACGGTTCCCAATTCTGACTTCGGATGCTCCTGTTACACTGAAAACAAAAATAGCCTCTAACCTTCAGAATCTGCATACAAAAACCAAAATCACTCTCGCCCCACTTCAATGAGAAAAACTGCCTTTTAACACCCACCAGATGCATTCGAACTCCCTCCATTGAGTTTAGGAATGAATCAATTCTAATCTGGGTTACAAAAGTCTTGGTCTATTCATGAAAGGACACTTAGGATAGGGTTGCATGGTCATTGAATTAATATGCACCAAGAAAATGCAACAAAACCCATTTATAAACTTGATATTAAACCTTAACTGTTGGCGGCTTGCTGATCGAGTGGATTAGGTTGACCACCTGCATGTGACTACCGTGGTCTAACTGCAAGTTGCTACCTCCACACTTGCCCCCGGTGGTCTCGGTTGATGGTGCTCCGGTGGTTATCCACCTTTGTTCGCATGTCAATTTTTTACGACAACAATTTTGCTCTGGTTACATTAACTCTGCAGTGAAATCCGGCAATTCCTCTGTTCACATAACTACAGTCTCGACGCAGTTACGGTTTTAGGCCTGTTCCGAGCACTTAACTCACGGTGCTAACTCGACAGCTAACCACTAACCATCCACATGACATGCGGTGCCCTCACGGTTAACATCTAGCGGTTAGGGACTATTATATGGTTTTATTTGTTTATTACATAGTTTTTTATGTTATGCAATAACCTAAATGAGTTCTTATATTGTTTTTGCAATGTTGATTAATGTTTTACAAACTTTGTAATAGCCCGAATGGGTTTAGACTTAGGAAAAATATTTTTATTTCATTTTTTAATACATGGTTTAGAACTTAGGGTTTATGTCTAGAGCTTAGGTTAAATGGTTTTAATACATAGACTTCACCATAGCTTGTAGGGCTAGGTTTTAACATAGGATTTTGTAATGACTTAGGTTATGTCTTTAGTGTATGGTTTTAGGTGTAGTTTTAAGTAGTATGGTTTATCATTAGGTTTGTACCATAGGTTTAGAGTTAGGACTTTGGATTTTAATGCATAATGTCTTAGGTTTTAGATACAAAAAAAAACCATGTACATCTCTTTGTAACAAAGTGACATTTGTAACAACATCACATGATGACAACCCATCGACAACCCAAATTCTGCGAGGTGGACAGAAACACATGTCGATGACCAATCCTTGCAAAAGGGATGACAAACCCACGTCAAAAACCATCACCATGAAAACCATTAACATCACCTGAACAACCTGAACCATAATCAACACTGTTGAAACTGAACAACATTGGATTGAATTATTGACGATGACACTGCATCTGTGTAACTGATCTGACGAGATCCTCCTGGATCAGATATTTACAAAAATATCACAATAACATGAGATGTCATGATCGACATAACAAAATATCTTCATTGTTGGTCAGCTCACTACTTTGGAAGGGATCGTGGATCAATGATTTGAAGTGGAGGTGGATTAATAACTTGATCACACATTTTCCACAATGGAATGGGTCATGGATTTCCACCTCTGCGGCCATAAAATTCTCAATATGACCAGAGGTTTCGTCTCCTTGGATTTAGGGGTTTTGGGCGCTTGATTTTTCATTTTAATCGTAAGGAAAATGATTGGAGGATAGGGGATTACAAATTACCTAGTGGGTTGTAAGTAATCATGCACAGTGGCATAGGAGGTGCTTTGTACTGGATGATCGCTGAACATGGTTGCATGCCCATGAACAAAGAAGAAAAAAACATATATGGTAACTAAGCTCGAATGGAGGGTGCATATCCATGAAAAAAGAAGAAAAAAACAAACATGCTAACCAATATTTATGCAATTTCAGTTGAAGGAAAAACCAAGACTCTCACTAATCATCACTCCATCACCACTCCAAATGAACATAATTGACACCAACTTAGTTCCAATGGCACGTTTTATAAATAATTTTTTAATAAATTATAACCACACCCATGTGATCCAGGTCCAGGTGAGACAAAGGACCCTTCCAAGACCTTTTACTTTCATGATGTGTTGAATTTCATTTTTAAAATAACACAAATGAATACATCTGCATGTTGTAAAGAAGAGGAACTTGACAATCATTAGCAAAATAAAATAACAAGATGTTGATAATGGAGTTTGTCCGGGAGGAGCTACATCTCCGGGCCCCGATGTTAAGATGGTGTAGGTTGTTGCATTAAGTGTTGTCAATAGTGTTGATGTACATAGAGGTGATGTCACTATCATACAAGGAAAATGCCCTCACGCGGGAGTGGCTCCAAGAGATGTTCCCTATAGGAACTCTTAATAAAAAAGGACTCCTATCAGTATGACATAAACTCATGCATGATGAGCATCCCACCAACATGGCATAAAAGGGATCTCAATGCAAACATACATGATGACAACATGAGTATCCCATCAACATAACAACAAAGGGATCTCAAATAAAACATGAAGAATCATGACAACAAGTACATCACATAGATGATTCCACGTAACATCAAGCAGGAATCGTGAAAACAAGTAAGAAACAAGATCCCACATCAAACATCAAACATGGATCTTTGCGGCACAATGCATGGCAAAAGAAGTACATGAACACACTACATATAACTCACATCCAAGGGCCATATAAAGAAGGGGATTTCAAAATGTTGAAGTTGTTCGTGCCATCGATCTCATAGCGTCAAATCGCATGGAAATGACTGCTCGCATGTCGAATGCTGACACCTGCACTCCACTTAGAAAAATTGCCAAAAAATAAAATGAGCAAATGGAAAATCTGAACACACCATAAGGTTTGTGGCGTCGAATACTGCAAAATCAATTGTCAAATTTCTGAATTTTGAGAAAGTGGAAATCTGGGGCTTAAGGAATCTTTTAGATTCCCCCTAAATTCCTTAAAGATTCCCTCCTCCCAGTCCTCTGCAAATCGGCTACTCAGATCAGGAAATTGACTGCGCCATTGGGTTCATGTCATTGAGAGGTGTAAGATCGACATACAGCTTGTCCAATTTGGACACTGCAAAAATTTCACCCTCCTGGAAATTTCGCTTAGTCGTGGTTCCACCTGCAAATAAATAAATTAAAAAAATAATGCCATCTTGATTTCTCTGCCCGCTCCTGGTTCCTCCATGCTACCTGAGCGCACTGACGAGATGAGTTTTTAAATAATAAAAAATTGATTAATTTCACAGAGACTCTGTTGGTGGGTTGGTTACTGATCCGTTTATTATGGAGGAGGTCAGGCATTCAGACCCCGCCTCCACCTTTTTTTACATAACAATTTTTTTTTAAACTAAGAAGGGTCAGGCTGGGCCTGTGTTGGGTGGCCCGCCCAGCCTACCTACCACTGGCTCCAACTGTCACATCTTTTTTTTTGAAGGTGGGTTGGTCTAAAATGTGGTCGTGGTTGGAGGTTGGGTCCGCACCCCAAGGGCTAACCCACCTTTATCATGCATGCATGGTAGCGGCCCTCCTTACGGGTTCTGTGGTATGGGGGGAGGGGCTGGGGTCATTAATTACGTTGAAGGATTGGGGTGGCGGGGTTGGTGGCCTGCCACCCCTTTTTTAATAATTTTTTTTGTTATTAACAACAAAATGGCATTTTTGAAAATTCGGATTTTAGGCCGAAGGAGACATTTTAACAAGGAAACAATTTTTCCCGGAATCTAGCTGGAGTTGGCTGGATTCCATATGCCGGAAAAGGTCCAAATTGTGTCTCCATTAACTTGCCTAGTCAGCAAAAGTCAACCAAAACTTTGATTGCCTCTATCTTCCCCATCCAGACTCGAATTGATGAACCGTTCACACCACGCGATCACAACAACAATATCTTTAACATGAAACTGGTTCGAGCATAATCCAAACACTTTGATTTTTGAGCTTCCATAAGCCCTCTTTGTCCTGTGTGTATCTCTGGAGCCACCTGGATCAATCCTCCCCACTGAGGAGTTTTTGGTCCTCCAAAAGCATGAAAAATAATTTGCAGCTTCTCTGTACCTTGTCGGCATCACAAGCGTCCTAAAGGACTCGCTTCCATCTCCTTCACCTTTGTTCTTCTGAGCCTTAAGCAATGAGATGACACCTGCAATCTATGCAACCTGTAGTACATTATTTTTCAAATTATGTGTTTGAATTGCATGACCAACTACTAACCCAAGCGTCCCACACTTGCCACGAGTTTATAACACATACTCGATGGTCAAGTTTACATCAAGATGGATGCAATACCCTAGCTACAAAAACAAGGCCAACATATCATTGTTGCTTCAACAAATGATGGAAAACACATCATCACTAAAACACATGATTTACAAAAATAAGGCCAAACACTATTTTTGCTTTGACAAGTGATGGAAACACGACATCACTTTCACAGTTTATCATGCAACACAAAACAATACCAGACATCATTGTTGCTTAACAAGTGATGGAAACACGTCATCACTTTTACATTTTAAAATGCAACAAATGATTTACAAAAGCACGACCATCACAAGCTAACATATCTAGAGACCATTTTTCACTTATCGTTGTGAATGGGTCGCCTCCTTGTGGCACATTCGATGGTCAAACAATTGCTTTACTTGACTCATGCACCGACACTTTGTCTTTAAGGCACTACTCTGGATGGAGCCTCTAACAAGTGGCTCTTTGCTGGCCATTTCTGTCGCAATGACTGCAATAGATCTTCTTCCTCCAGATCTACTTTACCTGCTGTTGAGAGGGTTTTTCATGCCTCATCCTTTTGTGTGTTGCCATTCTTTTCCAACACTTAGAAAATGTATGGTTATGTAATCCACAAAAGGTACATGTTTTTCGATTCCATGATTTATGTTCATCTTTAACAACATGATTATAACCAAAATGAACATTCGAATATCGAGAGTGGTTATACCTTTCCTTTCCATCTCTGGTGTAAGTATGGCGATGAGAGCTTGCCTCAGCTCTTTCCCTGCGATGGCCACTGCCATGGGATGATGGGGATGTGTTCCCATCATTCTCTTTCCTCAAAAATTTTGACGATGTCTCGGAAGCATATGACACCTTTGAGCATTCTCCCTTAGTGTATCTCTAGCCTACAAATTGAAGTCTCTGCACAACCTCCAATGGTTGATTTATGCCTTGGTTATTAACACCAAGTTATTTTTCCTCCTCATGCCTTGTTGATCCAAAATGGATCCTAAAAACTCTCTAAGTCTTCAAAAATCAAAAAACTATCGCAAAGGATGAACCTTAAAAAAAAGAGCAGATTACACCATCAGGAGAGAAAAAACATGAAAAATGGTAAGAAATAGAACCTATCGGAGGCTTAAACAACATTGCACAGGAGCCATCGGATCTGGCCGATCAATGGTCCAAATCCGATCGGCATATCGCAATTGGAGATGGCAAGCAGAGGCTATCGGAGGCTACCATATGAAATTTGCGACAGCGATTAGCACGAGTCACAAGGACCATCGATCAAGCGTGCAGATTGATGGCCCAAGTTAACTCGCAATATCACTTTAGCAAAATACAAAGAAGCGCTTACCAAAGGCCCGGGGACTATGCAATATGTGATTGTGATATATTGCATCACAATATCACATCGGAGCGATACAAAGGAGCGGGGCCAATACAAATGCGACTTGCAATAGTCGGACCTGACTGGGCTATGGATTAAATTTAATATATTTTGAGTTCCGGTAAAAGGGTTTTTCTATGTATTTCTAATTTTTGTTAAATAAATGAAATACAAAGGAAATGTGCTCGATGCGATAAAGCCAGACCCGAAAGGGTTTATAAATGCAGTTGTATATTATTTGAAGTCTGCCATAAAGCCATTCATTGGGATTTTCAGTGTTTTAATGTATTTTGCAAATACAAAGGAAACCACGGCACATGGGCACTTGCGACTTGCAATAGCGATCAAAGGCGGACCTGATAGGAGTCTAGGGAGGATTCAATGATTTTTGAAGTCTGATAGAAAGAGTTTTTGCGGGTTTTTCAGAGTTTTTAGTGTATTTCTCTGTGTAAACAGAGAACAACTATTTTGGGGATTTCAAATGTGCCGATGGTCCCTTTCGTTGCAAAACAGGTGGCCACCATCCTTGAAGACGTTTAACCACAATTGTTTAACGCTCAGAGGGGATTTGAGTGGACAGAGGCCGAGATCCAAAGAGCCCAGAAGAGGAAATGAACAGACAGTGTCGATTGGCTTAAAAGCCACAGAATGACAGAGACAAAGGCAAGCAGTGCTGAGACAGAGGGAAAACAGAGATAGAGAATGAGAGGGAGAGTCTGTGTACTCAGAGAGACTTGAGGGATTCAAGTAAACTCTTGTTGTTTTGTATCTATTGTGTTGAGACTCAAATTTAGCTCAGTTTTGTAAAACTCTACTCTTGAATACATAATAGAGAGGTCACCATTGAAGGCTGGACCAGGAGAAGTAGCCCAAGAGTTTTGGGTCAACTCCATATTAAACTTGTTGTGTTATGTGTGTTTGTCTATTATGTTTCTCTAACTGCTCATTGTCTATATTATTCACAATCTTATTGATATGTTGCACTAAGTAATATAGGCAAATCCATGCACATGAGTTTGTAATACCTTAAAAGTAATCTAAGATCCCATTTTTAGATCCAGTGGTATCAGAGCTTTTGGTTTTGGGTTTGTTAAGGTTAAACAAGCTTGTGCTGGATTTATTTTTTAAATGCTAACTAGGTCAAAGCTCAAACTGGGAAAAGGAGAACTTGTTGAGGCCAACCCAGAAATTGGAAGAGTCTATCCTAGGAGGAGGGTGGCAGAAGGAATTTCATTGGAATTAAAATCTCAGTTCATGGATAGTTTTATGGCCATGAGGTCCATGGTCGAAGAGATGTATCAGGAATTTAAGAAGGGTCGAGGTGAAAGCACTTCAACACCCAAACAAGACAAAGGAGCAGAGGAACCTTCTCTAGATGCCCCTCCAGAGGGCAAAGGGAAAGGGGAAATGCCTCCTCCATCATCTCCTCCACCATCTCCTTCATCATCCTCATCTCCTAGCCCTGATAAGAAAAAGAAGAAGACTTCTTTGATTAAATTAGATGTAAAGTTTGATTTGCCAATTTATGATGGAGAATTAAATGCAGAAAAGCTAGATAACTGGATTAGACAGATTGATGTATATTGTAGGGTGCAGAACATCAATTCAGAAAGGAGAAAGATTCCGTTGGCTAGCCTTCCCCTTGGAGGAATTGCACTAGTGTGGTGGGAAGGTAAGACACAAGCTGATTTGAAGAAGCATGGTAGAATTCTTTCTACCTGGAACGAATTTGTTTCTTCCATTAAAAAAAAATTCTATCCACTAGCTTATATGCAGCAAGCAATGATGAGTTGGAAAACTCTTCGCCAGTTAAAGGGGCAAAGTGTACAAAGCTATACCGAGGAATTTAGAAAAAGAGTTTTAACTCTAGGCATTTCACCTGAAACTTAGTTGAAGTACATAGGTGGTCTGCATAGCTATTTGAAGCACACCATTCTCATGTTTAATCCCACTAGCCTAGATGATGTATTAGTTCAGGCTACACATCTAGACACTAGAGGCAAGAATGTGAACCCAGAGATTGGGGGATCATCAAAACCCTCTGCAATCAAGAACAAGGAAAAGAATAAGCTAAAATGGAAGGAGAGGAAGGAAAACGTTGTACAGAAAGACAAACCTTCATGCACTCACTGCAATATGGATGGACATGATGATACACAATGTTGGTCTTTGCATCCGGAGCTAAAACCTAAGAAGTTCGGTGGTAAGAAGAAGAAGAATGTTGCTACTATTCAGAAAGACTTGGGGTCAAACTCAGGTGATGAAACAATAGTCACAACTACAGGTATAAAAGGTAAAAATTCTGAAGCATCTACAAGTAATTCTACACAATCTATTGATAATGAAGATAATGAGAGGAAAAGACATGAGCTTTTTCATATTAGAGTTATTTCCAAGCACCAAAAGATTGATACTTTATTTGATAGTGGATCACAAGTAAACTTAATTTCTTAAGCAATTGTAAAGAAGTTGTGATTACTAAAAACACCTCACAAGAAGCCATATCCATTAGGTTGGGTATGTGATAAAGCAAAGCTACAAGTGACTAGACAATGTAAACTTAGGTTTGCTATTGGGTCAACATTTGTAGATGAGGTTGAGTTAGATATAATTCCCTTGGATATATGTGGTATTTTTTAGGAAGTCCTTACTTGTACGATAGAAAAGCCATTTTCTATAGAGCTAAAAATAAGTATCAACTCACTAAAGATGGAATATAGTATATTGTAAGAGCTCATAAACTCAAAAATAATTACTCTCTCATAAACTCAGGGCAAATGAAAAGAATTGTAAATTCATGCAAGAATTTTTTACTAATGGTTGTACAGGAAAAGAACCCTAATAAAACCAATGTATTTAAGGGCTGTGATGATAAACAGAAAATTGAATTAGTTAAAGTTGTTTCAGAATATGATATCCTATTTCAAGAACCTAGAGGCCTACCACCCAAAAGGGAAATAGTACATGATATTCATTTGCAGCGAGATGCTCCATTGCCTAACATCAGAATGTACAGGTTATCCTCTTTAGCGAATGCAGAGATCAAGAAGCAGGTACAGGAGCTGCTCGATAAAGTGTTCATAAGACCAAGCACATCAACATGCAGATCTCCAATTGTGTTGGTGAGAAAGAAAGATGATTCATGGAGGATTTGCATTGATTACAGAGCACTGAATAAAATAACGATCAAGAATCGTTATCCTCTTCCTCGCATTGATGATCTATTAGATTAGCTGAAAGAAGTAGTTTACTTTTCCAAGTTGGACTTGCATAGTGGCTATCATCATGTCAGAGTAGCAGAACAAGATGCATGGAAGACTGCTTTAAAAACAAAGCAAGGGCTGTGTGAATGGCTGGTTATGCCTTTTGGCTTAACTAATTCTCCTGCCACTTTCAAGAGAGTTATGAATGATGTACTCAGACCTTTTATTGATGATTTTGTAATTGTATATTTATATGACATTATTGTTTTCAGTAAAACATGGGAAAAACATTTGAAGCATGTAAAGCAGACTTTAGATGTTTTGAAAAGAGAAAATCTTATGTGAAATTATCAAAATGTGAATTTGGCAAAACATCTTTAAATTATTTGGGTCATATTGTAGGGGGTAGTGAATTGAAGATAGATCCCTCTAAGGTTGAAGTCATTGTGAACTAGCCTAAACCCAAATCTGCTACAGAAGTTAGGAGTTTCCTAGGAGCAGCACAATATTGGAGAAAGTTTATTGCTAAATTTTCCTTGATTGCAGCTCCCTTACATGCTTTAACAAGATTGAACAAGATGTTTCAGTGGGGAGGAAAACAGTAGAAATCCTTCAACACCTTGGAAGAAAACATTAGTATAGCACCAGTACTAGCACTTCCAGATCTTCAACGTCCATTTGAGATTGAAACAAATTCCAGTGACTATGCCATGGGAGCAGTGTTCATGCAACATGGTAAACCCATATGCTATCATTCTGAGACATTTAATTTTGCAGTAGTTAATTATCCCACATATGATAAAGAATTGTATGCATTAGTACAGAGTGTGAAAAAGTGGAAACATTACTTAATGGGCAAAGAAATAATCATCCATATAGATCATCAACCACTTCAATATTTGCACTCACAAACTAAATTGCAGCAATCAAGACACTATAGGTGGATGGGTTTTCTACAGTAGTTTCATCTTATCATCAGATAGAAGAAGGGCATACACAATAAGGTTGAAGATATGTTATCCAGACCAATCATAAATGCATCTACTATACTTAAGCATAACTCAGTAATGCATGAAAGCTACATTGAACAATATGCTCAAGATATAGATTTTAAAGATGTATATGCAACTTTAAGTCATAGCAAACAAGTAGAAGAATTGGATTATTATGTTAAGGACCAACTCTTGTATCATTTGGGAAAGTTATGCATTCCAAAAACTGAAAGAGTTAGCATAATCCGAGAAGCACATACTTCTCTTATATCAGGTCATTTTGGTGTAAGTAAAACAGTTGCACGGCTACAAAGGATATGTTATTGGCCAAGAATGCATGAAATAGTTTCTAGATATATTAAAGGGTGTACCATGTGTGCTAAAAGCAAGCCCAGCAATAGAAAATTAGGCTTGTACACTCCACTTCCAGTTCCTTCTCATCCTTGGGAAAGTGTTTCCATGGACTTTGTTGGGGGATTGCCAAAATCTAGAAAAGGTCATGACTATTTATATGTTATTGTGGATAGGTTCAGCAAAATGTGTATTTTAATACCTTGTAACAAGAAGATTACAGCTGAACAAACAACGAAGTTGTTCTTTCAGCATGTCTGGGTTCATTTTGGGTTACCCACTTCCATTGTATCTAATCGAGATTCCTGATTTGTTGGGAAGTTTTGGTCAAGTCTGTGGGAATTGATGGACACCAGATTGAAGAAGAGCACAACATTTCATCCACAAACAGATGGCCAAACAAAGGTGGTCAATAGGATAGTGATCCAGTTGCTCAGGGGCTATTTCAAAAAGCATCCCAAGCTTTGGGATGAACATTTGTGTTATGTGCAGCATGCTTACAATCGTGCTAAGCACTCTTCTACTCAGAGATCTCCTTTTGAGACTTGTTTTGGTTTTACACCAAAGTCTCCCTTGGATTTTGTCTTTGGAAAAGACATAGCAGTTGATGGACACAGTGATGTGGACAAAGCAACCAAGTTCATTGAACAGATCCAAGAAATTCACTAGGCAGTGCAAGAACAGCTGGAAAGAAGCCAGGCCAAGTACAAGGCAAGGCATGACAAGCATCGAATTGAGCATAGCTTCCAAGTTGGTGATCAAGTCTGGTTGTACATTAGCAAAGAAAAAATGCAAGGTGAAGGTAAGAAGCTGAAGCCAATAATGTATAGGCCTGTCAAGATACTTGATAAAATTAGTGAAAACGCTTTTTGCCTTGATTTTCCAGGTTACATGCATATTTATTCAGTCGTTAACGCAGAATGCTTGAGATTTTATGAATCCTCATTGATTGAAGATCCTGAAGAGCAAAGTCAGTTGCCTTCTATTGATGATCTGTTGCCTGAATATCTCAATGAGTTGCAGGAAGACATAGTTCTGGACAGGAAGGTGAGAACTAAGTGCAAAGGGGATGTTGAGTACCTCAGAATCAGACTCAAAGGTTCAAAACCAAGTAGTGCACGATGGATAGAGATTGGACAAGTGAGGAAGCTGTATCCTCACTTGATCGATGCTTAAAAGCCAATTTTTGGTGGTCCAAAAGCTTTTCAGTGGGAAGGCGTGATCCAAAATGGATCCTAAAAACCCTCTAAGACTTTAAAAATCAAAAAACTATTGCAAAGGATGAACCTTAAAAAAAAAATGTGGATTACACTATTGGGAGAGAAAAAACATGAAAAATGGTCAAAAACAAAGTGTATCGGAGGCTTTTAAACAACATTGCACAGGGGTCGTCGGATCTAGCCGATCAACGGTCCAGTTCTGATCGGCATATCACAATCGGAGATGTCAAGCGGAGGCTATCAAAGGCTACCATATGAAAGTTGCGACAGCGATCAGTGCGAGTCAACGAGGACCATCGATCAAGCGCGTAGATCGACGGCCCAGGTTAACTCGCAATATCGCATTGACAAAATACAAGGGAGCGCTTACCAAAGGCCCGAGGACTATGCGATATGCGATTGCAATATATCGCATTGCAATATCGCATCGGAGCGATACAAAGGAGCGGGGCCGATACAAATGCGACTTGCAATAGCCAAACCCGATGGGGTTATGGATGAAATTTAATATATTTTGAGTTCCAGTAAAAGGGTTTTTCTATGTATTTCACATTTTCATTAAATAAACGAAATACAAAGGAAATGCGCCCGATGCAATAAAGCCGGACCCAAAAGGGTTTATAAATGCAGCTGTATATTATTTGAAGTCCGCCATAAAGCCATTCGTCAAGATTTTCAGTGTTTTAATGTATTTTGCAAATACAAAGGAAACCACAGCACATGGGCACTTGCGACTTGCGATAGCAATCAAAGGTAGACCTGATAGGAGTCTAGGGTGGATTCAATGATTTTTGAAGTCCAATAGAAAGAGTTTTTGTGGGTTTTTCATAGTTTTTAGTGTATTTCTCTATGTAAACAGAGAACGACTATTTTTGGGATTTCAAATGCGCCGATGGTCCCTTCTGTTGCAAAACAGGTGGCCACCATCCCTGAAGATGTTTAACCATGATTGTTTAATGCTCAGAGGGGATTTGAGCGGACAGAGGCTGGGAGCCAGAGAGCCTAGAAGAGGAAATGAACAAACAACGCTGATTGGCTTAAAAGCCACAGAATGACAGAGACAGAGGCAAGCAGTGCTGAGACAGAGAGAAAACAGAGACAGAAGCAAGCAGTGCTGAGACAGAGAGAAAACAGAGATAGAGACTGAGAGGGAGAGTCTGTGTACTCAGAGAGACTTGAGGGATTAAAGTAAACTCCTGCTATTTTGTATCTATTGTGTTGAGACTCAATTTGAGCTCACTTTTGTAAAACTATGCTCTTGAAGACATAATAGAGAGGTCATCACTGAAGGCTGGACCAGGAGACGTAGCCCAAGAGTTTTGGGTGAACTCCATATTAAAGTTGTTGTGTTATGTGTGTTTTTCTATTATGTTTCTCTAACTACTCATTGTCTATATTATTCGCAATCTTATTGATCCCTCGCACTAAGTAATATAGGAAAATCCATGCACATGAGTCTGTAATACCTTAAAAGTAATCTAAGATCTCATTTTCAGATCACTCATCCTGGTAAGGAGCCTCATGTTTGTCCATGTAATTGGGATCTCCATATCTCCAATAGAAATCATACTATGTGAAGATGAAACCAAATGGAAATAAACATATTTTACCTCCTCAATCGATTTGGAAAGAACTGATGAGGGCTTCTCATCATTTGTTTTTGGTGGTTCACTAGTTGTCTCGGTGCATTCCCCAACTTCCTTTCTGACATACCCAAGTCTTGTTCGAAAGGGTAATCCTTCTACTTTGATGGGGTTGACAATGCCTTGGCCATTAATGCCTAAGCCTTTTCCTTAATAACCCATTCTTTTCAACAGTTTGGAGCCAATTCACGCTGTAGCTTTTCCAAGGCCTCATCCTTTGCTTGCAGCTACTGTAGCAAACTCTGTTTTTCCTCTTTCTCTTCATGTAGAAGCATCTTCAATTCAACATTCTCTATTGGAAGATTCTTTTTGTTGTTCTTCAGTTCTTCCAGGGTCTCTTCCGTGGCTCGCAACTAAAGCTACAATCGCTCCTTTTCCTTTATCTCTTTCTGTAGAGTTTCATACATTATTTCCACCCTTTTGGAAATTTTGAGCATGGTCTCGTACATCGATTTTTCATCCTCTACCACTGCACGTTCCATTGTTCACGCTGAAATTCACATCCACGCAAAGACTACTCTGATACCACTTGATCTAGGTCCTGGTGTGACAAAGGACCTGTTAGGATTCCAAGAAACTCTCCTAGGTTGTAGCTCGTAGATGCCTGGTAACATATAAATTCAACTATTGTTGCAATGGATGAATGGAAGGAATGATGCTTGTCCAAGCCAGATAACCACTTCTAATTTGTTTCACTCCAAACATGCGTGAACACTCCCAGACTACAAGGCTTTAGACCGCCAACTACTCACAGTTTAGAGATAAGGTGAATATGGAGAATATTGACCACACTAGCAGATGCAGAAGACCATGTGATGGCTAACTGCAACTAGTAAAGAAGCTTGTAAATCTAATCCGCTAATGCACAGATAGGATGACAGCTCTCTGGCACTAGATGAAGAGAAACCTAAATAACTTATTCAATGATGCATACAAGATTTTAACATAGCTATAGGATGACAACTATTCTAATGCTAAACATTGGGAGCTCAAGAATACAGTCTATCAGGCATATCTTGGAACATAAGAAAGTGAAAAGTGAGCAGTTAACAACAAAAGAAGCTTGTATTATCTAAAAATGAATATGAGACGTTGCAACTATCAAAATAGTTACAATCTCCAGAAGTTGAACCTTACATCAAAACATCAACCATCAACCCTGATTACATCTTGTTTCCGGGTATTTATAGATTTACATTACAGGGCACTTGGTCCATTTAGGTATGGAGGGGTCATAATTGACCACCAATTGCATTTAACTGCCTGATGGAGTCCCCGAGTGTGTTTGCTTACTTCAGTGGATGAATATGATCATTTTAGGTGCTCTGCTGTCCTCTTAGGCAGCTGGAGTGTTCGTATCAATGGAGTTCCATAACTGCTAAATGCAGTTACATGAACGTGCTCTGTCCTTTTTCCCCTCGGCCATACTATTTGTTAAATATGGTTGTTGAGGAGTAACTACGACTGGTACTGGTAAGCTGGTCACCTTCGTCCTTCAGGCAGATGGAGTGGTCAAGGGACGTGGACTGCATGGGTGAGTGGACAAGTTGGATGAGGGGGGAGATTGGCCGTCGGATCAGAGAAATGGATGGTGGAGATGGCTCGACAGAGTTTGTCGATCGAAGTGGGAGTGGGTTGATTTTGGGCCGTTGAATCTGCAGTAGGTAGATCTAACGGTGATCAGGCGATGAAGATACGCGGTGGTTATCAGGTGGGCGAATAGGTTAGGCAGTAAACGGTATTGATCGCACCGCCTTTGGATGCAAAGCAGTAAAAGGACGTGGGTGTGATATCCCACTTAGCAGTTGACACGTAGTGGCGAATGAGAGAGAAAAACTGCTCTCATCGCGCGCTAATGTTCGGTTGGGCTACAAGTGCAGGGAGAGCAAATTCCGTCAGATATCGATGGAGATGATCGAACGGCGGGGAAACGATCGTGCAAGTCGCTTTATCCGACGTGACGGGAGCTGTTAGATTTGGCAGGGAAGATCAATGGCAGAGATTAAAGGCGATGATTTTATAAAGACACAAAGACGTATGGGTACGGTTTTATTGGGGTTTGGGCTTTTGCGCTAGGGGCTCAAAATAAAAGGGGTTTTGTTGGTTTTAGAGAAAAACAGAGAAAATGGAGGTAATGGAGAATAAGCGGAGTGAGAGAAGGAAGGGAGAATGACCACTATGAGCCTCCTTTGAGCATGATCAGTCTAACCAGGCTTATCTCTAACCTTCAAAAACCATAGTTATATAGTAGAGCAAACACTGGCTCCTTCTGGGGATGAGATCCTCCCTGTGAGGTCTCAAGAACTATAGATCATTACCTTTCCTATACAAACTAGATCAACAAAATTTCCTATTGTTCCATTGGGCATGGAGTCTAATTAAGTTTACACTAAAACCTGATAAAACAACATATTTACACATTAAGGCCTGAAGACCTTAAACAACATAAATTTTCAAAAACCGCCCATTAACTGGGCCATCAAAAATTATTTCTCCTTCCACACTTTGCAGCATAAAAGTATTGTTTCCCTGGATTTGAGAGATGACAAAAGGTCCGGTCGACAGAGCATCAAACTTCCCATGGTTACCTTTCTTTTCCTTCAGTGCATCCCACTTAAGAACCAAGTCTCCAACTTGAAAATTGTCTATCTTTGACTTTCTATCAAAGGCTTCCTTGATTCTTTTCTGATGTGCTACAGAATTTTCAACCAGCTACTCTCTGATTTGATGCACTTCTGCCAAGTCAGTGATCCTTTTTTCCATTTCCTCTTCCTCATTCTGCTCTTCCTGTAAGAACTTAGCCACGGGGAGTATTAACTGAATTGGGAATATGGCATCAGTGCCATATACCAATGTGAATGGGGAATTCCTTGTGGATTTCTTGGTGGTCACTCTGTTAGCCTACAATGCATACTTGAGCTTGGAATCCCAATTCCTTTTGTTGTCTTCCAACAGCTTTTTAACTATCCTTATCAGGCTCTTGTTGGAAGATTCTGCTAGACCATTTCCTTGAGGGTAATATGAGGTGGAATGAACTAGCTTAATGCCCATTGAGTCACACATGTCCACCAACTCTTTTTCTCTGAAGGCTGTTGCATTGTCTGTAACCAATTTATGTGGATAGCCGAACTTGGTGAAGATGTTTTCTGTCAAAAACTTCATGACCACATGGTGATCAGCTTTCCTAGTAGGGATGGCCTCAATCCATTTAGTGAAGTAGTCAGTGGCTATTAGGATCCATCTGTGATGGCCACTAGAATGTGGATTGATTTCTCGTATGAAATCCAAGCCCCACTGCTAAAAAGGGCCACTGGCATGAATTGGCTTCAAAGGCAAGGATTTCAGCTGCTGTTTTCCCTCAAACCTTTGGCACCTATCACAAGATTTTACAAATGAAAAGACATCAGAAAACAAAGTGGGACAGTAATACCCAGCTTTGAGGACCTTGTGGGCTGTGGTTCTCCAATAGTGATGTCCTCCACAGATGCTAGAATGGAACTAATGCATGACCTCCCTGGATTATTCTTTGTCTAGACATCTTAGAAGGATTCTAGATGGGTCCCTCCAATACAACAAGTTTTCATGAATGCAATACTTGGCTGCTTTGAGCTTAATAGTCCTAGCTTGGCTTGAGCTTAAGCCTGAAGGGACTTCTAGCTTCAGTAAAAACTGAGCTATTGTAGAATACCATTCGCAAGAAGCTAGATTCCCTGCCAATGACTAGTTCTGCCCTGGTTCAGCTGTTTCTTCTTTCTGTCCATCTTCTGAAATTGTGTTTATGAGATTTATGCCTAGCATCCTACAATTTTCTTAAGCCATCAGTTTGGCGAGGCCCTGACCTCTGACAAGCTTGGTGGGCTTCAACTGTATGTTGAATTCAATCAACCTTGCAATCCATTTATCCCTTCTTCCATCAACATCTGGCTAAGTTATGACATCTTTCACTGAAGCAGAGGGCACATATGCAATTACCTTGGAGTGCAGAATATATATTTTGAAATCTTTCAAGGATTTGATAAGAGCATAGGCCTGTTTTTCTATAATGTCATACCTCAGTTCAACATCCCTTAAGGTTTCGCTGAAGAATGCCACTGGATGTTCTGAACATTCATCATCTTTCTGCAACAAAACTGCTACAAGGGTGTCACCTAAGGCAAACAAAAATATATGGAACTCCTTGCTATAGTCTAGGCTAATCAGAGTGGGAGCTTCCATAATGGCTCTTTTTATGGCTTCAAATGATCTTCTTGCTACATCAATCCATTTGATTTCTGATCCCTTTTTCAGCATGGAGGTGATGTGTTTTACAAGTTCTGAAAAATTAGGGATGAACCTCCTTACAAAATTTATCTTTCCCAAAAAGGACTGGATATCCTTCTTTGATCTTGGGACAGACAAGGTCTGTATTGCTTTCACTCTTTCTGGGTCAATTTTGAAACCTGCAGCAGAGACAATATGTCCTAACAGATTGCCCTCTTCTAAAGCAAACTGTGACTTTTTGGGATTAATTGATATCCCAAACCTTCTGCACTTCAGAAATACCTTCTTTAGATGCTGCAAATGATCTTGAAGGCTACTGGAGTATACTATTATATCATCTAGGTAGATAAGGTCAAACTTGTCTTTCTCTCCTACAAACGCTATATCCATCGCTCTTTGAAAGGTTGCTCCAGTATTCATCAGCCCAAAAGGCACCTTGGAATACATAAAGGTGCCCCAAGGAGTGGTGAATGCAGTCTTCTCTTGATCATCTGGATGTACAACAACTTGATTATACCCTGAAAATCCATCCAAGAAAGACATTACTTTGGCTTCTGAGACCTTTTGCAGAAAATGCTCCATCTTGGGCAGAGGATAGTTGTCTTTCTAAGAGCATTTGTTTAAATTTCTGAAATCAACGCAGAGCCTAATTTCTCTACTTTTCTTCCTCACCACTACCAAGTTGGCTACCCATTTTGAATATCTGAGAGGGACTATGATTTTTGCAGCCAACAACTTCTTGATTTCCTTCTCAATCAAGGGAAGGAGAAAAGGATTTATGGGTCTCAACTTCTGCTTGAAAGGGATGGTGTCTTTCTCCAAGGGGATTTTATGCTGGATGACCTTTTTGTCATAAGTTTTGAGGTCACTATATTCCCAGGAAAAAACATTAGCAAACTGCTTCATCAAGGTACAGTATTCAGAACTTTGGGCAGCAGATAGATGGGTGGACAGATTTATATATTTTGGATGATCTGGACTCCCTATATTATGCCTATGGACTACAAATTGGTCTTCTTTTTGGGTAGCCTTATAAGGCACATCATTCTGGTCAAACAACTTTTCCAAGGGAACTAGGCCTTTAGGTATATAATTGCTAGGCAACTGGACAATGTTTTCTTTGCCAATTATGTTCTTTAGCTATGGCTGGGGGCATTTCTCCAAGGCTTCATTCTCTTGGTCAATTTTCATTTCAGAGAATTCATCAATAACTTGTAGAAACCTATTTACCTCATTGTCATCCTCAAACACTTTCCAATGCTGGACATTATCAGGCAAGGATGGTCTATATTTTACTTGGACTTCATAAACTAGTCTGGGAGGCGTGGGATGGATAAACATGCTAGTAGACATAGAAAGGGAATCAACAAGCTGTTTTTTGACTCTAGGGATATATGAGATACAAAAACTATCAAAATAATATTTGCGTCTCTATACCTCGTCTCTATATGCTTTCAACCTTGGGTGCCTTGCTTGGAATGTTTTGTTTACTTGTTGAATGATGATATCAACATCTCCAAACACCTTTATGTTTTTGATTCCTCTATCTTTAACTGTGTTTAGGCCCAATATCAGAGCTTCATACTCTGCTATATGGTTGGTGACCTGAAGAGTCAGCTTGAAAGACAGATGTGTGCTTTCTTGTTTTGGAGATATTAGCACCACTCCTGCTCCTGCAGTTTGCCTTGAACATGCTCCATCAAAGAACATATGCCAAACCTAATTTCCTTGTTCTTCCATGGCCTGGCCTATGGGTTTCTTGAGCTACACCGAGGCCCTCTAGGATTCTTCAATTTGGAGAATACATGCTCCAAAATCAGTTTCCACAGCATAGATGGGATGATTGGTGGGATTCTTCTCATCACTGATGATGTAGGCCAGCTGTGCTTCTCTGTACAACCTCCTGCTCTCTCCTCCAAAAACTGGGACAGTGGCATAGGATAAGTCATTTTGTAATGTTCCACCCAACCTCTTAATCCATCCTCTATAAAGTAGCATACCAAACTTAGGGGGGGCATCTACTACCACAATATCCATCATCATGCTCTTCATGGGTAGTTGAGTTAGGGTGATAGCCAAATATTTGATCAATCCCAAACATTTCACCTTTCCCGAATCAAAGGAGAATAGGTCATGATAAGGTCTAGTAATTTTAAGGCCTAACTCTTCCATGATAGCTTTAGGCATCAGATTATCGCTGGCACCTGTGTCCAACAGGCAGTTATGAAGGGTTTTGTCATGAATGATCAAGGAGACATAGAATGATGGGGAGCTATTATCAGAGGGTTCAGTTATTGGGCGAAGCACAACTGCAGGTTTATCATCTTGCAAATTTACATAGTCATTGGAGGCTTGTGAGGCTTTTAGCTCGAGGGCATCAAGAATAGGCTTTCTAAAGGCTTCACTCTTTACAAGTTCTATCAGAGGGACAAATATTTTTAACTTCTGGACTTCTGATTCGAAACTGAAAGGGGAAGGGAACTTGTCAAGGCCTCTTATCTCTTGAGCTTGTGCTTTGAGGATGAGTGGATCAGCTGTTGGATTTCTTTGTTTACTGGTCTACTGCTCTGTGGGGACAGCAGCTCTTTGGGCAGGATTCTCCTTCACATTACTCGTTCTTGACCTCAAAATATATCTTTGTTGATCTTCAGTTTGTAGGACAGCTTCTCTATCCCACTCTTGGTTGGTCTGGTCCTTGAGTAATGACTCTTCATAAGCAGCCAATGTCAAAAAGGCAGCACTTCCCTTGTCTTCCATGCAGTGGATCTCATCCTCTTCATCGAATTGTTCCTCCTCCATGACTACGTTCTGAAAAGGAGTCTTAACCCTTTGTTCTTCACTGGCCTCTTTGCCTCTCTGAATGATCTGCAATTGATCATTTTCTCTTCTGAATGGATTTAGATTTCTGGGAGCAAATGTATTAGGCAGCCTTGCCTTCCCATAACTCTGCTCAACCTTCAGCTTGGATATCTCAGCAACCAATGACTCTATCATATTAGTCATTTTATCTAATTTAGGCTCTGAAGATGAAGAAGAGATGGAAGCTTCACCCCTCTGCCTCCTTCTGTCAGCATGACCTTTGAGTTTCTCTGCAACCATGATATTGGATTCCACCTCTAGGGCTACATATTTCATTTCAGCTAGAGTGGCACATCTTCTTTCTATCAATAGCAGGTAGAAATTAGAGTCAAAAGCATTGGCATAGATGAGTTTTGCAGAGGTGGGGGTAGGCTTCACTTCAGCTAGTATCTTGCAATACATACAGTTGAATTTTTTATTAAAATCAAACAATGATTCTCGATTTTCTCTTTTAAGGTTGCCAAACTCCGTATGGTAGTATAGCAGGTCTTTCTTATCTCCCCAATGCTTTAAAAACACATCATCTAATGCTTCAATGTCTACTATAGACCTAGGGGTCAACTCTCTGAACCACTTTCTAGCCTCTCCATCAAGGCTTTGGACAAACACTCTCATCCACAGATCATCTTCATTGATATCAAGGTTATCAGCATAACTATAAAAAGACTCAAGGTGCTCTTCAGTTGTTACTCCCTCTCTACCAGTGAATTTAGGCATGTATTTCTGATATTCTCCTATAGGCATGGCATTCAAAGGAACAGGCAGGACCAGGGGTCCATACCTAGCAGCTATGATTCTTTCCATCTTAGTAGGAGCTTGTGGGCCTGCCATGACTGGGGTAGGTGGAAGGATACTGGCAGTTTGAAATGTAGGGAGATGTGAAATGACTGACAGGGACAAAGGAATATGATGGACTGTGGGGGAGATTTTCTTTGAACTGAGATCCAAAGGGGAACTTGATGAACAAGGAGCTTTATGAATCTCTGAGGGTATTTCTTCACTGACAATGCTAAGCTCTATATCTTCAAAATGTACATGCTCAGTTACAAGCCTCTCTTGCAGAGATACATAAGACTGTTTAGGCTTACCTGATCCTGATGCTCCTTTCTGAATGATCTTTCTTTGTTTGACAATGTTCTCAGGGTCAGGCATTGGGTCAGCTGGTGATTTCTGAGGATTTCTCCAACTATGCGTCACAAACTGAGCCAGAACTATGATGTGGAGTCGCCAAAGGTTGTTCCTCTAGTAGAGTCACCAGATAGATGATTACAACCAAAAATATCTCCAGACCTTTTCTATCATCAAAGTTGGATCTATGTCGTTCTCCCATGGAAGCTAAGCTTCAATCTCCTTTCCCCAGCAATGGCACCAATTATGTTAGAATTCCAAAAAAATCTCCTAGTTTGTAGCTCGTAGATGCCTGGTAACATATAAATTCAATTATTGTTGCAATGGATGAATGGAAGGAATGATGCTTGTCCAAGCCAAATAACCACTTCTACTTTGTTTCACTCCAGACATGCGTGAACACCCCCAGACTACAAGGCTTTAGACCGCCAACTACTCACAGTTTAGAGATAAGGTGAATATGGAGAATATTGACCACACCAGCAGATGCATAAGACCATGTGATGGCCAGCTACAACCAGTAAAGAAGCCTGTAAATCTAATCCGCTAATGCACAGACAGGATGACAGCTCTCTGGCACTAGATGAACAGAAACCTAAATAAATTATTCAATGATGCATACAAGATTTTAACACAGAGATAGGATGATAGATATTCTAATGCTAAACATCGGGAGCTCAAGAATACATTCTATCAAGCACAGCTTGGAACAGAAGAAAGTGAAAAGTGAGAAGTTAACAACAAAAGAAGCTTGTATTAGCTAAAAATGAAGATGAGACACTGCAAAGTGTCAAAGTAGTTACAGTCTCCAGAAGTTGAACCTTACATCAAAACATCAACCATCAACCCTGATTACATCTTGTTTCTGGGTATTTATAGATTTACATTATAGGGCACTTGGGCCATTTAGGTATGGAGGGGTCATAATTGACCACCAACTACATTTGACTGCCTGATGGAGTCCCCGAGTGTGTTTTATTACTTCAGTGGATGAATCTGATCTTTTTAGGTGCTCTACTATCCTCTTAGGCAGCTGGAGTGTTCGTATCAATGGAGTTCCATAACTGCTAAATGTAGTTACATGATCATGCTCTGTCATTTTTCCCCTCGGCCATACTGTTTGTTAAATATGGTTATGGAGGAGCAACTGCGACTGGTACTGGTAAGTCGGTCACCTTTGTTCTTCAGGCAAACAGAGTGGTCAAGGGATATGGACTGCATGGGCGAGTGCACAAGTTGGATGAGGGGGGAGATTGGCCATCGGATTGGAGAAATGGACAGCGGAGATGGCTTGACGGAGTCTGTCGAACGAAGTGGAAGTGGGTTCATTTTGGGCCGTTGGATCTGCAGCGGCTAGATCTAACGATGACCGGGCGACGAAGATACGTGGTGGTTATTGAGCGGGCGGATAGGTTAGGCGGTAAATGGTACTGATCGCACCACCTTTGGACACAAAGTAGTAAAAGGACATGGGCGTTCGATCCCACTCAGTGATCGACATGTAGCGATAGATGAGAGAGAAAAACTGCTCTCATCGTGCGCTAATGTTCAGTCAGGCTACGGGTGCAAGGAGAGAGAATGCTGTCGGATCTCGATGGGGATGATCGGACGGCGGGGAATCGATCATGCAAGTCGCTTTATCGGGCGCGACGGGAGCCATTAGATTTGGTAGGGAAGATCAACGGCGAAGATTAAAGGTGATGAGTTTATAAATACACAAAGTCATATGGGTACGATTTTCTAGGGGTTTGGGCTTTTGCGCTCGGGGCTCAAAATAAAAGGGGTTTTGTTGGTTTTAGAGAAAAACCGAGGAAATGGAGGTAATGGAGAATAAGCGGAGTGAGAGAAGGAAGGGAGAATGACCACTATGAGCATCCTTTGAGCATGATCAGTCTAACCAGGCTTATCTCTGACCTTCAAAAACCATAGTTATATAGCAGAGCTAACAGGACCCTTCCAAGCCCTTTTACTTTCGTGACGTGTTAAATTTAATTTTTAAAATAACATAAATGAATACATCTGCATGTTGTAAAGAAGAGGAACATGACAATCATCAGCAACATAAAATAACAAGACGTTGATAACAGAGTTCGTCTAGGAGGGACCACGTCTCCGGGCCCCGATGTCAATATGGTGTAGGCCGTTTCATTAAGTGTTATCAATAGTGGTGATGTACATAGAGGTGATGTCACTATCATACAAGGAAAATGCCCTCATGCAAGAGTGGCTCCAAGAGATGTTCCCCTACAGGAACTCTCAGTAAAAAAGGACTCCTATCAGTACGACATAAACTCATGCATGATGAGCATCTTGCCAACATGGCATAAAAGGGATCTCAATGCAAACGTACATGATGACAACATGATTATCCCATCAACATAACAACAAAGGGATCTCAAATAAAACCTGACGAATCATGACAACAAGTACATCACATAGATGATTCTGTGTAACATCAAGCAGGAATTATGAAAACAAGTAAGAAACATGATCCCACATCAAACATCAAACAGGGACTTGTGCAGCACAATGCATGGCAAAAGAAGTACATGAACACACTACATATAACTCACATCCAGGGGCCATCTAAAGAAGAGGATGTCAAACTGTTGAAGCTATTTGTGCCATTGATATCACAGCATCGAATCGCATGGAAATGACTGCTCACATGTTGAATATTGACACCTGCACTCCACTTAGAAAAAGTGGCAAAAAAATGAAATGAGAAAATGGAAAATATAAACACACCATCAAATTTTTGGCATCAAATAGTGCAAAATCGACTGTCAAATTTCTGAATTCTGAGAAAGTGGAAATCTGGCACTTAAGGAATCTTTTAGATTCCTTAAAGCTTCCCTCCTCCAGGTCCTCTACAAATTGGCTGCTCAGATCAGGAAACTGGCTGTGCCATCGGGTTTGTGTCATTGAGAGGTGTAAGATTGACATAAAGTTTGTCCAATTTGAACACTGCAAAAATTTCACCCTCCTGGAAATTTCGCTTAGTCATGGTTCCACCTGCAAATAAATTAATTAAAAAGATAATGTCATCTCGATTTCCATGCCCACTCTTGGTTCCTCCATGCTACTTGGGCGCATTGATGAGATGATTTTTTGAATAAAAAAATGGATGGAGTTCACAAAGACTCTGTTGGCGGGTTGGTCACTGATCCATTTATTATGGAGGAGGTCGGGCGGTCAAACCCCGCCTCCTCCTTTTTTTACATAACATTTTTTTTTAAATTAAGAAGGGTCGGGTTGTGCCCATGTTGGGTGGCCCACCCACCCCACCTACCGTCGGCTCCAACAGTCGCATCATTTTTTTAAAGGTGGGTTGTTCTAAAATGTGGTTGTGATTGGAGGTTGGGTCTGCACCCTGTTGCACATGGAATCCCCCTGCGACATGGTTTGGGGCTCAAAGCCCATGTTTTGACTAAATTATGTTGTAAAACCCCATGAATTGCAGGTGCAGAAGTATGTTAGAGTCATAGGGTTGTCCGCCCTAGTTTGTAATGTAATGTCAGCCTACCCATGGTCCATGGACCATGGGATTGTATAATAAGAGCGAAGCTCTAAGTGTAAGAAGGAAGGAGAGCGAAGTATGAGATAAGGAAGTAGAAGCACAAAGCAAGTGTCTAAGTGTATATTGGGTCTTAGGGTAGGAGAGGCCCTGCAGCTGAGTGCACAGAGGCCTAGTTGTCCACAACTAAGTGCGTGAACCCCTGCAATTAAGTGTGCAGGGCGAAGTCGAGTCTGTAACTGAAGAAGAGAATAATAAAGAGAAGTTTTATCCATATTCTGTGTATCTATTCTTGAGTTATTACATGTTGGATATCAATTGCAAATATATTGTTTATTTACCACGCGCACTTGTATGAATGATTTATATTGCTAAGTATACTTTACACATGCAAATAAGCTAAGTTAATCAGATAACGGTGGAATACTAGTAAGGACTTGGGTAATAACAGCGTTCGGCCCCCAAGTAGGGCTGCATGAAAGTCGCATCACAGGCTGCGAGGTATAGGTAAGCGCATGTAGCGACGTGCGCACAGGGCTGAACCGTGAAGCACTTGAACTCATTAGACATCTCCAGGGTGCAGAAACCTAGCTCTAGCACCCTCCCATACTACTTTAGGTGAGACCTCAGTCTGCGCTCCGCAGACTATTGCCGAAAGGGCCAGTAGTACTGGGATTTGTTTGGCTAAATCACCTCTAAACCTGGGTCAGGACCCAAAAAGCCAACAAATGGTTCCATTGCCGAGATCGGGATCTGCATAAGGGATGTCTAATGTCATGTCATTGGAATTCGACAAAGAAAGAAATTGAAGGGTGATTGGACAGAAAAATTCACGAGTTCCCGATGCAAGAAAATAGGAATCTGCGAGTATCAAAGGAACAGTGCTTAAAGTTCTACTTATATATGGAAATCCAAGAAATTTTCTTTGAATCCTTCCCCTCTGAGTTGTATGAGTGGATCGCAAACCTAGCAGACAGTCAGGGAAGGTGTAGGCTCGACAAACTGATTGTGTGGACTCCAGAATTGGTGCGCAGACTAGAAGCATCGGAAGATAATATCGTGTGCGTTGTGGACCATTGGGTCAATCAAATTATAGGAGGGTTTATCACCGAATTCACGGTAGACACATCAGTCAGCTACAGCGAGGTGGAACGACGCTTCCTCAAAGGACCACGAGGTAAGTACATTAAATCTTTCAACCCTTGGATTAAAATGCTACTGTGTGAAAAGCAGGTTATGTGAATAAATTGATGTTTGGGGCTACGCAAAGTGGGAGGATCTATAGAAACGAAGGTAGCGCAGAGATAGAAACTAGCCCCTTGATTTTGCCTCAGCAAGAAGGTGAGGAAGATCTCAGGAAAGTTTCACCAAGAAGTGTGATCTGTCTGATAAGGCAGCGAATTTCGTGTATACCACCTCCACCTCCACCATCACTGGCTTCACCATCTTCACCCCCATCTCCGCCCACACCACCTTTGCCACCACCACATTTCAATATGGCGAGTGCGATAAAATTGCTGGTGTTCAAAGGAGTAGGGAACAAAGATCTAGACCAATTTTGGTTCATAGTAAAAGCTGTATGGGAAGCACAAGGAGTTGTGGATGAAAATATAAAGAAGGCAACATTGGTAAGCGCATTGCAAGATCACGCACTGACATGGTATATTAAGCATTCTAATGACCATCCAAACGTGGGGATCACAAATATCTAGGCTGCGCTGAACAGGGAATTTAGCAGGCCAAAATCAGAGACAGAGTCGATTATTGAGTTTAAGGAAATCGTGATGCTTCCAAGCGAGACCCCTCGAGAGCTGGATCAGAGACTGAAGGGTATGATTCGCAGAGCCAACATGACCTTGACGGATGGACAGCATCACGCATGGTTTGTAGCATCACTAACACCACATCTAAGGACCGTGCTATCACAGTAGAAGTTATCCACCCAGGTTGAAGCTTTGGAGATTGCAATGAGACTGCACAAGACCCCGATACAAGATCCTAGCCTGAGTGTCCAACAAATCCACGCGCAACTGAAAAATTTGTGTCTGGAAATGTAGAGCTTGAAACAGGACAGGACAACTCACCCAGAAGCGCATGAGGAGGTATGGTGCATAAAATGTAAAGGCCAGGGGCATGACAAGGACCATTGTCCAGTTTTTGTGAACTACCTAGCGGGAGGAGGGTCGATGCCATTGAGACCAGAGGCACAAGCAGGACCGAGTGCGACGCCTACATTATGGTGTGCAATTTGTTAGATAGGAGGGAAGCACACTACAGATAACTATCACCTATTACAAAAGTATATGCAGACGTCCTAACAGTTGTTTTGTAATTTCTGTAGACCAGTAGGCCATGATGAACACACCTGTAGAAGTTATGAACTGATGATGGATCAGACTCCTACCTATAGAGTTCAGACCGAAATGCGAGCCCTCGATCAAAATGTAGGGATAACACGCACTGGATTTCAGGGTCACGGATGAGGTTGAGGTGGAATGGGACTAGGAAGGAGTCGCGGACAGCTGATTTGTTACAATTGTGGAGGACCAGGGAATTATGCCCGTGATTTTACAAATCTGGCGAGAGCATCATGTTTATATTGTACCCAGTTTTATCATGAGACAGAGGACTGCACTACACTAATAGCGAGGTTGCATGATAAAGGAATACTCCAGCCTCCCTCAACTCAGAACCTACAAATGATGAGGTCTGAGCCGCGCGAAGAGGACCCGAATGTAAACATCATGCTCTGAAGTGGTATTACGATAGGAGATGACAAGGGCAAGCAAGCTGAAGAGAGTGCTTGGGTTCACAAGGCTCCTACAAAGAAACCAAAGTTCGATTTGGAGCACGCTAAGAAGACATTCATGGAAGCTAAGAAGAGCTTCATGGAGGTCTCCACTTTAGGTAGTGAAGACAAACTAGAACCAGAGATGGACCAATCAATGCTTACTACCTTTCTGGAGACATGCATGAAGCTAACGCGCGACAGCAAGGCTGTGAAGGGACTACAGGAACTCATCACTAGTTGCGCTGGGTTAGGAGAACCACGCGTAGTCCGGAAGCTCGGGAAGCACACAATGCAAACAGGAAGGGAGACGATATTGACTGCAAAAATCGGGGAATATGAAATGGATCAAGTGATTTTGGATCTAGGATCGGACGCGAACATATTGCCAAAGCAGACATGGGAGCACATGGGTAGGCTAGCATTGCAATGGTCTCCTATTCAATTGTGAATGGCCAACCAGCAAAAGATCCTACCGATGGGAAGATTGTAGGGAATAACGGTAGATATCGAAGGTGTGAGCATGCTTGCAGATTTCGAAGTGATAGAGATTGTTAATGACATCAATCCCTATCCTGCACTACTGGGAATAGATTGGGCCACTCATATGAACAGAGTGATAAATCTAAAGAAGCGCAAAAGGATTTTTGAGAAAAAGACACTGTCTGTAGTGGTACCTTTAGACCCTGCAGAAGGATCGCGCTACACAAGCCAGTGCGCGACGATGAGAGTGACGATGATCTAGACTGTATCTACAAGATAATCGCCTGGGAACAGGATTGGGTGAATCCAACTGCAGATGGCAGGATTTTGTGGGAGCTCGAAATCTCCTACACATCGGATTCGGATGAGGAAATAGAACGATGGCATAACTGGTTACACGAGGTAACCACGCTCAATTGCAACATGATGGTAAGATAACTGCGTTGTGTGACAACAGAGGTAAGGGATCTGCCCATGTATGACGCGTTGACAGCGGTGGATGACTTCCTGAACAAATTTGAAAAAGAGGTGCCAGAACAGCAGTGCTTTGATGCTATGAAATGGGCACTGCGCGCTACGCCCACAAGATGGTGGGGTATGCATTAGAGGAGTTTTCAGAACTGACGTGACTATAGAAGAATGATGCTTATATGGTTTGGAAAGCCTCAGCTATGAGTGGAAGCTGGGTATGATGGATGAAACAACTTTCATGCCCACCTCTCCATATGGGTACAGGCATATGATACGCAACTTGCACGAATGCACACCATCCTCACAATAGGAACAACAAGCAAGAGCAGGCAAGATGAGGGCACAAATGATGAAGTATGCTAAGACCAAGTGTGCTGGAGATTATACACGGAGAATCCTTTGACAAGGCTTGCAAAGTGTTGAACATGGTTCACCATGTGAGATGCACTAACTGGGACCTGCGCGTACTAGTGCTTCTATGGGTTTATAGGATGATGTGCAAGACCCTAACCGTGCAAGCACTTTCAAAGCTGAAATATGAAGCAGGGGCTGTAATCCCTATGGAGCATGCGAAGCCTAGTCTGCGCATAGCAGCACCCATAGATATGACAATTCGCGAATCCCAGAACGAAGAGATCACACAACCCCAAGAAATAGAACACATAATACTTGAGGAAGAAAACTAACAGGGAAACCTTAGACTTTGCGAAATTGAAAAAGACCAGGTATGGCTAAGGGAGAAAAAGTGCTTTGATGGATGCGGAGGTCAAGAAGATGAAAAATGAAATAAAGGAAGTGTTTCTCATCGAAAAACTGAGAATGGTAAGGCAAGGTGTGTATGATCATACTGACAAGTGGGAGAACTATCGACATGAACTGGTTAGTCTACTACCTTGGCTTGGACCGCATATCACCAAACGTAGTGACCAGTGTAGCGCATTGTGAGTAAAAGTGTGCGATGCCGATCACAATAATAAAAGGTGTGGATTCTTCGCGAACCATGATAAAGGACGGGATGGAGCCCCACATGGGTGGTGTGACCACCTGACTAGCCACAGGAAGCACAGTCTTAGTGCTACAGGTAGTTCAAAGGAAGCGCAGGACTATAAACTACTCTGTCTGGAAGCTCCGCGATATTGGGAATGCGCACAGAAGTAGAGTGTCATAGGGTCTGCGACCACGCACGAAGGGCTATAATGCCGCATGGATTGGCCGGAAAGTGACCGTTGGTGTCACTATTCACGATGGGATGTTTTATTTGAGGCCAAATGGAGTAGGCGGCGGGCATTTAAGATAAGATTTATGGGCAAAATTTGGGAAAATCTGCTGCCAAGAAAGCATTAATGGCCTGAAAGTGGGGGGGATGGTCGAATTCGAATTCAAAAGACACTATAAAACATAAATGCCTAGCCAGCGATCAACACTTTGTCATTTGAGAATTGAGCGCTTGAGTAGAGCACTGAGCGTTAAGAGCCGAGCGATAATTGAGCCCCTAAGTTCGCGAGTGATAGAATACAACCTAGCTACGATGACACCCACTAAGGATGGTTTTGGGATTGAATAGGTAACCGTCAGTGAGGCCGCGTAGACCCCAATGGTGGAGGATGTTCCAGAAGGCACTGGGGTTGTGACAGAAATCCCCAAATCACCCTCAAACGCTGAGGCCCAAGAAAGATAAAATGGAAATGGCTCATGTACACGTGTCCCCAAGGAACCCACTACGTAGCAAGCTATCAATGGCAGAAAAAGGGAAATCTATCACGATCGACACAAATGAGGAGGAAGAAGATTTGCAGGCCTTGACCATCACAATAGAAGAAGACAAAGATATGGAGGAGGATATTCAACCTATATGCTCTACAAAAAAGCTGCCCGCGTATATCCCTCTGTGGAAAGGGAAGACTAAAGTGCCAAAGGACTTGGAAAAAACCAAGAGTTCACTCCAGACTCCACTCCTCCTCGACGGCATAGTGTTTGAAGGCATGCACCTGCGCCACATGCCAACCATGAAGTTTGAATACTGGGACCTCACTGACCGCGAGAAGTTCCCTCACCTAGAGACCAGGAACCTAATGAAGCAAAACACTGAGGGGGTGGTGACAACGTTAGAGCCGCGGAAGTGGCTACGCGGTGTGGAAAAGGCTGGGTTGTTGCACTTACTATGGATATCGCATTTCCACCGTGTGCCCATCACCATTTTCATCATCAGGCCGCTGCTTTACCTAGTGCATGATGGGTATCTATGGCTGGAGGAGCCTATTCCCATCACAGCAGACATCATCCACTGCATTTCTTGACTCCCCTCCAAAGGAAAGGACCCCACAACCATAGCCGAAGGAAAGGGAAGTCATTTGGCCCATACAGAAGCCATGAATACAAAATAGCAACCCAACTCTTGGCCGGCAAAGTTATGAGGAAGTGTCGCGCCAATGAGGTACCAGTGTCAGTGGTCACACTAGCTGAGAAGTGTGTGAAGGGGGTCCAGTTCAACTAGTCCAAATTCCTCTGCGAGGAATTTTTGCAGAACTGTCGCGAAGCCCAGGAGCAGGGTAAAAGCTTCCACTATGTGTGGTTGTTGTTATCGATAATGCTCATAGTAGGGGAACTACCAGAGGACAGTCAATTCCCCAGAATTGACAGAGAATTACTGGAGGCCGTGAAGTACACTTCGCTCTGGGCCACAAAGGACAAAAAATGGATACGCGACACCAAAATCTTCTGGGTGCTCATGGAGATGAGCATCCGGATGTGGATCAATCGGCGGTCGCACTTGTTGCCTATGGTGTACATCAATCTATAGAGTTTACAAAATTCAAAGCCGACATGCATAATGTATACATCAGGGTGCACAAGGATACAATGAAGCAATGGACAAAGCTCTCGTTTATAGCCACTGACGACACAATCTTCACTATCTTGGAGACATGGCCTCCAGAATGCCGCACCCCAGACCTAGCAGAACTTGAGAAGGTGGCAGTGTAGAAGAAGAAGAAGGACAACTGAAGTTCCCACACATGGAAGAGAGAACAGGACCGCGGAAGACGCTTAAGGCCTCGAAGCTGGCCATTGACCCGATCACCTTAACCGAAGGTGACCTCCATGACATCACAAGACGGTTCGCGATGTTACCAATGAGGCCCTTCAGGGGT
This sequence comes from Pinus tabuliformis, assembly GCA_031772625.1. Taxonomy (NCBI): domain Eukaryota; kingdom Viridiplantae; phylum Streptophyta; class Pinopsida; order Pinales; family Pinaceae; genus Pinus; species Pinus tabuliformis. The sequence continues at coordinate 367,487,719 of CM062807.1, read as the reverse complement.
ATATGCAGGAGCACCAGACTGTGTTTTGGGCCCTCAGGGCATAACTACAGGAGTTATAGGTGTGGCCCCCTCAGGTGGGTACCTTTTCAACCCACCTCATAGCAGGATCCTCAACAGTAGAGCAGATGTTGCGCGCACGGATGGAAAACACTGTAGTGTTACCGAAAGGAGCCCTAGTAGTAGCAAATGAGACTGAAAGATTTATGGTTAACATGATCAAAGGCCTTGGCCTTAATTTGGTTTCCCTTCTACGAGAGACATTGTATCTGCTACAGGATGGGATAATGGCAAAGCTGTGCGCTACGGAGAGTGTCACGATCCAAGTTCTCAGCGAACAAAAGATTAGCATGGAGTAGCTATGTCTGTAGTGCGACGAATTGGTGTCACAAAACCAACAATTGGCTCAGGTGGTAGATGACGCTTCCCGACACGTCCCAAAGTTGGCCATCCCAGTAGATCTACCAGTAGAGGTATGAATTCATAGGTTGGCAACTAGAGTCTGCGAAGCTAGAGAAGAAACGACCAAGGTTCAACTACATTTGGATCTTCAGATCACTGAGCTGCGGCTAAAGGCACAACCTTCCACTCCCCTGGAGGTCCAAGAACAGTGCGCTAGTGCTATTTCAACGGGATTGGAAGAAATTGGAGGTGTAGTGCAAGACTTTTCCACTTTGTTGGAGTAAGCACTTGAGGTCCTCACAAATCTGTAGGAGGACCCCAACATCCAGTGCCTAGAGACATAGGCATGAGAACTTCAGCAGCAATACAACAGCATCAGAGGAACTATGCAAATAGTAGTCCTCACTCAGTGGCTTGCAAGGATGCAGCAAGCTGAGGCACTGAAGGAACAAGTGGACGCAGCACGACATAAGGAGGCAGTTCTTAAAGCACGTCTCTAGCCGTGGATTGAAGAGGCTTTCATTATCACAACTCGAAGGAAAGCTGGTGCCGATACAGGGGATGCACACATTAATGCAAAGAAGTGCCCCAGACACGGAGCTCTCAGAATAAAGGATGCAACAAATTCAACAAGCAGTGGTGCAGTGCACTGCTGACATTAGCACAGTTCGAGGACAGTTGGAGGAACTTTGTGCCAAGATCGCCACACCAATAGAGTGACTTGAGGGCGAGTCACGATGTTTGTGTTGGGGGCCTATTGGGCATGGAATCCCCCTGAAACATGTTTTGGGGCTCAAAGCCCATGTTTTAACCAAATGATGTTGTAAAGCCCTGTAAATTGAGGACGCGGAAGTATGTTAGAGTCATAGGGTTGTCTGCCCTAGTTTGTAATGTAATGTCAGCCTACCCATGGTCCACGGACCATGGGATTGTATAAATAGAGAGAGGCTCTAAGTTTAAGAAGGAAGGGGAGCGAAGTATGAGATAGGGAAGTAGAAGCACATAGCAAGTGTCTAAGTGTATCTTGGGTCGTAGGGTAGGAGAAGGTTCTACAATTGGGTACGAAGAGGCCTAATTGTCCGTAGCTGAGTGCACGGATCCCTGCAGCTGAGTGCGCAAGGTGGAGTCGAGTCTATAACCGAAGAAGAGAATAATAAAGAGAAGTTTTATCCAAATTCTGTGTATCTGTTCTTAAGTTATTACATGTTGGATATCAATTGCAATATATTTTTTATTTAGTGCGCACACTTGTATGAATGATTTATATTGCTAACTATACTTTACACATGAAAATAAGCTAAGTTAATCAACTAACGGTGGAATACTAGTAAGGACTTGGGTAATAATAGCGTTCGGCCCCCGAGTAGGGTTGTGCAAAGGATGCATCACAAGCTGCGAGGTACGAGTAAGTGCGCGTAGCGACATGCACACAGGGCCAAACCGCAAACCACTTGAACTCATCAGACATCTCCAGGGTGTGGAAACCTAGTTCTAGCACCATCCCATACTACTTCGGGTGAGACCTCAGTCCACGCTCCGTGGACTGTTGCCGAAAGGCCCAATAGTACTGGGATTTGTTTGGCTAAATCACCTCTGAACTTGGGTCAAGCCCCAATAAGCCAACACACCCCAAGGGCCGCCCACCTTTATCATGCATGCATGGTAACAACCCTCCTTATGGTCTCCGTGGTATGGGGGGAAGGGCCGGGGGTCATTAATTACGTTGAAGGATTGGGGTGGCAAGGTTGGTGGCCTGCCACCCATTTTTTAATATTTTTTTTGTTATTAACAACAAAATGGAATTTTTGAAAATCCGGATTTTACGCCAAAGGAGACATTTTAACAAGGCAACAATTTTTCCCAGAATCTGGTCGGAGTTGGCCGGATTCCGTCCGCCGAAAAAATTCCAAATTGTGTCTCCATTAACGTGCCCAGTAAGTAAAAGTCAACCAAAACTTTGACTTCCTCTATCTTCCTCATCCGGACTCGTATTGACGAACCGTTCACACCACCATGATCATGATGAGGAGATCTTTAACATGAACCTAGTTCGAGCATAATCCAAACACGTTGATTTTTGAGCTTCCATAAGCCCTCTTTTTCCTGTGTGTGTCTCTGGAGCCACTAGGATAACCAAGTGTCACTAATTATTTTTTAATAAATTAAAGACATGAGCAAACCTAAGAAACTAAAAAACCTTCAACAATCCTTTCATCTTGTCCATTGGATCATGGATTAGACGGAAATATTCACTTGGTGAAATCTCAACCATTCATTTGATTGAAAATATAAATTCCTCAAGCCCAATTCCAATATAAACCATGCCTACAACATACAAATCTTTGTAAAATTTCATTATGGAGGAGCTTAAATCACCTATGCCAGGTTTATTGAATTGAACCACAATCAACATAACAGCGTAACTTTTTAGAATTTTTTCTTTTTGGTTTTAGAAGTGAAAAATACGCTGAAAATTCACATTAAAAATCAAGTAACCAATACATATTTCCAAAATTCATCATATTTCATTATTCCTTGATCAACCAAAACACCATAACATGATCCAACATCTCTACATAAGAGACGAGAACAACCCCAGATTATCGTAGTATATAATCACATTCCAAAACATATACTCCCATGTATCAATAAGCAGATATTTGTCCACGTCAAAATGATAAAAAAATCAAAATCTGGAAAAAGTATTCCCATATACAGGATTGGGAGAGTCTTAAGCATATAGGGAAGGGGCCTTCATCTTGAACCTTTCCGTTAAGAAGATAACAATAGTGAAAAATCCTCAGGTAGCAATTAGACCTTTGTTTGGTAATGTATCCACCATGGCATTGAACTCCCTGTAAACATGTTCAAAAGAGATGAATGAAAATGTTTCCTTTAGTTTCTAAATGCATAGTATCCATTTAGCCACATTGGGAGAAGTAATTTTGGCATTACTGGTCGACCATTCTATAATAACCCTTGCATCACCATAGATGGAAATATTTTCTAAATTTAGTCTCTTGCAACAAGCCTCACAGAGATAGGACTTCAACTCTGGTGTTAGTACAATCTCCACCAAACCAAAAAATATACCCCTAGGTGTTTTTCTCACCCAAATGAGAGCTCCACAACCACATTGCACAATTTGTGCTTCACCGTCAAAATAGATTAAATCACTATAAAATATAAAAAGAAAAATTATAGTCATAATAAATCCAAAATGTATGTTAACCAGAATGAATTTGAATCCAAATCAATATTAAAGTTTAAAATTTTAAATACAATCATAATGAAACCAAACCATATAAAATAAAAATGAATCAAAATTTACACAAATTTTATAGTTAATTAAGCCATCACTATCTCTCTCTAGTCCCCCACTATCCCTTTCATTCTCTCCCTCGTCTCCCTCCCTCTCTCTTTCCCCTCCAACTCTATCTCTATCTCACTCTCTCTATCATTCTCCCTCTTTCTCTCTCTCTTTCTCCTCCTCCTCCCTCCCCCTTCTTCTATGTCTATATCTCTCCCTTAGTTTGTGCCAAGCCCCCTCCCGCCCCTCTCTCTCTCCCCTTTTATCCTTCTCTACTTTTCCTTCTCTCACTCTCTCTCCCTCACTCCCTCCCCCTCTCATTCTCTTCCTCATTCCCCCCACCCATCAACATCTCTTAATCTCTCAGTATTCTTGTATCTTCTCCCTCTTTCTCCCACCCACGCCACCCCCTCTCTCTCTCACCTACTTCTTCATAACAACCCTATTAAACTTTGTCTATCTCTTCCTCCTTATGTCAGCCACAAATATATCCCTTCCTCTCCCTCTTTCCTTGTCTCACTCACTCTCTCCCCTCACTCACCAACTCATTTTTCCCCACCCCTTCTCTCTCTATATATTTCTCACCCTCCCCACCCCTTCTCTCTCTATATATTTCTCACCCTCCCCACCCCCCTTCCACCTCAACCATTTTCCACCACCTCATTCTTCCCCACCCTCCTCCCTCTTTGTCTCTCTCTCTCTCCCTCTCCCCCTTGGCCTCTCTATACCTCCCTCTCTCACCCCACCCCTAAACCCACCTCAACTATTTCCCCTGTGTCAAAGTCACTAACTGTAAAAATGCATGCACATTCCTAGCACTAGAAACACATACATGGTTTTAGCACTAGGAGAACACATGAGTTGTTGGTGCTATAAATGCACACACATTTGTAGTGTTGGGAACATGCACATGCCTTTTTGAATCTAAACTTTTTCCTGGTCGTAATCCTACATGTACCCTAACTTGGTTCTTTGCATATAGGTTCAAGAACACGAGAATGGTACTTTTGGGTGCAAATACATCAAAACATGAAATTTTTTAAAACACACACACATCTTTCTTTTCCATTGTTTTTTTAATAATTAAGACAAATCCATTGACCATGAAACTACATACACTTATAGAATCAACTATGTAGATTCTAAATACATAATTTTCTAAAAGAATTAATAGTTTTCACCATTTTTATTACATTTTATCTTAACATATATCATAATCTTAAAACACGTCCCTTGTCTATTTTTGCTATAACTTTTTGGGTCCTTAACCATTCCGTAAAAATTAAATGGTGCACTAGAGAACATTAAGACCTGCAATCTTAAAGAAAAACGAAAGAAATATTATTTGATAATATTAAGACCCTTTTAGGTTCTGTTAGTGGATGACCTTGTAATTTAAGTATATAATGACTTTCATAATTTAAGAAAATATATAAAAATAATATTATGAATTTTGGAAAAATAGTTGTGCCCAAGAACAATATGTTCTATAAAACTCTACAAGTTTCTATAGCAAGATTTAGTCATTTATATACTCAAAGGTTGCACTAAATTAAATATATACATTACATTTTGAATGAAACATAACATACCATTATCAAGAATACTCAAAATTCACATAGTTATACACAATTAGTATAAATAAAAGTTATATAGTCTCGAAGCCAACTCATTTTCCTATGTTTCAAAATTTTACGCCTTCAAATTTATTGCATAAGTACCTTTAATCATCTCTCCAAGGTAGCATATTTCTATTTTTCCAAGTTTGCATTACCACTATCTCATCATAAGAAACCATCAAATACTTGCACCCACCCATAATCGAATTATGAAATGGACCACTTGAATAGATAAGAGGATAGAAGGTGTACTAATACACTAACTTCAAAGACGTTAATAAACTATATATAAAATAAAATATCTTAAACATTTTATAAATCACCAAGTTATTTATTTTTTTATCTATAAATTAGATTATGTATTTTTCAATAATAACCATCATTCTTTCCTTTAGTTTTTTTTTTCACATTCATTTAATAAACAAGATTCTCTTCTTCCAATATTTTGGATTCTTATTTGGTAAAGTCCCAATTTGCACAAAGGGAGAAAAATTAATGATAATTTAAATTTCTTATATTAAAATCATCAGATTACATCGTTTACCATTATTTAGGATCATACATGTTTCTTTTTCAATAAGAAAAAACCAACATACTTGCATTATTGAAAAGTAGTTACATATTCAAGAGTCTGTCTCATCCCCATACATCTTTGATCCCCACTATTTTCCCTTAAAAAATGTGTCATATGTCATCTATACAACTCGGTCATGATTATCAAATCAAAAGATCTCTCTATCTATATTTTTCTATCTTCAAAAAAACATTCATAACTTTAATGATCCTTCTAGCAAAATCTGAAAATTCTTTGCACGAAATCAAAACAGTAACTTTTTAAGTATCAGTTGTGACCGACTGAAGACTGAGAAATAGTCTACATTAATCCTTTATAAATTTATACTACCCGGTCTTTGTAAAGTACCATTGTCAAAGGAAGATAAATTGATTGTACCAGACATATCACAACATCCTTCCTTAGACAAGAATTTTGGCACATGGTTTTGCTCCCTTAAGATGTGTGAGAAGGATAATCTCTGAAAAGTTCTGAAAATAACTTTCTAATCCAATGCATCCAATGAGTAAGAGAAGGTAGCCCAAAGTTAAACCTCATTTGAACCCAATCAATTATCACTTTTGAATCTCCAAAGACATCTAGCTCTCTAATGTCAAGCCATTTTTCACAAATTAAGACTCCCCAAAGAGCAATAAGCTCAACTCTATTATTCTAACCAACACCATTGTGCTAATTGAAATAAAAAAAATGTATCTGGTTTCATCACTATATATGCCTAGTTGCCATAAACCTTATTTTTGGATGTCCCATCAAGGAAACCAACTCGGAACTTTGGCCATACCTCTTTAGTCTACACATTACATCTAGGCAACATCTTCTTCTTTGACCCAATCTCCAAAAAGTATACAATAACATTCAAACATGTTCCTCTAATGATTGACTCAGACTAGTCAAATATCTTTGAGTTCCTACTTCTCCAAATTCTCCATAGAATATAAAAAGGTAAATCTCTATATTTTTTGAAACCTTCAAACTATTATTTAACACAATACTCAATGGAACCATTGTCCCAAACAATAATAATGTTGAGCCCTTGCATTATTCCATGCCAAACTGAGACCGCAAATGCGTAGGTAAGAAAAAGATGGTCTACATCTTATTTATCTACAACACATAACACACATCTCATAGGCCCCTTAAATCCTCTTTTAAGGAGGCTTATCCACATTAGAATCCTGTTGTGCACAACCAACCAAGTAAAACATTTTAATTTTAGAGGAATCTCCAACTTTTAGGACTTTTGAGACAACAAACATTTATCCATCATGTTTGATTCTATGTCATTTGGTTATAAATGTCGTTAACCAAGATCTGGTCCTTATACTTAATACCATCGCAAGATAGATTATCCTTTATCTCAATTAAGATGATCCCCTCTAGGCTTAATTGTGAAGTATATTGATCCCCTCTAGGCTTAACTGTGAAGTATATTGATCCCATTCCAGAGCTAAAGTCTCAGTGAGGTTAAGGTCCCTAACATTGAGCCACAAATTTGTTCCAGAAAGTGAAAGACTTTCAATACAGATCTGGTTAATGAAATAAAAACCCAAATTATGAATATGACTAAGAAGAGGAACATATAGAGAATGATTTCCAACCAAGTATTTTATGGCATCGAAACCTATCTCGACCCAGAGCCCATACTGATCTCCTAATGCATATTCCCAAATAACTAGTGGTTGATCTTCATCATACTCCTCCAAATATATGAAATTGCCTTCTTTTATGATGCCTCTTCTATAGTTGATCTGAAAATGGGGCACTTAGGCTTCTTGTCTAACTTACATGAACCTCTCCCACTTCCAAAGCTTAAATATTCCCAAGTCTTAATGATTAACCTATGCGGAATTAAATATGTGCTTGAAAATATGGGTGTATGCTTATGTTTGTTTTAAACTATTCAAGTGTTGTAAATTGATTTTCTTAAACTGATATTAATTAAATAGCAACAATTAAAACAACAGATACAATGTAGCAATAAAACACACACAGAGCAGCAATATTAATTTGGATTTCACCCAAAACTCTTGGGCTACGTCTCCGTGAGCTCTAGTCAACTTGACTAGGCTCTCTGGGATTATGGCAAAGTCCTTTTTTTTCAAGCTCTTGGCTCAACTCCATTGTTTTACATAGAAATAATGGGTTCGGACACCATTTTATCCCTATCTCTTGAAGCTCTCAACTTTCTGGCTCTCAAATCTCGCTCTAGCTCTCGGCTCTGGCTCTGGCTTTGGCTCTTCAGCTTTCTGTCAGTTTACAACCCTCTGGCTTTCCACTTGAACTCCAAGTGACTCCCTCGGCTGCTCTACGCTTTAGATTTTTCTTTCGGTGCTACCTATTTTCGCTCTCCTTGCTCAATTGAGCTCTCTGCCTCCTTTGAGGCATTTTCCAGGCTTTTCGGCTTCCCTAGTCATTTCTCTGTGTATCATCTTCCCTCTGTGGCGTTGCGGCTTTTTTTCTCCCTGTCAGTTAGACTGGCCACTTGGCTCTGCGGCTTTGTGGCTATAGAATGCATCATTGCCTATAAAATACCTGCTTGCAACATGGCATGATGATTAGGAGCTGTTACAAAGGGATCATGGCCATTCTTAGGCAAAAACCCGAAAATTGGGAAAATCCCATTACACAGAGAATTTCCGAAAAATACACTATCGGGCGTGATTTACGGACCTGAAAATCCATTAAATCACCCCTATAACCCTATTGGGTCCGCCATTAGGCATAATATCGCAACGCTTAAACATTTGGGCTAAATTCCATATGCACAGGAAATACATTGAAAAATCAAATTCCCAGACTTCAAAAATTATAGGATCTGCCCTATAATCGTATCGGGTCTGGCTATTGCTATCGCAAATTGCATAGACCTACTATCGGGGATCCCCGATCGCCAATCGCCGATTTAATCCTGGCTATCGATCCGATCCCGCGATTCAACAGTCGAGATCATATCGCATCGCTTCGGGGCCTTCTTCCTTTATATTTCGGTTTTTACACAGAAACGCATTAATATGTGGAAAATCCCTTTTAACGGAACTCAAAATTTATATGGTCAAGTTTATAAAACCCATCGAGTCCAATGTTATCACCCCTTTACATCGCTGCAATGCGATGTTGCAATGCGATATATCGCAATCGCAAGTCACATTGGCCCGAGGGTCTGTCCTTTGCCTTGTGGCATCGTCGATTACGATCCATCGATATCAGCGCTCGCAATATCGCATCGGCCCGATCCTTTCCTTATGTTATATGCCTATGCCCGCCTCCGACCCAATATGTCAAGGATCGGCAATCAAGGTGCTTCCCCTTTCCGCTTAAGTCCGCCTTGGACCTCCTCCAATGCGTTTTTTCTTGATCAAGCCTTTTAGGCCATTTTTTAAAAGATTTGCCTCTTTTTCCAAAGAACAAAGGGCATCTTCTTTCTGCCATAACTTTTGCATCCTACATCCATTTTTTCCCATTCAAGTTGCAGTAGATTTAGAATGAGACAATCTTTGCAATGGGGCTATTTCTAATAACTTCCTTGGACTTCCATTTTCCTCAGTGAGGAACACTTAGACTTAGGAGTTTATCCAAAATCCATTTTGGATCACGTCTTCCCACTAAAAAAACTTTTGGTCTCCAAAAGACTGATATACTGATATGAACAGTAAATGGGAGTAATGACACCCTCTTCCTTGAGCCTCCATACACTTGCATTGCATAGTGCCTCTGAACCAAATCCCTTGACCACTTTTCTTCCTGGATGTGTTGGTCCTCCTGGGAAGAACTGTCTCCCTCCTTGCCTTCCTGTAGAACTCCTGCTTAGATGGTCACAGAAGGTAGTTTGAACTTCTCTGCCTTGACCATTGATCCAAGGTGGCTCAAACAAATGTGAATTACATCTGCTCCACAAGATTCTCACTTGTACCTGTTTTCGAAGTTGTCAACAACAATAGAAAAATAGACAACAATTGGATGGACTAAACTCCTGCTTCAACAAAAGAAATAGATTTCACATCTTTTGAACACCTCCATGCCTTACATCTACATAGAAATTATGGCATAAGTAACAAGCCCAAAAAACATTCCTTTAAAACAAATGACCCTTCAAGTCAAGTATGTAGAAAAAAACCATTTGGACTCTTTTTCAAAAGATGAAACACTTCATCATTATCCCCATATACGAGACCAGGTTAACTTCTCCCAAGTCAACATTGCATCACATGCATGTCAAATAAATCAACCCTGAAAGTTAATTACACATACATGTTCAAATACAAGGAAATCATCAGCATCCCTGTGTTCATGCACATCAAGCTCATGCATGCATTTCATCTTTCAACTTTCGCTTAAGCACACTGTACTTTTGAAGCTGAAATGAAATATAATGTTGCAGCAACAAAGTGAGTCTCCTGCTCAACTTCTCCATTCACCTACTTGGTAAAATCCTGCAACTTGCATCCTCATTAATAAAGAAATGCAAATAGATGCATCAATAGACATGCAATCTTAATCGGATAAGAACTCTAACTGTTTCTTACCAATCCCTTTCAAAGGTACTACCTTTGTCTACACATCATCATCAACATGTGAATCATCCTAAAACACATCAATCATGGAATCTTTCTTTCCATGCCTGCCATCTTCTCTTTCCACTTTCTTCAGTTTTGGTGGAAGCATTGTTGGATTCAGTGTCCAACATTTTGCAGCAAGTTGTCCCTGCTTATGGCAGTAAGTGCACTGCATGTGCATCCTCTTGACAACATGATTTGGCTTGTCCAATGGACCTTTGGCTTCTTGCTTCTTTTCCTTCAAAATTTTCCTATATGTGGCCATTCTCTTCCAACATCTAGAAACATGATGGTTATCCAAACCACAAAAGGAACATGCAACTCTTTTCCCATGCTTATGTGGAAATTTACCATACTTTGCAAAATCAAAAGGAATGTGTTTATAACTAGATTTATACCTGTCTCTTTCACCTTTATTGCCTTCATGAGGAGGTGAATTGAGTGAAGAAGTAGTTCCATTTGGAACACCATCAATCTCTTCAAGGTTTTTAGAGTTTCCACAACTCTCTGGTTCAAGTGTGTGCTTCTGAACACTTGCATCCTGCAAATGATGTTTCAAGCTATTGCATTCCTCCTGAACACAATCTTCACACTCTATAATGCAACTCCTTCTTGGAGCTATTTCAATGGCCTTCATGGCAACTTTGGAACTCTCTCCATAAGACTATCCATAGCCAAGACCCAAATACTTAGGTCTTTCCTCAACCATTATTGGTTCAACAATACCTTGTGCATGCTTTCCCAAGCCCTTTCCTTCATAGCCCATCTTGGACATTAGCTTGGAACCTATGCCTCTAGTACATTTTTCAAAAGAACCAATATAAGCATTCTTAGAGGAATTTGAAGACAAACTGGAATGGTTTACCTCTTCTTCAAGCTGATACTTGACCAAGGCTTCTTTGGCAATAAAGAGTTGTGACTCCAACTCATGCATCCTTTTCAGGTTAATATTTGCAATATGAAGTTACTTCTCCATTTTCTACAATTTGTCAGAAAGCAACTGCTTCTCTTCCTCCACAGAATTCAACTGCTCTCTAAGTATGTTGCTCTTCCTTCCATCCTCATACTTTTCTCTCACCATATCCATCATGATGAACAAGTATTGCTTCATGTCTTCATCAAAGAGTCTTGTGAAGACAAGAGAATTTGATGACTCACTTGTAGAAGTTGTCATTATGCCAATGAACAAAAGAACTTCAAACAAGATTAATAAAGAGCTTACTCAAGCAACCTTTTGCAACAAATCTCTTGTGCTTCCAGGATTGCCTTGAGGTCCTTTGGGATAGAAGAATGCCTTCAACCCTTCTTCCTTCTTGTCCTCCTTGGACTGAGCTATCAACAACTTTCCCTTCACCTCTGCAAACTCAGAAAATAGTCAGTCTGCAAACAAGCATACATCAATCAGACAATCAATCCTTGACTGCCCAAACACCTTTTAGACAAGCAATCTTTGCTCTGTCAATCAAGCATTCTGATATAACCTTCTTTGAAGGTGAGGTTAACCAATCTTAAGCTCCAATACCACCTTATCTGAAAATGGGGCACTTAGGCTTCTTTTCTAACTTACAAGAACCTCTCCCACTTCCAAAGCTTAAATATTCCCAAGTCTTAATGATTAACCTATGCGGAATTAAATATGTGCTTGAAAATATGGGTGTATGCTTATGTTTGTTTTAAACTGTTCAGGTGTTGTAAATTGATTTGCTTAAACTGATATAAAGCAAATAGCAGCAATTAAAACAGTATATACAATGCAGCAATAAAACACACACAGAACAACAATATTAATTTGGAGTTCACCCAAAACTCTTGGGCTACGTCTCTGTGAGCTCTAGTCAACTCGACTAGGCTCTCTGGGATTATGGCAAAGTCCTTTTTTTTACAAGCTCTTGGCTCAACTCCATTGTTTTACATAGAAACAATGGGTTCAAACACCATTTTATCCCTATGAAGCTCTCGGCTTTCTGGCTCTTGGTTGTGTCTCTGGCTCTCGACTCTAGCTCTAGCTCTGGCTCTTCAGCTCTCTGTCAGTTTACAGCCCTTTGGCTTTCCACTTGAACTTCAAGTGACTCGCTCGGTTGCTCTGTGCTTCAGATTTTTCTTTCTGCGCTGCCTGTTTTCGCTCTCCTTGCTCAATTGAGCTCTCTACCTCCTTTGAGGCACTTTCCAGGATTTTCGGCTTCCCTCGCTGTTTCTCTGCATATCATCTTCCCTCTGCGACGCTACGACTTTTCTGCTCCTTATCAATTAGACTGGCCACCTGGCTCTATGGCTCTGTGGCTGTAGAATGCATCATTGCCTGTAAAATGCCTGCTTGCAGCGTGGCATGATGATTAGGAGCTGTTACAAAGGGATCGTGGCCATTTCTTAGGCAAAAACCTGAAAATTGGGAAAATCCCATTACACAGAGAATTTCCAAAAAATACACTATCGGGCATGATTTCCGGACCTGAAAATCCATTAAATCGCCCCTATAACCCTATCGGGTCCGCCATTAGGCGTAATATTGCATCGCTTAAGCATATGGGCTAAATTCCAAATACACGGGAAATACATTGAAAAATCAAATTCCCGGACTTCAAAAATTATAGAATCCACCCTATAATCATATCGGGTCCGGCTATCGCTATCGCAAATCGCATAGCCCTGCTATCAGGGATTGCCGATCGCCAATCGCCGATTTAATCCTAGTCGTCGATCTGATCCCACGATCCGACGGTCCAGATCATATCGCATCGCTTCGGGGCCTTCTTCCTTTGTATTTCGGTTTTTACACCGAAACGTGTTAATACATGGAAAATCCCTTTTAACGGAACTCAAAATTTATATGGTTGGGTTTATAAAACCCATCGGGTCCAGCGTTATCACCCCTTTATATCACTGTGACGCATTGCAAGTCGCATTAGCCCGGGGGTCCATCCTTTGCCTCGTGGCATCGCCGATTGCGATCCGCCAATATCGGCAATCGCAATATCGCATCGGCCCGGTCCTTTCCTTATGTTATATGCCTATGCCCACCTCCGACCCGATATGTCGGGGATCAGTAATCGAGGGTGCTTCCCCTTTCCGCTTAAGTCCGCCTTGGACCTCCTCCGATGCGATTTTTCTTCATAAAGCCTTTTAGGCCATTTTTTTGAAGATTTGCCTCTTTTTCCAAAGAACAAAGGGCATCTTCTTTCTGCCATAACTTTTGCATCCTACGTCCATTTTTCCCATTCAAGTTGCAGTAGATTCAGAATGAGACGATCTCTGCAATGGGGCTATTTCCAAGAACTTCCTTGGACTTTCATTTTCCTCAGTGAGGAACACTTAGACTTAGGAGTCTATCCAAAATCCATTTTGGATCAATAGTTTGTTCCATTATTTGTTTTTTTTTAGGTATTTCTCTTTTCTAATTTTATGCCAATTGCCTTTGTCATATAACGTTCTCCAGAATTTTTTTGACTAATAAAGCATTATTGAAACATTCTATATCCTATATGCCCCAACTACCTTTGCCATATAACATTCTCCAAAAATTCTTAATTAATAAAGCATTATTGAAACATTCTATATCCTATATGCCCCAAATCCAAGCTTCCACATGGGTGGACCACTTCTAAACAAACTAAATGAATTTTCTTTTGACATATTAGATCAACCCAAAGGAACTTCGCAATTTTAGATTTGATTCTATTCCTTTGCCATATAACATTCTCCAAAAATTCTTAATTAATAAAACATTATTGAAACATTCTATAGCCTATATGCCCCAAATCCTATTAGATTAACCCAAAGGAACTTCTCAATTTTAGATTTGATTATATTGATGAGGTCTTTTAACCACTTCTATAAATATATCCAAAAAACTAAAATATTATGGTTTCATTTTTAATTGGTTTTTTATTAATAAAATTTAAATTACAATTTAGTTTAATAATTAGATTCCACCTAAATTAATTTAGGTAAATTTTATATATTTTTTAAAATATTTATATAAAACATTTGTAATTAACATTTTAAAAATATAATAAAAAATATATAATTTTAATAAACAAATAATTTTATATAATTTGAATTAAAAAAGAAAAAGACATTTATTTAAAAAATTAAAAATAAATTTAAATTTTTTAATATTTTTTTATTTCTTTCAACATTTTTGAAATAAAGATAAATTTCATATATTCACATAAATATTTAATGTAAATTTGAAATTTCACTTTCATATTAAGTATGACATGAAATTTTTATGATGGGTAAGTTTTTAGACTACTTTTCATTTTAAAGTTAAAATTGACCCAACATCATTTTATATAAAGTAAAAAAACTTGTTTTATTCTACCCTTTAATTATGGTGATAGATAGTGTTATTCCACCCACTAAAATTTCAGCGATGGAAGTAGAAACAGTACGATTTCCACCCTGCTACGCAGCAGTGGTTAGAAAAAGTACGATTTAGGAAGGCATAGTACGTCTACATCAAAATTTGTCATGTACTAGAATACGTGTCGAATTTGCAGAGCGTAGACGGTGGAGCAGCCCGGTAAATTACGCTTTAAAAATTAGCATTACTAGTTGAATATAAACATTGAAATTCCCAATAAATCTCTAGTCAAAAATTAAATAGTGAATTGATATACATTTCTAAAGATGGTTTCGAGCTAAAGTGGAATTGTTTTATTCACCCGCTAAACTAAACTAGGTTAAATAAATTTGATATGCATAATAGATGTTATGAAAGCAAATGTGAAATTAAAAAATTGCACTTTTTATTATACCCATCCATTATAATCTATTTCTATTATTTGATGGTGTTTCCAATTTTATTGTGGATTTTATTTATAAACATTAATTATGTGAAATGATATTATTATTATTATGAGTATTCTTAATTTTCTTACGTGATTTTTTTTTTCTAGAAATTTACCATGGTAAAACTTGTGATTATTATTATACGTAAGCATTAGACTTACACTGAAATTTAAAAGAGATAAAAGAGAGAGTTGATTCTGGAGTAAGAAAAAGAAAGAAAGAAGAGAATCATTTAAAAAAATCATAAACTAATAACTTTGATTAAAAAAAACTTATTTATAGGTATTAATGGTAAGATATTATAAATATTAAAGTTATGTATTTAAGGTATATAAATAATAATTTCAAGGCATTATACGTATTTTATTGATGTATATAAAATACTAGAAATATAATTATCATAATATTACAAGTATTAATAATGAATATTATAATGAAAATATTATACATAATGTGTTACAATTGTTTACAATACTAAAAATAACATCATAATTTTTTAATAATTAAAGGAAAAATGACATATACTGGATTTTAATTAAATTAACCACAAAAATGCCTTGAAAAAATTCATTTCATCTATTAGGCAGACAACTCGTTTTTTAACTATATATGTCTCTAACTCAATTATTAATTCTTCATAACTTGCGCAACCACATAAATTAAATAGTTGATAAACACAAATATAGGCGTGAAATACAAACTGTCCCAACTAACCATTAGACCACACCCTCAAGACTAGGATAAAAATTTTAATCTAAAAATAATATTTATTACAATGGCATGGGCTAATACCATGACTTATCAATACCACACACCCAAATCCTATTAATTAATCAATTTAATTAAAAGGGAATAAAAAATAACATAACCACCATGGAGATAAATTTTAGCTTTTGACTTGTATATGTTGTTAAGAATATCTCACCTAATAATTGTTTATAGTTAAATTAAAATTATAGAAACCTTACTACACATAAGTTGATGAACATAAATAATAATAGTAATAGTTTAAAATAAAATTATTATTATTATTTTTTGATGATGATGATGATGATGATAGTGGTTACCGTCCACTGAGACCAAATTGGTCTATCGGACCTATAATTTTCTTAGTTTTTAATTGTCTGGCTTCTCGTCTTTCTTGGCGAGATTGATGTTGTAGCTTTCTTTTTTTTCTCTATGGTCTGCCAACTTCCTTTATCTTGCATCTCCTTCATCTCTTCTGGTTCTTGGGACATTGGTGTCTTAGCTTCGCGATCTATTGTGTTCGTCCTTTCGAAGATAGTCAAGAAGAAGTTTGGTCTAGGAAATCTACTTTGCTATTAAATGAAGATTTATTTTGTGCAGTATTCGAATCCTTATAACTATTGATGCTTGAGGGGTTGTCGAGTTCACTTTTTTGTTATTGGGCAGGGCTTTCTCCCTGATTGTCTTGAGAGTTGTTTCTTTCTTGCCCGATTTCTTGTGATTCAGAGTTTTCTCTAGAGTATTCTTCCTTGATGACAGTGTAGTGTTCTTTTTGTGCTCCTTCCCACCATGTAGATCTGTGGTGGTTTTTTCTAGCAGAATTTTCCTGGGAGGCTTTTGGGCAATTTTTGGCTAGATGTCCTGTCTCAAAGCAGGATCAACATCAGAATAGGACACTTTCATAATCGAGCTTCTGGTTCCACACATAGTCTTTACTTGTTAGGTTTATTTCCACTGGGAATCCAGCACTGAAGTCCATTTCCACACAAATGTGTGCATAGGTGGTTCTGGCATATTCCTCTGTTTCTGGGCACCTGCAGTAAAATTTCCCAATTACATTTCCAATAGCTTTTAGCGAGGAGAGATTCCAGAGGTGCAAGGGTAGGCTTGACAATCTCACCCAAATTGGTGCTGAGGTTATGACTATTGTTGAGCGATCGAATGATGGGTTCCATGGCTTCATGAATAGGCTTGAGTTTTCCCAAAACCAAGGGCTGGAATCTAGAATACATTGTCTGCTTTCAGGATTTTCAAAATCTACTATAAAGAAACCCCTAGCACAGGGGTAGATATTAATTTCATCAGAAATGACAGGCTTCTATACCTCTGAGATCCAATTGTGGAGAGCTGTCAACCACGACCAAAAACCATTGAACCGGCAGATTAGGGCACTTTCAGAAAACTTCAAAGCCTCATCGAGTGAGGCCTAGACCACTTTAATCTTGCTAATGTAAAATACAACATAAATTAATTGTTTTAATATTTATCATTCTTTTATCTAGCTATCCATGTTTATTAATCATTTAATTTATATCACTGTATCAACTATTACAATTAATAATAATATTTTAAAACTAATAAAAATTTTATGATTTTTATAATCTTATTAGTTAATATAAAATATTAATTATTTTATTATTTATGGTGAATTCATCTCTATCCATATTTAGTAATCATTTACTTCATATGATTGTATTAATTGAAATGAATTTGCCCTTAAATATACTAATTAGGAGTGACTATAATTGAAGTGAAAACGTTGCCTTGCAACTTTGCATACCGCTTCAGTGGGTTTGGGAGTCTTGGCAATAACTACAGGGCTGAAATGGTGGCATTGTGGGGGACACTGTAATGTGCCCTGTGACTTGACATTGACAAGATTATGGTATGACTCATTATCCATCATTTAAAGGATTCAAGGGAGAAATTCGCTTGAGGTCCTTGCATTATGAAATTGGATGGAACTCTATCCAGTCTTTACCAACCTATTTCTCTGAAGTCACCTTCCAACATGTATACAGAGAAAAAAATTATGATGTCGATGCTCTCTCCAAGTGCAACCTTTCACTCTTTCCGAAGCATATGCAATTTGAATACTTGGTTAATGGTTCGGTCTATGGAACTGGTTCTTTTGAGATTTAATTTCTCAGGATCTCTTGCCTCTATTTTTTGTTCAGTTTCAAGGTATTTTTTTGTCTTTGTTTTCTTGTGTATGTTTTCTCTTCCATGTAAGCATTCTGGGATGGTTTCTTTTAGGAATACCTTTCATATCTTGGACTACCTACATGCGGTCCCAAGCCCTAAATTTTTGGGATAACAAGGGTTTTCTTCTAGTCCTTCTTTGTACTGTGCTGAATTTGATTACTGTCTAGGGTAGTTATTTTTGGTTGAAATTCCTGTATGGTTGCAAGTTGATATGACTCTCTCAGTTAAGATTTTTTATATTGTAAACATCTTCTAATTAGTGAAGGTTGTTTTGATTTTTTCTTCTGAAAAAAACATTGTGATTGAGAGCAAGTGGGGACTAATTCCCAAGGACAAGGGAAGTGGGGAAGAAATTCTCTTGCGGTTGATGATTTAAGGGAAATTCTAACTAAAATGTTTGGTGTCAATCAAGTTCTGAGTAGTTTTCTATTTTCTAATGTTTGTGAATCTCTGCACCAATGTAGAATTTCAGGAAAAAAATTAAACGATTAAAAGGCGTCAAGATTTTTTTCTTCGATGACAGAGAATGTGATTAGATTTTTTGCTCCGTCAAACTTCAACAAAAATGAAAATTTCATGAACATTTTAAATAGATAATCTTTATAAAATGTCATTAAGGAGGAGCTTAAATCGCCTATGCCAGGTTTATTGAATCAAACCACAATCAACATAACTTTTTGGATATTTTTTTATTTTTTTATTTTTATTTTTGTTTGTTTGTTTCAAGAGAGGAAAAACGCTGAAAATTCATATTAAAAATGAAGTAACCAATACATATTTCTAAAATTCATCATATTTTACTATTCACCCAACCAAAAAAACCATAACATGATCCAACATATCTACATAAGAATCGGGAACAACCCCAGATTATCGCAATATGAAAAAACTAAGATGCCTAATACATATATATAATCACATTCCAAAACATATACTCCCATGCATCAATAAGCAAATATTTTGTCCATGTATAAATGATAAAAGATCAAAATCTGGAAAATGTATTCCCACATATAGTGTTACAAATTGTAGCAAGAAAGGCTCAATTTGACGTTTTCCTTAGTCAAATTGAGTAATTCGATTTTTCGCATTGGTAGGATGACTTGGATGGAAGTTAACTTGCATGACATGGCCTTGTCTACTAGTTAACTCAGTAAATTTGAGTTATATGCTAGAAGTAGATTTGTCCATGTAGTGATTGCTAAAGTTTAGCAGTCTAGTTCAATTATTTTCAGTTGAACTTAGTGAATTGAGCTCAATTAATTAATTTAGTCATTTAAAGGTAAGTTGAGTAGTAGAACTGTTGTTAACTCAATTATCTCTCAGTTAAACTATTCAATCAACTAAAAATAGTCTAGACATGCATGGAATTCGAATTGTCTAGCGAGAGTGGAGGAAAAGGCACATTATAATTATCAATTGTGTACTAGTTAAGTTTATAGGCTTGGTAATTAAGCAGTTGATCAATTCCTTGGGAATTGTGCAAGGAAATAGGGAATTCCCCTATTATTTAGGAGCTCAAATTCTCTTGAATTGTGCAAGGAAATAGGGGGGAGATGGGGCCTTGAATTGACTAAGTGTTGGCCAAAGCAAGACAATCAACAAGAGAACAAGTTTATAGTGCAGGGTGTGCTTCTGTATTGAAGCAATACATTGTAATAGTTTCTCATTCTCATCTGATTAATGAAAAGCAATGGAGGGGTTTTTCCTTGTTGGGTTACCCTATAAATCATTGTGTTCTTGTGGTTTTTATGGTTGCATGTGTTTCTAAATTATGATTTCCATTCCGCATAATGGTAGAGGAAATTTGTAATCTCTTGTTTTCAGTTCAAATTCATCGACAATATCAAATTTCTATTAATTTCTACATGGTATCAATGCTTGAAATCAGAATAGAAACTAGTCAATAGATCTTTTCCTTTAGATATTTCAATTTGTAGATTCAGTCAAGAAGTTTTCTTCTGTGCGGGAAAATGTCTTTCAATGGATTGCAATTGGAGTATGCGCTAGATCAAACCTTGAATTTCATAGCTTAGAAGGACAGGATAGAATATGTACTCAATGATAATGGAGTGTTGGAATATAATCAAACAAATATTCCAAAACCAGGAACATTGAATGCATAGCACTTAGCCCAATGGAAGAAGGATACCATAAAAGCGACGACGATCATCCTGGAGGGTGTGAGAGATCACATAATCTAGAATTTACATGGCAAGGGGACTCCGTTTTCTATGTGGAAGACCCTTACTGAATTATTCAAAAATAGCAGTGATGCCAGGAAATTGGCATTGAAGGACAAGCTCAGAAACATCTGCAACTAGAAAAATGAAACCATTCCACACTACCTCCCTCTATTCAATCAGGTTCAAAATGAACTTGGAGTAGGAGAAAATGTGCCATCCTCTGAGCTAGTGAGCCTAGATCTCCTTCGCCTTCCAAATTCCTGACACAACTACCAGGACTCTATAAATGGAAGGGACAAATTACCAAATTGGGAGAGACATTGGTTAGATTTGGTGCAGGAAGAAATTCGAATGAACACTAGAGATGGAATAAAATCCAACGCTGAGGAGGAAGAAAATTTTTCCTTGGTCGGGAAGGCAAGAAAGATAAGGGCAAGAAGGCCCAAAGTAAGCTAGAGTCCAGTCAGAACAATGGCAAGAAGAAGGACCCAAGTAGGATAAAATGTTTTCACTGCCAAGAATTTGGGAACTATGCAACAAAGTGTCTGCATAAGAGGTCTAACAAGAATCGTTCACGAGGATAAGGAGGTGAAGCACTTGCCTCATAGTTCAAATTAGAATTCAACTTGATTGCATGCATGGAAATCACTATAATGGAGAGTTTGTAGTTAGATTCAGGTGCCTTGTTCCATATTACAGGATGCAAAGAATTATTTTGTAGCCTAGACGAGAAGGATCTCTAATTTCACATAGAACTTGGGGATGATGAGAGGTACAGTACCAAAGGAATCAGAGCTGTAACCTTTCATAGGGAGTTAGGCTCCCATCTTCATCTGAAAGATGTTATGTATGTACCTAGGATGAAGAAGAATGTGACCTATGTAGCTGTATTGGAGGATAGAAGTTATGATGTAGTTTTTAGTAAAGGGAAACCCTTTCTAAGAGATGTAGCTATTGGGCAAGTGAAATAGAATGGATTTAGAGTGAAAAATATGTACAAACATGAGGTGGAAGCTTGCACTGCATTGAGTAATAAGACAGAAAATGTGTAGAGTCAATATGTTTGAGAACTTTGGCACATATACATGGGACACTTACATCATGTATTATCATGTATCCAAGGATAGCAGGAAGAAATTGGAGCCTACATCTAAGATGGGGGCTTTGTAGGATACACAGAGACTCCACATAACTATAAGGTGTATTTTACCTCACTCAAGGTGACAGTAGTGAGGAGAGATGTCAAATTTTATGAGGAGAAGGTTATTAGATTCTTTCTAGAGTGAGAATTGAGTATCCCACTGAAGGAGGAGATTATGATCCAAAGGAGGAGCCTCAAGCAGAGCTTTAGGATGTTGTGTTGTAGCCACATGCAGAGGAGTACACCAGAGGCCGAGTGGAGGCACCCACTCAACCAGAATTTCCTAGAGAGGGGAGGAAGAGAACCAGAGAAGCTGACATATTGGTGTAGGATGCACAGGAGCATGTGGGAGCTCCTACATCTTTGCGCAGGTAGAGGAGGTCACTAGATAGATACAATGGGTATATGGCTCTCATGAAAAAACTCATTGAGTCAGAGTCTTCTTCATTTGAGGAAGCAGTTTCTCAATCAATGTGGGTTGATTCCATGGTGGAGGAGTATAGCTTCATCATGAAGAACAATGTATGGGAGGTGGTCCTGAGACCAGAGGACAAGCCAGCAGTTAGTTCCAGATGGATTTAGAAAGTGAAGCATGCATCTGATGTGAGAAACAAGAAGTACAAGGCCATATTTATGTCCAAAGGCTTTTCACAGGTAGAGGGAGTTGACTATGAGGAGACATTTTCTCCTGTGGCAATATATTCCTCAATAAGAACCATTCTAGAATTAGCTTCACAGATGAGGTGGAAGATTTATCATATGAATGTGAAGGTCACCTTCTTCAATGGTGTTGTTGAGGAAGAAATTGACATAGAGAAGCCAGAGGGATTTGAGACATATGACAAGGAGACACATGTGTGTATACTCAGGAGAGCACTATATGGTCTCACACAGGCACCTTAAGCATGGTATACTTAGATTAGCACATATCCCAATGGATTGGGCTTCACTAAAAGTGAAGCAGATGCCAATCTCTATCATATTGTGGTAGATGGAAAGTTTCTTATCATGGTATTGTATGTTGATGACTTTATACTTACAGGGGATGAGCAGTTGATCCTCTCTTGCAAGGAGGACCTTGCAAGAGAATTCAAGATGAAGGACATGGGATTAATGCATTACTTCCTTAGGTTGGAAGTATGGCAGGGTGATGGTGAGATGTTTATGAGCCAAAGAAAGTATTCCTCTGAAATACTTCAAATATTTCACATGGATAACTGTAAGACTATGGACACTCCTCTAGCTACAAATTGGAGGAAGGAGGATGCCTCTTCTAGAGAGACAGTGGATGCTACCATCTACATACAACTTGTGGGATCCTTGATGTATCTAGTGAACAAAAGGCCTAACATATGCTATGCATTCAATCAATTTCGTCAAGCCATGGTGAAGTCTACCACATTGTATTGGAAGGCAGCAAAGCATGTGCTAAGAAACCTCAGAAGCACAATCGAGTATGTGTTATGGTACAAGAGGATAGATGGAGTGAACCTCCAAGGCTTCACTGATGCAGATTAGGTAGGGAGTCCATCAAGCAATAAAATTGCTTCAGGTGCTATCTTCAGTGACGAGTTTGGAGCTATTTCCTAGTATAACACGAAATAAAGGTTTGTGGCACTCAGCGTATCAGAGGTTAAAATGGCTACAAGTCAAGCAACATGTGAGGACATATGGATGATGAAAATATTTGTGGGTGTTTTCAATCGGGAGATGGAACCGACAATGGTTTGTTGTGATAATCAAAGTTGTATTAAACTCTCTAAGAATCCAATATTTCATGACAAGTCCAAGCACATTGATATAAGGTAACATCACTTGTAGGATTGTATGCAGAGGCGAATTATGATGCTATAATACATTCCAACTGAGGAGAAGGATGCAAATATCTTGACAAAGGCATTATGAAGAGGAAAATCCAAATTCCATAGGTGTAGGATAGGGGTGGTGCAAAATCCCTTTCTTGCTAAGGAGTGTTAGAAATTGCAGTAATAAAGGTTCAATTTGACTTTTGCCTTAGTCAAATTGAGTAATTCAATTTTCCAGATCTTGTCGCTCCTAGAGACAACCTCCTGATTGATGTAGAGGTCAATGCATAGGACAACTTAAAGCATATGAAGGATATAATAGTTATATTTAGGATTTAAAGCATATCATGAATTAGAGTTGGTTTAGATATCTCATCCAAAGGCATATTCAATCAATGCACATGTAGAATTTTCTTTTATTTTACTTAACATTCAGATCTGGTGGCTTATTTGCATAACACATAGAAATATTGGTTGTTGTAGTATGAATGAAAAGAAGAACAACAGAAAAAGGAAATTAACACAGAGGGCTGATATCAAAATCCTTTGCATCAAATTCCAGTAGAAAAAATGAAACAAATGATTTAGAAATCGTGGATTGCATTTTAAGGACATTTGACCTCATACATAATAGGCGTCATAACATGACATAGATGAATCTATAAATTTTAGATTATGTCTAAAAACTACAAGTACACACCTTCTGATAGGAAAGGAACACATATGAGAAACACACAAAGGAAGGATCACATACCATGCATTTCAGCATTCAGAATCACCATTTCTTCTTTAATAAACCACAGTTTTATAATATTAACATTATAGAATAAAATCATTTCATTTTTTTTTTTAATTTATTTTGAGTTTAATTGGTTAAGAAAGCTTGAGCCTTATTGCGAAATGATTGTTTCTTCCGCCATTTTAGCTCATTTGTACTATTGTACCATCATGCTGCTTGTATGTGATAGGAACATGTACCGTCATATCTCTGGTTTGCCAAATCATGGCAGAATTAAAGACTTATGTGGATAATTACTTATGCTCTAAATCTACAGACTGAAAAAGCATTGTATTGTCATTGAATTAAAAAGGTTTCCATTATTGAGGTACTTGGTCTTCAGTTCGTTGGTTTGCTGAGAAACAATTGTTGGCATCCCCATTGCTGGTATAAAATGTGATTGTAAGAACATAACATTGTATATAATGATTATAATGTTGCTATTATAATTATTATATTGTTTGCACCTCAAGCGATCCCTCTAGCCACATTTGAGGAAAGCTTTTCACCTCAAGGGATTTTGTCTCTCTAGACATTTAATATATTGTCTCTCTATACATTGTGAGCTAAAATGGATATAATATTAAAAAAATTATCATATAGTGAATGTTTTTGTATATAACCATTCTCATATACAACATTTTGGTGGAAATGATTGAAGTTGTTAATATTCTTATTAAATTTCAAGAATAATGTTTAAAAATTGTGTAAAATAATATGTTTGTGTTAATTACTATGGCAAATCCATACTAATTTCAAAATCTATCTTACATGAAGAGATACTTTTTTAAAGTGCAAATTAATAAATAAATTTATTTTTTCAAACTTTAAATTAATTACATAATCAAATCCCATCAAATGTTTGAATTAATTAAGAATGCAAGAATGCACACATGAGGAACATGATTTATCCATCATGAACTACCACTACCAACAAATATATTTTGGAAGGAAAATTCATTCTTTTGAAAAGATAAATTATCATTGTGTTTTAAACTTTTCAAACACCCATGTTGATATCCAAAAGATTAAATGAATAAACAATAAAAGAAAGAAAAATGGATTTAAAATGGTTTTCATAATAAAATTTTGAAATGACAAATAGAGAATTACATAATTTATAAATATTAAGCTTCATAGATATTTAGATTTGATATGTGTACTTTTATGACACTTGTTTGTTATTGTATATAATTATTATAAAATTGCTATTGTAATTATTATAATGTTTGAATCTCGATTAATTTTCCTTGACTAAAAATTAAACCACAATTTTATAATATTAACATTATACAAGAAAATCATTTCATTGTTTTACTGCTTGTATGCAGTAGGAACCTGTACCGTCATATCACTGGTTTGCCAAATCATGGAAGAATTAAATACTTTTGCAGATAATTACTTATGCAATAAACCTACCGGCTGAGAAAGTGTTGTATTGTCATTGAATTAAAAAGGTTTTCGGTATTGAGGTACTTGGTCTCTGGTTGGTTAGTTTGTTGAGAGAAACAATTGTCGGTGTACCCATCGTTGTTATAAAATGTGATCGTTAAAACATAACATTGTATATAATTATTATAAAGTTTCTATTATAATTATTATAATGTTTGCACCTCAAGCGAACCCTCTAGCCACACTTGAAAGCTTTGCACCTCAAGGGATTTTGTCTCTCTAGATACTTAATATATTTGGAGCTAAAATGGATATAATATAAAAAACTATCATATAGTGAATGTTTTTTTGTATATAACCGTTCTCATATATAACATTTTGGTGGAAATAATTAAAGTTGTTAATATTCTTATTAAATTTTAAGAATAATGAATAAAATTTGTGTAAAATAATATGTTTGTGTTAATTAATATGGCAGATCCATATTAATTTTAAAATCTATCTTGCATGAAGAGATATTTTTTAAAGTGCAAATAAATAAATAAATGTATTTTTTTCAAACTTTAAAATTAATTACATAATCAAATTCATCAAATATTTAAATTAATTAAGAATGCAAGAATGCACAGGCCACGAACTAAGCGCCATGGATAATGGTTGAGTAATCCTTCTACTTCATGGAAAAATTCAATATTTTTGGTAAAATATTAAGAATAATTTGGGCTTATATTTTTAGAAGTTATAGTTGAACCTTTTAATCTTTGAAAATTGAAGAAATTATTTATAAATATTAATATCCTTTTTGTTGGTGATGATTTGTAAATTCTTTTTAAATAAATTGATGTGATATAATATATTCCTGTGAACTCTTGCCAAAAGCATTCCTTTTGGTAAATTGGTTTTAGTTAACTAGAACACAATTTTATTATAATATATCAAAGACTGAGAATGAAAAATTAGAAATAATACAACTATAACTATATCAATGACAAGCTAGAAATAACACAACTATAGAAATAATACAACCATAACTATATATATGATAAACTAGAAATAGTTCAACTATAACTAAATCATTTGTGTGGGGAAATGATTCATCGCATTTGAAGAAATAAACAAAAAGATTTTAGTTTGAACTACTTGGATATTCCAGTTTTCACCAAAATTTAAAGTGGACATTAGAAAACAAAAATACTTTATTATTTTTTAATTTTTAATTCTATTTATTTACGCTTTGATTCATTTAGAGGGATTTGCTAATGTATAATTTTTATGGTCATCTCTTAGATGTATATGCAATCAACTATTTGCCAATCACCATAGTTTCTTCACTTAAAAGAAAGAAGGACTGATAATGAATTCTCACATTGCTGCACATTCTTACTTATATATCTATATATATATATATATATATATATATATATATATATGTATGTATGTATGTCATGGATGTGAATCCATATCAAATAAACTCTCTAACATAGTTACTTTTCATTTGTGAGTGTGTATTTCTTTTGTGTTTCAAATTATTATTTTTTTCTCAAATGTACATGGAAGTGAATCCATATCAAATAAGCTCTGTAACATAGTCGCGCATTTCATTTGCTAGTGTGTATTGCTTTTGTGTTTCAATTTTTTTTTCTCAAATATATATTTAGTTGAGATATGTTATAATTAAAATCAATAAAATTAATGTAGATTAGTATATTATTAAAACATGTTACAATTAAAATTAATTAAATTGGTATAGATTAATATTTTATTAGATTTTTTGAAATAATAAAACTTATTACATTTCAATTGTTAATTAATAATAAAATAAATAATAGTTATTAAATATTATGCCTAAATAAATTTAATATAATGCACTGTGACAACCCATTAATACTTAAATTTATTATTTTTATTTATAAAAAAAACTATATTATTTCAAATAATGTATCTTTTATTTATACGGAAAGTCACCACATTTTAGTTGATTTCGTCTTGTAAATGCAGACTCGTTATCATTATTATTATTAAAATAATAATAACATATTACAAATATCATGCATGTGCGTGTGGCCTTATCACGATTACCGTTTTCGTGGGCATATATTCTTCTAAAAAAATAATATCATGTAGCATACCTCCATGAGGAGAAAATATGGACATATAAAAATGGCAAGTTATAAATACTAATAAATCCTAATTCAAAAAATATTTTTTGAGGAGAAATACATTTGAATATATGGACCCAAATACATAAGAGGTTTGAGCAAAGTTTAGGAAGTGAAAGAAATTAGAGGTTGGTACAAAGTTTATCACATACATGTGACATGCTAATTTTACATGAACTCGATCTATATGGTTCTGTTCATATTATGCATTAGATCCATTCTGTTATGGTCACATCATGATTTTGTGTTAGTTGTGAATAGGTTGACTTTAGGGTTTGATCGTCTTTTTGGATGGTAAGTAGAACAATTAGTTTTGGAGAGAGGAGATTTTAGTATTGTTATTATACATGATGAATTAAAAGTTAAAATAGTTGATTGACAAATGCATTTATAAAAGATAATTAGTTGACACAAAATTTACTCAAAAATAGGATTATTGATGGGTTGGTCCCTATTTATATGTCATGGGCGAATGATGATCTTTCCTGCACAAATATGTTCTTGATCCCTTCCTTAATGGCATTGGTAGCTGATTTTGCTGATCTTTACCATTAGAATACACACTTGTTGTTTGATCGCATTTTGGTGAGTAGACAACATGGATCGATTGGGACTGGAATAGCCTTTGTAGTTCAAAGAGTTTAAGTTTTTGAGTAGACAACATGGATCGATTGGGACTCGAATAGACTTTGCAGTTCAGAAAGTTTTGCTTGGCAGCTCTGCTGTAGAGCCAAAAGTCAAAGTACAAGTTCAAGGGAGGGTGTACAACAACTTTCGATGAACACTGCATGGGAGGCATTTTGTAGAATGAGTTGGATCCACCTGCAGGTGATTGATGAAATTAGTGTTGTACATAGTACTCAACAATAGATTCCAGTAGCATAATGAATTGAAGACGATTGTACTTCATCTATGATGGCACAAGAAGACTCAAGCTTGGTGAGCTAATAAGGTTCTAAATAAAAAGAATTAAAAATTAAAAAAAAAAAAATTATTTTTATTTTATAAAGTAGACTTTGCAAATAACTGGTTTAATTTTTGGTCAAAATTAAATTAATTCATAGTCAATGTGATATTGATTACGTAATTGGTTTAAATTTATTATCATCATTCATAAAAAGCTACACTATTTCAAATAGTTTATTTTTTATGTATAGAGAAAGTCACCACTATTTAGTTGATTTCATTTTTGCAAATGAAGACTCATTATCATTATTATTATTATTAACATAATAATAATGCATGTGCATGGCCTTATCATGATTACCATTTTCATATATATATATATATATATATATATATATATATATATATATATATATATATATATATATATATATATATATATATATATATATATATATATCACTTAGCATACCTCCATGAGCAACAAATATTGTGTGTAAAATAGTCAAGTTATAAATACCAATAAATCCAATGCAAAAAATATATTTCACGGAGCGTTACCTTTAAATATATGTGTTGAAGAATCTAGGGTAATTAGGTTAATAAGATTCTTCTCACGATGATAACTATTTATGACGTACTTTTTCACTTTTTCTTATTAGCACAATCTTCTCTTATTATTAGAGCATGTTTTCTTGCTTCATCAAATAATTAACAAAACAAAAGAGACAAGAACACAAGATGTTGGCTCTCTGCCAGGGTCAAAACCTCTCACTCTTTGAGAGGAAAACCCGCAAAAATTCTTCTTATATAGATTCTAATTGATGAATATCAATACCAAGACCTTTGACCTAGTAGACACTCCAAGATCAAGACACACGTTCTCTTGACAGTCCTCTTCGAGATCTTCATCATTGTCTAGATATTGAGATCTACCTTGACACTAAGATCCTTCATTCTTGATACCGAGATCTTCATTGTTTCCTTGACACTAAGATCTTCACTACTGCCTTGAAACTGAGACCTTCACCACAGAGATAATACAAATTGTAGTTACAACAAATCAATGAGACCTTATTGTGCCAAGACAGAGGTATACTTCACAGTTCCATCACCAAGTCTCTTTTCTTTGATTATTGTAATAGAGTTCGAACCACAGAATCTCCACAGCTATTGTTCTTACGAAATCACAGAGAGGCTTCCGAATTACTTACTGCAATGATACCAAAGCTAGAGATCTGAATTTCTTGATGTTTGTGCTAAAGGTATGAGCCCATCACTGTTCTTCATTCGAAAAGATATCTGAGTAGTTGACAGTGATCATCCTTTGAAAAATATAGAGTAATCTAAGTTATCTTATTGTGTCACAAATCTGACTTTTATCTCTGGTATACCCATACAAAAACACATAGATATCACCTAATTGTTCTCTATATCTAATCATCAAAACTTCAAAAGAAAATCTGAACCTATCTTCTCTGCTGAAAGACCGAGATATGTGAAGTTTATTCATTGTAATTACCCATCTGAAATTTCAGAGATATCGAATCCTATACCTATCTTTATGTGAAAATATTATATGGGTATTTATAGTATTTTTTCCTCCTTAAATGATCCAATGTGTCCAACCGAATAATTGTCTATTTGAGGTGAGCCGACATGAATATTTCATATAGTTTGCAGACCGACTTCAAGAGAGGACTATGCTTGTCTTTTAAGAGGGCCTTTCTAGACACTAGGTTGAATCATATACATTTTATATATGCTCAAGAAGATCTCTTCATACATGACATTGACTCTTTCACTCATGTTGATGGTGCTGGACCCACCAACATGTCAGGGGATCTCCCTGGTAAGAAGTACCAACTAGACCTTAGATAGTTTCGTGTAGGAGTCCCAATAGTGGGTCGTATGGTATCGCCTTGACCGTGGTTGTGTGCAGAGGCAAGAAAGATGTCCTTGTTGGTAGCAAGGGTGTGACTGGCACGGCAAAGCCACAGAAGGTGCATGAAGGGTTCTAACACATGGAAGGTGGAATAAGTGTGCCACTTGGAAACCTATGGAAACACACAGATTGGAAGGGAATACATGAGCAAAGAAACATCACCAGCTAGAAGGAAGGTAAACCAACAATCCAAAGTGATGGTTAAACCAACAACACATCTCAATAAGATTAATACATACATATATAGAAAAGTCCACACATACATGCGTAACCAAACAAATACATATATTGTTAGTGTAACCGAGACAGTTGAAATACAATAAAAACATATGCATGAAATATGTTGGTTTTGTTATATTAAGAAAGTTAAAGTTTGAATCATACATGAAACCATGACCAACCATTGGTCCCAACAATAGAATGTTACAGTCATTGCCGCCTGCTCCTCCAAAGAGATATACTAGCTCTGCACTGTGGAGAAGCCAAGGCTTGTTACAATACAGTCCAAGCTTTCTCTAAGATACACCTATAGGAATCTTGTCTCCCCAAAAGGTTGTACAATGAGGTACGAGGTTATATAAATAGCAAAGGGTGGGGCGACCCTTGACATTCCCCTTTGTGACTCTTCAACTACCCTTATGACTCTTCAACTACTATAGGACTGTTACATTCGGCCATCGACACTTGGTCTTTCACTTATACAAGATGTTACATTACAATCTGCACATGTACCCATGTGAGACAAAATAGGCTTGAGAAATCCATGCAAGCTATCACTAAGACTCAGAAAACTGTGGGAAGACCAACTCTTCGACATCTTTGTCATGATTGATGGTGGAAAATTGATGCCAAGCTTGGTAGTCCGTGATGGTGTCTGCGTGCTCAATGGTGACATCCTATTGAAAGAGAACTCTCACCTCCGTTGCATCCGGGTACACTGATATGACACCTCTATCTAAATCGTCTGCTAACATGTGCTTCATAGTATTGAGTGCAGCCAAACCAGCAACATAATGATGCATAGCATGTGCACCGATCTCCAAGTCTGCATTGGTGGCTACACGCATCAACTCGTCAAAGTACATGTCCAGCTCTGTTCGGATTTGGTTCTTAGACTTTACCTCGGTGAGTGTGCCAATAGATGGGATCATGTGCACATGCACAATGACATCCATGCTTTTGAATACCCTTGCATGCGCATCCTGCAAACTGGTGATGCGCTATGGGAGTTCCTCATAGTTCTGGATCTGACTCCAGATGTGTGCCTTCAATTCTACCGACCTCGGCTTCATCATCTTTGTAAAATGAAATGGGGCTCTTTTGTACCTCATTGTCCATGTCTGCATGAACTCAACAGCAACGTGCAGATTTGACAAGATGCGTGCTCTCTAGCACAGCGCTGCTGCCAATCGTTGAGATGGACAAATACCTTATGCACGGTGTTGAATCTGGAATACAACATCTGCATGACTGTTTTGAGGGATGATACTTCATCCAGTATCACTCTCTTCAACTCTGCGCTAGCGGATGAAGTAACCTGCTCTCCTCCCTGCGTGGCTTCCTGTAAATCCTTAGCCATGCACTCGTTCTCTACTATCAAGAATTGAACACTCGAGCTAGTGGCCTCAACTTATGCTCTGGTAGCATCAACCAATGCTGTTGGATGCTTGTGCAGATCAGATACGATCACTCGTTCTGCAAACTACACAGGAGACGTGTGGACATTCAGAGTAGATACTCTGCGCGATTGCACAACTCTGTGTTGCGACTCGTCGACATATATGTTGTGCATCTCCACTTTTGGATTGTCTTCAAGGATATTTGTGTCTCCTCGATTGCTTGGGACTAGCTCTACTTTCGGATCTGGTGAAGTTGGTGGAGTGACCCCTTGGTTATGAGGCATGAGGTCTGTATCCTGATCTAACTCTGGTTGTACCATGTTCGTATCCATTTTCTCTAACATCTATTCAATATATTGAGCTGAGTCCTTCTCCTACAACTTCTCACCCTGTATACTCTGTGACAATTGCTCAGATGAGTCTATAACCTATATGGGCGCAGTTTCTACAATCTTTGCATGTTGCGCCTCCTGCTGTGTTTGTCCCTGCTGCTCTTCCTTCTCTCTTCTACACAGCTCCTGTTCTTCCCGTAGTTGTTGCTTCAACTCTTGCAACTCCTTCTCTATTTCCTCCATTCTCTATTTATCTCTTTGCCTTTGCACGTACCGCTTGTCACGTTGTCGCCTCTTAGCCTCAATCTCCAAGGATGTTTCATCACGAGTGGATTTTCTTTGAACTTGCAGCTTTTTTCTGCCTCTGCACTGTCATCAACATTTCTCTTGCCTTTGTCATGCACAGGTTTGTTACCCTCTGCTCCTGCTAATGATGGTACCCTCTGAGATGTTGCTTCACGCCACTTTGCCAACCATTCCACAGACACGACGACCGATTCATTGAGCCTAGAGAAGCTGTGACAATATCTCCATGGGTCTTCCTCAGGCTAATGACACGCCCTGTGGATCCACGAAAATTGCACACTCACACAGTGGTCTTTTACAAAGCAATGTGGGTCATACAGGTTGAAACTTATGGTGCTGAAAGTGAATCTTTTGAATTCCTCCATCTCAGCGTTAGCATGTTTGAGATTTTGTATCTCGTATAACCCGATCCACAAAGGAAGAGCAAGCCAAGGTGCCTTCTTCTTCCTGTGTAGTCTAGTTGACAACCTTGTCAAGATGTGATACGACACTTCTTGCATGACGAGGTTTTCCATGGAAAACTTCTGTAAAACATGCAGGGGCTTCTCCACGTTGTACATCTATATGAAGGTGCCAAGGGGTGAGGCATACCAATCTGTTATGTTGATTAATGCCTCCATTGCTACCTGCGACATGCAAGGTGGATCCTGCTCAAATATCATTTTGTACACCGGGATGACAAAGTGGTCTGACAACTGTGTGATGACTCCATGGAAGCTGCATTTGGATAGCAATCTATAATAAGTGTGCATAGAGGTTTCCGAAGGTGTCCATTCCCACTTCAAACCTCGGAACTGCTGACGAGAATAAATCACATCCAAGATATAAGTAGACATGTATATCTTTGCTTACTGACCTTTGGGTGGATGTCGAGCTTTTGTCACATGTTCCTTCAACATCAGAACCAACATGTCGAACTAGTTGCATGGCTTTCCTTTGCTGTCCAGTTCGTCCAACGCAATCACCCAACTTTTCAGGAAGGTCTTTGTGCTCTCTTAGTCGTATAGGCGGAATGCAAAGATGACCAAGTATTAATATGCCTTCCACAATATCTTCATTTTATAAACCATACTGGGTGTTTTTTTGAACTTGGCTGGCTCTTTCACCTAACTCTTCAAGGTATCTCTAGAGTTTGCGTTACTGTGTATGTTCAAGGGTTTCTCCATTGCGATCACCGGCTGTGGCAAGTGATATATCTCCTAATAGTCCTTTGCCCTGAAGGTAGCAAGCTATTACTGGCTGACACTACCCAACATCTGTCTCAGGATTAGTGTGTGAGACAATCTAATGTATCATGTCCACGCATGGAAATGCAGGATACCTGCATGCATTCTGGTACAAGCCAGATTTGTGGGCGTTGACTTAGACCCTACGGTCTTCCAAATCTTCCTCAAATGTGCATGAGAATGTATTGTTGATGTCCTGCCATTTCATCTTAATCTCTTTTTCTATGACCAAATTGGTTTCTTCGTAAACGGGAAGGCCCATAGACACTTGTTCAACTCCATCTCCAGTTTAACTTCCAATTGTGTCCTTTGACCCTGCTCTCTTGGAGTCCATTGTACCTATAATGCTGAGAGACAGACGAACACCTAATATACTTGGAGACATAGCGACACTCATGGCAAGAAATCTCTCAATTGAAAACTAAAACAAATTTAAGGACTGACATGCAAAATACTTGGGTGACTGGTAGTAAAGATTGCGCAATTTTCACCGGGAGGTTGGGATACTGACTGCCAAAACTGTGCAAGGCATAGTCCAAGCTGTCAGGAGACTGACTGATTGATGGACTTGCACAATGCGTAGTTGAGCCTCCCTACTAAGGGTTTAAACTACACAATGCACAATTTCAGTTAGCAAGGGCATGCAAGCCCAGAAATTTCATTGCGCAACGCAAGCCTGGAGGTTAGTGCTAGCCAGGTTTGCGCAATTTCTGGAGGGAAGGAAGAGCCTTCACTTCTAGAAATGTGAATTTTTGTCCAAGCAAGGCAAGGTCTAGGCCAAGGCAGCCCAAACCCGCTGACGGGTGACTGAAAACATTAAAAGGTTTGAATGCATGGCAAGACTGAGTGTAAGCAAGAGTGAATGATCATGCATGCAAATAGTGAATGTAGGATTCTGAAAATGGGAACACATGCATGTGTATGAAATGAGTCGCCACAATGGTGACTATCAGTGCAAAACAATTTCATGCATGTGACAACAGTGAGATGCAAATAAACACTGAAATTGTGCTTCTACAATCTAATAAACATTAAAATGACAACAAGCGTTCAAAAAAACCAAGAAAATAGCATTCATACAAAGTGAAATAAAAAAAACGACCGAAAAGCAACAAATGACATGAAAAGAAAACTTACCCAGAAATAGTTGAGTCGAATGTGTCGAAGACTCTTAGATGTGTTGTGGGATGTCAGAGCTCCAACATCGGTGTGAGGAATGAGCTTTGTAGCGTTGAATAAATAAGTTTGAGTCTTATGACACCCATGCCACAAATCTGGGAAAAAGCGACACTTGGAGGGAAGTTTCTAAAACTATCTTTGCATGTAACCTCTAACTGCTAAAAATAGATCCCTAAAATTTACGGATGCTTTTTTCATGTTGCTTTTTGCAATTTAGGGAAAAGCAGCCCATGCATGCAAATCAGGATTGCTGAGTCCCGGAGGGAACCAGTCAACCTGTTGGCAGATGCAGTAGTATCCAAGTCTAGGAAAGGATTTGTGGAGTTTCTGGGTTGAGTAGGGCTGGTTTCCCCTCAGGCATTGCGCAATTTCTGGGGTCAGTAGGTCACTGCCTCCCAGAATTGCACAATTTCTAGGTTGAAGCCCAGTGAATGGCTGGATTGCGCAATTTTCTGAGGGAGGGTTGTGTGGCTGGATTGCGCAATTCTAGAGCTTAGCAGGCAGCCTAACAGGATTGCGCAATTTTTGGAGGGAAGGTTGGTTCCCCTCGAGAATTGTGCAATTTTGTAAGTGAACCTCTCAGCCAGAAAATAACCTAAGTATGGAAAGGCAGCCTATGATGGGAAGCAAGCAAGTTGACATGCACAGGCTGGCAAGCCTTTGAAAATCAAATGAAGCCTATGTACTTGACAATCCAAGACATGCTGCTAAGGATGGTTGGTAGGGAGGCTCCAAAATGAAGCTAAAGCAAAATTTTGGAGGGTGGTTGTAGCCGCTACAACACTTGGCGACACACTAGTAGAACTCCTGCTCTCTAAACGGAATTTTTTTTCGCGAAAAGCAAGTCTAACACCTCCAGAAGTAATGTTCAGTTCTCTGATCATCTTGATTCCCACACTAGCTTGATTGAAAGATGTAGCACTTTCCATGCTCTGGATCTAAGGACACATTCCAAGCCAAGTCAACATAGCTATTTCGAATGGGGATGAGGGGTATATTGTTGCACAACCAATATGATAGTCAGAGTTTATGTTTCATCTCTAGTATTGCTCTGCTACCATCAGGCGTGGATAGTACCCCAACGAAGTCACAAAGGAACACAAGCATCGCATTGCTACCAGTGAGCATGGTCAGTACCCCGAAAAATTTTCTTGCATCACCTCTCTGCACAGGAAGCCTTTCTCTTTTTTCACCTTATTCATTTTCATTTTTCAAAATTTTTCACATTTTCATTTTTTCACTTTTTCATTTTTCAAAACTTTGCATAGCACTTATTCATTTAGAGGCGAAAGAGGGATCCTGACTTATTGAGAGCAGAAGAGGTTGTTCCTTCAAAGAAGTATTTTATATATACCTCTGACATACTTGTTAAGATTTCCCCCCTCACCTTACTCTACTCGACTAAGCTGACAAGGGTTAACCTAAAACAACCGACTAGAGTAGGTGATACTAGTTAGTGTGCAAGCATTGCGTTTTCATCAAGGTTCCCTTCGAACAGAACGAATTTTCAATTAGCATATCATGGACTAAATATAACAAGTGCTACATACAGAGAGAGGACAATAGATAACCAAGTATTGATAATTGCACAAGTCCTTTTGCACTTTACCCTCGCTTGTTTCAAGAGTCATACACGGTTTCATGCAAAACTAACCTACAAACATAAACAAGCAAACAAACAACTAAAGAGAGAAGAGCATAAGCAAAAATGAGAAAGAAAAGTGAGTAAGAAAACAAGTAAGCAAGTGAACAAACACACAAAGCAAGAAACAAACATGCATGCAAGAAAACAAGACAAGAAGCAAAATCTACTCTTACTCCTAAGCTAACGGTGCATGGGCCTAATCATGTGAAGTGATATTTCAATGAGGGGGCAGAGGACAGTCACTTGTGACAGTGACTTTGTACACCTCTGATTGCACAGATCCATCACCGAAGTATGCTGAGCGGGGTTTGAACTTCAACTTCATCTTGGGATTGAATGATTTATTAAGACGGTATTCAAATCTATCCCAAAGATATTGAAACTTCATCTAGATTTTCGGAGCTTGAAACTGCAATTCGCAGAATCACTACCAAAAATCCATAGGCGATTGTTGTGGAGTCTCACGTTGTTTTAAAAAAAAATTGTCAAGAGGTTTTGAATCAAAATTATGTAAAGTAGATTCAATGAGATCACAGAACTAGTCAAGTGAGTGCACACTGTCGGGTGGTAGGTTTTTGCACATCGTTGTGGGGATTCGCGAAGTGTGTGTGAAAGCAAGAAATTGGCCTCTTCATCAGAGAAGTTATCTGCATTATCAATAAATGCATAGAAGTCTTGTAAGTACTCGGGTCAGGCCACTTCGCCTTCACCATCATATGTGAATTTAGACAAGAGATCAAATAACTCCCTCGTGATGTCGAGATGTTTGGCATAAGAGAAACATCGCGGAGGGATGAATCTAACAGTATCCATGAAAAATATGTGAAGATTCAAAATAGGATGTAAAGGCACAACTTCTCATTTGGCCCACGTTTTAGTGCCAAAAATGTAAATGGTGTTGGACCCGTCAACATGTCAAGGGATCTCCTCAGTAAGAAGTCCCAAATAGACCTTGAACTGTTTGGTGTAGGAATCCTAGCAGTGGGTCGTACAGTATCGCCTTGACCGTGGTTGTGCACAAAGGCAAGTAGGATTTCCTTGTTGTTAGCAAGGGTGTGACCGGCGCGGCAAGCTAAGGAAGGTGCATTAAGGGTTCTAACACATGGAAGGTGGAATAAGTGCGCCCCTTGGAAACCTATGGAAACACATGGATTGGAAGGGAACACATGAGCAAAGATACATCACCAGCTGGAAGGTAGGGAAACCAACAACACATCTCAATAAGATTCATACATACATATATAGAAAAGTCCACACATACTTGCATAAGAAAAGAGATACATATATCGTTAGTGTAACCAAGACAACTGAAATACAATAAAAAAATATGCATGAAATGTGTTGGCTCTGTTATATTAAGAAAGTGAAAGTTCCAATCATACATGCAACCATGACCAACCACTAGTTTGAACAGCGGAATGTTACAGTCACTGTCGCCTGCTCCTCCAAAGAGATATACTAGCTTTGCACTGTGGAGAAGCAAAGGCTCATTACAATATAGTCCAAGCTTTCTCTACGATACACCTATAGGAAGCTTGGTTCCCCATAAGCATGTACAATGAGTTATGAGGTTCTATAAATAGCAAAGGGTGGGTGACCCTTGACATTCCCCTTTGTGACTCTTCACCTACCCTCATGACTCTTCAACTACTACATGGAGGTTACATTTTACCATCGACACTTGGTCTTTCACTTTTACAAGATGTTACATTACAATATACACATGTACCCATTTGAGAAAAAATAGGTTTGAACAAGCCATGCAAGCTATCACTAAGACTCCGACAACTGTGGGAAGACCAACTTTTTGGCATCTTCGCGATGATCGACGGTGGTGAACTGATGCCAAGCTTGGTAGTCCATGATGGTGTTCACGTGCTCAATGGTGACATCCTGCTAAAAGCGAACTCTCGCCTTTGTTGCATCCAAGTACACTGATCTGGCACCTCAGTCCAACTCGTTTGCTAACATGCGCATCATAGTCTTGAGTGCAGTCAGACCAGAAACATACTGATGCATAGTGTGTGCACTGATCTCTAAGTCTGTGCTGGTGGCTACACTCATCAACTCGTTAAAGTACATGTCCATCTTCGTTCAGACTTGGTTCTTTGAATTTTTCTTGGTGATTGTGCCAATAGATGGGATCGCATGTAGGCGCACAATGACATCCATGCTTCTGAATACCTGTGCATGCGAAGCCTGCAAACTGGTGATGAGCTGCGGGAGTTCCTCATAGTTCCATACCTGACTCTCAATGTGTGCCTTCAACTCTACCGCCCTCGGCTTCATCATCTTTGGAAAATGAAATGGGGATCCTTTGCATCTCATTATCCATCTTTACATGCGGTCAA
Organism: Pinus tabuliformis; assembly: GCA_031772625.1. Classification (NCBI taxonomy): domain Eukaryota; kingdom Viridiplantae; phylum Streptophyta; class Pinopsida; order Pinales; family Pinaceae; genus Pinus; species Pinus tabuliformis. The sequence goes on along the minus strand of CM062807.1, from coordinate 367,448,551 downwards.
CAATAGTGTGAATATTTGACAAGATGCGTGTTCTCCTAGCACAAAGAAGATGCTAACCATTGAGATGGAAAACTGCTTTATGCACGGTGTTGAATCTGGAACAAAAAATCCGCATGACTATTTCAAGGGACGATACTTCATCCAGTATCATTCTCTTCAACTTTGCTCTAGCATATGACGTAACCTGCTCTCCTCCCTACTTGGTTGCTTGTAAATCCTTGGCCATGCGCTCATTCCCTGCTATCAAGAATTGGACACTCGAGCTGGTGGCCTTAGTATATGCTCTGGTACCATCGGCCAATGCTCTTGGATGCTTGCGCACATCAGATATGATCACTCATTCTGCAAACTGTGTAGGAAATGTGTGGACATCCGAAGTAGACACTCTACGCGATTGCACAACTTTGTGTTGCGACTCGTCGAAAGATATGTTGTGCATCTCCACTTTTGGATTGTCTTCAAGGATATTTGTGTCTCCTTGATCACTTGGGACTAGCTCTGCTTCCGTATCTGGTGAAGCCAGTGGGGTGACCTCTTAGTTATGAGGCATGAGGTTTATATCCCGATCTAACTCTGGATGCACCATGTCCATATCCATTTTATCTAGCATCTGTTTAATCTCTTGAGCTAAGTCTTGCTCCTACGACTGTTCACCCTGTATACTCTATGCGAGCTTCTTGAATGAGTCTATAACCTATATGGGCACAGTTTCTGCAATCTGTGCATGTTGCGCCTCTTGTTGAGTCCTTCCCTGCTATGCTTCCTTCTCTCTTTTATGCATCTCCTGCTCTTCCCGGAGTTTCTGCTTCATCTCTTGCAACTCCTTCTCTATTTCCTCCATTATCTATTTATCTCTTTGCCTTTGGACATTCCACTTGTCGCATTGTCATCAACCTTTCTCTTTCCTTCATCATGTGTAGGTCTGTTACCCTTTTCTACTGTTGATGATGGTACCCTCTTAGATTCTGCTTTACGTTTCTTTGCAAACCATTCCATAGCTATGCTGACCAGTTCATTGAGCTTGGAGAATTTGTGAAAATATATCCATGGGTCTTCCTCAGGCCAATGACACGCCCGATGGATCCACAGAAATTGCACTCTCGCATAGTGGTCTTTTACAAAGCAATGTGGGTCATACAGGTTGAAACTTCTAGTCCTGAAAGTGAATATTTTGGATTCCTCCATCTCGGCATCAACATACTTGACATTCTGTATCTCGTATAACCCAATCCGCAAAGTAAGAGCGGGCCAAGGTGCCTTCTTCTTCCTATGCAGTCAAGCTGAAAACCCTATTGAGATGTGATATGACACTTCTTGCTTGACGAGCTTGTCCATGGAAAACTTCAGTAAAACATGCGGGGGCTTCTCTGTGTTGTACATATGTATCAAGGTGCCAAGGGGTGAGGCATACCAATATGCTATGTCGATCAATGCCTCCATTGCTACCTAGGAAATTCAAGGTGGATCCTACTCAAATATCATTTACACCGGGGTGAAAAAGTGGTCTGAAAATTGTGTGATGACACCATGGAAATTCATTTGGAGAACAATCTATAATAAGTGTGCGCAAAGGTTTCCAAAGGTGTCCATGCCCACTTCAAACCTGGGAACTGCTGACAGGCACAAATCGCATCCAGAATATAAGCAGACATGTATATCTCTTCTTATTGACCTTTGGGAAGATGTTGGGCTTCTGTCACCTGTTCCTTAAACCTAAGAGCCAACATATCGGACCAGTTGCATGGCCTTCTTTCATTGGCTAGTTGGTCTAATGCAATCACTGAGCTCTGCGAGAAGGTCTTTGTGCTCTCTTGGCCATATAAGCGGCATGCAAAGATGACCAAGCACTAACATGCCTTCCGCAGTATCTTTTTATCGTAAACCATATTGGGTGTTGTTCTGAACTTGGCTGCCTCTTTCACCCAACTCTTCAAGATATCTCTGGAGTTTGTGTTGCTACTTATGCTAAAGGGTTTCTCCATTGGGATCACCGGCTGTGGCAAGTGATACATCTCATGATAGTCCTTCACCCTGAAGGTAGCAAGCTCTATCCCACTGACACTGCTCAACATCATCGTCTCAGGATTAGTGTGCGAGACAATCCAATGTATCATGTCCGCACATGGAAATGTGGGATACCTACATGCAATCCGATACAAGCCAGATTTGTGGATGTTGACATAGACCCTGTGGTCTTCTAGATCTTCCTCAAATGTGTCTGAGAATGTATTGTTGATGTCCTGCCATTTCATCTTGATGTCTCTGCCTATGACCAGATTGGTGTCTTCGTAAATGGGTAGGCCCATAGACACTTGTTCAACAACATCTCCAGTTTCACTTCCAACGGTGTCCATTGACCCTGCTCTCTTGGAGGCCATTGTACCCGTAATGCTGAGAGACAAACGAACACCTGCTATAACTGGAGACATAGCGACACTCATGGCAAGAAATATCTCAGTTGAAAACCAAAACAAATCTGAGGACTGACATGCAACATACCTGGGTGACTAGCAGTAAAGATTGCACAATTTTCACCGGGAGGCTGGGAGACTGACTGCCAAAACTGTGCAAGGCACAATCTGCACTATTAGGAGGCTGACTAATTGCTAGACTTGAGAAATGCACAGTCCATCCTTCCTTCTGAGGGTTTAAACTACACAATGCAGTTTCAGTCGGCAAGGGCATGCAAGCCAAGAAACTGCATTGCGCAATTTTATGGGTCAACAGGGCACTACCTCCCAGAATTTCGCAATGCAAGGCTGGAGGTTAGTGTTGGCCAAGTTTTCCCAATTTCTAGAGGGAGGGAAAAGCCTTCACTTCCCAAAATGCGCATTGTTGTCTGGGCAAGGCAAGGTTCAGGCCAAGGCAACCCAAACCCGCTGACAAGCGACTGAAAACATGAAGAGGTTTGAATGCATGGCAAGACTAAGGGTAAGCAAGAGTGAATGATCATGCATGCAAATAATGAATGCAGGATTCTGAAAACGGGAACACATGCATATGTATGAAATGAGTCACCGCAATGACGATTGCCACTGCAAAATAGTGTCATGCATGGTATAGTAGTGAGATGCAAATAAAAACCGAAACGGTGCTTCTACAAGCTAATATACATTAAAACGATAGTAGGCGTTCAACAAAACCAAGAAAACAACATTCGTACAAAGAAAAATACGAAAAGCGATAGAAAAGTAGCAAATGACATGAAAATCAAACTTACCCTGAAATAACTGAGTTGAATATGCCGAAGACTCCTATATGTGCTATGGGATGTCAGAGCTCCAAGATCAGTGTGAGGAATGATCTCTGTATCGTCGAATAAATAAGTTTGAGGCTTATGACATGCATGCCACAAATTTGGGAAAAAGCGACACTTGGAGGGAAGTTTCCAAAAATATATTTTCATGTAACCTCCAGCTGCTAAAAACAGATCCCTAAAATTTAGGGATGCCTCTTTCATGTTGATTTTTTCTATTTCGGGAAAAGAAGCCCATGCATGCAAATCAGGATTTCTTAGTCTCGGAGGGAACCAATCAACCTAAAGGAACATGCAACATTATACAAGTCTAGGAAAGAGATTTGCATAGCTTCTGGATTGAGCAAGGTTGGATGTCCCTCAAGCATTGTGCAATTTCTGGGGTCAACAGGTCACTGCCTTCCAGAAGTGCGCAATTTCCAAGCTGAAGCCTAGTGACTGGCTAGATTGTGTAGTTTTCTGATGGCACACTTCCTGGCTAGATTGTGCAATTCTGGAGCTCAGCAGGCATCCCAACATGATTGTGCAATTTCTGGAGGGAAGGTCGGTTCCCCTCCAGAATTGCACAATTTTCTGAGCGAACCTCTTAGCCAAAAAATAACCTAAGTTTGGAAAGGTAGCTTGTGATGGGAAACAAGCAAGTTGACATGTACAGGCTAGAAAGCCTTTGAAACTCAGCTGAAGCCTATGTACTTGACAGTGCAAGACATGATTCTAAGGATGGTTGGTAGGGAGGCTCCAAAACGAAGCTAAGGAAAATCTTTAGAGGGTGGTTGTAGCTGCTACAACAACTCAATAATAAATCTTAAGGCTCTCAATGCGAGCCACTAACAAATAAAATATCTTGCTCATGAAACCCATGAAGCAAGGTTTACAATAATAATTATATTTTCTTCATTACATCATTTACAATAGTCACAATTACATGTCATTATGAAGACCGGACCTAGTTACATTTTACAACGCTCCCTCTTAACTAGGGAGGTATTCATAATGGTACTTGGTCATTCTCATTCTAAAGAATTTCTCATAAGAAGAATTGGATCAGTAACCCATCTGTATAGCATCATAGTAACCAACATTGTTTCCACAGAAATGCTTTGACTGATAGCTCTATCTCTCATTAGATCAGAGCATAATGTTGGTGAGACCAATGACTATAGACACCTTCATCATTCTCTCTCAAGGAACATACCCACCTGGGTGTTCACTAAGTATGACCTTCTAGGACTATTCTTATCTTGGGTTCCCAACTCTCAAAGAATATATTTCCTCTTCCAGACTCTTATCTTGGATTCCCTACACATCCTCATAGAGCATCAGATGCCATATGATTACCCAATCCTCCATTCTTTCTTCCCAAGTGAAGACAAGAATGTTTTATCTATCTCTCCCTCTCAACTAGAGAAGATATGCCCATTCCTGTAAAGGAATGTACCTAAGCTCCCTTTGATCAGGGACATGCCCAGGCTTCCTCTTAATTAGGGACTTGTTAGAGCTCCCTCTCAACTGCAGACTCTATTTTCATCAACAAATTCTTCTTTGTGGGTCCTTCAATTGCTTGATCAATTTCCTTTCTTGATGTCATGGAATTCAGTCAAGCTTCTTCCTTGTAAGGCATTAAACATCCATCACATTCCTTCTTGGCTTGTCATGCCATTCCTTTCTTCATGGAAAGTTGCATTCTTAATACATATATGGAACCTTAGTCATATGGCTACGTCTTCCTCATCATGTTTCTTTCAGGAATTTCCATCCACCACATGAATTCTAGTTTTACTTGCACTTACAATTCTTGTTCCAATAGCCCTGTATGAACTCATCTAGATATTTTTCAAGAAATCAAAACATAACATTAAATCAAATAGTACCTTACGAGATGACTCTTCATCATGACATCTTCCTATAGGTATCAACATCCTACATACATGTTGACACATCTCCCAAAGATATCCATTGTCAAGGGTCTCCATATTTTTCAGACTCTCATCAGAGTCTTTATATCTTTTTGGGAGATTTCCTAGTCAAATCGTCTTGGTCTTTTGGATGTTGATCGCCTTTATCATGGTTGCATATCTCACGATCTCTTCCTCTTAAATATTCCATTCCCAGGAGCTTCCAATCAGAGTTCCTTAATTATAGTCAACCACCTGATACTTCATATGACAACATATTATGTTGATTGCATCTAGTGTGACTTATGCCTTCCTGCATCATTTCAGAGGAGGAGATCATTTTCCCTTGATCATTCTTCTCAAGATAAAAGTAGTGATCCATGTTACTTGTAGCCATACGACATGACTTTATAATGTTAAATACAAATATACATACCTCATTTTACCTTTAGGTCATCTAGGCTTCTTCCAGCAGCTTCCTTGATTGAAAATATCTTCAACCCCTTGCTTTGCTTCATTTCTCATGTCATCATACCATCATTCCATGAATTCCATAAGTTGGAGTTCTTGATCAAACACTTGCTTCCACTCTAGATCTATGAATCCTCCGAAACGGATTCCATTAAAGAATCTTGAGGATCTCGAATATTCTCTTTCAACAACATGTTTCCGTTTTCACTGATGTATGATGAGACTTGTCCTAGATGACTCTTTCATTTGATCTTTCAATGAGGTTACCAAGAGTTATATTGACTACCATAGATTGTGTTCCAGCGGTCATTCATGTTTCCCTATGGTGGTGTCACGAGCTCTTACTTTTAATGATTCTACTTAATTGTTCTTCCTTCTTTCATCTTCCTCCATTTCTTCGTTGAAATCGACTTCTTCTATATTCTTCTTGTTATTGTCCTTCTTAAGATAAGAACAATATTTCCTATATAGTACATAATATTTTACTTCCATCAAATGTTTGAGTCCTCAACACTTTTTCCCTTCAACTTGTCTTCTTCTATCTTGCATAGAAATCACAAGTATAATGAGGTAACTTACTTATCCCATGAATTTTGTTATCCTCATGATGATGTCACGAGTTCGTGTTTCTAATGTTTACATGATGTCACACCGCATCTTATTGTAGACATAAGCAATGCAGGATGTAGGAGTCATAAAGAGACCTATATTGAGAGAGACTATTTTAATGATTTCTTACTCTCTCTTGCCATGGAATTCCTTTCCTTTGCTCCTCCTATCCTTTCCAGTGATATGAACTTTCTTTTCTTGTAATGTTCATAATTATTTTTCCAACTTATTTGATGTCTCCAATATTGTTTATGTGACAGGACCTTAAGAGTTCCTTCCCATGTATTCAAAGGAGACCTTTTTCATTGATATGTTTAATGACTTCGCTTATCTACGAGGACTATGACTCCTCCTTATTCCATGCAAGGACCTTTGATTACCTTTCCAACTTATAGATCTCCTTGCAACCACGAAGTCATTTTACCAAATAAATTAATGAATGAAAGATACTTACTTGACAAGTGAAGATGAACTCTTCTACTTGATCACTTTAATAATGGTTGAAGACGATGTATTAGAGATTCCTCTTGGATGATCTTCTTTCAAATGAAAATCCTTCCTCTAATAGAAAAGGTTGCTCCTTTTGATGAGGATGATTTTTTCCTTCTTTGGATGATCTTGTTCGAGGGCAAGGAGATGATCCTTGCTTGTTTTATAACCTTGAAGTTGATGACAATGCCTTCTCACCTTCTTTTGTAGTGTAGATCAAAACTACTTCTAGGGTTTCAATTTTCTCCAAGATGATGTGATCTTTGTTTTTAAGGTCCTTCGAGCTACCTTGCTTTGTATACTACTTCTTTGATCTAGGGTTTGGTTCTTCAATGTATATCTTGATCCTTTTCTTTGATAACCTTCAACTCGCTTTAGTGCCCTTCTTGAAACTTGATCATTGAATGTCTCTTGGCTGCCCTTCCTTTGACTTCAACACCTTAGCTCTGATTCCATTTTGAAGAATCTAGGGCAATTAGGTTAATAAGATTCTTCTCACGATGATAACTATTTGTGAGGTACTTTTTCACTTTTTCTTATTAACACAATCTTCTATTGTTATTATTAGAGTGTGTTTTCTTGCTTCATGAAATAGTTACCAAAACAAAAGAGACAAGAACACAAGATGTTGGCTCTCTGCCAAGGTCAAAACCTCTCTCTCTTTGAGAGGAAAACCCGCACATATTCTTCTTATAGAGATTCTAATTGATGAATACCAAGACCAAGACCCTTGACCTAGTAGCCACTCCAAGATCAAGACACATGTTCTCTTGACAATCCTCTTTGAGATCTTCATCATCGTTTGGATACTGAGATCTTCCTTGACACTGAGATCCTTCATTCTTGATACCGATATCTTCATTGTTGTCTTGACACTGAGATCTTCACCACAATGATAATACAAATTGTAGTTACAACGAATCAATGAGACTTTACTGCACTGAGACAAAGGTATACTTCACTGTTTCATCACCAAGTCTCTTTTCTTTGATGACTGTAATAGAGATCGAACCACAAAATCTCCATAGCTATTGTTCTTATGAAATCACGGAGAGGCTTCTAAATTACTTACTAAAATGATACCAAAGCTATAAATCTAAATTGCTTGATGACTGTTCTAAAGGCATGAGCCCATCACTGTTTTTCATTCGAAAAGATATCTGAGTAGTTGACAGTGATCATCCTTCAAAAATCATAAAGTAATCCGAGCTATCTTATTGTGTCACACATTGGACTTTTATCTCTGATATACCCATACAAAAGCATATAGATATCAATGAATTGTTCTCTATATCTCATCATCGAAACTTCAGAATAAAATTTAAACCTATCTTCTCCACCGAAAGACCGAGATCTACGAAGTTTATTCACTATAATTACCCATCCAAAATTTCATACATATCGAATCCTAAAGTTATCTTTATGCAAAAATCTTAGCTGGATATTTATATTAGTTTTTTCTCCATAAATGAGCTGACGTGTCCAACCGAATAGTTGTGTCTATTTGAGGTGAGGTTACATGAATGTTTCATACAATTTGTAGGTCGACTTCAAGAGAGAATTGTGCTTGTATTTTTGGAGGGCTTTTCTAGACACTAGGTTGACTCATATACATTTTATATATGCTCAAGAAGAGCTCTTCATACATGACATTGACTCTTTGACTCAATAATAAATCCCAAGGCTTTCAATGGGAGCCACTAACAAATAAAATCACTTGCTCATGAAACCCATGAAGCAAGGCTTACAATATTAATTTTATTTTCTTCATTACATCATTTACAATAGTCACAATTACATGTCATTGTGAAGACCAAACCTAGTTACATTTTACAACAATATGTACCCAATACATAAGAGGTTTGCACAAATTTTAGGGAGTGAAATAGATTAGATGTTGGTACAAAATTCATCACATATATGTGACATTCCAACTATATTGAACCGGATACATATGGTTTTCATCACGTGATGCACTAGATCCATCTTGTTATGGTCACATCATGATTTTGTGTTAGCTGTGAATAGGTAGTCTTTAGGGTTTGATCATCTTTTTGGATGGTAGTTGGAACAATTAGGTTTGGAGTTTCTAGAGGAAATTTTAATATTGTTGTTATGCATGATGAGTTAAAAGTTAAAATAGTTGATTGAAAAATGTATTTATAAGAGATAATTAATTGACAAAAATTTACTCAAAAATATGATACTTGATGGGTTGGTCTCGCTTTATGAACTGTAAGTTATGGGTGAATGATGATCTTCCTGCACAAAGATCTTCCTTTATCCCTTAATGGCGTTGGCGGTGGACTTTACTAATCTTTACCATTAAAATACATGCCCTGATTTTCAATGGCAGCTTGCTGAGCATACATCATGGATCGATTGGGACTGGAATAGCCTTTGCAATTTAGAGAGTTTCATTTGGAAACTCTACTGCAGATGTCTTGGAGCCAAAAGTCAACATACAGGTTCAGGGGAGGGTGTATAATAGCTTTTGATGAAACCTACACAGGAGGCATCATGTAGAATGAGTCAAATCCACTTGTAGGTGATTGATGAAATTAGTGTTGTAAAATGTCGTATTCAATAATGGATGCCAACAACATAAATGAATTGAAGATGGTTGTACTTCAGTTATCATGGCACAATAAGGCTCAAGCTTGGTGAGCCAATCGGGCTCTAAATAGATAGAATTAAAAAATTTTAAAAGATAAATTATTTTTATTTCATAAAATAGACTTTGCAAATAGTTGGTTTAATTTGTGGTCAAAATTAAATTAATTCATAGTCAACGTGATATTGATTAGGTTATTACATATTAGGTTTTATTATGTTTAGGTTTATGTAATAGATTTATTTTATATAAGATAATTATATAATAATTATGTAATATATCTTATGAAGTGCATTAAATAATAATTGAAATAGTCAGGGTTCAACTATTATTTAGAACTGTAATATAGTGAGATTTATTAATGTGGTTGTGCTAATATGATACCATGCTGACAAGATAGGTTGAAATTAAATTTTGTGATTTTTTTATAAAAATAAAATTTGAAAAAATATGAAGTTTACAGTTACTTGGTCAAAAATCGCATTATAATGATAGTCCATGTCAGTAACATGAGCATGCATTAGAAGTTGCAAAGAAATCTCTTAACTCCAAAATGTTATTTTCAATATAATGTTTTAACCTAGTCCAACAATAACTTATAAAGATAACTTCAAATTTAAACAACTATATTAACTACACAAAATGAAGCCCTTCATAGTAATGACAACTATGAAATAAAAAACAATGAATTTGATCTTGCATGCAAACCATTCCATTGTGGTGGACACCTTTATTGGTCATTGCATATGTAAGAATATTATATTATGATTCAATGTATTAATGTTTGATATTATTTCAAGAGTTTCCCTTAGATGTGTTGTTAAGGAAGCAAGAAAATGATGTTAATGTGCATGTAGAGGAGGTACAAGGGGAGAGGATGTTTAGTATGATTGTGGGATATAAGGAGACAAGAGTGAGGTAGATATATGTGTAGGGTCGTCATGACTCACCCTGCATGTGTAAACCTGCTATTGTCTTCCTCTATCCATGATAAGAATTAACCAATAGAATTATGGTTGTTGGAAATAATACTGAGAGGGGGGGTGAATCAGTATTATCTAGCAATTTACCAAATCTTCCTTATTTGATCTTTTGAAATATTCTTGCATATCAGTACCATAAAACAATGAGCATGAATAAAGAAAATAGACAGTCACACCAAAGAACACAAGATGTAAGGTGGAAACCCAATGCGGGAGAAAAACCACCTGCTGCAATATGTCTCTATCTTCTTTCAAGAAATTCTTTTTACAATGATTGTGTACTGGTGCAGTCCTTTACCAGCACGCAGGCTGCAACCTGCAAAGAGCTACAACTCTTTCTCGTTTTCCAGTTTCTCCTGGAAGGGAGCTACAACCCCCTACTTCTTTTCATGAAGAATCAAAAGATCAACAAGTATACAACAGATACAGTCTACTACAGATATCAGATCAGTAATTACATAAACAACCCAGAACACCTCATGAACAGAAATATACAGTCAACAGATCATCTTAAGACAGGGACGCATATTTTCTTTCTGTGGCCTGCGACTGGACGCAGTATACCTTATGCTGTTCTGCGTGCAGACGCACTGTTCCTTTTTGCTTTTCTGCGACCGACGCTCCCAGAAACACTATCGCGCCGCGTCTTTCGCTTCAGAGACGCACCCAATACCACAGTCGCGCCGCGTCCTTTGCCTCAGAGACACACCTGAGTCTTTACTGTACTGCGTCCCGGCGCACTTTCCCTTCACTGAATCTGCGTCCCTTCAGATATAGAAGATAAGAGGACTTCAGAACCAACCCAAACACTCAGATCCACAGATCTGATCATGCGCCATATAGATCGTAGTCCATGAGAAGATTTGCCCTTATAGATTTGGACTAGATCTCACCAAGAGATGTTCAACCAAGATGATGCTCAATCCAAATGAACTCCTTTGCTTTATATAGGCAAGCTTCTCCCCAAAGCGTGGAACAATACCACGAGCCGACACCATAGAAACACAAAACCGTCGGCTAGATACCACACAAGAAACCCCCACGTGCTTTTCTCTGCCTTGAAATGTGTGCACTGGGCGGACGCACCTCCTGAACGGCTGGCCTGCGTCCCTGGACGCGGGTTCTGTATGGTATACCTGCGGGGACGCACTTGCTGAACATATTTCCTGCGTCCTTCTTGATTTACCACCTGAATGAGTTTGCCATCAAGGACAACACCTGAATCATAATGCCAACAAACTCCCCCTTTGGACTTGATGGCAACCACATAATCTTCAGCTTACATAATCTTCAGCTTCATCATTCTCCCCCTTTGACATCAAGGGCAAAGGGTATGCTCCCCCTATGCTCATGCTTCTCCAGATCTGTAACCAGAAATCCATCATGAAGGAGACAGAGACATATTGCAGCTATTTCCAAGATCTCCTTCTCCATAATGCCAACAATGCATTATGTGCTCCCCCTGAGCCTATACCATCAATAGGAAGATGATCAATAGTGAGATGATGCATCAACAACCCCCAGCTTTTGCCTGAGGTATTCAAAAGTGTCCCTGGGCAATGGTTTGGTGAAAATATCAGCAACTTGTTCCTTAGAAGGAACATACTCCAACTTGACCTTCTGTTCAAGTACTTGTTCCCGGAGAAAATGGTACTTGATTGGTATGTGCTTGGTTTTTGAATGCATAACCGGATTCTTTGAGATGCTGATTGCACTTGTGTTGTCACATAAGATAGGAATAGGAGGTGTACAAGTGATTTGATAATCCTGCAAAGTCTGCATCATCCAAAGAAGTTGGGTGCAACAAGATGCAGCAGCAACATATTCCGCTTCAGCTGTAGACAAGGCAATTGAACTCTGTTTCTTGCTGAACCAAGATACCAGTCTGGGACCCATAAAGAATGCACCACCACTTGTGCTTTTCCTGTCATCCACGCTTCCGGCCCAATCTGCATCTGTATAAGCATGAAGAGTGAGATCTGTATCTCTAGGATACCATAGGCCATAATTTTGAGTCCCTTGAAGATATTTGAAGATTCTCTTCACTGCTTGAAGATGAGTCTCCTTTGGATTTGCCTGAAACCTTCCAACTATTCCAACTGCATGCATGATGTCTGGTCGGGTACCTGTCAAATATAGTAGACTTCCAATCATAGATCTGTAGGTTGGTTGATGTACTGCTGCAGATTCGTCATTTGCATTGAGACTACATCCTGTGACCATGGGTGTACATACTGGTTTTGCATCTTCCATGCCATATTTCTTCAAAATCTGCTTGAGATACTTGGTTTGAGATAAAAGGATTCCTCCTTTCTTTTGTTGGATTTGCAAACCAAGGAAGTATGTCAGTTCTCCTAGCAAGGACATCTCAAATTCTTTCTGCATGACCGAGGCAAAGCTTTGACTCATAGCTTCTTCATTACTGCCAAAAATAATGTCATCTACATACAAAACAAGTATTAGTAATTTGTCATTTTCAACTTTTATATAAATATTGCTATCTGCTGAACCTTTTGAAAAACCTTGTTGATGAAGATATTTGTCCAACCGGTAGTACCAAGCCCTTGGAGCTTGTTTGAGACCATAGAGAGCCTTTTTTAATCGGCATACAAGATTTGGATCGTTTCCAAGAATGAAACCATCCGGCTGTTCAATGTACACTTCTTCATCCAAGTCTCCATTCAGAAAGGCTGATTTCACATCCATTTGAAATACTTTGAAGTTCTGACAACTTGAGAGAGCAAGAAACATTCGGATGGCCTCAAGTCTTGCAACAGGAGCAAAAGTTTCTTCAAAGTCTATTCCTTCTTGCTGTGCATACCCTTTACAAACAAGTCTGGCTTTGTTTCTAATTACTTCTCCATTTTCATTCAATTTATTTTTGAAAACCCATTTTGTTCCAATAACATTCTTATCCTTTGGTCTAGGAACCAGCTCCCAAGTGTTGTTCTTTTCGATTTGCTCAAGTTCTTCATCCATTGCTTTCACCCAACATTCATCTTTGCATGCCTCTTTCACATTTTGTGGTTCAGTAGAGGAGAGTAATGCCAAATAACTTGAAGCTTCTGCAACTGTTCTTCTAGTTTGTATACCTGCTTCTTTTTGTCCCATGATCTGAGATTCTGGATGGTTCTTTTGAACATATCTGGATGGAGTCTTTTCTTCTATTCTTGTTCTTTCTTCTGCTTCTTCGTGAGGTCCTTCTTGAGATTGTTCTTGCGGTTCTTCTTCTTCATCATTCTGTCTTTGAGGGTAGCTTTCATCTTCTTCAATGTCTTCACGATGTATTTGCCTAGGAATGTATCCCTTCTCATCAACCACTACATCAATGCTGTCAACAATTCTGCCAAGTCTTTTATTGTAGCATTTGTATGCTTTGCTATGTGGAGAGTAGCCAAGAAGAATTCCTTCATCTGCTCTAGGATCAAGTTTGCCAAGCTGCTCCTCAGTATTCTTGATATAGCATTTGCTCCCAAAGATTTTGAAGTGCTTTACCGAAGGAGTTTTACCACTCCAGAGCTCATGAGGAGTTTGAGTGCTGTTCACTCGGACATTTGTCTTGTTGAGAATAATAACTGCCGCATGTGCAGCTTCACCCCAGAAGGTTGCAGGAGTTCCTGATTCATCAAGCATAGCACGAGCCATTTGCTGGATTGTTCTGTTCATTCTTTCCACTACTCCATTTTGCTGAGGAGTTCTAGCTGTAGAAAATTCTCTCCTTATCCCATGTTCATCACAGAAATCGAAAAATTCATTTGAAGTAAATTCTCCACCTCTGTCGGATCTGAGGCACTTAATCTTGTGACCTGATTCATTTTCAACCAAAGCTTTGAAAGATTTGAATTTTTCGAAAGCTTCATCTTTGTGCTTCATAAGTCCTAACCAAACAAACCTGGAGAAATCGTCAATAAATAATATCAAGTATTCCTCTCCTCTAGGTGTTCTTTTTCTGAATGGTCCACATACATCTGTATGTACTAGCTCAAGAGGCATGCTGGCTGATCCTTCTTTCTCTGGAAAGTTAGTTCTGGTCTGTTTTCCAAACTGACATGATCTGCATATGGTGTTGTCAGGAATTTTGATATCTGGAAGATCGCGAACTGCCTGATATTTGCAAGCTTTCCTTATTTGTGAGAAGCTTAGATGTCCCAACCTTCGATGCCATAACCAGTGCTCTTCATCCTTGCTTAGATAGCATTGTTGTTGTCCTTCATCAAATATGTATAGATTATTTGGAGTTCTTTTTCCTTTGAGGACTGTTTTACCTGTATCAAGATCACGAACAAGACATCCATTTGATCTGAATATAACCTCGGTTCTTTGATCACACATCTGGCTTACACTTAGAAGATTATGCTTTAGTCCATCAACAAACAAAACATTTCCAGCCTTAACATCTTCTTTTAAAGGAGCAATACCTTTTCCTTTTATAGTTGCAGGAGTATCATTTCCAAAAGAGACTTTCTTTCCCTTTTCTAAATTAGAATAAGATTCAAGTTTTTCTTTATCACCTGTCATATGCTTTGAACATCCACTGTCAATGTACCATAGATTTTCTTGTCCTTCTGCATAGAATGCTATCCCACATCTTTCTGTTTGAGATTCCTTTATTTTCCATGTTTTGGTGCCTAAGGTTTGTTCCCTTTTTTGTTCTTGTACCTTTCTTTCCGGAAACCTGCTTCTGCATTCAAAATCTTCATGTCCAAAATTATTGCAAATAGAGCATCCAACTTCATTTTCAAGAGCTGAAAAATTGTTATAGGTCCTTTTTGTAATCCCTGTCATACTTCTTTGCTTTTGAGCTTCCCTAGTCATGATTGTTTTATACGCAACACATTGAGCTGCTTTGTGACCAAAGTTATGGCAAGAAAAGCATTGTCCATTGAAGAAGTTTCTGCGATTATTGAATCTACCAGCCAACTGATTGTAATTTCTATTTTCATCTATTCTTGAACCAAATTGGGAAGATTTTACCTGTGGCTGGTTGTGGCTTTTGTTCACCCTTAAGCTGGATTGCCCTTGATAGTTTCTGTTTGACGTTTGTCCCTGCTTTACCTGATGATCTTCCTTGTGCTCTTGATCATTTCTTCTTGCTGCATCAAGATAACTTTTTGAAGTGGATGCTTGAGAAGTTTCTCCATTATAGCCCAGACCTGTCTTATTTAGTGGAGACCGCTGCACACTGATAATCTCATTCAACGTTTCAGATCCTTTGACAAACTTGAGATTAATAGTTTTTGTTTTCTCAATTTCTTTTCTAAGACCAACAATTTCACCTTCTAATTTTTCAAGATGTTTTTCCTTTTCATCAATCTGAAATTGTAGAGTATCAATAATCATGTTCTTTTCTTCTATACATCTCTTGAGTCTAGTAATTTCATCATAAAGATTATCCACATCTACAGCATCCTCATAATCATCATCTTCAAATGCCATTAACAATCTATATTTGTTACCTTGTTCATCTTCATCACTGTTTGATAAGCCATCACTATCTTCATGGGTGTAGTAGATTTTCTTATTTGCACTCTGTTTCTTGTTCCATCTAACTGGTTCCTTTCCTTTATCCTTATAAGAGCATTTTGTAGCATAATTACCTACTCTTCCACAAGCAAAACATTTGAAAGGTAGCTTACCTCTGAACCTTCCAGAACCCCTTTGAAGATTTCTGACAAAATTTGATTCTTCTTCCTCTTCTTCTGGAACATGACTTGCTTCATAGTGATCTTCTTTGCCTGATGCTTTAAAAGCAGCTTCCCTTCTGTCTGATGGACCTCCCTTTCTCATTTCATAAGCAGTTAGAATTCCATGCAGCTGAGACATAGTGAGAACACGGAGATTTTCCTTTTCTTCTACTGCAGATACTTTAGATTCAAACTTGGGGGATAAAGATCTTAGAATCTTTTGAACTACTATAGTCTCTTTTATTTCTTCACCCAAATTTTTCATACAATTAACAATCTCATCTACCCGAAGAAAATAATTAGCCACACTTTCATCATTATACATCTTGAGAGTCTCATATTGAATCCTGAGAGTTTGAAGTTTAGCTTCTTTTACCTGTTCATCTCCTTCATAGCTAGTGATCATTTTGTCCCATATCTCTTTTGCTGATTTGAAGTGCATGACCTTCATGAACTTTGTTTGAGATATACTTCCTAATAGAGTACTGACTGCTTTTGCATTTGTTTCATACTGCTTTTTCTCAGCTGGATCTGTAGGAGTAGCTGAAGGAAAGGCATAGCCTGATTCTACAATGTTCCAAACTTCTGTACCAAGAGATTGAAGATATGCAGTAACTCTTACCTTCCAATAATTGAAGTTTGTCCCATCGAAGACGGGTGGCCTGATTTATGCTTCTCTCTCGTAGTTGCTCATGATGAACGATCTACCTTCAAGCGATCAAGCTTTTCTGAAGGACCTGCTCTGATACCAATTGTTGGAAATAATACTGAGAGGGGGGGTGAATCAGTATTATCTAGCAATTTACCAAATCTTCCTTATTTGATCTTTTGAAATATTCTTGCATATCAGTACCATAAAACAATGAGCATGAATAAAGAAAATAGACAGTCACACCAAAGAACACAAGATGTAAGGTGGAAACCCAATGCGGGAGAAAAACCACCTGCTGCAATATGTCTCTATCTTCTTTCAAGAAATTCTTTTTACAATGATTTTGTACTGGTGCAGTCCTTTACCAGCACGCAGGCTGCAACCTGCAAAGAGCTACAACTCTTTCTCGTTTTCCAGTTTCTCCTGGAAGGGAGCTACAACCCCCTACTTCTTTTCATGAAGAATCAAAAGATCAACAAGTATACAATAGATACAGTCTACTACAGATATCAGATCAGTAATTACATAAACAACCCAGAACACCTCATGAACAGAAATATACAGTCAACAGATCATCTTAAGACAGGGACGCATATTTTCTTTCTGTGGCCTGCGACTGGACGCAGTATACCTTATGCTGTTCTGCGTGCAGACGCACTGTTCCTTTTTGCTTTTCTGCGACCGACGCTCCCAGAAACACTATCGCGCCGCGTCTTTCGCTTCAGAGACGCACCCAATACCACAGTCGCGCCGCGTCCTTTGCCTCAGAGATGCACCTGAGTCTTTACTGTACTGCGTCCCGGCGCACTTTCCCTTCACTGAATCTGCGTCCCTTCAGATATAGAAGATAAGAGGACTTCAGAACCAACCCAAACACTCAGATCCACAGATCTGATCATGCGCCATATAGATCGTAGTCCATGAGAAGATTTGCCCTTATAGATTTGGACTAGATCTCACCAAGAGATGTTCAACCAAGATGATGCTCAATCCAAATGAACTCCTTTGCTTTATATAGGCAAGCTTCTCCCCAAAGCGTGGAACAATACCACGAGCCGACACCATAGAAACACAAAACCGTCGGCTAGATACCACACAAGAAACCCCCACGTGCTTTTCTCTGCCTTGAAATGTGTGCACTGGGCGGACGCACCTCCTGAACGGCTGGCCTGCGTCCCTGGACGCGGGTTCTGTATGGTATACCTGCGGGGACGCACTTGCTGAACATATTTCCTGCGTCCTTCTTGATTTACCACCTGAATGAGTTTGCCATCAAGGACAACACCTGAATCATAATGCCAACAATGGTAAGAGTGAGAATTAATGTAGATGACTTTATGATGTCTTATGATAGGAAATTCAACATTGATGATATGAATCAAGTCTATCCAACTATGCAAGGGGGGGTTTCATGCTTCGAAGGATGTGGGTTTATATGTTCAAAGGTTGGTCAATATCCTTGCTTTTGATCATTGGAATTTGACCCTCCATCATTTGAATTTGGCACTGAGCCTACCAGCCTAAGGTATCCTCCTGGATCAATAGACACCATTTGTTTTACTAGCATTCAAATAAGACTCACTATTTCAAGAGGATGGTGAGAAAATGATAGTTTGAGTAAGGTGATAATAGTCATGGAATTCACAAAGGAACATTGAGGAAATGTAGGAGAACTTTGTAGCTCCTCAACTTCACTCAAAGAATAGGGAAAATCACTTGCCACTTGGGGCATCAACAACTTAGAATAATGGATTTCTTGAGGAGGTAAAGAGAGAAACTAAGAGAATTGAAAGCAAAGTCAAGGGATAGAGGGGTGTGACTTCAAATATTAAAGTAGATGAGCAAATATTCTTGTGGATTTCACACGTTGGATTTTCTATCAAAAAGGATGAAATCCTTGAAACTTGAGGATTTGTATTGGCATATGAAGGCATTCATTGCCATGGTTGTAAAAGTAAATCGTTCATATTATAACAAAATGATTATTAAATTGAGCCAATTAGATAAGAAAATGGACCATCTATACCATAAATATGACAACTCAATACAATTTGGGGGTTAGAGGCAAAGAGTAAAGATTTGGATGAGAATTAGTAACTTGAAGGATGAGGGAAGAGCATAGGCTAGTGAGGAAGCAATTCAATATGAAGAAGATAGCTGTTGGGAATCACGATTTTCATTAGACCAAACCCGCAGGTGTTAGTCAATGATCACATCGCCAGAGATAAGGATCCACAAGAGGTGGTTAGTCCATATCATGAAACACACAGGGAGCGTTGGTTTATCCAATGTCCAGCACTAGCAATGCAATCTTGAAGAGGACATACCTATAATCCTCATCAATGTTGACTCATACTATAACGATTGGCCTTAGTCATCGTAGGTTTCAACATTGGGTTATATTTTCTTTTCTTTTTTCTAATGCAAGAGTCGGACCTTTCAATTCATTAATCAAGAAATAAAGTACATAGATTACAACACAACCCTCAAGGTCGTTGACTAAGGAAAAAAACTAAAGCAAAACTTATCCTTGCTCCCTACCATCAAGCTAAACCTATCTCAAGAAGAAAAAATTATGAGATTAGACAAGGAATCGTAATAACACAAAGTGGTCGACATGAAAAGGTGGCTCACACGCCCGAGCTCTCAAGCTATGGTACGACCTCTCGGGATAGACAATTCCCGCCACCCCTAAACAACCTAAAAAGTTTTCGATCAAAAAACCTATATGTGTGGACCAAAGTCTGCAGTCCAAAATGTACAGAAGAGCAGCTTGCCTGTACAACCGGGACCACAAACCTGCATAGAATATCTGAACCATTGAAAACCAAAGAAACATCCAACGGTGGAAAATAATATCGAACCGGCCAACAAAGACAGAAGAAAACTCGCGATGAGGCAGTTTTCCCCCCGACCCTATCGCCACGTGGAGCTCAACGAATGTGATCGCTCCCGAATGGAGAAAACCACTTCCCGCCTATTCAGGCCGCGAGCACCAGAAAATCACTCAGGTAGCAGAAATGGGAGCAGAAGAACGACGACCGAGAAACACACACATCTCGAAAGAGCCTGAAGTTTACCAGCCCAACCCCACCAAGTTTCACATTGTCGGACCACCGTTGATTCGCAGCACCTGAATCCAACGGATGAGGAGGATACTGCGATGGATAAAAAGGAGGAAAGTTAGTCCACGATGGAGAGCGGTTTTCCGCCTCCACACCATGCCACGTGTCACAAGATGGATGGAATCACTCTGAAAACGTGAAAACCATTCCCGCTTTGAGGTCCGCGTGATTAGTCTAAAACCACTAGGGAGGTGGTTTTTAAAATTGGACTTCGTTGACTGAAACCCCTAGTTGCCAAAAGACCTGTTTTCTCTAGCAAATGCAGAACTTCCTCGCCTTGGATTGGAAAGCAAGGGAGAATGTCTTCCATCAAACCAAGACTTAAGATAAACATCTGAGATCTACATCACTCTTACACCTTGAGTCTAGGTTACCAGACAAGGATCTTTTTCTTCTGCGAACATTACCCAAAAGGAAAGCTTAACCCGGGGAAAATCAATTCGAGCTATTTCCCATGGTATTGAGTCTAAACACCTCCTTTTCGTCTTCCACCTGATCACAGCATAGAGCTTTCAGTTTACCAGGCCTCAACTCCTGCCACTTCGTTAACCCATTTTTCCTTGTGCAGCTGACCCCCTGGTTGGCTAGAAGATCCGCCAGCTTATTTTCCTTTCTGCGAACGTGGTGGAAACTGATAGTGTGCAGGCCCTGAAGATGGCTTTGAATCATTTGGAAAACTTGTATTAGTTTCCAATGTTTAGAAATTTTATCCAAGGGGGTTCCATTGTGAATTTTTTGCACTGAGTTAACAATTAACTCTAAATCTGCCTTTATCATGACATTTTGACAATTGTCCTGCTTTAGCAAATCCAGGCATTGTTCCATAGCCATTAGCTTGGCCATGTTGTTGGTGGCTATACCTAAGTGGTAATGAAAGATGCAGATGATACTTCCCTCTGAATTTCTGAGCACCCCTCCATGCCCTGCTGTTCCTGGGTTCCCCTTAGAGGCCCCATCAATGTTGAATTTTAAATAGCCTTCCGGAGGAGGATGCCAAAATTCCTTTTCTATATCCGACGGAACGGTCCTCCTGTCAATGCCTAGGAGGGTGAGCCTCTGCAACCCCAGCTGCCTGAGAATTTTTAAATCTGCGTCTGAAGGGGGATTTTTGGGGAGGTTGCGAACAGTGATTCTCACAGTCTCCTTTAACTGTTTCAGGATCAACTCCAGCAGGTGTTGAGGGGGATTTTTTTCTCCCTTAAAGATTCTTTTGTTCCTCTCCTTCCACACATTCCATATGATGAAGCTTGGTATAAGAGCCCACGCTGAGTTAAGAATCTCATTATCCGCAAAATTTTTCCTCCAATTGATGAGGGTACTAAAGATGCTCCTTCTGTCCCTATCAGATTGTTGAAAGATTGCAGCAAATAAATCCCATAACCAGGATGTGAAAGTGCAATTGTTGAGTAAATGTTCCATGGTTTCTTCTTGAGCTTCACATAGCAAGCATCTTGAAGGCCCTTGTACACCTCTTTTCCTTATGTTGTCCCAAGTCAGAATTTTCTTGTGATAAACAACCCACATGAAAAGTTTGATTTTCATCCACCCTGGATGTTGCCAAAGGTTTTGCCAGATTTTATCTGGAGCCTGGGGATCTAGCCCAAGGAGAATGTTTTTTGCTTCCTTAAGGTTAAAGGTGCCCTCTTTGTTATCTCCCCATCTCAGTTGGTCTTGTCCCTCTACCACTAAGATCTTCCTTTGTTCTATTATTTTCCTGAGCTCCTCTGCTTTAGTTTTCAGGAGATTGTTATTACTGCAGTCTATGTTTCTCCAAATTCTCCACTTTTCCGTAAGATGAGAATCTGTCCAGAAGTCTTTAACCTTTATTAAACCTTGGGAATCTGACTCCTGTTTAAGATCTAGGAAGTCTTATTTTACCAGAATTGATTCTTGCTGCCATTTATCTTCCCAGAACAGAGCAAGATTTCCATCTCTGATTTCCCAGAAGCTATTCTCTTGAACTAATCTTCTATTTTCCCAGGCTTTGTTCCAAATATAAGAACCCTTTATATTTCCTGACATTCTTATAAGATCACTGTTCTGCCAGGAATTAGCATATTTTTCTTTCCAAATCTTTTCCCATTGAGTTTCTGGTTGCTGGACCCAACGCCACCAAAGTTTGGCCCCTAGAGCCTTACTAAGAATCTCTTGATCATCCAATCCAAGCCCTCCATGGTTCTTGGGCTTACAAATTTTATCCCAAGACACTAAGGGCCATTTCCTCTTAGTCTCCTCTCTACCGCAAAGGAAGTTTCTTTGAATATCTCTAAATTACTGAAGGACCCCTTTTGGAGCAGGGAGGGCTGATAACATGAAGATGGGTATTGCTTGAAGCACTGCTTTAGTAAGAACTGGTCTGCCAGCAAGTTTTAAAGATCTGATGGTCCATTTACTGACTTTATCCTGCGACTTGTTGATCAAAGGTTCCCATATGCTTTTGTGCATTGGTTTTGTCGTAAGAGGGACTCCCAAATATTTTGAAGGAAGTGAATCCCTTTGGAAGCCAAGAATTCTAGAGATATTTTTCTGAATAGCAATGTTGGTATTAAAGAAAAAGAATTTTGATTTGGAGAGATTTACTTCCAATCCTGAAGCCGAGGAAAAAAGATTCAAAATTCTTTTGTAGTTTTAAGCTTCTTGGACTGTGGGGAGTCCCTGAAGCATGGTATCATCTACAAATTGTTGGTGAGTCAGAGCTTACCCATTCTCAGTAAGCTGCAGGCCTTTAATCTTTCCTGAAGATTATGCCTGCTTTACAGCTCTCCCCAGCCCTTCCATCATGATAATAAAAAGGAAGGGGGAGAGTAGGTCCCCTTGTCTAAGTCCTCTAGAAGGATTGAACATCTCTGAGGGGGATCCGTTGACCAAAATAGAAAAACTGGAGGAGGTCACTAGTGCCATGACCCATCTAACCCAGATGTGATCAAAACCAAATGCAATCAACATTTTCTTGAGGTAGACCCAGTTTACTTTGTCATAAGCCTTGGCAATATCTAATTGCATGATCATACCCGCCTACTTCTTGCTAGTTAAAGAGTGCACCACTTCTTGCACTTGAATGATATTATCCAGAATTTGTCTGCCTTCCACATAACCTGATTGCTCCCCAGAAACTAGGACAGGAAGCAAAGGTTTGAGTCTGTTAGCCACAACCTTGGATATAATCTTGTAGATTACGTTGCAAAGGGCTATGGGTCTATATTTATCCGGTGTAAGAGCCATCTCCTGTTTGGGGATCAGGGCGATGAAGGAAGTGTTGAGGGCTTTGAGAATGGTTTTATTTGACCTGGAATCTTCCACAACATTCAATATGTCCTGCTTAACAATATTCCAACAAGCTTTGAAAAAGTCCACATTGAAACCATCCGGGCCCGGTGCTTTTCCATTCTTCATGTCTTTGATTACATCTCTTAGCTCCCCTTCTGTAACTGGTCTATTAAGGTTGAAGTTATCCTCCCTGGATACCAGTTTCGGTATGTTTCTGGTAATTTCCCTGATGGCTTGCTCTCTATCTGAAATGTTCTCTTGTGTTATACTTTGGAAGTGGTGGATTAACACAGCTTCTATATCTTTATGGGATATCTGAAGTTCCCCTGCATCATTCTTGATTGAAGAGATATTGTTGTGAACTCTATTGGCCATGGTGGTTCTATGAAAGAATTTAGTGTTGCGCTCTCCTTCTTTTAACCATTGAACTCTGGATTTTTGTCTCCAAAATATTTCCTCTTGTTTACAAAGATCCTCCCATTTTTGAAAATGTTTGTCCGCTTGTTCACTGATGTCTTTATCAAAGCCTTCCTTGATTAGAGCTTGGTTGAGAACCTACATTTTGTTTTCAACCACTCTCTTTTCTTCAAAAATATTACCAAAATCCTTCTTATTCCATTCCTTAAGCCGACATTTTATATGCTTTAGTCTCTTGTGAAGAAGATACATTCTGGTTCCCTGAATCTGCAAGTCCTCTGACCACCATTTCTCAATGTTGCTGGTGAAGTCTGGGTGTGATAGCTAGATATTTTCAAATCTGAAGGGTTTGTTTCTAGGAGTGCCTATTGCCTTGATTTCCAGTTGGATTGGCCAATGATCTGAGCCTCCTAGGGGAAGAACTTGTGTTGTTACCTCTTTCCCATCTAGCATAAGATTCTCAGAGATGAAGAATCTGTCTAGCTTTGAGGCGACTAGGGCATCTCCTCCTCTCCTATTATTCCAAGTAAATAGGCCAGTATTCCAATTAGTATCCACAAGATTAATGTTGTCAGAAAAATTTTGGAAAGCCATGGAGTATTTACTTAAATATCTGGTGCCTCCTTTCTTCTCTGAAAGGTATTTAATCATGTTAAGATCCCCTCCCATGATCCAGGGCATATCTGCATGTATGCTCTTGAGAGCCACCAGAGTATCCAGAAACTTAAGTTTGTCATCTATTCTCTGAGGACCATAGACATTTGTGACCAGAAAGGTATCCCTTTCTCCTACTGGTTGAATGACAATCAATAAGTAATTTTTGGATGCCTCAGCATCCAGAATGCCAATTTTGTGGGGATTCCATAGAGTGAGTAAACCCCCTGCTGTATTCTCTGCTTTTACTTCAAGAAACTCATAGCTACTAAGCCATTTACTATGGATTTGTCTTACCTTTTGGATGGAACATTTCGTTTCTTGGATAAACATTATATCCGGTGTTTCTTGTTTCATTCTGTTGCTAAGCATTCTCTGCTTTCTTTTACTCCCTAGACCTCTAATATTCCAAGATATCAACTTCATTATAAAAGATTTGTAAAGGAGTAACTGGCTAGATCTTTCATCTTACCTGAATCAATCATCAGCTTTCCACACTCCATCAAGAGTTCATTCTGATTTTTCCTGCCTCTTTTCTTGCCTGGGTTTCTGTTGACTGGTCCCAGTGTAGTTTTCATCATTTTCACTCCTCTGTTGTCCTGCTTTTCTATGTTGTTACATCGCTCTGGCTTCCCAGTTTGCAATCTCCATAGAAACAGTTGTTGTATTCTGCTGAGTTCTCCTTGAGGTATCGAATCCACTCCCCCCATGGTGCCCTACCTCAAGAAGCCTTCTAGGTCTAGATTTTCTTTGTCAAGAATTTCTAGTAGTTCATGGTCCTCTGGGTCCGTATCATTCTGGGTCATTTCCTGATCCATTTCCTGTTCAACATCGCTCATAGTGGCTTCTTTCTGGTACTCATCATTTTGTGTTTGTTCTGGGTTTTTCCTTTCCTCCTTTTCTGCAGAACTCCCTTCCATTGCTTGATCTTCTTTAGTAATCACTTCCTCTTCCTGAAGCACCTGAAAACTGTTCTGCCTAAACTGTTGTTCTTCCCGCTGCTGATTTTTCGGTCCTCTTTTACTTCCTTTACTTCGGTTAACTACTTTCTGAAAGCTATCTAGTTCTTTCACTGTATAGCTTCTGCTTTTATTTATTTCTTTATTGAGTGGATAGTCTCTAAAAAGATGTCTATGTTCATGGCATTTGCGACATCTGAATGGAATGTGCTCATAATCTACTATTTGCACCCATTCTTCATCAAAAACTTCTAAGATTATCTCCTCCGGTAGAGCTCCTGAGAGGTCCATTTCCACACATATTCTAGCAAAGGAAGTGTATTTTCCCTTTCTAGTGGCTTCAGAGGCTTTAACATAGCGACCTAATTTATTTCCTATGGCCGCTAACGATTCATTTTGCCAGTAATCAAGAGGTAGAGAGTAGAGCCTTACCCAGACCGGAACTGAAGTAAAAGTCTCCTTTTCTGGGACAAAGTTCATTATCCATGGTCTCATGTAGAGCCCTGTAGCAGCAAAGAAGTAGGGCCCTCCTTCAAATATTCTGTCCTTGTCTTCAATATTTGTGAACACCACCGTGAAGAAACCCTTAGACCCAAGATGAAGATCTATGCTTCCTTTAGGTTTCCAGTGGTATTTGATCCATGACTGTAGAGCTTTTTCAGTGGGCCATAGTCCCATGAACTTACAGATGATGGCATATGTCCCCATGTGTTCCCTGTACGCCTGCAGCTCTGGATTATTTAAAATCACCCTGGGAGTTATATCTGTTTTGGGCTTGCAGGGTCCCTTGTGTTTCTTGTCTTTAGTTTCCTATTTTTTGTCTTCTTCCTCCTTGTCTTTTGTGCCATGTTGATCCTTTTCTATGGGTTCTTCTGTTTCCTTTTCAGTGATTTTCTTTCCTTTCACCCTTGTTTCTCTGACCTTTTCTAGAGGCTTCTTTCCCCTACTGGCCATGGCCTCCTTCTAGGAGGGAGTGGAGCCCCCTCCTCTGCCCCCCTTCATAGGGTTCTTGACTGCCCTTGCGTGTGCCGAACACTGTTCGCTCTTCCCTGTTCACGCTCGCTCTCCCGTGGCCCCGAATACCCTACAATAATCTTGGGTTATATTTTCATTCTACATGAATGTAATGATATTAATTGTTGTAAATCGTTTGGGCTTAAATGAGGATAGTTATGCATTCATCGCATGTTATTATTAATTTTTTTGCTAAATTCATATATAGGGGCAAACAAATCTCATAACAATGCTTATCTTTTTTCAAAATATTGTTGTTCTTTTTCTTTTGAATTTGAGCTAAATTAAAAAGAAAAATAAAAAAATGTTATTTGAAGACATTTAAATTATATGAAATTAAAAAATTTAAATAGAGAAATAAAAATAAAATAGAAGTGATCTTTTTGCAACATTCTTATTTCTTTAATGTTATGTTTGTGATAGACTTTTGAAATAGTTTTATTGAATGATTTTGATAATGCCTAATTAAAATACATATTTTAAATATTTTAAATTCAATTCTAAATAAAATATAATTTAAATCTATTAATAAAAAATAATCAATAAATAATTATAAAAATAAATTAAATAATTCATATATATATATATATAAAAGTTGAAATGTTATAATATTTCAATATTATTTCTGCTATACATAAATAAAATATCTCAATAAAAACAATCTAAATGAAAACAATGTACAGATTAATTATATTGAACTTTTTTAAATCAATTTTTTATTGTTTTATTATTATATGATTTTGATCTTTATTTGTAAAAAGTAAAATAAAATGCCTATTTTAATTAATATTTTATAAATAAAAATAAGATATTATTTAAAATTATTTAATATAAAAATCCCGAGCCTGTTACACTTTATAAGTAAAATAGGTTAATTAAATATGTTAAATATAACCATAAGAAATTAGGTTAAGGGTTAAATGAATTTCTCTAAATAACTCAATATTATTTTAAAAACTTAAATATCATAAAATGTAACAAAACAAACGATAATATGACAAAACAATAAGCATCCGTTGAACTGTACTGTGTATATTATGTGGTGTTGTACAACTACAAACAAACGGTACGGTACAGACTTACAGTATTACTCTTCAAATTCACTAAGGCGGATAAGCAGCCTTCAGTGATATTTTAATCATGTTGAGTTGAAGATATCCATGGCTCTCCCCAGTTTCTCTGAACTCCAACCATGACAGCGTTGAGATAGAATGCATAAGAGTACAGTAGAAGTTCCAGCTGCCCATTTCACCCATGCTAGTGTTTGAACAGCTCTGTATACCAATCTCATATATTTCCACGCAAAATCCACATCTCCCAATACCCACATCATAGGCAAGAGGTGATCAAGGTACGTTATCTCCAAGTCTATAACGAACAGAAATATCCTCTCCATAGAGTTAAAAAATGTTCACCAAATTACCAAACACAACAAGATTGCTAGATCACAATGCTCTGAAGATCCACCTGAACCATAATCAATCTACCTCCTAGTGAAAGCCATACATGTGACCATTTAACCAACTTGTGTTCAAATTTTTTAATAAGCCAATGTCAATCTTTAATGTCATAATTGTTCAACTTTAAGAAGAAGTCGAGATACTTAATGTCTGAGTCCATTAACACTTGATCAATATTAAACAAACCAACAATCTCCAATATATGGGCCTCATCAAAAGATGAAGAAATCAACAAATATTTTGAATTGTTCATATATAAACTTGTAGCCTCACCAAATATGCTAATGATCTAGTGCATATTCTTCCATTCCATAATTGAAATTTCTGAAAGAGGAAAAAATCATTCACGAATATTAAATGTTTAATATAAATGTTCATTGTTAGCCCCACACCTAAGAAAGTCCCACAAAATTGTGCCTACAAGATCAATCTGCTCATACCCTCAATGATAATCTAGAAAAGAAGAGGTATAAGGCACATCCCTACCTTAATCCCCGAGAATCCTTAAATAAATTTGATGACACCCCGTTGATTAATACCACAAAGTTAGCATAATAAATACATGCCATAATCAAGTCAACGACTCGAACAAAGAGGCCAATCCTATGCAAAACCATACGCAACAAGGACCAATCCACACAATCAAATGCCTTATGTAAATCAATTTTTAGTAAAACCAACCTTTTCTTTTTTACCTTGATTGAGTGAATACAATCCTATGCAATTGCCACCTCATCCAAAATATCATGGTGTTATAGAAAACCAAATTGTTCTGGCCCAATATGATTAGACAATGTGATTTTTGTCTAAGTGGCAATGATCTTAGATATCATTTTGTACACAATGTTACATAAGGAAATGGGTTGATAGTCTATAAATGAACATGCATTGGAGACTTTGGAGATCAAGGTAATAAAAGTGTTGTTCCAAATGCTTGGAATGTTACTATTTGTTCAAGATTATTAGCAACAAGTAGTGAATATGGCCCCATTATGTTAATAAAATGAAGAAAATTTTCAATAGACCAACCCTCTAGTCTAGGGCTCCTATCCCTGGAAAATGGATTTAATACCCCCACCATCTCTTCAGAAGTGATTGGTCTAATAAATATATCATTTCTTGTTGCATCAAACATAATGGGATATTTATTGATGACCTCAAATTTCTTTTCAACATCCACCCCATTATGGGCACGATATTGTTCCCAAAAATCATGAATAACCTCCAATTCAAGAGCCTTAAAAGAAGTAATACTTCTTCCATTAACATCCTTTAGTTCTGAAATTGCATTTTATGGCTTCCTCTTTGATGCATAGTTGTGAAAATACTCCATATTTTTGTCATCCCCTATGATCCATATGGATTGACTTTTAAGTCACCATTCCTCCTTCTAAAGCTTTAGGATCTCCCTTTCATGGCCTTCGAGATCCAGAACAATTAACTTCTGAGAGTCAGAGAAAAAATCAAGATGAGAAAGGTTAGCCAATAACAAAAGCTTAATATCGATTTCAAATAGTTCTTTTAAATTTTTTCCTTTTTTGAACCCTCTCCCAATAGCAAACTGCCTTCTTAAGAACCCTGATTTTTTGATTGATCAATTCCATATGTGAAGTATCCTGATAGCTAATGCCAACCTCCCAATTGGATCACACCAAAGCCTCAAATTCTTGATTTTTAAGCCAAGAATGGTTAAAATTAAATGGGAGTCCCAACCATTCACCATCCTTGCACCAATGAAGAATAATCAGATCATGATACGAGAATCCCACAGGACCAACCCAAGAACGAATTAGACCAAGTCACTCCACCAAGTTCTCATTGACAAAAAATTAGTCCAAGCACTTCGCTATGCCAACAAACCTAGTCCTACCATTCCTCTAGGTCAGTAAAATGTGATTTGACAATATATCCACTAAATGGTTTAAACCAAATAGGTCCTTGAAATAACTAGCCAATAGGTCCAATTTACACCTTGTACCCCAATTCTCATTCACTACCTGGTGTCACTGCTGCAACACGCTCCAAAATTTTTGCCTGCACCAAATTTAGGAGCCTACCTTGGTCTTGTATGTTGTCATCACAAACATTGAAGTCCATTCCATGTGTTTTCTCTAAGTGTTTTTGTCCCTTTTGCAAGAAAGGAAAAATGTCGTCTTTTCGCATGTTAGTTGTCGCATAATGTGTAGAAGCTTCTTTTGGTGGTTTTAAGGTGTTATCTTTGTCAAAATGAGTTGATATAACCATGTAAACATCTTTCACACTCATTCTTAAAGTTTTAAGCATCGTCGCACAAGTGTCGTCACGGTCATTGCAAAGCGTATCTTTGGTGTCGCACTTGTCATAAGTCATCACAAAATTGTCGCACTGAGGGAAATGTGTGGTTCATGTGTCATGGATGATCTATGTTGTTGTGTCCTCAATTTTTCTAAGTGTGTGGTTACAGTCAATCATGTCACAGGTCACATCAGTTCACTAATCCCACTCTTAGCCAATTTTTAGAAATTTCCCAACAACTTAGCCTCATCCGACCTTCCCTAACTACACATTGGGCAGTTCCAATCCTCAAGTTGCAGCCTTGTCCCTTGCCACTGCACAATGCAAAGTTCCTGCCTCCTAGGATTGTGCACTGCACAGTTCCAGTGCTCAAGCCTGGACCTTGGCCACCAGAATTTTTCAATCCATCCCCCAGCTTGGCCTCAACTGCACATTGCACAGTCGCTCAGCTCAAGCTCAGACCTTGAACTCTTGAGATGCACAATTTCGTAGTTACCCAACTTCCTTTTCCTCCTAGAACTACACAATATACTAAACCAATGCCTATCTCTTCAGCCTATCACACTAATCTCCCAGACTGTACAGTTCCCTTCCTGAAGCTAGCCTTGACTATGCATTGCACAATCTCAAGACTCAAGCTTCACCCTTGAGCTCCTGAACTACACAATTGCGCAGTCACTAAGCCTCTCTCCTAGCCTGCAACCCGGTTCTGACTTAGTCAATAGATCAACATGTGCCATCTTAGACTAAGGGTTTTATTGGACTAATGCCATCTCATCACGAGTGAATTGCAGATGCAGGTACTCTAGCATACCATGACAAGATGATGAACAAGGAGATGAAGAATGGAAACACGTTAAAAGACACCTTTGTAGCTAGTTATACAAGTTGATCAATCAAGAGAAAGCAGAGAGACACAAATTTTTTATCACAACTCAATAATTGATACTATCGAAGACTCCTTAGCTCTAAGCCATAAGGAGGTGGATAGAAGAGCATCTTTAAGAAGACATGTAGCAAGAAGCAGTAGAAGTGGCTTGACATTGCCATGTCATCCAACAGTCCATGTCAGTAGTGTCATGTCATGAGTTTTCATATGCCACATAATCATTGTGGGTTATGTAATTATCTATTCAAAATGTATTGTAAAGTGGAAGTCCAAAGGACACATTCAAAATATGAAGAGTCATGTAAAGTCAAAAAGTCATAGGAAGTCAAACAATCATGAGGGTAGTCAAAGAGTGTTAAGGAAGGTGAAGCATCACCTCATTGGTTATACATACACCCTCATTGTATGAGCAAAGGAATTTTCACCTTGGCTCCTCTCGCAAAGCATTAGAGAGACAAGTTAGTTCCTTTGGGGAGCAAGGATTGGCTCCAATGTTCCACTATTAGAGCTAGTGGAGTCCATTGTATACATGTGTCTTGGAACTTTTACTTAATATAAGAAGCCTCATGGCTAACACGTTCTTCATGCATGGATTATGAATATTTTTAAGACTATTATGTGGATGTTTGTAATTCATGTTTGCTTTCATTTGTGCTAAAATAGTTGAAATATTTCAGTTATTTTAGTACTTATCATATTGAGAATATGTTGTAATGATTACTATTGTTGTCACATCCTTGTGGACTATTCCTCTATTTATTAGACATATCTCTCTTGTTGATTCGTTGTATTGACCATCGCATCTTTGTGGACTATTCCGTTGAATGTTAAACGGATCCTTCTTGGTTACATGTGTCTCTACTAGGGTGGTACTATTACCTCCCTCTTAGAGGCTCACTTTCTTTTCTCCCTCCGCAGTAGAAGAACCTTGACACACTTACAACCGAAAACTCACCAGGCACACTCACTTTCTTTTGGAAGGAACATTTGCATTCCTTTCTCTTGCTAACAGTTAGAGCCAAGGCAAATATTTAAGAAATTGGAAACCAGACCATATTCCGAATGGGGCTCCTATCCCAAACAGTGTGAGGTCTAATTGGGACCACATATCGGGGAGACCCCTTGAATGTTGGTGGGTCCAACACCGTCAACATTTATGGTGCTAGAAGGAGGGAACCTAGATTTTTATGGCTAATAACCTCACCCACCCAGATCCTACTTCCTCAGGTCAAAGCAATAATATTCCTAGCGCCTACACTACGCATATACTTAAAGTTGGAAATCCTTCTTAGCCCAAGAATGCACACACTTGTGAGATCTCTTACAATCAGATCCAATCAGAGCTATTGGATTGATACTCGAAGTACATAATATTCCATATTTTCCAAAGAAGAACCCAACCACCCCCATTGGGATAGTGATTTCAACAGTTGAAGATTTTTTTCTTGCCACCCTTGACGAGTTAGTAGACTCTAAAGAGATCACAGAAAAACTAGAGTAGCCTTTGTCCTCTAACAGTGGTGACAGTGATAAGATGGTACTCTCGGATGATATTTTTCGCGGGTTAGGCGGTGAAGAAGAAGAAGAAGATCAATCAGATTCTGACGAAGAGGGGAGAAACAGTGACGAAGACATGGTGAACCAAGATCTGGACTAGATGACTCAGGGCCCACTTGCACTTTCGGGTGTGTTACACAAAATTCTGAGGCACCTGGAGAAGTTGTTAACAAAGTGCAACCTTGATAAAGTAGTGAAGGCAGAGGATCACCTAGACAACTTTTACTTGCATTTGCAAATGCTTGAGGTACGTTACGATGATGTCGCATGTAGACTTTTTCTGTGTACCTTAGATGGCAGAGTAGTTGTATGGTATCACAACCTTCCTCTGAACTCAATCCAGAATTAGAGGGGTTTTAAGAAACTGTTTCTTGAGAAATTTGCTGATGATAAAACCCCCGCCATGATTTTAAGAGAGCTAGGCAGTCTTAAGATGGAGAAAAAAGAGAAAGTGAAAGATTTCAATAAGAGGTTTAATTGTATCTTGAATAGATTTCTAGTAGACACAAAACCTCATGACTCCATCACCATTGATTATTTCACATCTGCCTTACTAACAAGCATTCACAATTCATGAAAAGAACTACGAAGCCAACTCTGGCTGAAAATTTGGAAGAGGCAAATGCAGTTGAAAAGGACTTGCATGTGATTGGAGTCATCGCAGATGATGAATCAACAAAGGACTCCAAATACATGGGTAAAAGGTCTCAGGCCTCCGTAAGTAAGGCCAAGTAGAAAGAAGCAACTGATCTTGAGAACTTGACTTGCACCATCAAGTCTTTGTCCAATGTGCTAGAAAAATTGAAGCAAACGTCAAGCGAGACCACCGTGAGCAGAAAGCCTCCTAGATTCAACATTCTGAGAAGGAATGCTAACTCTAGCAGTAGTAGCAACTAGCCAGCCAAGTCTGCACAGAGATGAAATGTTGTGTTGAATACTAAGAGTATGGGCATGGATTAGTACTGTTTGTTTCATCAAGAGTATCATTCAGAAAAGACATGCCCTTAATGGAACCACAACATGAACTCTCTAGTTGCACACATAATTGATACAGTGCTTTCAGATGAGCAGGCTGAGACAGTGGAAGAGAAGGAAGAGAATGCTACAACCAAAGAAACTACAAATGTCATACATGTAGTGAATATGCTTAGTCGCATTTTTGCAGCTAAGAAGAAGAGTGTCTAAGAACAACCATTGAGTGAGACTCTGGCTCAATAGTAGAACACACGATACAACTTGAGAATCCAAGGGCAGGCCTCTGCACAAGAGTTGACAAAGTAGAAATTGAAAGAGAATTTGCTGCGAAATATCACACCGCCTGTCAACTCATCCCAGAACACTCAAAGCAAGTCTAGCAATGTGGCTACAATGAAAAGTACTTCTGCAAACAACAAAAGTAAGCCCATCATTTCAGAAGTAGCAGATAAAGAAACTCCATCAGACACTTCGGCAATGTCTCCCGCACTAGATTATAACATAGTTGATGAGATGAAGAAATCTCACACGAATATTTCACTCTTCGAACTGACAAAGATCGTGAGCCAGCGGGAACTGCTTGTCTGCACACTCAAATAGTCTACCTCAGGTAATGGTGCTTCTTCACAGATGGGATTTGGTACATCCTCTTGTTATGACACCATTTACCACTCTTGGTATATCTGATGCTCTGGTTATGGCCTAGGGCAACCCTTCCTTTCTAGACTTGGTCCAAATTCTAAAAAACAGTGTTTTATTTCCCATACGCTACTTTTCCCTGTGTTAAAAGCATGTACACGTGGGTCAATATATACCCAACCCGCATATATGTGTTAAAACACTTAAAAATAATAAATCTCCTTAAATTCGAGTGGATTTTACGGGTTTTACATGTTACTCACCTACTACAGCCTATGGCCCAACTGTTTCCCAACTGAAAAAACTAATTTGGAGAAGTATAAATAAACCTCCATGGGAAGGCCTAAAGGAAGAAGAGATGAGATATTGATATTATATTTGATTGATCCCTGATCAAGTCTGAAGAAATCCCTGTGCCTCCTGCACTCCCCAAGTTATAGGAAACCTTTGTTTCCTCTTTTGAGATGTCCTTCATCCCTCTTATGACATCCTTGTGTGTATTGATGGAGGAAGATTGCTGAGGTTAGGACAAGACAGATCCGGAGGACAGTTCTTCTTGGAGCTGGAGGAAGACTTGGGTTGTAGTTTTCCACCTTTCATTTAGCTTACATCAATAAAGAAATGTTGTTTTGTTCATGATATTTATCATGTTTATGCATTGATCCATGTTGTGATTTGTTTATAAATCTTATATTAATGCGTAATTGTTCATTTTCTTATATGATCTAATGTGAATATCATGAACATGCTTCCTATTACTGCTATTGTATATGCTTTTCTTGGATAATTTACAAGTTTTAAAGGCATTGGAAGAAGCAGAGGGTTTGGACCCTGCAGGATCGACCCAAACGTAGGACCTCCGGGTAAGGTCACTTCTTCCCAGTTCAATAGTTTAAGCATTTAAATTATCTGTCTGTGCATTTGTTGATGTTGTATGCCCTCCGCTCTGTTGGGGTTTTCAACCGAAGGCCCTAGGGTGTTCCCACCCGCAACATAATTGGCAACTACGATGGGGAAAACATTCTTGTTTTTCCTAGTTTGGGTTGTTTATTCTTGATCAGTGTTTGTTTTCTTGATTGTTTGTTTTTATAGTGTCATTGACTTATTAGCTTCCTAGGCATCAAGTCTAATCTTCTGGATCAGGCCTTGATTTTTTTTTTTTCTTGATTGAGTCTATTATACGCTTTTTTCTTGGAGTACAGTCACGTATACACACTAGTTTCCTCAAATAGACTCGCGTATACGCGAGTTTCCTGTGTTTGAAACGCGTGTGCACGCCTCTGTGTCTTTACATAGTCATGTATACATAATTTTGAATTGTTTTTTCAAAATATTTTGCTCAATTAGGTCTGTTTCCTTGTGACTTTTTCTATTTTTTGGTCATCCACTGTCTGTAGAACTTTGTTCTCTTGCAAGTTTTCAATTTCAAATCTCCTTCTCAGTGAAAAGCCTAGTTGGCCTAGGATTTATTTTTTAGTAAGGTTTTGGTTTGGGTCTTGGGTTCAAGGCTTCTGTCTGGAGTTCTTGGATGTTCTGGTTTTCCAGAACAAGAAATTGGTTTTGATTTCGTTTATAACCCAGATTTCAAATTTCTTTGCTTTGCTTTCCTTTTTGGTTGACCTTATGGTTTTTCGTGCCTTTTTGAGTGTCTCTTTGGAAATCTTGAGAGTTTTTTCTTGACATTTTGTCAGTTTACTGAAGTCTTTTACTACTATTCAAATCAGTGTGTACAAGTTTGTAGTGCTTCTCGTTTCAAGTTTCATTTATTAATGAGTTTTATAACTTGCAAGGCTTAAGGACTCTTTGTGCTTGTTTTTTGATCTTTGAAATTTAGTAGTTCTTTTTATGACCTCGAAAATTTCTTTAGTTTTTAAAAAAGAAAAAGACAAAAACATAGTTTTAGCCTTGCTTTTTCTTTCCAAGCTTTTGGTTTTTTTGGTTTCTTTTGTTTTGAGCAATCGTGAACTTTTTCAATTGGTTTTGCTTGGTTTAGAGGGAAGTTTGTATTTTTATTGGTGCCCTCTTTATAGTCAAGTTAGCCCATTGATCTTGTGAAGGAACACTTTTTCTTCTTGTATGAGCATCCATGCACCATCATTATAGTTTGCATTAAGATAGTTTATAGGCATTTTAATCTTGTTGTTAGCTTTTGAGTGTGTGGAGTGTGTTTTCTGGAAAAAGAAAAATTTTCTTGTACAAGTTTATTCGTAGAACTTTATAGAAATCCCTTTTCATCGAAAGAAAATAACTACATGCATATAGTTAAGTTTCTATTGGTTTTTTTTTTTTTGCGTTGAAAACATCATTAGTTTCACTCTCGTCATACCCTTGACTTAAAGAACAACCCTCTAAAATCAAGCGATTTAATAAAAAGAACTAGAACTTTTTAATTTGTCATTAACAAACACCAACAAGCTTAAGTTCTTTAGGGCCTTGGAATAGGTGAGTGGAGAGTTAACTCTCCAAGGCCGCTCAAATTATCAAACATAGAAGTTCAATAACAAGTGAAATTCAGTGTCATCAGAAAGGCTAGGAAAGCTCCGTGACTAGGAGTCAAGCACAAGGGAGAGTGAAGACAAGGAAGAGAGATACCCCCTCTCCTACTTGTTGGATCCCGCCTCAAGATTGTTCTGCTTAGATTTTGAGACAAATTGGTGCCCATAGTTGCCATTCCTATGGATCACATAGGTGGCTATGGAGGGGAATCCCATGGCACCTGAGGCAGACATTGCATCACATTCATCAGTACTTCTAGAGGGTACCCTTGCGAAGCTTGGGTGCTTGCACCGGAAAAGGATTTTGTCTGGAGGTCAGTGTAACTATTTCTGTTACCTTCGCTGGTAGGTTTGGGCCGTTATTATCCCAATCTATCTTTGGAAGGTCCCTTACTTCGCTTTCTTGTATTTTGGTGTCTGGTCCTCATCACCCAGATCAGAATACTGGGAAGTTGCTTGATTGGTTGCATCTTTAGGGACTTTATAGTCGAGTGTTCTTTGCTCTTTGTATTTAGTTGGATTTAGGTGGATTTATCTTGTCACTATTGGACTTTAGATTCTGAGTGACTAACCTACCACTCCACTGGTCTTGAAAGGCTTTTGACCTTTCTTTTGAAAGTTGTGGAGTTTCCTCCTTAAGGGAAAAGGTT
Organism: Pinus tabuliformis; assembly: GCA_031772625.1. Taxonomy (NCBI): domain Eukaryota; kingdom Viridiplantae; phylum Streptophyta; class Pinopsida; order Pinales; family Pinaceae; genus Pinus; species Pinus tabuliformis. Next base: position 367,411,523 of record CM062807.1, on the reverse strand, counting down.
TTGATTGTGCATCTCTCTTCCTTGGAAAGTCATTTGTACATTCCCACAAGGGAAGGATCTGCAAATAAGTTTGGTATGGCCAATATTCCTATGGATACCAACCTAGGTACCCTTCCAAAAGGGGATCCTTGTGCTTTTCCTTTCTTCGGAAACATTGGTACCCCCTTGATGGCCACTTTGAATATTCCTCGATTAAATGTTGGACTACCAGTTTGGCTGTGGTCCACTCTGAATATTCCAGATGTTCTTGAAGCTTCTCAGATGAATGCTTTATTTCAAGGGCATCAAATGGGTGTTAATTATTCATATTCTTTAAAAGAGAAATTTGGGATTCCTCTTTCTCCTCCCTCTTGTAATAAGAGATCTAAAAAGAAGAGAAAGAGGAAGACAAAGAAGAAGAATAGTTCTATCCATTCATCACCAACCTCTGCAAGTCATGTTGGAGATGAGCCTTCAGCCGCTGCAAGTCATGCTCGGGGCATAAGTCTAGCCACTACAAGTCATACTAGCAATTCATCACCAACCTCTGCAAGTCATGTTGGAGATGAGCATTAAGCCGCTGCAAGTCATGTTGGGGGCATAAGTCTAGTCACTGCAAGTCATACTAGGAATTCATCACCAACCTCTGCAAGTCATGTTGGAGATGAGCTTTCAACTGTTACAAGTCATGCTGGGGGCATAATTCTAGTCACTGTGAATCATACTAGCAATGGGTCACCTACCTCTGTGTGTCATATTTCTGTTGACTCACCTGCTTCTGTGAGTAGGGCTAGGGGCACAAGTCCTATCTCTCTTGGGAAAGAGTCACTGACCTCTGCAAGTCATGTTGGGGACTCTCTGCAAACCACTACTAGTCATGTTGGCAGATTGGATGTTGATAAGAAACCTAGGCATGGAAGTTTTAAACATAAGTTCCCTTGTAAGATATGTAAGGGAGATCCTCTTACTCATTTGTGCCCTGGTATTCCAGAGGTACAAAGGATATGGTCCGAGTCTGAAGTTTCTTCTACTCCTGAATCTATTATGGTTTCTCAACAGTCTCATCAACCATTGGTTGATAATGTGGTTGAGCCAGTGCAATCTTTGGCTGATTACACTCCTCTTTTGGGAGGTGAAGTGCCTAACAATAGAGTCTTCTTGATTTCTAGTACATAGTCTTATGGTATACGGGGCATTTTGATTTCTTCGAATGTACCCCCTCCGAGTTCTAGGAGTGTCTCCTTTAATTGGGATAATCTTGTTGAGCCTCGTCTTCCTTCGGCTTCACCTTTCCAAATAAAGGTTAGAGTTAATTCCACAAATGTCTATCGATGTATGGTGGATGAAGGATCCTCTGCAAGTATTATATCCTCTTTGACTTGGAAAGCTTTGGGTTCTCCAAAGTTGTTGACAGTTGATAGTCAGTTATTAGCCTATGATAGAAGACTTGGTGACTCTATGGGTGTTCTTCCTCAATTGCCTATTACTTTAGGTGGGAAGACTGTTTTTATTGATATGATGGTGGTTCATCGCCCTTTAGACTTTAATATGCTACTGGGGCGAGATTATGTCTATGCTATGAATGTTGTGGTGTCTTCACTCTTTCGAGTGACGTGTTTTCCTCATAACGGGAATATTGTCACTATTGATCAGCTTGCATCTGATAATCACCACCCTAATTCAAATTTACTACAGAATACCCCTTGGTTTGTTCCAAGTGTTCAAGTAGAATCTACCCCACCACGGGTGAATTATGTGGCGTTCAATCCTCAATGTTCAATTGCTTCTGAGAAGGATCCTTTGAACTATTATTTTCCTTCTTGGGACTTGGTCCTGGCAGTTGACTGAGTGATTCCTCCTATGAGGACATGGGACCCCTTAATTCCCTCTTTTGATCCTTGTAGTTCTCATGATTTCTTGGAGTTTGATTTGCCTTCACAGGAGGAACTTTTTGAAGCCATGACTGTTAACTACCAAAGGAGTCCTTGGCCTGAGCCCCGCGAGGGGTTTGTCCTGAAGAACTATTATGCGTAAGCCGCAAGGCTGCGTGGTTCCCTGTACCATATTTTATATATAAGGTACACATTTTCAAGTTTTGTATTCTATAACACAATATTTTATCTAAAGTTTATATATGGGATGTATTAACTTCTTGTCTAGTGTTCCTACTTATGTCTACAGAACTTGGAAGACTTCTCCTTTGGACATTTTTATGGTTGATCTGCTCTGACAGGTATTGGTTATCGAAACTGGCATATAGGTTAGGTTTTTCACTTGCATTATGCATTTATCAGTTTCCTTTCCCATTTTGGCCTTAGGATCGACCCCACCAAGATATGATGCGGAACCTTCTCATTGTTTAGAAGTGTCATGACTTGTGTGGTAGAGCCTACCTTATCATGGGCACCCTAGATAGTACCCTGTTGTCACTTGGCACCCATGTTGAACTTTTGTTCTTAGGCTCAGGAGTCCTCTTTAGTCCCACCATTACTTGTGCATTGAAGACTCATTCTCTTTCTTCTTCGCTATTTTCTGGTTTTATACCCTAGAGGCTCCTTTGTGTTAAGTCGTACTATTGCATTGCATGTTGACCATTTGTACCTTTTGGCCTTGAGCTGGCTTCACTTGGACTCATGTTTAAGCCACCTTTTGACCATGTCTTCTGTGAAATCAACCTTGCAATCACTAGCCTCTACAACTTGACACACCTTTTTACTCGTGGAAAGAACATTCCTTTGAGTGTCATTGCACAATTTCATCACCTTGCATTGAGCATAGGAAAGTTCCCCTCCCAGGAACTAGTGCATCTGTATTGGGACACTCATTCTTTCCATTGTACTATAACTTCTTTTATTCTTTTTCAGGCTTCATAAATATAAAAAAGACAAAAAAATTATATATCCCAAAAAGAGAAGGAATAGGACATTATTTCCATAATTGATTGCAGCTAGAGTCAGTTGTGTCGCCCTTGAACAAAGCACTCAAACAATAAAGTCTTTCCTCCATTGGGATGGGCTTTAGTTTGACTTAGGAGAGCCTTAACCTTGTTATTGAGTTAGTACTCCTCCAATTGGTTATCTCTTCCAATCATATGGAGAGTTTTATTATGCCTCCTGCATGAAAAACTTATACAAAGTTATCATATGCTGCAATGTAGTCACAATTGAGTCGTGCTTTTGTTCAAGGGAAGTAAACCTGAGTCAGCCTCTCTGCAGTGTCTCTTGACATATTTTTCAGTTGACCATTCCTAGTTGTCAGAGTCATGTTCGTTATCACATCAGCTATTTGGTCCTTTGCTTGTGCTGGTTCAAGAAGGTCTCCATTGACTTCTTGCTGGCGATTCTTGCTCTTATCAACTACGACAAATTGCTCTGAGAGTGGATCTAGAGCCGCACCCTGGCCCTATTTTCATTATTGATAGGTCACCTCGTGCTCAGCATCAATCAGTATCATGGGTATTTGACTAAGTGGTTTCCCTTGTGTTCGACATCAGCTTTCATTATCACACATTGGGATTCGTGTAGTGCCTTGTGTTGGCTCACTAAGATGTCTTTTTACAGGAAATCTTAATCCCTACATTAGTTGTCAACCTGAGGTAAGTCTTTCTATTTCAAGAGTGCCAACACAGTATGTGCAGTGAAGCTAGAGGTTATCTAATGATGAATCGTTGCAATCACTAAAGGCTAATTCTTCAATTCAATTCACACAATTATGAAAAGAACTATCTATGAAAGAAATGCTCACAACACACCATGTAATTCTATGCAACTTGTTCTGAACCTAATTGAAATTGAATGCAAATAAGAATTACACTTAGAATCATTCAAATAAGCTTGAGACTAATCACACTTAATCAAGTAAAGAAACTATGACTATCAAATAACACTATGAATCTATAACAACCCAAATCAATCTACATTACTCAATTGAACAACAAGCAACAATCGGCAATTGAACAACAATCAGTAAGTGAACAACAATAACGATAAAGGATTCCTAAATGATAAAAATTCTATGTTGCAAACTGTAGAAGTTAATCAGTCTTGTCTTTCAAGATCTATGATAACATCTATTCAACTGAACAACAATTAAACATGCATTCACTCATTCCAATCAAAGCGCTACTTAAGTATATCTCACCACTTCAATATGAATCTAATTGAATAGTAGTATAAATCAATATCACAAATCTTCACGATAAATGAAATAACTGAACATTAAATCAATTACAAAGAATGAATATAAAACTATAACACAAAGGAGCAGTGGAAATTCTTGTGACTAGGCCCAAAGTCGCCAGAAGCCTCTGCTTAATAAAAACTCAGAATACAGAGATGTATCAAACGCAACCTTCTTTCATTAACTTCAAGTAACAACTGATAGAGTCACTGAATTAACAACATTTATGCTTCAAAAAATAATAATTACAAATTAAAAGTCTGAACCTGTATCTAGTTGCCTTTCAGCCCTATATATAACATAAAAGAGAAACTTGGATAAAAGTGAATCCTCAGGATCAAGGGATCTTGAGGATTTCGCAATATAAAATCTGATCATATGATAAAACAGGAGTGTTCGAACTGATCTTCCAAATGTCGTGGCTTTCCCTTTTATGGCCTCGTGTTGTTCTGCCAACTGAATAACTTTTGCCCAATCACATCTCTGCATACAAAGATAACAAAGAATCAATTTTTCGTACTAAATTCACCTATTCTATCACCAAATGGTTTCTTCCAACTTTAGCTGATATTTTCCTCATTTTAATCTATAAATGAAGATAATCTTATAAGGATGAATGATAAATGAAGCATTTGATGAAGAGAAATCATACCTTTTTCCTGTCCCAACATACTCCCCAGCTTACCTTGTTGCACGTCCTCATGCAAGCGTATAGTTCAGATGCAACTGAGTGAGGGAATAAGTAGGATATACTTCCTCCCTGTAATTCCTAAAACCATTATTTTTCTTAAGGACAACAAAATCCTGGGTTACCTCATGATCTTTTAAGTTATAATCACTACGGTATTGATCAGGAGGGTACCATATGATTGGGGTTATGTAGCCGCATCCTATCCAACATGGCCCAATATTTAAAATCATATTGCTATATTTATAAAAATGGGAAGAGGCAGCTTGGAAGTTATGGTATCCAAACGGCTCTCAGCCCCTCATAGTGTTACTGGAAACTTCCCATCTTTGACTTGATGCAGCCAAGGATTCTTCTTTAATGTCCTAGAAGTATTCCTTTCTGGCCTGAATGATATCAGTATGGATTGACCCCAATTTGCCTATGACACCATGTTTTTTCATAAACTGCTTATGTCGGAAAAATAGGAGTAATGGCTATGTAGGCTCTCCTCTGATCCATAGGTCAATGCCATACTCACGCCTTTTGAATGTGTTGTAAGCCTTGGCCCATTTTAGCTGATTAGCAGCAAATGAGAGGAATGCCTAAAATTGAATGTCTCCTATAAAAGGGGCAGGGTCATTGTCCCTATCATCCTCTAAAACAAAATTATGCATATAGAGCTCACAAAGGAGGCGTTGAACCTTCTCATCGTGTTCTCTAAAACATTTAATAAAATCAGGAGTGGTTTTGATTTCTGTCAGTTTACCAGCCTTAACGGCCTTAACTTTTAACAGGAGGTATCTTTCCATAAGAAATAAAGCATAATTGGTGGCGGGAGCTCGACAAGATAGAGTGTTTAAATAGAGAGAAAAGACAGTCTCCATTTCCTCTTTGGCTTTCTGCAATTGACCCTCTAATTTTTCAACCTTCTTTTTCTCAGCCTTATATTGAGCAAAAGTCTTGTCTTCCGTCTTGGTAAGTGCTTCGAATTTCTTCTTTAGCCCTTGGTGTTCATGTAGAGGGACCACCTTTTCCTTGTGCTGGGCTAGTTCTTGGTGAACTATCAGAAGCTCATTATGTAATTTTCTAATAACGACCTCTCTAACCAAGGGGGTGTAAAGGGGTGTTTCATCTGTTTGGACCCCTGCATCCTGGGTCTTCATAGGGTCAGTCTGCATAGCAGCTTCAGCTACTTCCGGAATTACACAATCAACTTGAACATTTTCTTCAATATTAGTTTGGACAGCAATGTCCGCAGTGGGGTAGGTCGTTTGAGTTCCCTGTGAAAAGATACAGGGCTCCTCAGTTTGTATGGCAGTATCTTCTCTCATAGCTTGCTCAGTCTAGGTTTCTTTTGGGCAAACCTCAAGAAACTATGTTTGAGTCTCAGCATCCTTCGTAGAACATTGTTATGTTTGTGTTCCTGCATTTTCCATTTCTGCTTTCAATTTCCTCGTTCTGGTTGCTTCTTTTAACCAATATTTCAGTTGCCTGATGACTTGCTTATTGTAGGTTTTAACCCCATATAGAAATTACCTGCATACGAATTCTAAAACACAGAAAATAAACAATGCGAGAGCATAACACATAAAACACATATACACAAAGATTTTCCCTTGGATCCCAAAACCGGGACTACCAGCTTGATTTTCCATTATGTTCCTTTCAATGTTCCAATACATATTTATACATGTTGAAGCATCCAATACCATGGACCGAAAACCATAGCATCCAAAACCATGTGTGAAAAATCATGCACAAAACCATAGGTAGGTCCACCCAACCTAATATAGGGTCCAAAAACAAAATTTTCTAGGGTGCTGCCCCGAACCCCATAGAGTAGGGTTACCTACACCCCTCAAACCCCTTGTGACTCCCCCCGCTATGTAATCGGCGGAACGAAGAGGGGGCTCCGCCCCCCTTCTACCCCCTAGTTAAATACATGGGCTAGTCATGGAAAGAATATAACACAACCCTACATTCTCCCACTTGTTGTTTTCTTTGCATAGGGGGCCACATGAGAGCTTAGTCATTTATTCAGCCCTGCAATGCCCACTGTTTCTCTACACCAAGAGAAATTCTCAGAGCTCACAGATTTTTTCAATGCATCTGCAGTATTCTTCAAAGTGTCCACCTTTACCAACAACACCTTTTTGTCTTCTTTCAATCTCTTGAGCTAAGTCCTTCTCCTGCGACTGCTTACCCTGTATACTCTGTGCCAGCTGCTTGGATGAGTCTATAACCTATATGGGCGCAGTTTCTACAATCTTTTCATGTTGTGCCTCCTATTGTGTCTGTCCCTGCTACTCTTCCTTCTCTCTTCTACACAACTCCTGTTCTTCCCGGAGTTGTTGCTTCAACTCTTGCAACTCCTTCTCTATTTCCTCCATTCTCTATTTATCTCTTTGCCTTTGTACATCCTGCTTGTCACGCTGTCACCTCTTAGCCTCAATCTCCAAGGATGTTTCATCATGAGTGGATTTGCTTTGAACTTGCAGCTTTTTTCTGCCTCTACGCTGTCATCAACATTTCTCTTGCCTTTGTCATGCACAGGTTTGTTACCCTCTGCTCCTGCTAATGATGGTACCCTCTGAGATGTTGCTTCGTGCCGCTTTGCCAACCATTCCACAACTATGAGGATCGACTCATTGAGCCTGGAGAAGTTGTGACAATATCTCCATGGGTCTTCCTTAGGCCAATGACACGCCCCGTGGATCCACGTGTTGTGGCCACAACCACCACCCTATTAAAACCTACTCTAGTGGCAAATTTGAATGGGTCCCCTAGACATTTGACCTTTCGTTTCTAAATGGAGTTGTTACATGGAATTATGTCTTCTAAGCTGAATGATCACACCCCCTTTATAAATCTCTGCGGAATGACTTGTTTATAACCCAGTCTAGCCCTTCATTCATGTTCTTTCATCGAGACTTTTCTCAATCCTCATAAACATTCATGGTACTCTATGCTTACTATGGGTGTATATGGACTCAACCCTCAAAACCTTCTATCGCATCCTTATTTCTATATCAATGCTTTGATAATAGAAATGCTATACAAATATGCATAACTTACCCTTTTCACACTTCCTCGGTCTTTACACATCTCTCGATGCATGCCTCCATTGCATATCGCTTTTCGCATTGGCAAAGGCTAAAGGTCCATCTCCCATGAATAATTGCGATGCGATCAAGTCTCTGATCACATCACATATCGCAATCGGCGCTCTCAACTAGTATATAGGCCCAAGCTTCAAACATTTCGCGACATGGCAGACCCGCCGGGATCATTAACCACAACATATATATTTTCGGGTCTGGCCTATCGCATATCGCAATCGATGGAACCCAAGGTTTGTACATAAGGCGCTCTGCGACATTAGTGGACCCGCCAGAATTATTAACCATAACACATATACTTTTCGGGTCCGGCCTATAACAAATCGCAATCGGTGGAGCCCAAGGTTTATACGTAAGGCATGATGCGATATGGCGAACCCGCCGGAACTATTAAGCACAACATATATATTTTTCGGGTCCACTTCCCCCAATCGCAAATCGCAATCAGCAGTCGACGACAGTAAAGCGACATGCGATATGTGAAGGGGCGATGAGCGCACCCGACAATAACTATAGACCCGGGTGCATAGTATTTGAAGTCCAGCCTTATGGTTCGGCTGCGGGTTTTCCCATGTATTCCCATGTGTCCCGATATAGTGTTGTGGTCCGGGTTTTTAAAGGAAAATCTGATAAAATGAATGGTCCAAGTTCAGCGGCTTAGTAATTACGGTTGCTCTGCATTGTGAGATTAAATGGAAACTGTGACTGAAGGCAAAGTTTGTTTGTGGGCATGTCTATCATATTTCTCATAATCATAGCTAATATGAACTATTTCTGCAGGTGAGGACCAAGAGAAGAAAGGCGAGTTCAAGTGGACCCGATAACGGATAAATGCGATTTATATCAAGATGACACCTTTGCACCACCGATGTTGATATTGCAAAGACATACTCTGCAGGAAAGGGATACGAACCACCATAGTGCATAATGGAGGCACGCTCTATGTTCAGTGGAAGCACTCATGACAACACTAATCCATCAAGATGTTATTACCTCCAGATACACCTTAAATCATGCCAGATGTGGGATGATGAGCGTAGTGTCTTCAGTTTCCTTCAGGAAATAATAGGGAATAATGTCCGCTCCATACAGGTGCAAAGAGATGACACACAGTCACACTCTTTTAATCAACATCCTTTCATTTCCCCCAGAAAATAAAAATGCCCCAGCAAATGTAGCCTCAATGTGTCGGTAGTTTGACGGACCGTTCTACATCCGTATATTTTAATTTGTATATTGAATAAGCCAGGAAGATGGAGGGTCAGGGGGATACAGAGGGTCAGTTTCTTCCTGCATAAGTATTACCCCCGGAGATGGAGGGAGGACTTTTTTTTGGGCATAACAGCTTTTGATTTATTGTGCTAATAAAGAAGACTGTTTGGGTCAAGAAGGAGCCTTTTCAGATTTATTTTCCTCTTCGTTCATGTGTTTAGAATCAGGGTGTTGTTGCTGGCATAAATATAAATGTGTTTTGTTTTGTGCATATTGATAACGATACAGCTTATGACTAGTCTTGGTTATTTGAATGTAATTCTTTATCATGGTTAACTCATGAGCGGTCCCTGATTCGAAACTATATTAAACATCAGTTGCAAGTTTATTTGTAGGAACAAGAATGTGCATTCTTGTATGAACAAGTAGATTGCAATTAAGCTTTAATACAGCCTTGTTCATTTGTGAATTCAGTAATTGGTTCATTTGGACTTGGAATCTATGTATGATGTTTAATCTCTTTTATTATGCTCCTGCAGGATAGTTTAGAATAGTTAGGACTAGCATAAGTAGTTAGAATCAGTATAGATAGGATCTGATACATATAAGTTAGCTGTTTCTTTTGTTGATTTAATGGAAGTCTTCCTCCGAGGAGCAATCTTTCAACACCTATAACAGTTTACAGGGTCCTTTAAAACCCGTCGGAACTAGCCATTCCAAACGAAAGCAGATCTAATCAGGGTCTGTGATCGGGTTGGTTCCCCTTGTTGGCACAACGAAAATTTGCAGCATCAACACCACGGAAATTGCACTCTCGCACAGTGGTCTTTTACAAAGCAATGTGGGTCATACGGGTTGAAACTTATGGTGTCGAAAGTGAATCTTTTGAATTCCTCCATCTCGGCGTCAGCATGCTTGAGATTTTGTATCTCGTATAACCCGATCCACAAAGGAAGAGCAGGCCAAGGTGCCTTCTTCTTCTTGTGCAGTCTAGTTGACAACCCTGTCGAGATGTGATACGACACTTCTTGCATGACGAGGTTGTCCATGGAAAACTTCTGTAAAACATGTGGGGGTTTCTCCACGTTGTACATCTGTATGAAGGTGCCAAGGGGTGAGGCATACCAATCTGTTATGTTTATTAATGCCTCCATTGTTGCCTACGACAAGAAAGGTGGATCCTGCTCAAATATCATTTTGTACACTGGGGTGACAAAGTGGTCTAACAATTGTGTGATGACTCCACAGAAGCTACATTCGGAGAACAATCTATAATAAGTGTGCATAGAGGTTTCTGAAGGTGTCCATTCCCACTTCAAACCTTGGAACTGCTGACGGGCACAGATCACATCCAAGATATAAGCATACATGTATATCTTTGCTTGCTAACCTTTGGGTGGATGTCAGGCTTTTGTCACATGTTCCTTCAACCTGAGAGCCAACATGTCAGACCAGTTGCATGGCCTTCCTTCGCTGGCCAGTTCGTCCAACACAATCACCCAACTTTTCGGGAAGGTCTCTGTGTTCTCTTTGTTGTATAGGCAGCATGCAAAGATGACCAAGTACTGATATGCCTTCTGCAGTATCTTCATCTTGTAAACCATACTGGGTGTTTTTCTGAACTTGGTTGGCTCTTTCACCTAACTCTTCAAGATATCTCTAGAGTTTGTGTTACTGCATATGTTCAAGGGTTTCTCCATTGCGATCACTAGCTGTGGCAAGTGATATATCTCCTGATAGTCCTTTTCCCTGAAGGTAGCAAGCTCTGACCCGCTGACACTACCCAACATCATTGTCTCAGGATTAGTGTGTGAGACAATCCAATGTATCATGTCCGCGCATGGAAATGTGGGATACCTGCATGCAATCTGGTACAAGCCAGATTTGTGGATGTTGACATAGACCCTGCAGTCTTCTAGATCTTCCTCAAATGTGCCTAAGAATGTATCGTTCATGTCCTGCCATTTCATCTTGATCTCTTTGTCTATGACCAGCTTGGTTTCTTCGTAAACGGGCAAGCCCATAGACACTTGTTCAACTACATCTCCAGTTTCACTTCCAATGGTGTCCTTTGACTGCTCTCTTGGAGGCCATTATACCTGTAATGATGAGAGATGGACGAACACCTACTATACTTGGAGACATAGCGACACTCATGGAAAGAAATATCTCAATTGAAAACCAAAATAAATCTAAGGAATGACATGCAAAATACTTGGGTGACTGGCAGTAAAGATTGCACAATTTTCACTGGGAGGCTGGGATACTGACTGCCAAAACTGTGCAAGGCACAATCCAAGTTGTCAGGAGACTGACTGATTGTTGGACTTGCGTAATGTGTAGTCGAGCTTGCCTGCTGAGGGTTTAAACTACGCAATGTGCAATTTCAGTTGGCAAGGGCATGCAAGCCCAGAAATTGCATTGCACAATTTTCTGGGTCAGCAGGGCACCGCCTCCCAGAATTGTGCAATGCAATCCTAGAGGTTAGTGTTGGCCAAGTTTGTGCAATTTCTAGAGGGAAGGCAGAGCCTTCACTTCCAGAAATGCGCATTTCTGTCCAGGCAAGGCAAGGTCTGGGCCAAGGCAACCCAAACCAGCTGACGAGTGACTGAAAACATGAAAAGGTTTGAATGCATGGCAAGACTGAGTGTAAGCAAGAGTAAATGATCATGCATGCAAACAGTGAATGCAGGATTCTGAAAACGGGAATGCATGCATGTGTGTGAAACGAGTCGCCGCAATAGTGACTATTAGTGAAAAACAATGTCATGCATGTGACAACAGTGAGATGCAAATAAAAACTAAAATTGTGCTTCTAAAAGCTAATATACATTAAAATGACAACATGTGTTCAAAAAAACCAAGCAAATAGCATTCGTACAAAGTGAAATACAAAAAGTGACCGAAAAGCAGCAAATGACATGAAAAGCAAACTTACCCGGAAATAGCTAAGTTGAATGTGTCAAAGACTCCTAGATGTGTTGTGGGATGTCAGAGCTCCAAGATCAGTGTGAGGAATGAGCTCTGTAGTGTCAAATAAATAAGTTTGAGGCTTATGATGCCCATGCCACAAATTTGGGAAAAAGTGACACTTGGAGGAAAGTTTCTAAAATGATCTTTGCATGCAACCTCCAACTGCTAAAAATAGATCCCTTAAATTTAGGGATGTTTTTTGCATGTTTCTTTTTGCTATTTCTGGAAAAGCAGCCCATGCATGCAAATCAGGATTGCTCGGTCCCGGAGAGAATCGGTCAACCTGAAGGCAAATGCAGTAGTCTCGACGTTTGGGAAAGGGATTTGTGCAGTTTCTAGGCTGAGCAGGGCTGGTTGTCCCTTAGGCATTGCGCAATTTCTGGGGTCAGCAGGTCACTGCCTCCCATAATTGTGAAATTTCTTTGTTAAAGCCCAGTGATGATCCAAATCGGATCCATAAACGACTGTCATAGAACCGTGACTAAAATGGGTCAAACAAATCTCGAATGAAATCCAAAATAGCAATTGAAAACACCCTGAACCAGTGGCCATGGCAGCCGGCGTGGAACGACGAGGACCTCGGTCAAAGCGCGTTGACCGAGGCCCATGGAGACTGCGCAGGAGGTCGATGTAGCCCCAAGGAGCCCCGGAATGGGAGCCTAACGCGCATCGTTGGGCAAACAGGGCTGAAATGGTAGGGCTAAGCACTCGGTCACGTTGGGAACCAGAGGACTATGGGCGAAGAACCGAAAAAGAGCCATCGTACGAAGGTGGGACCTAGAACCTGGAAACCAACGGTTTTACCCGGGGTGCCCTTGAACGGTAAGAGGTTTTGGAAAAAGCGGAGCGATCGCACTCAGCGATCGACGCGTGGCAGCGGAGGTGAGAGAAAAACTGTCGTGATCACGCATTATCGGTCGAGCAAGTTAACCACGCTTGGTGTACGAATGACATTGGATCTGGAGGAGCCCAGATCGGACGGCTGAGATTGCACCCAATAGACAGGAGCGGAATCGACAGGGATTAAAATGAATTCTAAAAAGATTTGGAGTCCGTTGACCGCCACGGTGGAGAAAGAAATGAATCGACGAACAGGCTGGCGTTGTTCCGATGGGGACATGTGGCTACTTCTCGAGTGATCATGCTGACGCCGAACAGGGAATTCCAAGCACACAGGTGACAGGCGAATTGACACAGGTGGGAGAGGAAATGAACAGGCATGGAGGCCGAATGGTTAAAGCCACGAACAGAGACAATGAACAGGGATTCAAAGAGATTCAGAGCGAAGAGTCCAAGAGACCAAGAGAGACAGTGACAGTGAACCCTGAGAGGAGGAATGAGCACAGAGAACAGTAAAGCCAAGCAGAGGAGACAGAGGGCCGAGCTGACCACAGGCAGCATCGAGCACCAGAGAGCTTGAAGATTCAAGCCTTCCCATAGAGGAATCTGTCAGGATTGAGCATCACAGTTGGCTCTTTCCACTGTAGACCGAGGGTCACAGAGCTGGTAGGAAGAACAAGAGTCTGTGTACTCCAAGTGGCTTGGGGAATCCAAGAACCACCCTGCCAAGCAAAATATGCTTCAGGAGAACTCACATTGAGTCCCTGTATTGTAATTTCTCTGCTCAAAGACATAATAAAACAAGGCCACCACTGAAGCTGGACTAGAGACGTAGCCCTGGAGAATAGGTGAACTCCTTATTAAAAACTGCTTGTGTCTTTGTGTTGCTTACTGTATTTCTCTGTTGTCTTTCCATTTATTTTCTATGTATTGGCAATCTGATCGATCCGTTGTTTCAATAACACAGAACACACACCAACACATGGGTCTGTAATACCATTTTGGTTAATAAATCTTCAATTGAGGTCACTCATAGGGTGATTATCAAATTAAGTGGTATCAGAGCTCTAGGTTGTAAGGTTAGACAAGCTTGTGTTGGTTTAGCTGTGTTTGATCACCACGGTGGAAACTGATCCTGAAATTGGGAGAGTCTGTTATGAAACTAGCTCAAGAAAATATAGAAAGATAGATCAACGCCTTAGAATTCAGCTTCTTCGAGGGGGCAACCTCCTTTACATTACATAAATGAACAATTCTTGGACGATTCAAATGACAAAACCTCCTTTCTATATATAGGAGTATAAGGAGTCACAATATAACGCAGCCGACCTAACAATAATAATATAAAGCCACAAAAATAACAATAGAGGGATTCTATGGGGCACAGTAATAACAATATGGGGACAATAGGGGCACAACAATATTAATAAGGGGTACAACTACAATAGTAATGGGGTAATCACTAGTATTATAGGGACCCAACATGCCCCTCTCCTTCAAAAAAGTGTTGTCCTCAACGCTTGAGTAGTTCTGGATGCTTGTGTATAAAATTCTCATCCTCCCATGTGGAATCTTCAGCAGATAACTTCTTCCACTTGATAAGATACTCTGAAATTGATTGATTTCGTAGCTGTCGAGTTCTTGTTTCTGTGACTGCTTCTGGTTCCAATATAATTTTTCCTTCCTCGTCAAGTTTTGGAAATATTGTTTGAACTGGGAGCTTATCGCCTATAACCTTCTTTAGACATGAAACATGGAAAAATAGGTGCAATCGAGAAGCTGCAGGAAGCTCCAATTTGCATGCCATAGTACCAATCTTTTGCAACACCTTGTACAGGCCATAATACTTTGGTGATAATTTATTATCCTTCTTAGCTTGCTTGAGGGACATTTTCTTATATGGTTGTAGCCGTAGGAATACCCAATCACCTACATCAAAACTTCTTTCGTTGCGATGTTGATCTGCCTGTTGTTTCATTCTATTCTGTGCCAACACGAGGTTATCCTTTAAGAGTTGGAGGACTTGTTGATGTTCGATGTGATGTTCCACTGCTTGAACCTTAGAATTTTCTCTTAAATATGATGTGATGGATGGTGGCTGATACCCATAAAGTGCCATAAATGGGGTCATTTTTGTTGCTGTATGGAAGGAAGTGTTATACCACCATTCAGCTAGAGGCAACCATTTGACCCATTGTGTCTGTTTATCAGATACAAAGCAACGAAGATATCCTTCCAAACATTTGTTTACTATCTCAGTTTTCCCATCAGATTGAGGATGATAAGATGAGCTATGAGCTAACTGAGTACCAAGACAAGAAAATAATTATGTCCAAAAATTTCCAGTGAAAATGGGATCTCTGTCACTTACAATAATCTTTGGGTTTCCATGTAGCTTTTGAATTGTTTCCATAAATGCAGTAGAAACTGTACTGGCTTTAAATGGATGTGATAATGCACAAAAGTGTGCATACTTGGTAAGTCTGTCAACTACCACCATGATGACACTCTTTCCCTCAGACTTGGGTAAACCTGTGATAAAATCCATTGAAACCTCCTCCCAATGTTGGCTTGGAATGGATAAAGGTTGTAATAGACCCAGTGTCTTAATTGTTTCAACTTTATTTTGTTGGCAAACCAAACATTCCGCCACAAACTTTTGAATATCTGATTTAAGGCCATCCCAAAAAAATTCCTTCTTAACCCTGTGGTAAGTTTTTAAAAATCCTGAGTGCCCTCCTAAGGGAGAAGTGTGCAATTCCATAAGAATCTTTTGTTTTAGCTGGGAATTCTTACAGAGGTATAAGCGATCTTTGTACCATAACGAATCATTTTTCCAGCTAAATGTATCAGACGTACTGGAATCTTGTTGTAACTTTTGAATAAGTGCCCACACTTCTTCGTCATTCTTCCATTCCTCCCTTGCTTCGTTTATCCAATCTGGTTGGATAATAGAAATGGCGCACAACAATGCTTCCACATCCTCATCCTTTCTTGAGAGTGCATCTGCCACCACATTTTGCTTCCCTTTTTTGTAGATGATTTCAAAGTCATAACCCAACATCTTTGTGACCCACTTTTGTTGCTCTTCAGAGGATAATCTTTGTTCTAAAAAGTATTTAAGGCTATCATGATCCGTTTTTACCTTGAAGTGTCTTCCCATTAGGTAGGGTCGCCATTTCTTAAGTGCATGGAGTATTGCCAACATTTCATTCTCATAAATAGCTTCTTTCCCTTGATTGGACGACTTTCAAAAGCAATGGGTTTTTCATCTTGCATTAAAGCAGCACCAATTCCATTTCCTGAAGCATCACATTCCACAATAAAGGTTTTTGTGAAGTCTAGTGTAGCTAAGACAGGTGCTTGGCACATTGCCTCTTTAAGATGTTCGAAGGCCTTTGTTGCTTCTGGAGTCCATGAAAATGCATCTTTCTTCAATAGTGTTGTTATTCTCCCATAATTCTTAACAAACTTGCGATAATACCCTGTCAACCCGAGAAATCCTCGCAGATGCTTTATGGATGTGGGGATTTTCCATTCCTTAATGGCTTTAATTTTGCTAGGGTCTACCTTAACTCCTTCATGAGATACAATATGACCCAGATATTCCACCTCTTGTACTCCAAAGAAACATTTGGATCTTTTTGCATATAATTGTTTCTCCTCCAATAGTTGTAGCACCCTGTCAACATGTTCAACATGATCCTTCCAAGACTTGCTGTAGATTAGTATATCATCAAAAAATACTAACACAAATTTTCTAAGGAATGGTTTGAAAATTGAATTCATCAAACCTTGAAATGTTGAAGGTGCATTGGTAAGGCCAAAAGGCATGACCAAAAATTCATAATGACCCTCATGAGTTCTAAATGCTATTTTCGGAATGTCTTCAGTCTTCATTCTGATTTGATGATATCCTGAACGAAGATCCAACTTGGTGAAGTAAATTGATCCATGCAATTCATCTAGTAATTCATCAATGACAGGAATGGGAAACTTATCTTTAATAGTGAGCTTGTTGAGCTCCCTATAATCTAGACACATGCGCCATGATCCATCCTTCTTGTGCACCAATACTACTGGAGCAGAGAAAGAACTTTGACTCGGTTGAATTATACCAGCCTCTAGCATTTCTGCAACCATACGTTCAATTTCACTCTTTTGGGCATAGGGATATCTGTACGGCCTGATGTTTGGAGGAACACTTCTTGGAATCAAATGAATAGCATGATCATGATCACGAATAGGTGGGAGACCTTTGGGAGTCTCAAATACCTTGGAATGATTGTCCAAGACTTTTTGGAGATCTAGAGAAATAGATGATTCCAATGTGGAAACATCTAGCGAACATAATTGTGCAATTACACCTTTTGGTTCCTTTTTTAGAAGCTTTGTCACACTGTTAGAGCTGATTATCTTTCCCGGTTTCCCTGCAATACCCCTTAATTCAACTTCCTTTCCTCCGACAGAAAATTTTATGAAAAGTTCTTGAAAATTAAAAGCTATTGTACCCAAGGATTGTAGCCATTGGACTCCTAGTACAACATCAACACCTCCCATTGGAATGGAAAGCATTGGGCTAGTCAATACATATTCTCCCATGGATAGCTTGATATTATGGCACTTTCCAAAGAAATTTATTGTTCCTCCATTTGCAACCATCACTTGACACTTCGGTGCTGGATATAAGAAGCAATTCAATTCTTTTGCTACCTTACAATGAATAAAATTGTGGGTACTTCCTGAATCAATCAACACTATTACCTTTTTCTTCTTGATTTGTCCTTCTATCTTGATGGTTTGAGGAGTGGTAATTCCCGCCAATGCATTACAAGATATGTTCGAACTCTTTTGTTCTTCATCTAGGCTTTGTTCCTGGAGTATATCCTCTTCTTTTGACTTTTCTTGCTCCTTTTCTTCTTCCTCTTCACAATCTATGTAGAATAATTTCTTCTCAGCACACTTATGACCTTTAGTTTATTTGTTATCACAACTGTAACAAAGCCCTTTTGTTCTTTTTTCTTCCAATTGTTTTGGTGTCAACCTTATAGGTTGTGGAAGACTAGCAGCAACAACACTTCCATCTTTATAGTTGTGAGTGGTATGCTTCCAGGTTGCCATAATTTTGCTTTCCATTTTTCTTGCTAACCTGAATGCCTTCTCTAATGAATCAGGTTCCCAAAGACAAACATCATGTTGGATATTATCCTTTAAAGACCCTATGAACACATCAATCCTATGCTCCTCTGGAATCTTTTTTACCCTTATGTTCAATTTTTGGAACTCCTCAATGTGCTCCATTATTGAACCCTTTTGTTTGAGACTTATCAATTGGCTAAAAAAAAGTGTTGCTTTTTGTATCCTCATAATGTGCTATCAATTCTTCCGTAAAAATTTCCCAAGTGATAAATTGTTTACGAGAGCAAAGCCATTGATAGCATACAAACTGATTTGGTTCCAAATATAGAGTTGCAATACGTACCTTTTGTGTGTTTTGCACATTATTGAGATCGAAAAATTGCTCCATCTGTAATATCCATGTTGTGGGGTCCTTGCCATCAAACTTCCTCATATCGATTTTTGGAATATGGTGCGTCTTTGATCCAACGTTTGAGTCTATGAAATCATGATTAACATTTCCTTTGTTCACATCATGAGTTTCCTTTACTCCCCTTTCACCATTAGTAAGTATTTCTTGTAGAAAATTTGTCAAATTTGCCTTCAAATCTATCTTCAAATCGCCAATATTGGCTTCCACGCCATTTATCTTAGCTTCTGTTAGTTTTTGTGAGAGTGAAATTTGTTGCACTTGGTCTTGTAATTTTGATATATCCTGTAGCATTTCTTCCTCTTCTTCATGAGTCATGCTAGAGTTTTTAGATTGCTTACTAGGTGTTTGCATTTTCTTTCCTTGGGTCATCAGTTACCGATACTAATGCTCTACTATGCCCTTTGAATTCCTTCAAAATAATTTTTCAAACCAAGCTTAAGCAAAAATTTAAAAAATCTACACACCTTTTTTCACTTTGTAGGAGCTCGATATTGCCTCTGATGTATCTCTGTAATTTCGGATCATCCAGTTCTGAAATTGTGAACTGCAGTATTCCTCTGTATCCTCTTTCCAATGCCACCAGTCTGACCCCAATTGGATTCTCCAATGAAGAGTTATGCCAAATATCCCACAGTGACCTGATTATAGACTAATTCAGTAGAGCGATCTTGTATGACGTGCCACATGTCCTTGTTTCGACCTTTGGCTCTAAAAAATATATACAAGAAACTATAGTCCATCCTCTTTCTGTACCTTCTTACAAAATTTCAATCTGATTCTCAGAGAGAAATTTATGATGATTTTCCCTAGGTCACCTGTTTGGAATGTAATTTAGGAGTCTGCAAAAAGACCAACTTCCTCAGATCATATCTCCGCAAATATAGCGCGAAAAGCTATGAAATTCGGACCCAAGGTTCAGTGCGATTTTGTCTCAAATGGGTTTTTTTTTTTCGCTTCTAAAACATCGCAGAAAAAAAAATTTATAGCGAAAATGCCACGATGACCTGTTTGGAGCAGCGAAACCCTAGAATCCAAAGCTCTGATACCAAATTGTTATGAAACCAGCTCAAGAAAAGATAGAAAAGATAGATCAACGCCTTAGAATTCAACCTCTTTGAGGGGGCAACCTCCTTTAAATTACATAAATGAACAATTCTTGGATGATTCAAATGACAAAACCTCCTTTCTATATATAGGAGTCTAAGGAGTCACAATATAACCCAGCCGACCTAACAATAATAATATAAAGCCACAAAATAACAATAGAGTGATTCTATGGGGCATAGTAATAACAATATGGGAACAATAGGGGCACAACAATATTAATAAGTGGTACAACTACAATAGTAATGGGGTAATCACTAGTATTGTAGGGACCCAACAAAGTCTATTCTCGAAAGACAATGTCAGAAGAAGGTTCTATAAGGCCAGACCCTCAATTCATAGAAATTTTCCTAGCTATAAAGTCCATGGTAGAAGAAATGTATAGGGAATTTAGAAAGCATAAGGGTGAAGATTCATCAAGCTCTAAGAAAGATAAAGAAGAAGATGAATCTCATTCCCATGACCACTCCAAAAGAAAAGGGGAAAGAATAAAGCTTCCCTACACCTCCTAGTAGCCATGTGCATAATAAGAAGGCATATTTGATTAAGTTAGATGTTAAATTTGATTTGCCTATATATGACGGAGAGCTAAATGCTGAAAAGTTGGACAATTGGATTAGACAAATTGATGTGTATTGCAAAGTACAAAATATAGACTCAGACAAGAGCAAGATTCAGCTGGCAAGCCTACGCCTAGGAGGCACTGCCTTGGTTTGGTGGGAAGGCAGAACCCAAGCTGATATGAAGAAGCATGGTAAGACCATCTCTATCTGGAGTGACTTTGTTTCTGCCATCAGAAAGCAGTTCTATCCATTGGCCTACATGCAACAAGCCATGATGAGTTGGCAAACTCTTCGGCAGTTGAAAGGGCAAAGTGTACAAGGGTATACTCAAGAGTTCAGAAAGAGAGCATTGATGTTGGGCATTTCATTAGACTCACCATAAACTCTTTTGAAGTACATTGGGGGTCTACACAGCTACATGAGGCATACCATCCTCATGTTTAATCCCACTAGTATAGATGAGGTATCTGTACAAGCTACTCATCTAGAAGCAAGAGGAAAGAATGGAAATCCAGAAGTTGGGGGACCATCCCAACCCACTGTAAGCAAGAGCAAGGAGAAAAGAAAGCAGAAGTGGAAAGCAAGGAAGGCTAACACTGCACAGAAAGGCAAAGCCTCATGCACTCATTGTAAAAAGGAGGGGCATGATGATGAGCACTGTTGGATTCTGCATCTAGAGCTGAGACCTAAGAAGTCTGAGGGCAAGAAGAAGAAGATTGCTGCAGCTATTCAGAAGGATTTGGGGTCAGACTCAGGAGATGAAACAGTCATTGCAGCCACAGGTATAAAAGGTAAGAAATCTGAAGCATCTACTAGTAATTTTGTTTAATCTGTTATTGATGAAGAATATGAGAGAAAAAGGCATGACCTTTTTTTATATTCGAGTTGTTTCCAAATATCAAAAGATTGATACTTTGTTTGATAGTAGCTCACAAGTAAATCTGATTTCTGAAGCAATTGTAAAGAAATTGGGATTAACAACTACACCTCATAAGAAGCCATACCCATTAGGATGGTTGAATGATAAAGCACAACTACAAGTGACTAGATAGTGCAAACTCAAGTTTTCTTTTGGGTCAGCATTTGTAGATGAGGTTGAGTTAGATATAATTCCTTTGGATATATGTGGAATTGTTTTAGGAAGTCCTTACTTGTATGATAGAAAGGCTATTTTCTACAAAGCTAAGAACAAGTATCTACTTGTTAAAGATGGAATCAAATACTTTGTAAGAGCTCATAAGCTCAAGAATAATTATACTCTCATAAACTCAGGACAGATGAAAAGAATGATAAATTCATGCAAATAGTTCTTACTGATGGTTGTTAAAGAAAAGAAAATTGATAAAACCAATGTATTTGAGGGCTGTAATTCTGATCAGCAAGCTGATTTAGAAAAGATTGTTTCAGAGCATGATGTCTTGTTTCAAGAACCTCAAGGTCTGCCACCCAAAAAGGGAATAGAACATGATATTATTTTACAGCAAGATGTTCCTTTGCCTAACATTGGGATGTACAGGTTATCTGCCTTAGAGAATGCTGAAATCAAGAAGCAGGTGCAGGAGTTGCTCGAGAAAGGGTTCATCAGGCCTAACACATCACCATGTGGGTCACCAATCGTTTTGGTGAGAAAGAAAGATGGCTCATGGAGAATGTGCATTGATTACCGAGCACTGAATAAGATAACGATAAAAAATTGTTATCCCCGTCCTTGCATAGATGATCTTTTAGATCAATTAAAGGAAGTTGTTTATTTCACCAAGCTGGATTTGCACAGTGGATACCATCAGGTCAGAGTTGCAGAGCAAGATGCATGGAAGACTTCTTTTAAAACAAAGCAAGGATTGTATGAATGGCTGGTTATGCCTTTTGGCTTGACCAATGCCCCTGCTACTTTCATGAGATTAATGAATGATGTACTCAGACCTTTTCTTGATGATTTTGTTATTGTGTATCTGGATGACATTCTGATTTTTAGTAAAACGTGGGAAGAACATTTAAAGCATGTTAAGTAGACATTAGATGTTTTGAAAAGACAAAAACTTTATGTTAAACTCTCCAAATGTGAATTTGGCAAAACCTCTCTAAATTATTTGGGTCATATAGTAGGGGGAGGTGAATTTAAAATAGATCCCTCTAAAGTGGCAGTCATTGTAAACTGGCCTAAACCCAAGTCTGCTACAGAAGTGAGAAGCTTCATAGGAGCAGCACAGTATTGGAGGAAGTTCATTTCAAATTTCTCCTCAATTGCAGCTCCCTTACATGCTTTGACAAGATTGAACAAGGTGTTTCAGTGGGGAGGCAAACAACAGAAAGCCTTTGACACCTTGAAATAAAAAATTAGTATAGCACCTGTACTAGCACTGCTAGATCTACAAAGACCATTTGAGATCCAAACTAATGCCAGTGAGTATAACATGGGAGCAATGTTGACACAACACGGTAAACCCATATGTTATCATTCTGAGACTTTTAATCTTGTAGTAGTTAACTATCCTACCTATGATAAAGAATTGTATGCATTAGTTCAGAGTGTGAAAAAGTGGAAACATTACTTAATGGGCAAAGATACAGTAATACATACTGATCATCAACCACTTCAATACCTACACTCCCAAACTAAGTTGCAACAATCAAGACATTACAGATGGATGGGTTTTCTACAATAGCTTCATTTAGTCGTCAAATATAAAAAGGGCATACATAACAAGGTTGCAGACATGTTATCTAGACCTATTATAAATGCATCTACCATACTTAAGCATAATTCTGTGCTACATGAAATCTACATAGAACAATATGCTCAGGATGTGGATTTTAAGGATGTATATGCAACTTTGAGTCAAGGCAAAAGAGTAGAAGAATTGGACTATCATGTAAAGGACCGACTCTTATATCATTGTGGGAAACTCTGCATTCCAAAAACTGAGAGAGCAAAGATAATTAGGGAAGCACACACTTCTCTGATATCAAGTCACCTTGGGGTACGTAAAACAGTTGCACAGGTGCAAAGGTTCTGCTATTGGCCAAGAATGAATGAGACAGTTTCTAAATATGTAAAGGGGTGTGCTATGTGTGCTAAAAGCAAGCCCAGTAACAGAAAACTAGGCTTGTACACTCCATTGCCAGTTCCTTCTCACCCTTGGGAAAGCATTTCCATGGATTTTGTTGGAGGACTGCCCAAATATAGGAAAGGTTATGATTATCTATATGTTGTTGTGGATAGGTTCAGCAAAATGTGTATTTTGATACCCTGTAGTAAACAGATTACAGTTGAACAAACTGCAAAATTATTCTTTGAACTTGTATGGGTTCATTTTGGATTACCCACTTCTATTATATCTGATCGAGACACCCGATTTATGGGAAAGTTTTGGTCCAGTCTGTGGGAACTAATGGACACAAAACTAAATAAAAGCGCAGCTTTTCATCCACAAACAGATGGCCAGACAGAAGTAGTTAACAGGACAGTGATCCAGTTACTGAGAGGATATTGTAGCAAACACCCTAAGCTTTGGGATGAACACTTGTGTTATGTGCAGCATGCTTACAATAGAGCCAAACACTCTTCTACCCAGAGATCTCCTTTCGAGACCTGCTTTGGTTTCATACCAAGGTCTCCCTTGGATTTTGTCTTTGGTAAAGATACCATGGTTGATGGACACAGTGATGTGGACAAAGCAACTAGGTTCATTGAACAGATCCAAGAGATCCACCAGGCAGTACAGGAACAGATGGAAAAGAGCCAGGCCAAGTACAAGGCTAGGCATGATAAGCATCGGATGGAGCATAGTTTTTAAGTTGGAGACCAAGTCCAGCTGTATATCAGCAAGGACAGGATGCAAGGTGAAGGTAAGAAGCTAAAACCTATCATGTATGGACCCTTCAGGATACTTGAGAAGATTGGTGAAAATGATTTTCGCCTTGATCTGCCAACTTACATGCACATCTACTCAGTCGTGAACGCAAATTGCTTGAGGTTGTTTGAACCTTCAATGATTGAGGACCCTGAAGAGCAGAGTCAATTGCCTTATGTCGACGACCTGCTACCTGAATATCTTAATGAGTTGCAGGAAGATACAATGCTGGACATGAAGGTAAGGACGATGCGCAGTGGACAAGTGGAATACCTCAGGATTGGGCTTAAAGGTTCGAAGCCAAGCAGTGTGAAGTGGATTAAGATTGGACAAGTGAGACAACAGTTTCCTCACTTAGTCGATGCTTGAAGAAAAACCAACTTTTGGTGGTCCAAAAGCTTTTCAGTTGGGAGGCTGTGATCCAAATTGGATCCATAAACGACTGTCATAGAACCATGACTAAAATAGGTTGAACAAATCTCCAATGAAATCCAAAACAGCAATCGAAAACACCCTGGATCAGTGGCCATGGCAGCCAGCGTGGAACGATGAGGACCTTGGTCAAAGCGCGCTGACCGAGGCCCATGGAGACTGCGCAGGAGGTCGATGTAGCCCTTGGGAGCCCCGGAATGGGAGCCTAACACACATCTCTGGGCAAACAGGGCTGAAATGGTAGGGATAAGCACTCAGTCACGTTGGGAGCCAGAGGACCGTGGGCGGAGAACCAAAAAAGCACCATCGTACGAAGGTGGGACCCACAACCTGGAAACCGACGGTTTTACCCGGGCTGCCCTTGAACGGTAAGAGGTTTTGGAAAAAGTGGAGTGATCACACAGCGATCGATGCGTGGCAGCGGAGGTGAGATAAAAAACCACCGTGATTGTGCGTTATCGGTCGAGCAAGTCAACCGCGGTCGGCGTGCGAATGATGTTGGATCTGGAGGAGCCCAGATCGGACAGCTGAGATTGCGCCCGATAGACAGGAGTGGAATTGACAGGGATTAAACCAAATTTTAAAAAGATTTGGAGTCCATTGACCGCCATGGTGGAGAAAGAAACAAATCGACGAACAGGCTGGCTTTGTTCCGATGGGGACACGTGGCTACTTGTCGAGCGATCATGCTGACACCGAACAGGGAATTCCAAGCACACAGGCAACAGGCGAATCGACACAGGCGGGAGAGGAAACGAATAGGCCCGGAGGCCGAATGGTTAAAGCCACGAATAGAGACAGTGAATGGGGATTCGAAGAGATTCAGAGCGAAGAGTCCAAGAGACCAAGAGAGACAGTGACAATGAACCCTGAGAGGAGGACTAAGCACAGAGAGCAGTAAAGCCAAGCAAAGGAGACAGAGGGCTGAGCTGACCACAGGCAGCATCGAGCACCAGAGAGCTTGAAGATTCAAGCCTTCCCATAGAGGAATCTGTCCGGATTGAGCATCACAGTTGGCTCTTTCCACTGTAGACCGAGGGTCACAGAGCTGGTAGGAAGAACAAGAGTCTATGTACTCCAAGTGGCTTGGGGAATCCAAGAACCACCCTGCCAAGCAAAATCTGCTTCAGGAGAACTCACATTGAGTCTGTGTATTGTAATTTCTCTGCTCAAAGACATAATAAAACAAGGCCACCACTGAAGCTGGACCAGAGACATAGCCCTGGAGAATAGGGTGAACTCCTTATTAAAAACTGCTTGTGTCTTTGTATTGCTTACTGTATTTCTCTGTTGTCTTTCCATTTATTTTCTGTGTATTGGCAATCTGATCGATCCGTTGTTTCAATAACATAGAACACACACCAGCACATGGGTCTATAATACCTTTTTGGTTAAGAAATCTTCAACTGAGGTCACTCATAGGGTGATTATCAGATCAAGTGAATGGTTGGATTGCACAATTTTCTGAGGGAGGGTTGCCTGGCTGGATTGCACAATTCTGGAGCTCAGCAGGCAGCCCAACAGGATTGCGCAATTTTTGGAGGGAAGGTTGGTTCCCCTCGAGAATTGCGCAATTTTCTGAGTGAACCTCTCAGCCAGAAAATAACCTAAGTCTAGAAAGGAAGCCTATGATGGGAAATAAGCAAGTTGACATGCACAGGCTAGCAAGCCTTTGAAACTCAAATGAATCCTATGTACTTGACAGTCCAAGACATGCTGCTAAGGATGGTTGGTAGGGAGGCTCCAAAATGAAGCTAAAGAAAAATTTTGGAGGGTAGTTGTAGCTGCTACAACACTTGGCGACACACTGGTAGAACTCCTACTCTCTGAACGGAACTTTGTTTCGCGAAAATCAAGTCTAACACCTCCAGAAGTATTGTTCAGTTCTCTGATCATCTTGATTCCCACACTAGCTTGATTGAAAGATGTAGCACCTTCCATGCTCTGGGTCTTAGCACACATTCCAAGCCAAGTCAACGTAGCTGTTTCGAATGGGGATGAGGGGTATATTGTTGCACAACCAATATGATAGTCAGAGTTAAAGTTTCATCTCTGGTGTTGCTCCGCTGCCAGCAGGCCTGGACAGTGCCCCAACAGAGTCACGCAGGAACACAAGCATCGCTCCGCTACCAGCGAGCCTGGTCAGTACCCCGGTGGAGTTTCTTGCATCGCCTCTCTACGCAAGAAGCCTTTCTCTTTTTTCACCTTATTCATTTTCATTTTTCAAAATTTTTCACATTTTCATTTTTTCACTTTTTCATTTTTCAAAACTTTGCGTAACACTTATTCATTTAGAGGCGGAAGAGGGATCCTGACTTATTGAGAGCAGAAGAGGTTGTTCCTTCAAAGAAGTATTCTATATATACCTCTGACATACTTGTTAAGATTCCCCCCCTCACCTTACTCTACTCGACTGAGCTGACAAGGGTTAACCTAAAACAACCAACTAGAGTAGGTGATACTAGTTAGTGTGCAAGCATTGCGTTTTCATCAAGGTTCCCTTCGAATAGAACGCATTTTCCATTAGCATATCATGGACTGAATATAACAAGTTCTACATACAGAGAGAGGACAACAGATAACCAAGTATTGATAACTGCACAAGTCCTCTTGCACTTTACCCTCGCTTGTTTCAAGAGTCATACAAGGTTTCATGCAAAACTAACCTACAAACGTAAACAAGCAAACAAACAACTAAAGAGCGAAGAGCATAAGAAAAAATGTGAAAGAAAAGTGAGTAAGAAAACAAGCAAGCAAGCGAACAAACACATAAATCAAGAAACAAACATGCATGCAAGAAAACAAGACAAGAAACAAACTCTACTCTTACTCCTAAGCTAACGATGCATGGGCCTGATCAAGTGAAGTGATATTTCAATGAGGGGGCGGCAGACAGTCACTTGTGACAGTGACTATGTACGCCTGTGATTGCACAAGTCCATCACTGAAGTAGGTTGAGCGGGGTTTGAACTTCAACTTCATCTTAGGATTGAATGATTTATTAAGACAGTATTCGAATCTGTCCCAAAGATATTGAAACTTCATTTGGACTTTCGAAGCTTGAAACTACAATTCGCGAAATCACTGGCAAAAATCCATAGGCGATTCTTTCGGAGTCTCACGTTGTTTAAAAAAAAAAATTCAAGAGTTTTCGAATCAAAATTATGCAAAGTAGATTCAATGAGATCACAAAACTGGTCAAGTGAGTGCACGTTGTCGGGTGGCAGGTTGTTGCACCATCGTTGTGGGGATTCGCGAAGTGTGTGTGAAAGCAAGAAACTGGCCTCTTCATCAGAGAAGTCATCTACATTATCAATAAATGCATAGAAGTCTTGTAAGTACTCGGGCCAGGCCACTTCGCCTTCACCATCATATGTGAATTCAGACAAGAGATCAAAAAACTCCCTCGTGATGTCGAGATGTTTGGCATAAGAGAAACATCGCGGAGGGATGAGTCTAACAATATCCATGACAGATATGCAAAGATTCAAAACAGGATGTAAGGGCACAGCTTGTCATCTGGCCCTCATTCTAGTGCCAGAAATGTTGATGGTACTGGACCCACCAACATGTCATGGGATCTCCTCGGTAAGAAGTCCCAACTAGACCTCGGACCATTTGGTGTAGGAGTCCTAGCAGTGGGTTGTACGATATCGCCTTAACCGCGGTTGCGCACAGAGGCAAGCAGGATTTCCTTGTTGGTAGCAAGGGTGTGACCAGTACAACAAGCCAAGGAAGGTGCATGAAGGGTTCTAACACACGGAAGGTGGAATAAGTGTGCCCCTTGGAAACCTATGGAAACACACGAATTGGAAGGGAACACATGAGCAAAGATACATCACCAGCTGGAAGGTAGGGAAACCAATGATCCATAGTGATAGTTAAACCAACAACACATCTCAATAAGATTCATACATACATATATAGAAAAGTCCACACATACTTGCGTAAGAAAACAGATACATATATCGTTAGTGTAACCAAGACAACTGAAATACAATAACAACATATGCATGAAATGTGTTGGCTCTGTTATATTAATAAAGTGAAAGTTCCAATCATACATGCAACCATGACCAACCACTAGTTCCAACAGTGGAATGTTATAGTCACTGCTGCCTGCTCCTCCAAAGAGATATACTAGCTCTGCACTGTGGAGAAGCCAAGGCTCGTTACAATATAGTCCAAGCTTTCTCTATGATACACCTATAGGAAGCTTGGCTCCCCATAAGCATGTACAATGAGTTATGAGGTTCTATAAATAGCAAAGGGTGGGTGACCCTTGACATTCCCCTTTGTGACTCTTCACCTACCCTCATGACTCTTCAACTACTACATGACTGTTACATTCGACCATCGACACTTGGTCTTTCACTTTTACAAGATGTTACATTACAATCTGCACATGTACCCATGTGAGAAAAAATAGGCTTGAGCAAGCCATGCAAGCTATCACTAAGACTCTGACAATTGTGGGAAGACCAACTCTTTGGCATCTTCGTGATGATCGACGGTGGCGAACTGATGCCAAGCTTGGTAGTCCATGATGGTGTTCACGTGCTCAATGGTGACATCCTGCTGAAAGTGAACTCTCGCCTTCGTTGCATCTGAGTACACTGATCTGGCACCTCTGTCCAACTCGTCTGCTAACATGCGCATCATACTCTTGAGTGCAGTCAGACCAGAAACATACTGATGCATAGTGTGTGCACTGATCTCTAAGTCTGTGCTGGTGGCTACACGCATCAACTCGTTAAATTACATGTCCAACTCCGTTCGGACTTGCTTCTTTGAATTCATCTTGCTGATTGTGCCAATAGATGGGATCGCGTGCGGGCGTGCAATGACATCCATGATTTTGAATACTTGTGCATGCGAAGCCTGCAAACTGGTGATGAGCTACGGGAGTTCCTCATAGTTTCGAATCTGACTCTCGATGTGCGCCTTCAACTCTACCGCCCTTGGCTTCATCATCTTTGGAAAATGCAATGGGGATCCTTTGCATCTCATTATCCATGTTTGCAACTGGTGATGAGCTACGGGAGTTCCTCATAGTTTCGAATCTGATTCTTGATGTGCGCCTTCAACTCTACTGCCCTTGGCTTCATCATCTTTGGAAAATTCAATGGGGATCCTTTGCATCTCATTATCCATGTTTGCATGCAGTAAACAATAGTGTGCAAATTTGACAAGATGCGTGCTCTCCTAGCACAAAGCATATCCCAACCATTGAGATGGACAACTACCTTATGCACGGTGCCGAATTTGGAATACAAAATCTGCATGACTATTTTGAGGGATGATACTTCATCCAGTATCACTCTCTTCAACTTTGCTCTAGTGTATGACGTAACCTGCTCTCCTCCCTGCTTGGTTGCTTGTAAAGCCTTGGCCATGTGCTCGTTCTCTACTATCAAGAATCAAACACTCGAGCTGGTGGCCTCAGCATATGCTCTGGTAGCATCAGCCAATTCTCTTGGATGCTTGCACACATTAGATATGATCACTCGTTATACAAACTACGCAGGAAACTTGTGGACATCTAGAGTAGACACTTTGCGCGATTACACAACTTTGTGTTGTGACTCGTCGAAATATATGTTGTGCATCTCCACTTTTGGATTGTCTTCAAGGATATTTGTGTCTCCTTGATCGCTTGGGACTAGCTCTGCTTCCGTATTTGGTGAAGCCGGTGGGGTGACCTCTTGGTTATGAGGCATGAGGTTTGTATCCTGATCTAACTCTGGATGCACCATGTCCGTATCCATTTTCTCTAGCATCTGTTTAATCTCTTGAGATAAGTCCTACTCCTATGACTGTTCACCCTGTATACTCTGTGTGAGCTACTCGAATGAGTCTATAACCTATATGGGCACAGTTTCTGCAATCTGTGCATGCTACACCTCCTATTGTGTCCTTCCCTGCTGCGCTTCCTTCTCCCTTCTATGCATCTCCTGTTCTTCCCAGAGTTTCTGCTTCATCTCTTGCAACTCCTTCTCTATTTCCTCCATTATCTATTTATCTCTTTGCCTTTGCACGTTCCACTTGTCGCGTTGTCATCAACCTTTCTCTTTCCTTTATCATGCGCAGGTCTATTACCCTCTGCTATTGTTGATGATGGTGCCCTCTGAGATTCTGCTTTGCGTCGCTTTGCAAACCATTCCACAGCTATGCCGACCGGTTCATTGAGCCTAGAGAGTTTGTGACAATATCTCCATGGGTCTTCCTCAGGCCAATGACATGCCCAGTGGATCCACAGAAATTGCACTCTCACACAGTGGTCTTTTACAAAGCAATGTGGGTCATAAGGGTTGAAACTTCTGGTGCTGAAATTGAATCTTTTGAATTCCTTCGTCTCGACATCAACATGCTTGAGATTCTATATCTCGTATAACCCGATCTGCAAAGTAAGAGCGGGCCAAGGTGCCTTCTTATTACTGTGCAGTCTAGCTGAAAACCCTATTGAGATGTGATATGACACTTCTTGCATGACGAGCTTGTCCATGGAAAACTTCGGGAAAACATGCAGGGGATTCTTTGTGCTGTACATCTGTATCAAGGTGCCAAGGGGTGAGGCATACCAATCTGCTATGTCAATCAATGCCTCCATCGATGCCTGGGAAATGCAAGGTGGATCCTACTCAAATATAATTTTGTACACAAGGGTGACAAAGTGGTCTGACAACTATGTGATGACACCATGGAAATGCAGTCGGAGAACAATCTAAAATAAGTGTGCACAGAGGTTTTCGAAGCTGTCCATGTCTAATTCAAACCTGGGAACTGTTGATAGGCACAGATCACTTCCAGAATATAAGAGGACATGTATATACATTAAAACGACAATAGGCATTCAACAAAACCAAGAAAAAAACATTTGTACAAAGCGAAATACGAAAAGCGAAAGAAAAGCAGCAAATGACATGAAAATAAAACTTACCCTGAAATAACTGATCTGAATATGCCGAAGACTCCTAGATGTGCTATGGGATGTCAGAGCTCCAAGATCAGTGTGAGGAATGATCTATGTAGCATTGAATAAATAATTTTGAGGCTTATGATGCGCATTCCACAAATCTGAGAAAAAGACACACTTGGAGGGAAGTTTCTAAAACGATATTTGCATGTAACCTCCAGCTGCTAAAAACAGATCCCTAAAATTTAGGGATTATTTTTTCATCTTGATTTTTTCTATTTCGGGAAAAGAAGCTCATGCATGCAAATTAGGATTGCTCAGTCCGAAGGGAACCGATCAACCTAAAGAAACATGCAACAGTCTAAAAGTATGGGAAAGGGATTTGCACAGCTTCTAGGTTGAGCAGCGTTGGATGTCCCTCGCGCATTGTGCAATTTCTGGGGTCAGCAAGTCATGCCTCCCAGAAGTGCACAATTTCTAGGCTGAAGCCCAGTGACTAGCTGGATTTCATAGTTTTCTGAGTGAGGGATTCCTAGCTAGATTGCACAATTCTAGAGCTTAGTAGGCAGCCCAACAAGATTGTGCAATTTCTGGTGTTGGTGAAACCAATGGCTATAGACACCTTCATCATTCTCTCTCAAGGTACATACCCACCTGGGTGTTCACTAAGTATGACCTTCTAGGACTATTCTTATCTTGGGTTCCCAACCCTCAAAGAATATATTTCCTCTTCCCTACTCTTATCTTGGATGCCCTACACATCCTCAAAGAGCATCAGATGCCATATGATTACCTAATCCTCCATTCTTTCTTCCCAAGTGAAGACAAGAATGTTGTATCTATATCTCCCTCTCAACTAGAGAAGATATGTCCATTCCTGTAAAGGAATTTACCTAAGCTCCCTTTGATCAGGGGCATGCCTAGACTCGCTCTTAATTAGGGACTTGTCAAAGCTGCCTCTCAACTGCAGATTCTCTTTTCATCAACAACTTCTTTGTGGGTCCTCCAGCCGCTTGATCAATTTCCTTTCTTGATGTCATGGAATTTAGTCAAGCTTCTTCCTTGTAAGGCATTAAACATCCATCACTTTCCTTCTTGGCTTGTCATGTCATTCCTTTCTTCATGGAAAGTGTCATTCTTGATACATATCTAGAACCTTAGTCATATGGCTACGTCTTCCTCATCATGTTTCTTTCAGGAATTTCCATCCACCACATGAATTCTAGTTTTACTTACACTTACAATTCTTGTTCCAATAGCCTTGTATGAACTCATCCATATATTTTTCAAGAAATCAAAACATAACTTTAAATCAAATAGTACCTTACGAGATGAATCTTCATCATGACATCTTCCTGTAGTTATCATCATCCTTCATACATGTTGACACATCTCCCAAAGATATCCATTGTCAAGGGTCTCCATATTTTCCAGACTCTCATCAGAGTCTTCATATCTTTCTGGGAGATTTCCTAGTCAAATCGTCTTGGTCTTTTGGGCGTTGATAAACTTTATCATGGTTGCATATCTCATGATCTCTTCCGCTTAAATATTCCATTCTGAGGACCTTCCAATTAGAGTTCCTTAATTGTAGTCAACCACTTGATACTTCATATGAGGACATATTATGTTGATTTCATTTAGTGTGACTTATGCCTTCCTGCATCCTTTCAGAGGAGGAGATCATTTTCCCTTGATCATTCTTCTCAAGATAAAAGTAGAGCTCCACATTACTTGCAACCATATGACATGACTTTATAATATTAAATACAAACATACATAACTCATTTTACCTTTAGGTCATCTAGGCTTCTTCCAGCAGCTTCCTTGATTGAAAATATCTTCAACCCCTTGATCTACTTCATTTCTCATGTCATCATACCATCATTCCATGAATTCCAAAAGTTGGATTTCTTGATCAAACACTTGCTTCCACTCTAGATCTATGAATCCTTCGAAAGGGATTCCATTAGAGAATCCTGAGGATCTCGCATATTCTTATTCAACAGATGTTTCCCATTTGACTGATGTATGATGAGACTTGTCCTGAATGACTCTTTCATTTGATCTTTCAATGATGTCACCAAGAGTTATATTGACTACCATAGATTGTGTTCCAGTGTTCGTTCATGTTTCCCTATGGTGGTGTCACGAGCTCTTAATTTTAATGATTCTAGTTCCTTGTTCTTCCTTCTTTCATCTTCCTCCATTTCTTCATTGAAATGGACTTGTTCTATATTCTTCTTGTTATTGTCCTTCTTAAGCTAAGAACAATATTTCTTGTAAAGTACATAATATTTTACTTCTGTCAAATGTTTGAGTCCTTAACACTTTTTCCCTTCAACTTGTCTTCTTCTATCTTGCATAGAAATCACATGAATTTTGTTATCCTCGTGATGATGTCACGAGTTCATGTTTCTAATGTTTACATGATGTCACACCGCATCTTATTGTAGACATAACCAATGCAGGATGTAGGAGCCATAAAGAGACCTATATTGAGAGAGACTATTTTAATGATTTCTTACACTCTCTTACCATGGAATTCCTTTCCTCGGCTCCTCCTATCCTTTCTAGTGATATGAACTTTCTTTTCTTGTAATGTTCATAATTCTTTTTCCAACTTCTTTGATGTCTCCAATATTGTTTATGTGAGAGGACCTTAAGAGTTCCTTCCCATGAATTCAAAGGAGACCTTTTTCATTGATATGTTTAATGACTTCACTTATCTACGAGGACTATGACAATCCTCCTTATTCCATGCAAGGACCTTTGATTACCTATCCAACTTATAGATCTCCTTGCAACCACGAAGTCATTTTACCAAATAAATTAATGAATGAAAGATACTTACTTGACAAGTGAAGATGAACTCTTCTACTTGATCACTTTAATGATGGTTGAAGAAGATGTATTAGAGCTTCCTCTTGGATGATCTTCTTTCAAATGAAAAATCCTTCCTCCAATAGAAAAGGTTGCTTCTTTTGATGAGGATGATTTTTTCCTTCTTCGGTTGATCTTGTTCTACGACAAGGAGATGATCCTTGCTTGTTTTATAAACTTGAAGTTGATGACAATGCCTTCTCACCTTCTTTTGTAGTGTAGATCAGAACTTCTTCTAGGGTTTCAATTTTCTCCAAGATGATGTGATCTTTGTTTTTAAGGTCCTTCAAGCTACCTTGCTTTGTAGATTGCTTCTTCGATCCAGGGTTTAGTTCTTCAATGTAGATCTTGATCCTTTTCTTTGATAATCTTCAACTTGCTTTGGTGCCCTTCTTGAAACTTGATCATTGAATGTCTCTTGGCTGCCCTTCCTTTGACTTCAACAACTTAGCTCTGATTCCATTTTTAAGAATCTAGGGCAATTAGGTTAATAAGATTCTTCTCACAATGTTAACTATTTGTGAGGTACTTTTTCACTTTTTCTTATTAACACAATCTTCCATTGTTATTATTAGAGTGTGTTTTCTTGCTTCATCAAATAGTTACCAAAACAAAAGAGACAAGAGCACAAGATGTTAGCTCTCTGCCAAGGTCAAAACCTCTATATCTTTGAGAGGAAAACCCGCACATATTCTTCTTATAGAGATTATAATTGATGAATACCAAGACCAAGACCCTTGACCTAGTAGCCACTCCAAGATCAAGACACACGTTCTCTTGATAGTCCTCTTCGAGATCTTCATCATTGTTTGGATACTGAGATCTGCCTTGACACTGAGATCCTTCATTCTTGATACCAAGATCTTCATTGCTGCCTTGACACTGAGACCTTCACTACTACCTTGCCACTGATATCTTCACCACAGTGATAATACAAATTGTAGTTACAATGAATCAATGAGACTTTACTGCACCGAGACATAGGTATACTTCATTGTTTCATCACCAAGTCTCTTTTCTTTGATGACTGTAATAGAGATATAACCACAAAATCTCCACAGCTATTATTCTTACAAAATCACAGAGAGGCTTCTGAATTACTTACTGCAATGATACCAAAGCTATAGATCTAAATTGCTTGTTGAATGTGCTAAAGGTATGAGCCCATCACTGTTCTTCATTCGAAAAGATATCTGAGTAGTTGACAGTGATCATCCTTCAAAAATCATAATGTAATCCGAGCTATCTTATTGTGTCACAAATCCGACTTTTATCTCTGATATATACCCATACAAAATCTTATAGATATCACCAAATTGTTCTCTATATCTCATCATTGAAACTTCAGAAAAAAATTTGAACCTGTCTTCTCCACCAAAAGACCTAGATCTACGAAGTTTATTCACTATAATTACCCATCCAAAATTTCATACATATCGAATCCTAAAGTTATCTTTATGCAAAAATCTTAGCTGGGTATTTATAGTAGTTTTTCCTCCATAAATGAGCTAACGTGTCCAACCGAATAGTTGTGTCTATTTGAGGTGAGCTGACATGAATGTTTCATACAATTTCCAGGTCGACTTCAAGAGAGGATTGTGCTTGTATTTTTGGAGGTCTTTTCTAGACACTAGGTTGACTCATATACATTTTATATATGCTCAAGAAGAGCTCTTCATACATGACATTGACTCTTTGACTCAATAAGAAATCCTAAGGCTCTCAATGGGAGCCACTAACAAATAAAATCACTTGCTCATGAAACCCATGAAGCAAGGCTTACAATAATAATTTTATTTTCTTCATTACATCATTTACAATAGTCACAATTACATGTCATTGTGAAGACCAAACCTAGTTACATTTTACAACAATATGGACCCAAATACATAAGAGGTTTGCACAAAGTTTAGGGAGTGAAATAGATTAGATGTTGGTGCAAAATTCATCACATGTATGTGACATGCCAACTATATTGAACTAGATCCATATGGTTTTGATCACGTGATGCACTAGATCCATCTTGTTATGCTCATGTCATGATTTTGTGTTAGTTGTGAATAGGTAGTCTTTAGGGTTTGATCATCTTTTTGGATGGTAATTGGAACAATTAGGTTTGGAGTTTCTAGAGGAAATTTTAATATTGTTATTATGTATGATGAGTTAAAAGCTAAAATAGTTGATTGACAAATGTATTTATAAGAGATAATTAATTGACAAAAATTTACTCAAAAATATGATAATTTATGGGTTGGTCTTGCTTTATGAACTGTAAGTTATGGGAGAATGATGATCTTCCTGCACAAAGATCTTCCTTGATCCCTTAATGGCGTTGGTAGTGGACTTTACTGATCTTTACCATTAAAATACATGCCCTAATTTTCAATGGCAGCTTGGCGAGCATACATCATGGATCGATTGGGACTAGAATAGCCTTTGCAGTTCAGAGAGTTTCATTTGGAAACTCTACTGCAGATGTCTTGGAGCCAAAAGTCAACGTACAGGTTCAAGGGAGGGTGTACAATAGCTTTTGATGAAACCTGCACAGGAGGCATCATGTAGAATGAGTCGAATCCACTTGCAGGTGATTGATGAAATTAGTTTGTAAAACGTCATATTCAATAATGGATGCCAACAACATAAATGAATTGAAGATGGTTGTACTTCAGCTATGATGGCACAATAAGACTCAAGCTTGGTGAGCCAATCAAGCTCTAAATAAATAGAATTAAATTTTTTTAAAAGATAAATTATTTTTGTTTCATAAAATAGACTTTGCAAATAGTTGGTTTAATTTTTGGTCAAAATTAAATTAATTCATATTCAACGTGATATTGATTAGGTTATTACATATTAGGTTTTATTATGTTTAGGTTTATGTAATAGATTTATTTTATATAAGATAATTATATAATAATTATGTAATATATCTTATGAAATGCATTAAATAATAATTGAAATAATTAGGGTTCAACTGTTATTTAGAATTTTAATATGGTGAGATTTATTAATGTGGTTGTGCTAATATGATACCATGCCGACAAGATAGGTTGAAATTAAATTTTGTGAATTTTTTATAAAAATAAAATTTGAAAAAATATGAAGTTTACAGTTAGAGAGTGTATAATATTACAAAATGATTGAATCCTACTTTATGCAAAGGTCTTTAATCGTAAGCTTATGCTTAATGCCTAGTAGATGGTGTTCCTCAATATTGCATCAGTTACTATATATATAGTAATTTCACTAAGTCATGGAGGAAAACCTCGACCTAAGAGAAAATCTCTCGCAAAAGTAAGATTTTTCTTACTCAGTCAAAAATCACATTATAATGATAGTCCATGTCATTAACATGGGCGTGCATTAGAAGTTGCAAAGAAATCTCTTAACTCCAAAATGTTATTTTCAATATAATGTTTTAACCTAGCCCAACAATAACTTATAAAGATAACTTCAAATTTAAACAACTATATTAACTACACAAAATGAAGCCCTTCATAGTAATGACAAGTATGAATAAAAAACAATGAATTTGATCTTGCATGCAAACCATTCCATTGTGGTGAACACATTTATTGGTCATTGCATATGTAAGAATATTATATTATGATTCAATGTATTAATGTTTGATATTATTTCAAGAGTTTCCCTTAGATGGGGTGTTAAGGAAGCAAGAAAATGATGTTAATGTGCATGTAGAGGAGGTACAAGGGGAGATGATGTTTAGTATCACCGTGGGATATAAGGAGACAAGAGTGAGGTAGATATAGGTGTAGAGTCACCATGACTCACATTCCATGTGTAAACCTACTATTGTCTTCCTCTATCCATGATAAGCATTAACCAATAGAATTACGGTAAGAGTGAGAATAAATGTAGATGATTTTTATGATGTCTTATGATAGGAAATTCGGCATTGATGATATGAATCAAGTCTATCCAACTATGCAAGGAGAGGTTTCATGCTTCGAAGGATGTGGGTTTATATATTCAAAGGTTTGTCAATATCCTTGTTTTTCATCATTGGAATTTGACCCTCCATCATTTGAATTTGGCACTGAGCCTACTAGCCTAAGTTATCCTCCTCGATCAATAGACACCATTTGTTTTACTAGAATTCAAATAAGACTCACTATTTCAAGAGGATGGTGAGCAAATGATAGTTTGAGTAAGGTGATAATAGTCATGGAATTCACAAAGGAACATTGAGGAAATGTAGGAGAACTTTGTAGCTCCTCAAATTCACTCAAAGGATAGGGAAAATCACTTGGCACTTGGGGCATCAACAACTTAGAATAATGGATTTCTTGAGGAGGTAAAGAGAGAAACTAAGAGAATTGAAAGCAAAGTCAAGGGATAGAGGGGTGTGACTTCAAATGTTAAAGTAGATGAGCAAATATTCTTGTGGATTTCACACATTGGATTTTTTATCAAAAAGGATGAAATCCTTGAAACTTGTGGATTTGTATTGGCATATGAAGGCATTCATTGCCATAGTTGTAGAAGTAAATCGTTCATATTATAACAAAATGCGTATTAAATTGAGCCAATTAGATAATAAAATGGACCATCTAGACCATAAATATGACAACTTAATGCAATTTGGGGGTTAGACGCAAAGAGTAAAGGTTTGGATGAGAATTAGTAACTTGAAAGATGAGGGAAGAGGATAGGCTAGTGAGGAAGCAATTCAATATGAAGAAGCTAGCTGTTGAGAATCACGATTTTCATTACACCAAACGCGCAGGGGTTAGTCAATGATCGCATCACCAGAGATAAGGATCTACAAGAGGTGGATAGTCTATATCACGAAACACATGGGGAGCACTGGTTTATCCAATGTCTAGCGCCAGCAATGCAATCTTGAAGAGGACATACCTATAATCTTCATCAATGTTGACATACTATAACGATTGGCCTTAGTCATCGTAGGTTTCAGCATTGGGTTATATTTAGATTCTACATGAATCTAATGATATTAATTGTTGTAAATCGTTTAGGCTTGAATGAGGATAGCTATGTTTTTATTGCATGTTATTATTAATTTTTTTGCTAAATTCATATATGGAGGCAAACAAATCTCATAACAATGCTCATCTTTTTCTGAAATATTGTTGTTCTTTTCAATTTGAATTTGAGCTAAATTAAAAAGAAAAAGAAAAAAATATTATTTGAAAACATTTAAATTATATGAAATTAAAAAATTTAAATGGAGAAACAAAATTAAAATAGAAGTAATCTTTTTGCAACGTTCTTATTTCTTTAATGTTATGTTTGTGATAGACTTTTGAAATAGTTTTATTGTATGATTTTGATAATGCCTAATTAAAATACATACTTTAAATTCAATTCTAAATAAAATATAATTTAAATCTATTTTATAAAAAATAATCAATAAATAATTATAAAAATAAATTAAATAATTCATATATATAAAAGTTGAAATGTTATAATATTTCAATATTATTTCTGCTATAAATAAATAAAATATCTCAATAAAAACAATCTAAATGAAAACAATGTACAGATTAATTATATTGAACTTTTTAAAATAAAGTATTTTTTTATTGTTTTATTATTAAAATAAAGTGTGAGGAATGATCTGTGTAGCGTTGAATAAATAATTTTGAGGCTTATGATGCGCATTCCACAAATCTGGGAAAAAGATACACTTGGAGGGAAGTTTCTAAAACGATATTTGCATGTAACCTCCAGCTGCTAAAAACAGATCCCTAAAATTTAGGGATGTTTTTTGCATGTTGATTTTTTCTATTTCAGGAAAAGAAGCCCATGCATGCAAATTAGGATTGCTCAGTCCCGAAGGGAACCGATCAACCTAAAGGAACATGCAATAGTCTACAAGTATGGGAAAGGGATTTGCACAGCTTCTAGGTTGAGCAGGGTTGGATGTCCCTCATGCATTGTGCAATTTCTGGGGTCAGCAGGTCACTGCCTCCCAGAAGTGCACAATTTCTAGGCTGAAGCCCAGTGACTGGCTGGATTTCGTAGTTTTCTGAGGGAGGGATTCCTGGCTAGATTGCACAATTCTAGAGCTCAGTAGGCAGCCCAACAAGATTGTGCAATTTCTGGAGGGAAGGTTGGTTCCCCTCCAAAATTGTACAATTTTTTGAGTGAACCTCTCAGCCAGAAAATAACCTAAGTTTGGAAAGGCAGCCTGTGATGGGAAACAAGCAAGTTGACATGCACATGATGGAAAGCCTTTGAAACTCGGCTGAAGCCTATGTACTTGACAGTGAAAGACATGCTTCTAAGGATGGTTGGTAGGGAGGCTCCAAAACGAATAAAATATCTTGCTCATGAAACCCATGAAGCAAGGTTTTACAATAATAATTATATTTTATTCATTAGATCATTTACAGTAGTCACAATTACATGACATTATGAAGACCGAACCTAGTTACATTTTACAATGCTCCCTCTTAACTAGGGAGGTATTCATAATGGTACTTGGTCATTCTGAATCTGAAGAATCTCATAAGAAGAATTGGATTGGTAACCCATATGTATAGCATCATAGTAACCAACATTGTTTCCACAGAAAGGCCTTGACTGACAGCTCTATCTCTCATTAGATCAGAGCATAATGTTGGTGAGACCAATGACTATAGACACCTTCATCATTCTCTCTCAAGGTACATACCCACCTGGGTGTTCACTAAGTATGACCTTCTATGACTATTCTTATCTTGGGTTCCCAACCCTCAAAGAATATATTTCCTCTTCCCTACTCTTATCTTGGATGCCCTACACATCCTCAAAGAGCATCAGGTGCCATATGATTACCTAATCCTCCATTCTTTCTTCCCAAGTGAAGACAAGAATGTTGTTTCTATATCTCCCTCTCAACTAGAGAAGATATGTCCATTCCTGTAAAGGAATGTACCTAAGCTCCCTTTGATCAGGGGCATGCCCAGGCTCCCTCTTAATTAGGGACTTGTCAGAGCTCCCTCTCAACTGCAGACTCTCTTTTCATCAACAACTTCTTCTTTGTGGGTCCTCCAGCTGCTTGATCAATTTCCTTTCTTGATGTCATGGAATTCAGTCAAGCTTCTTCCTTGTAAGGCATTAAACATCCATCACTTTCCTTCTTGGCTTGTCATGTCATTCCTTTCTTCATGGAAAGTGGCATTCTTGATACATATCTAGAACCTTAGTCATATGGCTACGTCTTCCTCATCATGTTTCTTTCAGGAATTTCCATCCACCACATGAATTCTAGTTTTACTTACACTTACAATTCTTGTTCCAATAGCCTTGTATGAACTCATCCATATATTTTTCAAGAAATCAAAACATAACTTTAAATCAAATAGTACCTTACGAGAAGAATTTTCATCATGACATCTTCCTGTAGTTATCATCATCCTTCATACATGTTGACACATCTCCCAAAGATATCCATTGTTAAGGGTCTCCATATTTTCCAGACTCTCATCAGAGCCTTCATATCTTTCTGGGAGATTTCCTAGTCAAATCGTCTTGGTCTTTTGGATGTTGACAGCCTTTATCATGGTTGCATATCTCATGATCTCTTCCGCTTAAATATTCCATTCCGAGGACCTTCCAATTAGAGTTCCTTAATTGTAGTCAACCACTTGATACTTCATATGAGGACATATTATGTTGATTTCATCTAGTGTGACTTATGTCTTCCTGCATCCTTTCAGAGGAGGAGAACATTTTCCCTGGATCATTCTTCTCAAGATAAAAGTAGAGATCCAAATTACTTGTAACCATATGACATGACTTTATAATATTAAATACAAACATACATAACTCATTTTACCTTTAGGTCATCTAGGCTTCTTCCAGTAGCTTCCTTGATTGAAAATATCTTCAACCCCTTGATCTACTTCATTTCTCATGTCATCATACCATCATTCCATGAATTCCATAAGTTGGAGTTCTTGATCAAACACTTGCTTCCACTCTAGATCTATGAATCCTTCAAAAGGGATTCCATTAGAGAATCCTGAGGATCTCGCATATTCTTATTCAACAAATGTTTCCCTTTTGACTGACGTATGATGAGACTTGTCCTGAATGACTCTTTCATTTGATCTTTCAATGATGTCACCAAGAGTTATATTAACTACCATAGATTGTGTTCTAGCGTTCGTTCATGTTTCCCTATGGTGGTGTCACGAGCTCTTAGTTTTAATGATTCTAGTTCCTTGTTCTTCCTTCTTTCATCTTCCTCCATTTGTTCATTGAAATGGACTTCTTCTATATTCTTCTTGTTATTGTCCTTCTTAAGCTAAGAACAATATTTCTTGTAAAGTACA
Organism: Pinus tabuliformis; assembly: GCA_031772625.1. Taxonomy (NCBI): domain Eukaryota; kingdom Viridiplantae; phylum Streptophyta; class Pinopsida; order Pinales; family Pinaceae; genus Pinus; species Pinus tabuliformis. Next base: position 367,368,942 of record CM062807.1, on the reverse strand, counting down.
TAATATTTTACTTTCGTCAAATGTTTGAGTCCTCAACACTTTTTCCCTTCAACTTGTCTTCTTCTATCTTGCATAGAAATCACAGGAATTTTGTTATCCTCGTGATGATGTCATGAGTTCATGTTTCTAATGTTTACATGATGTCACACCACATCTTATTGTAGACATAACCAATGGAGGATGTAGGAGCCATAAAGAGACCAATATTGAGAGAGACTATTTTAATGATTTCTTACACTCTCTTACCGTGGAATTCCTTTCCTCGGCTCCTCCTATCCTTTCTAGCGATATGAACTTTCTTTTCTTGTAATGTTCATAATTATTTTTCCAACTTCTTTGATGTCTCCAATATTGTTTATGTGAGAGGGCCTTAAGAGTTCCTGCCCATGAATCCAAAGGAGACCTTTTTCATTGAAATGTTTAATGACTTCACTTATCTACGAGGACAATGACAATCCTCCTTATTCCATGTAAGGATCTTTGATTACCTATCCAACTTATAGATCTCCTTGCAACCATGAAGTCATTTTACCAAATAAATTAATGAATGAAAGATACTTACTTGACAAGTGAAGATGAACTCTTCTACTTGATCACTTTAATGATGGTTGAAGAAGATGTATTAGAGCTTCCTCTTGGATGATCTTCTTTCAAATGAAAAATCCCTCCTCCAATAGAAAAGGTTGCTTCTTTTGTAGAGGATGATTTTTTCCTTCTTCGGATGATCTTGTTCTAGGGCACGGAGATGATCCTTGCTTGTTTTATAAACTTGAAGTTGATGACAATGCCTTCTCACCTTCTTTTGTAGTGTAGATTAGAACTGCTTCTGGGTTTCAATTTTCTCCAAGATGATGTGATCTTTGTTTTTAAGGTCCTTCAAGCTACCTTGCTTTGTAGATTGCTTCTTCGATCCAGGGTTTAGTTCTTCAATGTAGATCTTGATCCTTTTCTTTGATAATCTTCAACTTGCTTTGGTGCCCTTCTTGAAACTTGATCATTGAATGTCTCTTGGCTGCCCTTCCTTTGACTTCAACACCTTATCTCTGATTCCATTTTTAAGAATCTAGGGCAATTAAGTTAATAAGATTCTTCTCACAATGTTAACTATTTGTGAGGTACTTTTTCACTTTTTCTTATTAACACAATCTTCTATTGTTATTATTAGAGTGTGTTTTCTTGCTTCATCAAATAGTTACCAAAACAAAAGAGACAAGAGCACAAGATGTTGGCTCTCTGCCAGGGTCAAAACCTCTATCTCTTTGAGAGGAAAACCCACACATATTCTTCTTATAGAGATTCTAATTGATGAATACCAAGACCAAGACCCTTGACCTAGTAGCCACTCCAAGATCAAGACACACGTTCTCTTGACAGTCCTCTTCGAGATCTTCATCATTGTTTGGATACTGAGATCTGCCTTGACACTGAGATCCTTCATTCTTGATACCAAGATCTTCATTGCTGCCTTGACACTGAGACCTTCACTACTACCTTGCCACTGAGATCTTCACCACAGTGATAATACAAATTGTAGTTACAATGAATCAATGAGACTTTACTGCACCGAGACAGAGGTATACTTCACTGTTTCATCACCAAGTCTCTTTTCTTTGATGACTGTAATAGAGATTGAACCACAAAATCTCCACAGCTATTGTTCTTACGAAATCACAGAGAGGCTTCTGAATTACTTACTGCAATGATACCAAAGCTATAGATCTAAATTGCTTGATGAATGTGCTAAAGGTATGAGCCCATCACTATTCTTCATTCGAAAAGATATCTGAGTAGTTGACAATGATCATCCTTCAAAAATCATAATGTAATTCGAGCTATCTTATTGTGTCACAAATCCGGCTTTTATCTCTGATATACCCATACAAAAGCTTATAGAAATCACCAAATTGTTCTCTATATCTCATCATTGAAACTTCAGAAGAAAATTTGAACCTGTCTTCTCCACCGAAAGACCCAGATCTACGAAGTTTATTCACTATAATTACCCATCCAAAATTTCAGAGATATCGAATCCTAAAGTTATCTTTATGCAAAAATCTTAGCTGGGTATTTATAGTAGTTTTTCCTCCATAAATGAGCTAACTTTTCCAACCGAATAGTTGTGTCTATTTGAGGTGAGTTGACATGAATGTTTCATACAATTTCCAGGTCGACTTCAAGAGAGGATTGTGCTTGTATTTTTGGAGGTCTTTTCTAGACACTAGGTTGACTCATATACATTTTATATATGCTCAAGAAGAGCTCTTCATACATGACATTGACTCTTTGACTCAATAATAAATCCTAAGGCTCTTAATGGGAGCCACTAACAAATAAAATCACTTGCTCATGAAACCCATGAAGCAAGGCTTACAATAATAATTTTATTTTCTTCATTACATCATTTACAATAGTCACAATTACATGTCATTGTGAAGACCAAACCTAGTTACATTTTACAACAATATGGACCCAAATACATAAGAGGTTTGCACAAAGTTTAGGGAGTGAAATAGATTAGATGTTGGTGCAAATTCATCACATGTATGTGACATGCCAACTGTATTGAACTAGATCCATATGGTTTTGGTCGCGTGATGCACTAGATCCATCTTGTTATGCTCATGTCATGATTTTGTGTTAGTTGTGAATAGGTAGTCTTTAGGGTTTGATCATCTTTTTGGATGGTAATTGGAACAATTAGGTTTGGAGTTTCTAGAGGAAATTTTAATATTGTTATTATGCATGATGAGTTAAAAGTTAAAATAGTTGATTGACAAATGTATTTATAAGAGATAATTAATTGACAAAAATTTACTCAAAAATATGATAATTGATGGGTTGGTCTCGCTTTATGAACTGTAAGTTATGGGAGAATGATGATCTTCCTGCACAAAGATCTTCCTTGATCCCTTAATGGCGTTGGCAGTGGACTTTACTGATCTTTACCATTAAAATACATGCCCTAATTTTCAATGGCAGCTTGGCGAGCATACATCATGGATCGATTAGGACTAGAATAGCCTTTGCAGTTCAGAGAGTTTCATTTGGAAACTCTACTGCAGATGTCTTGGAGCCAAAAGTCAACATACAGGTTCAAGGGAGGGTGTACAATAGCTTTTGATGAAACCTGCACAGGGGGCATCATGTAGAATGAGTCGAATCCACTTGCAAGTGATTGATGAAATTAGTTTGTAAAACGTCATATTAAATAATGGATGCCAACAACATAAATGAATTGAAGATGGTTGTACTTCAGCTATGATGGCACAATAAGACTCACGCTTGGTGAGCTAATCAAGCTCTAAATAAATAGAATTAAAAAATTTTAAAAGATAAATTATTTTTGTTTCATAAAATGGACTTTGCAAATAGTTGGTTTAATTTTTGGTCAAAATTAAATTAATTCATATTCAACGTGATATTGATTAGGTTATTACATATTAGGTTTTATTATGTTTAGGTTTATGTAATAGATTTATTTTATATAAGATAATTATATAATAATTATGTAATATATCTTATGAAATGCATTAAATAATAATTGAAATAATCAGGGTTCAACTATTATTTAGAATTGTAATATAGTGAGATTTATTAATGTGGTTGTGCTAATATGATACCATGCCGACAAGATAGGTTGAAATTAAATTTTGTGATTTTTTTATAAAAATAAAATTTGAAAAAATATGAAGTTTACAGTTAGAGAGTGTATAATATTACAAAATGATTGAATCCTACTTTATGCAAAGGTCTTTAATCGTAAGCTTATGCTTAATGCCTAGTAGATGGTGTTCCTCAATATTGCATCAGTTACTATATATATATATATATATATATATATAGATATAGATATATATATATATATATATATATATATATATATATATATATATATATATATATATATATATATATATATATATATATATATATATATCGAGAGAGAGAGAGAGTAATTTCACTAAGTCATGGAGGAAAACCTCGACCTAAGAGAAAATCTCTCGCAAAAGTAAGATTTTTCTTACTCGGTCAAAAATCACATTATAATGATAGTCCATGTCATTAACATGGGCATGCATTAGAAGTTGCAAAGAAATCTCTTAACTCCAAAATGTTATTTTCAATATAATGTTTTAACCTAGCCCAACAATAACTTATAAAGATAACTTCAAATTTAAACAACTATATTAACTACACAAAATAAAGCCCTTCATAGTAATGACAAGTATGAAATAAAAAACAATGAATTTGATCTTGCATGCAAACCATTCCATTCTGGTGAACACATTTATTGGTCATTGCATATGTAAGAATATTATATTATGATTCAATGTATTAATGTTTGATATTATTTCAAGAGTTTCCCTTAGATGGGGTGTTAAGGAAGCAAGAAAATGATGTTAATGTGCATGTAGAGGAGGTACAAGGGGAGAGGATGTTTAGTATCACTATGGGATATAAGGAGACAAGAGTGAGGTAGATATAGGTGTAGAGTCGCCATGACTCACATTCCATGTGTAAACCTACTATTGTCTTCCTCTATCCATGATAAGCATTAACCAATAGAATTATGGTAAGAGTGAGAATCCATGTAGATGATTTTTATGATGTCTTATGATAGGAAATTCGGCATTGATGATATGAATCAAGTCTATCCAACTATGCAAGGAGAGGTTTCATGCTTCGAAGGATGTGGGTTTATATGTTCAAAGGTTTGTCAATATCCTTGCTTTTCATCATTGGAATTTGACCCTCCATCATTTGAATTTGGCACTGAGCCTACCAGCCTAAGGTATCCTCCTCGATCAATAGACACCATTTGTTTTACTAGCATTCAAATAAGACTCACTATTTCAAGAAGATGGTGAGCAATTGATAGTTTGAGTAAGGTGATAATAGTCATGGAATTCACAAAGGAACATTGAGGAAATGTAGGAGAACTTTGTAGCTCCTCAAATTCACTCAAAGGATAGGGAAAATCACTTGGCACTTGGGGCATCAACAACTTAGAATAATGGATTTCTTGACGAGGTAAAGAGAGAAACTAAGAGAATTGAAAGCAAAGTCAAGGGATAGAGGGGTGTGACTTCAAATGTTAAAGTAGATGAGCAAATATTCTTGTGGATTTCACACATTGGATTTTCTATCAAAAAGGATGAAATCCTTGAAACTTGTGGATTTGTATTGGCATATGAAGGCATTCATTGCCATAGTTGTAGAAGTAAATCGTTCATATTATAACAAAATGCTTATTAAATTGAGCCAATTAGATAATAAAATGGACCATCTAGACCATAAATATGACAAATTAATGCAATTTGGGGGTTAGACGCAAAGAGTAAAGGTTTGGATGAGAATTAGTAACTTGAAGGATGAGGGAAGAGGATAGGCTAGTGAGGAAGCAATTCAATATGAAGAAGCTAGCTGTTGAGAATCACGATTTTCATTACACCAAACGCGCAGGGGTTAGTCAATGATTGCATCGCCAGAGATAAGGATCCACAAGAGGCGGTTAGTCCATATCACGAAACACACGGGGAGCATTGGTTTATCCAATGTCCAGTGCTAGCAATGCAATCTTGAAGAGGACATACTTATAATCTTCATCAATGTTGACATACTATAATGATTGGCCTTAGTCATCGTAGGTTTCAACATTGGGTTATATTTAGATTCTACATGAATCTAACGATATTAATTGTTGTAAATCGTTTAGGCTTAAATGAGGATAGCTATGTTTTTACAACATGTTATTATTAATTTTTTTGCTAAATTCATATATGGAGGCAAACAAATCTCATAACAATGCTTATCTTTTTCTGAAATATTGTTGTTCTTTTGAATTTGAATTTGAGCTAAATTAAAAAGAAAAAGAAAAAAATGTTATTTGAAAACACTTAAATTATATGAAATTAAAAAATTTAAATGGAGAAATAAAAATAAAATAGAAGTGATCTTTTTGCAACGTTCTTATTTCTTTAATGTTATGTTTGTGATAGACTTTTGAAATAGTTTTATTGTATGATTTTGATAATGCCTAATTAAAATACATATTTTAAATTCAATTCTAAATAAAATATACTTTAAATCTATTTTATAAAAAATAATCAGTAAATAATTATAAAAATAAATTAAATAATTCATATATATATATATAAAAGTTGAAATGTTATAATATTTCAATATTATTTCTGCTCTAGATAAATAAAATATCTCAATAAAAACAATCTAAAGGAAAACAATATATTGAACTTTTTAAAATAAAGTATTTTTTTATTGTTTTATTATTATATAATACAATATATTGAACTTTTTAAAATAAAGTATTTTTTTATTGTTTTATTATTATATAATTTTGATCTTATGGATAAAAATAAAATAAAATGCTTATTTTAATTAATATTTTATAAATAAAAATAAAATATTATTTAAAATTATTTAATATAAAAATCTCTAGCCTGTTACACTTTATACTAAAAATAGGTTAGTTAAATATATTAAATATAACCCTAAGAAATTAGATTAAAGGTGAAAAGAATTTCTCTAAATAACTCAATATTATTTTAAAAACTTAAATATCATAAAATGTAACCAAACAAACGATAATATGACAAAACAATAAGCATCCATTAAACTGTACTGTATATATTATGTGGTGTTGTACAACTACAAACAAACGGTACGGTACAGACTTAGAGTATTACTCTTCAAATTCAAGAAGGCGGATAAGCAGCCTTCAGTGATATCCATGGCTCTCCCCAATTGCTCCGAACTCCAGCGATGACAGCGTTGAGAAAGAATGCAGAAGAGTACAGAAGAAGTCCCCAGCCGTGAGGGCTTTTCCCGAAAAATTCTAGCGAATTCTTCTTACTCAGAATATAACTGCCAGCTGCCCATTTCACCCACGCCAGTATTTGAACACCTCCGTATACCCGCGTCATATATGTTATATATGCCCACGCGAAATCCGCATCTCCGAAATCCCACACCAAGATAGGCAAGAGGAGATCAAGGTACGCTATCTCGAAGGCTATAACGAAAAGAAATATCCTCTCCATCGAGTTAAAAAATGTCCACCAAATGACCAAACTCAAACACAAGAAGCCTAGAACAATCAAAATTAAGATCAGAGGACCGGTGCCAATCGGTAATAGTTTAACCATGCTCAACGAACATGGAAATAAAAATAACGTCAGGAGGAATATTTTATCCTTCAGATTAGAAGATGGCCACGCAATGGCCAAACCAAACAGGGCTAATGGAAGATAGTTATGTGTAAAAAGCTGGACGAATGGAGTTACGGGTACAGTAAACGAAATGATGAAACAGATATAGAGTAAACGATGACCAATAGAAGTAAGCCGAGTTAAAATGATGGCAGAGTCCATGAACAAGGCAATACCAACGGCTGCCGGTACTGGTAGATGTTCACCCTGTGAGGAGGCAATGACCTGAGGACCCAAAAAAGTATGAACAACCCAAACAATAGAGCAAATCAAGTTAACGCAACACGCTATAAATGATAAGGTTTTGATGCCCAGAAGATCACCCCTAAAGCTCAGCACTTGGCAAACCTGAGTGTTATTGAAATCAGACTTAACCACAGCTTTGGTTAGAAAGGCATTGGCAGCGAATCCACTCCCTTTACTGTCTGCAACGTAATCCCTAATCGTCCTTCTCGCTACCAGAGCGCTGGAGAAACCATCCACTCCGAACCATAAAGTTAATAAAAGGTTTATTAATACTTCAGTAAACCTTGGCATTATAAATGACACAATGTTGTATTCTACATATTCGCTTGAGCCTCTTCCATGTCCACCCAGGTAGCCTTCCAGAGCTTCGGAAGCCATAACTCTGACTCCTCTGCCTTCAGCATCTTTAGACCTCAGAGATCTTACCAGTAGCTCTGTCCACACATCAGAGCTGGCACCATGCATGGGAATGCATATGCAAATATGCCCTTTTCCGTGGATAGACCCGGCACCGATATCATCAAGAATTTCAGATACCACCTTGGACTCACTCACTCTCACTCTGTGCCCTTCATCAGCTTGCTCCAAGGGCAACGGGCCCTCCACACGCAATAGACCGTCCGAGTTGCAGCCATGGCAGCCATTTCTGAGGCAGGTAAGACAGGGGAGAAGACAGAGGGAATTAGAGAGTGGTTTCAATGTTCCAGGCATCCGAAGAGCAAGCATGATGGTAAGCTCTTCCAGTGTCCAGAATACAATGCAGTGGCAGGAATTGCATGGACAGGTCTCTATAGTGACTTCTGGAGTGACTACCCCACCATCATTGATTGCAATTTGTAATGGAAGGAATCGCACTAAAATGGAGTCCACAATAGGGGCATTGGTTTTCATGAAATCTCTGATGGACGAATTCGGTTTGTTGTTACACAACAATATGACAGAAGCAGTCTGTACACTTCCAATTTCATTAGAAGCGGTGGGTGGACGACCTTCTTCTATACGAATGTGAAGATCATCTTCTCCTCTAAAACAAGGTATGCTGATGCCCAGTCGATGTCGAAGCCCTCTGAAGAACTCGATCATCTTCTGGATGCCCAGTCGCCGTCTGAAGAACTCGACCATCTTCTCGATGCCCAGTCGATGTCGAAGCCGTGTGAAGAACTCGACCATCTTCTCGATGCCCAGTCGATGTCGAAGCCGTCTGAAGAACTCGACCATCTTCTGGAGACGAACTTCTTGTGTGGAAGCAGTCTGTCGACCTTCTGTACATGTAATCAGTCCATTTCCATCTTTGATCCCATTTATGGTCTTGAGTTTGGCACTTACTAAAATGTCCAGGGCATCCCTGGCACCTATCTCTAGATCCAGCCTTCCTCTTATGAGACTTGTAACAAAAATAGCTAAATTACCAAGGCATGTAATTCCTTGAACAGAAATACTAACAAATGCACCCATACCTTCACTTATGTCCAATTGTGCTAAAGCAAAAGATGATAACCATCCCAACCAGCAAACCAATTTTATAACAAAAACTTGCAGATTCTGAAGTAAACCCATTTCAAAATGCAGTCCAGAGAAAAGAATTACTACTTTAACCTTCCACTCAATCTACGCTCAGTCTATGTTGTGCCCGCAGACATTTATATAGAAAACATATTCAAACTATGCCATCCATGAAGTTTCGCTTTATCATCCTCAGACTTGCTTAGCAACTTCGTCATTTAGGCGTACAGCGTAGTAGGATCTTAACGCGGAGCAAATATAATGATGCTTCAGGGAAACCTCTTTTATTCCAAGGAACCAAACGATTCTTGTCGTGAAATAAAGAAATGAGGGATGATTTTGGATTAGAAATAGCTGATATCTAATTAATTGAAGAAATTCATAAAATCCACTGTAAATAGAATTTTTACCCAAGTATATTACCTCTATGTGATAAGCTCCAAACACAATAAAAGGAATATACCAACATAAAAGGAATATATAAATTAATGCAAAATTAAACATAAAGTAGTATAAATAAACTACTTTATGTATTTTTCTTGTCATATTTTTTAAATCATTTTTACCTTAGTTTCTATTATATTAAAAAAAATTAATAAAATTATTGAAATTTAAAATTAAAACACTCCAAAAATTTTAAAAATCACTATATTTATTTATACATTTAAAAATACTTTCTCTTAAAAAAATTACAATTCATTCACAATTATACAGCTTCATATATATAAACAATTTCTTATTCATATTCATCTACTCACATAACCCTTTCATTTTAATTATTAATGGCGAGGCGAGGCGAGGCGCCCACTATTAATCCTCCAAATCTGCAAAGGAAAGGAAAGCACATAGAAACACGTTACCTCTGCTGGCCTCGAGGTTGGTGGACCCTTTCTTTTTAATACTTACTTTTATATAAAAACCATATGAAATACATTTTACGCCGCCCCCTCTTACCTAACAGGAATATTATTATGATTGTGAGACCCCCTTGTATCTCACCCCCACTAGACAAAACCCTATAAAATTCCACCTCCATACCCTCACATCTGTTTCCTTTTTGTTTTACGTCCCTAACATGTCACTACACACCCTATAAATTTCCACCTCCACACCCTCACATCTGTTTCCTAACATCGCCTTTTTGTTTTACGTCCCTAACATGTCACTACACACCTTAACCCTAAAGTCAACACCCTAATATTTTATCTAAATTTATGATAAATGTCCACATCTCTTTGGCATTTGCCTAATTTATAATAAACTATGGTTTTTGAAAGATAATATATGCTATTTTTTTTAAATGGAGTTTGTCTACATGTGTGTAAACATGCGATAAGGTCCTTAGTGGAAGCTAAGTTGCCTTAAATATATTTATGTGATTCACCACAAAGGGCACCCTTTGTCAGATTCAAAACTTTATTGAAATTATAATAAAAAGAATATACCAACCTAAAAGGAATATATATGATAAAAGGAATAAAAAGAATATAAATTTTCTTTTTATAAATCATAATCATCTAACATATAAAATTAAAAATAAAATCAAATAGAAAATCTACCTAACCTCTCAACGGCATCTTTAATCATATGCCTATAAGAGAAGCCTTTGTGTTGAAGCACAAGAGATGTTTGAAAATGACTCGGTGGCATGGTTCAATGACAAAATAAAGAGTTATTTTTAGTGTGATTTTTAGATTTTTTGGTGCTTAAATTTGATGGCAAAATTTGAAGTGAAATCTTGATTTGTGTTATTTAAACTCGTTTTTTGATTGGATATATGGATTCAACACCCTAAAAACCCCTAGGACACTTCAATTTTGCAAAGTTATCTATCAAATTTGTGATTTCAATAAATTCTTGCCAGATTATTTTAGAGAAATTAGACCGGAAAAACCCACCAGACAAACTTCCAAAAAATCTCACTAAAAACAACTCCTTTACACAAAATGATAAATTAACATGTTTTTAAATGCCGCATAAATAATGCCAACCGACCAGTGCCGGAGTAGAGCATGAATTCCAGGAATATGTCAACCGACCAGTTCCGAAGTAGAGCATGAATTCCAGGAAAAGAGGTATATTATTTTACAACAATTGCTAAGGCATATGAGGGGGGTTTTCATCATTGATTTTTTTGGCCGGTACACTATCCACCACCGACATTATTTTAGAAGTCAAAAACGTGCTTCACAAAAAATATTGATAAGGTAAAAGTTTTTATATAAAACTAAGAAACATTGTTTGTGGTTTAAGGTTTGACTTTTACAATGGCAATGGATAGCTTTATTTCTTAAATACTTTTCGAATTAGTTTATTCTTCTTAATCTTTTTTCATAAAAATCTAGAATTATCTTTTACAAATTGTCAGACCAGGTAGTAACTCCTCAAAATCAATTTGTTTATATTCATTCAGGTTGGTCTTTATTATATACACGAGGGAGAGATTGTTCACTTCATCTCTTGTTGACTATTCATATTTCTTATTATTTATTTACATCAGTTACACTTATTCACCCAATCCTGATGATTAGGTGTCAACATTCCCCCCCTTAATCTGAAGGGATGTTGGTGAGCCCAAGCATCATTCTGAATTGTTCAAGCTTTTATCTTCCAAGTGCTTTGGTGAAGATGTCTGCAATTTGCTCATTAGTGGAACAATGGCAGAGATGGATTCTTTTGGCCTCAACATGATGTTGAATCAGATGATATTTAGTATTGACGTGCTTCATTCGATCATGGAAATTTGGGTTCTTGGCCAACTTTATTGCCAAGGTATTATCAATCATGAGTGGAGTCGATTGTACTTGTTTTACCTGCACATCTTCAAGAATTTTCCTGAGACACACAATTTCTTTTGTTGCCTCAACTGCTGCCACATATTCTGATTCTGATGTGAAATCTGCTGGAACTGATTGTTTTCATGATCTCCAGGAGACAGCTCTTGATCCAAGACTCATAGCATAACCTGAAGTAGATACCCCAATTTCTTTGTCTCCATTGAAGTCTGAATCAGAGTATCCAATCAAGCTAAAGTCGTCCACCTATGTATACTTGATTCCAAAGTCTCGAGTTCCCTTCAAGTACCTTAGAACTCTTTTTGTAGCAGACCAATGTCCCTCACAAGGCTTTTACATTAACCTGGAGAGGATTCCAACAACAAACGAAATGTCTGGTCTGGTAGTAGTTAGGTAGTTGAGACTTCCTACAAGTTGTTTATACTTTGTTGCATCCTCAAATTCTTTTCCTTCAATGGATGTGAGCTTTAAGTTTTGTTCCATTGGAGTAGTAAGAGGATTGCATTTTGTCATGCCAAACTTGTTCAACAGATCTCCAATGTACTTCTTTTGAGAAAGAAATATGGACTTTGGATGTTGAGTTACTTCAATACCAAGATAGTAATGAACATAGCCCAAATCAGTCATTTCAAAACCTTTCCTCAATTCCTTCTTTATGGATGCAATGTAGCTTTCATTGTTCCCTGTCATCAAAAGATCATCTACATATACCACAAGATATACAACTATTTTTCCAACTTTCTTGACAAATAAAGTTGCATAATCAAGATCATAATGTTTGAAATTGAGTTTCAGAAGATGCTCAGTTAGTTTTTCATACCAGGCTCGCGATGCTTGTTTGAGGCCATACAAGGATTTCACAAGTTTGCATACTTTATGTTCATGTCCTTTCACAGTAATTCCTTGAGGCTGGGACATAAAAACATTCTCTTGTAGATCTCCATTCAAGAAATAAGTTTTTACATCCATTTGATGGACTTTCCAACCGTTCTGAGCTGTTAGGGCAAAGAGTGTCCGGATGGTAGCCCATTTTGCTATGGGGGAAAAATTCTCCTCATAATCAACCCCTTCCTTCTGTGCAAAACCTTTTTCCACAAGCCTGGCTTTGTGCTTGTCAAGTGAGCCATCAACTTTATACTTGTTCTTGTAGACCCACTTGCAGTAAATTGGTTTGGTTCCTAATGGAGGAGCAACCAACTTTCAAGTGCCATTCTTTATCAGGGAATTGTCGAGCAGTAAAAAGGGTCTTTTTCACCTCTATTTACCCTACATTAATTATCAATCCATGTATGATTTGTTATCTCAAAGAGTGTATTCAGTTTGAGGCAGTCATTTGTCAGAGTAATGCTAGTAGTATAGTGCTTTTGCAAAAGTAATTAAATGCTGGAAACAAACTCTAAATGTAATGGCAAGAACTTGAAATGCTTGTAACTAAATCATTCATTTGAGAAACTACAGCACCTCATCAGTCAAGGGTGCAGTAATGATAACTCTTCCCTTTGTAAACTGATGTAATTAAAAAGCAATCAAGGAAAAGATCATCAATCTAGGAACTGGACAGCAATAGTCAACGTTCACTACAATTTCAGATCGTTCTGTTCACACCAAAGCAATGATGATTCAAATAACAAGAAAAGGACCAGCAATTAATCTATTTAACAAGATTGAACAACAAAGCTTTAACCTACAGAAATGAATGAAGCAGCAATTGTAATATACAAGAATTAAGCGACAGTCTTTAACTCAGAAATGATTTGAACATCAAATGAAAATGGGACAGCAAACTAAAGTAAGTTATGAAATATTGAACAACAACCTGAATCAAATTTAAATGCATAGCAAACCAAATCGAATATTACACACAACACTTCTATATTGAAGGAAACAGTAATCTGAGTTTCGGCATAACAATTATTAATCACAGTTGTGCAGAAACATCAATTGTGGTCATTATGGACAACAATCCCAATGAACAACAATCACGCTTGGAGGTAAACCGTAGATGAGTATACAATAGTACCGATTTATAAATACACAGTGTTGTTACTCTGTAAATGAACAGTAATGGTAATCTTTGAAGGAACAACAATGTTATACAATAATATCAATCTGTAAAGGAACAGTAATGCGATATAAATTCAGAAGAACAACATAACTTTCCAGTTGTAGAGGATAACCTTACTTTTTAAATATAAATGAAATATAACAGAGCCAATACATGAAATAATAAGGAACAACAGATTACTGAACAAAGCAGATAAAAGAAATCAAACCACACACGACTTGGACTTGGAAAATAGTGGTACAGGAAGCAAGTGATCTACCAGGGTCGGGCCCTTAGCCTCCAGGGACACATTACTGTGATTACTTCAGGATCAAAGACGGAACAACAAAAAAGTTTATATATTAATCATCAAAACAGAGTTATAGTAATTGCTCTTTAAAGAGAGTCGAAGATCAAAGTTTAAGTTACAACAGTGAATTTCATAAAAACAACAATTATTCGCCCCCTGGGCTAGCAACGTTGTCCCTTCTTATAGCAGCCAAAGCGGAAATATCAAAGATACAGATAGTCTTTAAGGTAGCGATCCCTCAGGATCAAAGGATCCTGGGGGATTCGCCAAATCGTTATTTCTCAGTTATCTCTTCATTCTCTTGCATCGATTTGGTATCTCCTCTTCCTTTTCCTGGCTTGTACGCTCCAATCTAGATTGCCTCGTTTGGATGCGGTTCCCTGTCAAAGGGACAACAGTTGATTTTGTCTTGTCTTTTCCTTTGGAGTGGCGATCTTCCGTTTTCCTCTTTTTCTGCATAGGAAAAGGTAATTATTAGTCATTTTACGTTGCTCACAAATCTTCTAAACTTTATCATAATCTTTCACCATATGCCCATTTCATAATGTAAAGAAGTTATGAATTAAAGGAAAAGATAACAAAATAAGTGGCAATTACATACCTTCTCTAATGCTCAACAGGAATCATACTCCTTTTGCATCACTTCTTTCCATTCATCATGAGAAGCAGCTTCTTTGAAGGAAGTTGGTTCGAAATCTGCATACAAATTCAATTCACAATCATAAAAAATATCCATATCAACAGGTGAATCAGAGTTATCTACATCACCTCCATTTTGCCGGTTTGAATTTCTAGTTCCTGTCGTTCCAACCTCATCAGGATGAACACTTTCAAGTGTCTTTGTCAGCCACTTTGGGGGACCTTTCTCAGATGGTCCAGGCTACTCCATTGATTGAGTTGGGACTGAGTCAAGATTGAGTCTCCCAATTTGTTGTAGGGAAAAGTATCCGATTCGGATGACCCTATCCCACTCTAAGGGTGATAGTACCTCAGCAACAACTGTAAAGAAAACTACTTAAGGTTTACTTCTTTATGAAAGCAAAAGAGAATGAAGGAATGCACTAACCGTTGCCTTGCGCTTAATGTCAAATCCAAACTCTTTTCTTTGCTTGCTTGCTCCCAGCTCCTTGCCCTTTTGCTGGCCCAGCTACAATGAGATCCTGCAAAATAACAAAGAAGGAAACTACAAGAAGCATGCAATCATAACTGATTCACGAATTAGCATAAATCAAATATACAATTATCACAATACATCATTGAAACAAGTGCATATAGAAGAACCTCAATAGCTTTTATTAATGAAGAAGTAAAGTTCTGAGAGAGTTACAACCATTGAAGGCCCCAACCCAGCAACACCTCCCAGCAGAAAGAATTTCTCCTCTTCACCTCCTTCAAGCAATCACCCAATAGCTCTATAGTGAAACCAACAGCATATCATTACTTTGCACAAAATTCCAGCCCCCCTGAGCTCATAGGAGAGAGCTCAATATATAGATGAATTGAGAAAGGATGAGTCAGCTTGCAACTGATGTGTAGCTGCCTTGTGTCCTCTCTCTCTTCAGTTGATCTTCAGTTCTTGAGTCCACTTGGAGAACCTTGCTTCCACTTGGAGAAACAGAGCCTCTGACTCATCACAAGGCGAAATCCCTGATCCAAGTGTCATTTTTGGAAGATTCCAGAGCAATGACTCAGTGTGCCACTTGTCCCATCTCGCTCAGCGCAGGTGGCCTTTGTTCCACTTGCTTTGCAACGCAGGTACACCATGGAGGAGTTGAGTTTCAGCGCAGAAGCCTAGTGGAGCACTTGCTTTGATTTCAGGATTGCTTGTTTTTGAGTGTTTTCAGGTGGAGAACTGATCTGAGAGCTGTTGGTTTGCTGACCTTGTTCCTCTAGGGGTAGGAACATCATGTTTAGGGACTTTGGATCCCTTGGATTATTGACAATTCATGCCTGTTGCTGTAAGGCACAAAATTGTCTATAACAGATGCCCCCTAAAGTATGAGGTCGTTTATCGGGTGAAATGCTTTATTAGGAGGATACGAAGTTCATTCAATCTGCTGAGAAGTGTCCTGTAATAAGATACAATACAATACATTATTTTTCATACTTTTTTCATGATCTAGCTGAGGCGGGCATTCCCATGCTCAGCTTTATAAATTCATTTTGGTACATAGCACAGACGATTGTCTGATGATAGACTGATAATTCTCTGCTGAAATTATCATCCTTTGAGAAGGATGATCATCTGCCGCAATGATGTACATATCAAATGTCTTTATATCCTGAATATATATCGCAGCCCGGATGGATGAAACTAGATCCGGGGTCTTCAATCTCTTCCGATCTTCACTCGATGTACAAGTCGATCCATGTGAGAATTTCTTGAAGTCGAACATGGAAAGACATCGCTTGATTACCGGTCAATGATGTAAACCGTTAACAAGCGCGAGAGGAATCACCGATAAGGATGATGACCCTCAAGGTACGGCAGTACAATTCACATGGTGGGAATAAAGGACTTGGCGTCGACCACCATGCAAAATCTTCTGGTCGAAGGTCATTGATGTATACCTGTCGCCGGAAGTGAGAAACTTGCCATTGAGGCATGCAAGCTTCAAAGTACTGAAGGGGTTGTTCCTAGATCAACTCCTTGGATAATGAGCTGATGTCGACAAGGAGCGATCCGTCAAAGGAGGGCCTTAATGAATCCCACATCAATGACACGGAACGGAGCTAGTGATTGTGATGAGGTGAAAACAAACTGTGATGTATGATTCAGGGTGGCGGTCATGAAATGGATGAAGGACAATGTATGGCAGTGGATGGGACACCGTTGACTCTTTGCAGAACAACATCTATTGAACATATAACGACACTGATGTGATGGATTGGTAGCATTACCCCAAATGTGGATGGTGTGGCGAGGACCATGGTGATGAGACCGGTGAATGAAACAACCCAACCCGATGTGATACGGAGGACAAAGTGTCATGTTCAAGAGTGACTTGCTACCATTACAGCTGTGAGGTTCTCCCAATTTTTCCCCAGTCATTGCTGACCAGTACCTCTTTATTTTTATCAAGCTTGAGGAGGATAACATATGCTTGTTCTATAACCTGCCCTTCGGGCAAGCCCATCGCTATGTTTTAACGAGCCTAGCGATAGGGAAACTCGTTCTCGTCTAAAGACAAGTTTGTCGCTATTTAATGAATTTAACGAGTCTAATGACAAGGATAACTCGGTCCTTTTCATTTTTAGAGAGTCTGAAAAGGTACATAAAGTCAACTCCAAAATTCCTTTTTCGTCATCTAATCCCTTAAGTCCAAAAAAGTATAAAACAATACAGAAGGGATGAATTTTCGATTGCTTTAACGAGCCGAACAAAACAAGCGCTCGATCTTTTTGTGCAATAATCCCTCAGGTCCAAAAAGATTAAAATTTAGAGGAGGGATAGCTTTCCGGTCGCTTTAACGAGCTGGAAGGCCAAAACTCGGCAAACTTTTCATATTTTACGAGTCAGTGAAAAGAGCTCAAAGAAGACTCGTCTTTTGAGGAACGAGTGATGAACAGGGCAGCAGCAGATTCCAGGTACAGGTTGGAATATTCCAATCACGGCAGTGTCACAAGGATGGCTTAGTGAAATCACTCTTCGCAGCTGTTCCTCAAAATGGGTAAACAAACATATGGAGATGAACGATTGGCCAAATGAACGGATGGAGGTGAGACTGCAAGAACACGACCAAGGGCTTTAATATGGCTGTCAAAGGTTACATTTACCAAGGTTATTTACCGGTTCATTTTTTCTGGGTGAGCTTGAACTCTAGGGGAAGATTGCTCACAACTTATGTTTATTTTTTAACGAGCATGAACTATGTGCTAAAACTGCTCGGATCTTGCGTTTATTTTTTAACGAGCATGAACATTGCTAAAACTGCTCGATGATGGCTTCATTTTTTAACGAGCTTGAAAGCGATCAAACCTTGCTCAATCTTGATGCCCCCAGCATAAAAATGCAGACGAGGCATATGTCCTCTAAACCTTAAGGGGACATTTCATTTTTTAATGAGGTTGACATCGTAAAGAACTATCCTCTTTACTCTTTATTTCATTTTTTAAACGAGGTTGACTTGAGATAGGAACTATCCTCGAAACTTTTAGATCCATTAAAAATAGAAGGCTTCATTTTCTGTTGCACCCATCTCTGTAAGATTACTTGGTGGTGGTGGGGCAAAAGTGCCCATTAAAGAAGGGCCTTTTAGGAAAATTACTCCGATATATGGGAGAGGATGATTGCCTCCATGGATCGTTGGAATGCTTCTTGTATTGGATGGCGGCATAACTTCTGTCGAAGTTGTTGTCGAACTGCCTGATCGACCTTTTCTCTCGCCATTCAACAACTGCGAATTCCCATAGCTTTTGTTTAATGTTGAAATTAAAGCATCATCTTGGCGCTTAAAACTTGACAACATCATAACTTGTGATGGGGAAGCATTTCCACTATCAACCAGATTTTGACTTGGGTCGGGAAAAGGATCAGTCAACACAGCTGGAGTATGCGGATTCTTTACGAATCTTTTAAACTCAGCTTTGTACGGGCAATCTGCCGTCCAATGATCATCGTCACATATGTGACGCCCCCCAGGTGGTTTCTCCTCTCTATAAGGAGTTTTTCGGGGAGATGACTTTCTTTGATCTTTCTTCCCTTTGTTTTGTTTCTTCTTGCTTCCTGGTTGATTGGTTTCTTTGCCTTTATCTGTCGATACGGCATTTACTTCCGAAGCAAGAACTTCTTCATGCGCATTTTGATTCGAATCCTTACGGGCCTTCTTTTGATTGGTCCTTTTCGGATTCGTGTTTGTCGTGCCAATCACGCCATCGCCGGCATGAGAGTCACTACTTGATTTAGGAGGAGGAGGGATTGAAAACTCTGGTCTAGGGGCGTCTGGTATTTTGTCATAGAGCATGCCGGACTGAGTATATACTAAGTCCAAATATTGTGCACGAGCGATAACCTGCTCTTCTGTTACGACTCCCCCCTTTTCCACATCATCCGTTATGGCCGGAAGTAACGACTTTATAAACCACTCAGCTAAAAGCTGATCAGGAACATATGTTTTAACCATTCTTCGTCGACGTCGCCACTCATGTATATGATCTGATATATGAGTTGCGGTTGTCTGTTTGAAGTTAGTCAATATCTCTGTTCCCGTTTCATACCTTATTGGTAGTTGAAAGTGGGTTAAGAATGTCGTGGCAAGGGAGCTAAAATTGTCGAACGAAGCTCTTGGCAATTCTATATGCCATTTCGCCGCTGGACCTGTCAATGTCCTCTGAAAGAGGCGAAGCCTTATCGAATCATCATTTAAAGTGTTCGACGAACACCATAGATGAAAGGTCATCACATGATTCGACGGGTCTTCACCTGGATTCCCATTGAATTTAGGAATGTCGGATGGAAGTTTGTGCGGGATCACTGGCCACCATGGGGCATAAGCAATTGGATCATTGGTTAACTGATGTAAATCAGGCAACTCTAAAGTCGCCACGAATGGTAATTGTTGATTCAAGTTAGGTGAAGCGTAACCAGGGTACGATGGAATCGCCTGAACAGTTGGTCTTTGCATACCAGCATAATGGAGTTGATGTTGGTATGACTGATACGGTTGATGGACTTGACCACTATAAAGTGGTTGATTTTGGCCATTTTGGATATATGATTGTCCAGTATTCGCAAAGATTTGCTGTTCAGAACCTTGGTACACTTGCTGGAATTGTGGCTGTTGGTATTGCACTATCCACGGTTGCGATACCATGGGTTGTTGCGCTACACTAACCATTGGACCAAGATGTGGGGTACTTGTACCTGATTGTACTTGTGTCGCCCCACCAGTAGGCGATTGTGGTTGGGTCGCAGGGTGAAGGGGCTGTTGCATGAGAACCTGAGAAATCTGAGGTTGACATACAACAGGCATCGTTTGAACTTGCGACACGGTTACGATAGCCGGTGTAGTTGGGATGTTCGTCACAGGTACACACTGTTGCATAGAATATACAACTCTTGGTGGCTGGGATAGTATAGGTACCCAACTACTTGTTGCAATTCCACCATAACTTGAATAAGGTTGAGAACTCCCGTATGGGTACCCTCCCGGAGGGGGTAATGAAAGGGCATACTGCCCACCATACGGTGGTAACCCAGAACTCAAGGCAATTGATTGTCCTGGAGGACTGGATGGCCTAAATTGATTCCCAAAAGGGTCAATTTGTTGAGTCTCACCATAAGAGTTACCAGACATTACTCCGGAACAGACAGGAACAGACCATACTGTCGAGATAGTCCCTTGGTGGACTCCTTCTAGCGATTGAGAGCTAGTTGGGACAGATGGTATGCCGGCGAACATTGTTGGATTTGCAGCAGGTAATTCTGTCGTCGCCGTGTCATTTGACACAATCCTAGATGTCGACGGTTGTTCAGACATTTTGAGTCTATCCAATTGTTTGCCTAGTGATTCTACAGGGACTTCCACTGGTGATGGACAAACTTCTGTTGTAGCAGGAAATAGAGTGACCCCTACTCCAAAATGAGTTGGAGTGGATACTTGCGGTTCCTCTATAATTTCCTCTATCGCAATCAGACCAGGTGGAAGAGGAAGACCGTCAGGTCCGTAAAAGATTTCCGGTGCCGAAGAAGGGGTTGTATCGACATCGACAGATGTTTGAGGAACAAAACTCTGTGGACCAGTTACAGATGGAACTGGTTCAGTTATACAAGTATTTGCCCCCAGACTAGGATCAGTATTACTGTCCTTCTGTGGCGGTTGAACTTCTTCTATAGAGGCAGGGTTTCCGGAAATGTTTGGAGTAACCAGAATCTCAGATGTTGTTGGAACACTTGTTCTAACTTTTAAAGGAGATTTTGAACTGGTTCGACGAGCTCGCTTTGCCCGGACTGTTTTCGACTCCGGAGACAAAGACGGTTGACTCGCAAGCCTCCGCGAACGACGGATATTCAATTGACTTTCTTCCACGATTGCGGATTACTCGATCAACTAAAATATAAAGGGGAAAATTTGTGTTTCCGATTTGAATGAATTTTATTAGACGCTTTTAAACATAACTTTGCTTTTTCATGTTTTAAGAGTCGAGAAAAAGCTAAAGATGACTCTAGTCTCCTTCGATGTATTAACGAGACCGAAGTGACAAATGCTCGGTTGGACCTTTTCAGTTATAGAGTTTGAAAAGGGCCAAAAGAAACTGCTCTGGAGATCTAGGCAGAGGGTGTGCCAAACCTTTCGCGAAACCACAGAATACGTTTTACGGTACGGGTGGTCGATCTTCGTGAATGCTGTGTTCACTGCATCGCGATCAGTAGGGCGGCCGACATGGCTTCCTAAGGATAAAGGATAAATTCCTATAGGGGTCTCCCAATATATACGCGACGGTACGTGGGAGCACAAGTCCGTATTAGTGCCACCGACTCTCAGGAGGAATCACCCACCTTCGCAGAGATCGACAGTCACTATGTTTAACGACGCCGGAACACGTCTCTACCTAGACCTCTATGTGTTTGCATTATGTTTCAATGCGTTGTTAGGTTCATTCATTATATTTTAAGTTGATCTTTTTAAAGTTTTCCTTTCAAGGTTCACCACGAGATGTATATGAAAAATTCCTAAATGCAGCCTAAGATGAGAAGCAAGCTTTTTCAAATCTTTTTGACTGATGAAAATCTTAACTACTGAGGGAGAAGAAAGGCAAATCTTTTCACACAGTTCATACAGCACAATCTAATGCACCTTCTCCTAAATCATCATGCAAACTTTTTCAAATGCAAAATGCACAATGCATGTATTTTCTTTTCCCTTTCTTAATGTTGATGTATTACAAAAAGAAAGTTGTTATTTAACTTTGATTTCGATTTAAAGCGAAAACAAACAAGTTTGTCCAAAATCAAAAGACACCTTAAGATTTACTTGTTTAATCACTGGAAATACATGAAATCAAACCATAATGACGAAAGTAAAAAGACTAATCAGCTATGGACAGCAAACAAGCTAACTCTTTAGACCAGCAAAATGCCTAACACAGGTTCAGATCTAAGAGGCCAAAGCAAGACTAGTTTACTCTTCGTTACGGGAAATTGTAAATGAAGTAAGAAATACAAAAGAACAAGTACAATTTCGTTATATAATGGAGGCGGAATGATGGCAAGTAAGGTTGGTTTCAGAATAGGTACAAGAAAGACAACTTGCTGCAAAAACTATAGTGAAAACAGGCAAGAAAAAGGGAGGAAACCCCAACTGCACAAGGCAAAATTGGGCCAACGCAGGTGCTACTCAGCCAGTCTAGCTCTCAGCGCAGGTATCCCCTTCGGGACCTGCGTTGCAAAGCAGGTAGCCTGTGTACTACCTGCTTTGGAAAACGAAAGTTGCGTTTTCTCAGTTTCCGGGTCACAATTTTCTCAAAAATGCACAGTTTTTGCTCAAATCAGAAGCAATCAGTCAAGCACACACAAAGGGATGATTAGGAGGATGAAAAGATATCACTAAGAGCTTACAAGGATCCTTGTAGATCAGCTCTTCAAATCATGAACATGCTCAGAAATGAGCTAGAGTAGCTGCCCTCTACTTCGCTTTTGATATAGTCAAAAGCTTTTCGATTTGGTACTCTTTTGTTCAGGAAATGAATAGCAAAATACTACAAACAATCAAACAGATACGATCCCCAGCGGAGTCGCCAGTTTGTTGTAGGGAAAAGTATCCGATTCGGATGACCCTATCCCACTCTAAGGGTGATAGTACCTCAGCAACAACTGTAAAGAAAACTACTTAAGGTTTACTTCTTTATGAAAGCAAAAGAGAATGAAGGAATGCACTAACCGTTGCCTTGCGCTTAATGTCGAATCCAAAATCTTTTCTTTGCTTGCTTGCTCCCAGCTCCTTGCCCTTTTGCTGGCCCAACTACAATGAGATCCTGCAAAATAACAAAGAAGGAAACTACAAGAAGCATGCAATCATAATTGATTCACGGATTAGCATAAATCAAATATACAATTATCACAATACATCATTGAAACAAGTGCATATAGAAGAACCTCAATAACTTTTATTAATGAAGAAGTAAAGTTCTGAGAGAGTTACAACCATTGAAGGCCCCAACCCAGCAACACCTCCCAGCAGAAAGAATTTCTCCTCTTCACCTCCTTCAAGCAATCACCCAATAGCTCTATAGTGAAACCAACAGCATATCATTACTTTGCACAAAATTCCAGCCCCCCTGAGCTCATAGGAGAGAGCTCAATATATAGATGAATTGAGAAAGGATGAGTCAGCTTGCAACTGATGTGTAGCTGCCTTGTGTCCTCTCTCTCTTCAGTTGATCTTCAGTTCTTGAGTCCACTTGGAGAACCTTGCTTCCACTTGGAGAAACAGAGCCTCTGACTCATCACAAGGCGAAATCCCTGATCCAAGTGTCATTTTTGGAAGATTCCAGAGCAATGACTCAGTGTGCCACTTGTCCCATCTCGCTTAGCGCAGGTGGCCTTTGTTCCACTTGCTTTGCAACGCAGGTACACCATGGAGGAGTTGAGTTTCAGCGCAGAAGCCTAGTGGAGCACCTGCTTTGATTTCAGGATTGCTTGTTTTTGAGTGTTTTCAGGTGGAGAACTGATCTGAGAGCTGTTGGTTTGCTGACCTTGTTCCTCTAGGGGTAGGAACATCATGTTTAGGGACTTTGGATCCCTTGGATTATTGACAATTCATGCCTGTTGCTGTAAGGCACAAAATTGTCTATAACACAATTCTATCAATCACATCACTTAAAGTATCATCCATTGTTGGAGTTTCATGCGGGGGAGAGAGTTCTTCAGAAGAATATTCCAGAGGTTGATTTAGTATAGGAATCCCCCCTTCAAGATGTGGAATCTGATTATTAAATTCTTGAAATGATTTTTCATTTGCGAATCTATCCAAGCGATCAAGTTGCCGCTCAACAACATTGTCAGTTTTGGATGATTCAAGAAAGATTACATCTCTAGATACAACAAACTTTTTATTGACTTCATCATAGAGACGATATGCTTTGCAGGTGTTTGAATACCCCAGGAAGATACACTTACGACTTCTTGCACCAAGTTTGTTTCTATGTACCTTTGGTATTAAGGCATAACAGGTGGAACCAAAGACCCTAAGATGCTTTATCAAAGGAATGTGCCCATACCACATTTCATAAGGAGTCTTGTTTCTAATAGCATTAGATGGACATCTATTCTTTATATATACAACACATAGAACTGCATCAGCCTAAAACATCAATTTTACATTTTTGAAAAACATCATGGAGTGCACCATATTTAAGATTGTTCTATTCATTCTTTCAGCTACACTGTTCTATTGGGGATTATAAGGCACAATTATTTGATGTTTGATCCCATGTTGGCGAAGATAGTTTTCAAATTCATTTGAAGTGTATTATTTTCCATTATCAGTGCGAATAGAGCCAATATGAAATTGTGCATCATTTTCAATCCATTTATGAAAATTATTGAATGTTTGAAAAGAATCAGATTTGTTCTTCAATAAATAAACCCAAAACATTCTGGTGTAGTCATCAATAAATGTCATCATATATTTGTTTCCATTTGCATAAGGAACATGCATTGGACGACATAAATCTGAATGAATGAGTTCAAGTTTTCTATGTGCTCTTGAATGTGAATCATGAAAAGACTGTTTGCTATGCTTTCCTAGAATACAAGCATCACATTGCTTAAGTTTCCTAGGAATTGTAGGCAAACCAGCAACACCATTTTTCTTCAACAAGCGAAGGCTATCATAGTTCAAATTTCCAAATCTAGCATGCCATAATAAAATTGATGGAAGTGTACCTTCTTCATAATGAGAGTTGTATGAGAAATGTTGTGCACGAGCAAAGGTACCCTGCAGCTTGAGAAGCCTTTCTTCTTCTATTCCCCTCATGACAAGTGAGGGTTCAGATGCTTTTCTCACCTCAAGCTTGCCATCAAACATATGAATGTAGTGACCTTACTGGTGGATGTGAACCAAGGATAGCAAGTTTCTCTTCAGCTATGGGAGATATAGAACATGATGTAGAAGAAAGTCTGGAAGACCAGGCAATTTAAGACTGATTGTGCCAAGCCCCGATGGCTTTAGTTTTGATTGATCTGCAAAGTATACTGCTCCATCAACATTATCAATAAATTCTTCAAAAAAATATTTTCTATGAGTCATGTGGCAAGTTTCTCCTGAATCAAGCAACCAATCATCTTTCCAAGAAGCAAGTGAAGCATTAAATAAGTCTTCATTTACTCCAATATTACATTGTGCCACAACATAATGAGCGGATTCAGGTGCTTTACCTTTGTCTGTGTCATTAGTTTTCCCTTTGGGTTGGTTTCTTTTCTGCTCAATTTTGTCCCAAGGTAACTTGCATGTGGAGGCATCATGTGATCCATTTCTTTTGCAGCGTATGCAGTGCAGATCTGCCTTTTCTCCTTGAGAGTGTCTTTCCCCCCTGCCTCTGAAATATCTTCCTCTTCCTCTTCGACCACCTCTTCCTCTGGAAGAATCTTGGGTAGGATTCTTTTCTTTATGAGCAAGGCACACAACCTCTTCAAAAGATTTAGGGACTGTCTTCTTTCCAAAAGCTTTCTCTTTTTCAGCAAATTTTTTCACAAGAGAGTCAAAGGTAATATCTTTGAGATTTCCATTTGCTTGCAATGACTCAAGATAATTGGAGTAAGTAGGATAAAGTTCCTTGAGAAAAGCGATAAGAGGAATATCCAATTCAACCTTAGTGTCTTTGATATCATGCATTATAGATTTTACTTCGGATGCAAGAGAAAGAGGATCATTATTTTGTAATTCAAGAGTGAAGAGTTTAATCATGAGTTGAACAACTTCAAGTGAAGAATGTGAGTCATATATTTCTTTCAGCTTTTGTAAGGCTTTGAAAGCAGTTGAAAATGGTGAAATATGGCGACTCACCTCTTCACTTACAGATGTTGCAATTAATGCATAGGCTTTGTTGTTCTTATTTTCCCAAATGGCGAACTCTTTGTCTGAGGTAGGCTATTCTCGCTCTTTGTCTCCGTCTCCAACACACACTCCTTTCCACAATTCATTGAAAATGAGGGTGTGTTTTATCATCCAGGACCACTCAAGATAGTTCTCCTTGCCAGTGAGAACTATTCCCACAATAGATATGATTGAATGCATTGTAAAATCTGTGTGCTGTAAAAATACTTCTGGCAATATACTGTAAAAGAAATTGTACTTTTGGTGGTAATTTTAAAAAATTACAATTCAAAGGGGCATTAGTATGACAATACTATATTGAAACATAGTACTATAATGAAAAAAATAGAGTATTCAAACTATATTGAAACATAGTACTATTATGCACATGGTCTCATGATGGTCTTAACACAGAGCCATTACACGACATTACACCGATGCATGAATAGTGTAACTATCGACCTTCAAAACATTTTTTTTAATGCACAACAGCAGGTGAACATACCAATCAAGCACACCATTTATCTTCACATTGATATGCCATGATATCCTCGCTTTATATAACATTCAATGCACTCTCATGGTGTTCTCACACAGCGCCAAAGTTTAACACGCAGTTCAATGCACTCTCACGATGTTCCCACACATCGCACTAGAATTCAATCTTCAATTAAAGGCTGAGGAGCATCACACTGTGTTAAAGCATTAAAGAATGACCAGTAAAAGAACCAACAAATCAGTCACCTCGATTAGACTGCTCCTTTGGCCCGCGAGGAATTTAGAAAAATGGATCAGCCTTGGGAATCCATGTACAAAATATTTTTTTGGGCGCCACTAGCACCGACCCCTTCCGTCTTGAAATCTCGATGAAAGATAGCTTCGGTGATAGTCGATACATCTTCAATAAAACTGAACAGAAACTTGATAGCGTTGATACATATTCAACAAAACTGCACAGAAACCTGATAGCGTTGATCATAAGGATTATTTATTTATTGCTTCATGTCGGTGCTGATCGCGAGGATTCCATTCTCACACAAATAAATGCACGAATGTGAGCCACGACAACATATCTGTGGGTGGAGGCACAACAAATGGGCGGTATTAGTTCTTTACTTCACTGGAAGCTGGAGGCACAAACGATGGAGAGCAGTGTGATGGAGACCGAAGGTAGTACGATATGTGTGGAATATGGGCCAGAAACACATATGACAATGTAGGATTTAGGAGAATGATAAAGGCTCCCCCAGGCGATGGCAAGACCAGAGAGAAAATCACTACAATAGAATGGAACTATCATAAAAACACATATGACAGTTCAAGAATGTGGGTGCAGGCCTCAGGAGCATCGCAGAGGTGTGAGTTCTGCAAAATAGGTAGGAAACTGACACCAAGAGTTACACAAAAGCTAATTTCAAGAGTTGGCTTTGATACCATGTCAGACCAGGCAATAACTCCTCAAAATCAATTCGTTTATATTCATTCAGGTTGGTCTTTATTATATACACGAGAGAAAGACTGTTCTCTTCATCTCCCGGTGACTATTCATATTTCTTATTATTTATTTACATCAGTTACACTTATTCACCCAATCCTGATGATTAGGTGTCAACACAAATTAATTAATCAATATAGTTAAATTTGAATGTTGTATGTATATATATTATTAATTAATTAATTTACATATTATAAATAATGTATAGTTTAATTTGACTATTATATGTATATATGTTATTAATTTGCATAACTATAATACAAATATTAATATAGTTAATATAGTCTAACAACTCATTTGTATCTATAATTGATAAATATGTAACAATAAAAATAATAGCACAAAAAAACTATTACAATAAAAATATTACTATTATCATTACAAATAATAATAATGATTTCTATATAATAATTATTATTTAATATTATAAACCCAAGGGATAATAATATCAATCCCTTAGGTATATTAATCTAAGGATGCATATTTCTAGGGTATAATACTATTCATAGGTTTATAATATTAATCTTTTAGGTTCAATATAAATCATAGTCATCTAAGGGTTTATATACCTTGGATTTATAATATTAGTCCCTAGGGTTTATAATACCTTGGGGTTTTAGTATTAATCCTTGGGTTTAAAATATCAATCCCTTGGGTTTAATACTAAAACCACAAGGGATTATAAACCCAAGGCAATAATATAAACCCAAGAGAATAATAAACCCAGGGGATTAATACTAAAACCCCAAAGGGATTATGAATCCAAGGGAATAATTACGCCGTAAGGCGTTTCCCTCTAAGACCAACTCCCTCTCGTGTCAACGTGTACTGTAGTGGACCGTCGATCTTTGTGTTAGACGATTAGAAAACTTTGTGTCGTTGGATCATCAGGGCGTGGAAGTTCCGGAAAGAATTAGGACTAACCACCTCCGGTGATTACGCTGCCGTTTGGAACGACTATACCTGTCTTCCCCGCTGCCGTTTGGAACGACTACACCTGTCTTCCCCTTGCTGCCATTTAAATATTGCTGCATACGCCTGGTTTTTCTTGCTGACTAACCACTGCCGATGATTACGCTGCGGTTTGGAATGACTATACCTGTCTTCCCCTTGCTTCCATTTAAATATTGAAGCATACTCCTGGTTTTTTCATTATGCTTTCCAGTTTTGGCTGATTTTCCAAACGCAATCGTTGTACCTTCTTACACAGGGATTGCACACATTCTTCATTTATTTGCTGTGAAAAATGAGGTTAAGGTATTGTTGGAGATGTTTTCCCTTTCTCATTCTCATTCTCTAACGTACCATTTTACTTATTTCTGTAAATTATTTCTTTTCGTAAATTGATATTATGGAAACAAATATAAAGTACCATTTTACTTCTTTCTGTAAATTATTTCTTTCTGTAATTTGATATTATGGAAACAAAGTCACTGTGACCTGTAAGATATAGAGAAGTTTTATAAACATCTTAAGAGAAGTTTTATAAACATCTTCCATTAAGATGTAACCAAGAACTACAAACAAACCACATTTAAAATTTATATTCGAACCTACAAAATTTCAAATAGAAATCTTTTAGAAGAAATTTTGAACGACCTACACAGGTCTATTGCAAGTCTTGGGTTATAGGGATACAAGTCTTGGGTTATAGGGATAGTTTCAGAATTATTGTTGGCCTAAGAAACATATAACTATATAACTATATGTTTCTTTCTACCATATAAATTGTCAGTTGAGATATACAGTAATTGGATATATAAATACACCAGGGCTTGTTCAATATATTTAGCAAAATAATAGAACAAATTCAAGATGGGGTCGTGGATGTTTTACGAATATGAGAAAAGTATTTTTGCTATCAAACTCGGCTTAGAAAACTCGGTTTCACAACCTGCAAGTACATAAAAGAAAATTATAATGATATCTACGCCTATAAAATAATAATAATATTCAATTAGAGTACAAACCCTAAGGGTACACTAAACAAAACTTAAAATTCATAGTATTGATAATAAGTCTTGCAACATTAACCCAGTATAGTTGACAAGTAAGCAACCCTGGTTAAATTATATAGGCTGCAAGAATTATTAATTACATGTTGCAAGGTAAACCCCGTGTGCTAGGGAGTTAAGGGGGAAAACCCTAATGGTTTATGCTAGGAAACCACAGAAAATATTGCCCAACACCCATATTACAATATTACCCAACCCCCAGATTACGGGTTTGAAAACTAATTAATAGGGTTAAAACAAAAGCTTGATTTTTGTATGCCATAACTCTGACCTGATAGTCTGACCTGAAACCCGAAATAAATAAAGTAGTGGTATAAAATAACCTGTTGAATTGAGTAGATTCCAAATCGAAAGGAAGAACTTCATTTAAATAAATGGAATATTTTCAATTCCTAATCTGTGGCCAAAGAAGAACAAAAGACTAAGTTAGTTGTACTTATACTCTGCAGAAAAGAAATATAAGGAAATAAATTACTTTAGGGTTTCCTGGCAGTCGGTGGACAATGCCCTGAACAGAGCTATTTACATTAACCGAAAAGCATGCGATAATTAAGAATAGGGTTCCTTAAAACGAAGCAAGAATCCCCCTTGATTACCTTGCAAAGATGGAGTACAAAGGAACTAATTCTGCGTCCAACAATAAGAAATCCCAAGAAATCCCAAACCAGCGATAAGATACAACTGAGAGCCTAAAACCCAAAGGAGAAAAAGGAAAATAGAGTTACAACAACATGTATATCCAAATAAATATGGAAATGAGACAAATAAAATTTTAGTAGAACACGCTGCACTCATCCTGTGTGGGCGTAACAGTGGAAACCATAACTCCAGAGCTAACTTTTAATTACAGTTGCAGCACTGACAGTGGAGCTCTACCCAACAAAGTACTGTGAAAATGAGCTGACTATGGGGTGGAAGGGCGGGTTAGTTATCCTAAATCGTCCTGTCTACATCTGCACCATTCGATTGTAAACCCTGAACATCAACGTTCATGCCCATGACACCTTGCACGCGCCAAACCGGCCACAAGTCCTCGTAATTGAGTGACAACTGGAACTTCGGGAAAGTTCAGAGGAGGCTCTTACGTTATAAGTTAATCAGTGGAATACGAAGGGGAATTGCATAGAGAGTCGCTATAACATGGTCATGAAACAAATTATAAGCAACGGTTAAGCGTGTAAACCTTGCATGCATTCCATACTGAAGGTTAATTCAATAAATTTTTAAAGCATAACCAATATATTTATGGGACGCCTAACCAGATCAACCACCTGAACATAATTATATTAGCAGAAAAACCTTTGGTATTAATAGGAAAAAGAGAAATTAATCAACTTAAAAGTCAAACAAAATCATTCCATACTGAAGGTTAATTCAATAAATTTTTAAAGCATAACCAATATATTTATGGGACGCCTAACCAGATCAACCACCTGAACATAATTATATTAGCAGAAAAACCTTTGATATTAATAGGAAAAAGAGAAATTAATCAACTTAAAAGTCAAACAAAATAAAGTAATCAATTTAAATTTTTGTTGATAATTAAGGCCTGCACCATTTGAAATTAAAATAAATTATAATCATTCATCCACCTTCGAATGTGTACCACAGGTGTGGAACTGGAGTGTGCACTTTCTGATATGTAAAGTTTGTGTTCTGTAACCATTTATCATTACCATTTTATTTCTGTTTATGGCACTTCATCAGAGTGAGTATTTCTTCCCTGGATTACAATGTTCTAAAAACATGAAACGGTTAAGGATATATATCACTTTCACCCCTAAAAAAACACATAAACTAAATCCAAAAAAACGACTAAACTAAATCCACAGGGAACAAATTGGTAATGTTGCAACAAAAAATTTCTTTCTACCACGTGGTAGACAGGTGTTACAGTTAATAGAAAATTTCTTTCACTTGGTAAAGCTGCAACAAAAAAATCTTTCTACCACGTGGTAGAAGAGTGCTATAGTTATTAGTGTTACAGTTTTTAGGTAGAAGGGTGTTATAGTTATTAGTGTTACAGTTTTTAGTGTAGTATGTGTAGGAAAACCAATTTTAGGAGAATGCAATGAACTGTAAATGTGCATAACTGTTAGCATGGATGCCCTTTTATTATGAAAACAAAACTAATGATATATAAAACAATAGGAGGTTTCAAACATAGAGACAAAGAGGATTCGTACACAAAGACATGACTCTCCTTGTACATTTATTATTAAAACAAAACTAATGATTTATATATATAGGAACAAGAGGTTATTATTAGTTTTTTGAATATCTTTGTGAGATCTCAACTTTCTTTAATTTAATTCTATATAATAACCAATTAGTGGGAAAAAGCTACAAGTCAATGCGTGAAGTTCAAGACTGACTAAAAAGTTAATGGTGGGAACTTCTTGTAATTTTGTTGCGTGTGAGAAATCATTGTTCTTTGGTTTCACAACGATTTTCCCTTTTTCTATCCATTTGGTTCTACCTCAATGGTGGGAAGGTGGGAACTTCTTGTAATTTTGCTGCGTGTGAGAAATCATTGTTCTTTGGTTTCCATCATTGTAGGATTTTTTTTTTTTTTTGGTCAATTTGGTTATGGCTTTTAGGGTAAATAATTTTTTTCCCAGGTTATAGTATTTGTTTTCCTATAGAAATGATTGTTAAATTAAAAGACTAATGTGAAAATGATACAATTATGTTATTATACTAATAAGAAGAGGTTATGGTATTTGTTTTTTTTATAGAAATGATTGTTAAATTAAAAGACTAATGTGAGAATGATACAATTATGTTATTATACTAATAAGAAGTTTTATATATATATATATATATATATATATATATATATATATATATATATATATATATATATATATAATTCAAATTCAAAAAGATAAAAAAAAAATGGCTAGAAACTTCCATATATAATCCAGAAAAATGAGTATTATTATTTATCCTCGTGTATGTTCGTATGCTAGTTAACTATTCATTGGTCACCCAAGGGAACCTCAAATTGGCATTTCCTTTAATCCAAGCACAACCTAATTTTGAATAATAAATTGGTATTTCTCTTAATCCAAGTACAATCTAAGTTTGAATAAAATTGAATAGGCCACTTAAAGCAAATGATTAAATTAAAAGTTAAATTCAAAATCTGTTTTTTTTAAATGATAGGAAACAATGTTTTTTAGTTACTCAAAATAAAGGGAAGAAAAATCAATATAATCAAATATGTTTACTCAAATGACAAGAATCATTTTGAATTAATGAAATTGCAAATATTTAATATTAATATCATACAATCTTGTTATAATAGGGGAATTATGGGGTGTTGAATCCTCTTTTACATTAACAACATGGATTCCATTAATTCAAATTGAAAATTTTGGCAAATATTGTTTAGTTGGATTCTCTAGATGGGAAAATAGGAAAATACCTAAAATGTAGAATATTATCCAACAAATAGAAAAAGACCTAAAATGTAGAATATTATCCAACAATTAAACATTTTAACTCGGTCAAATTGCATAAAAATAAAATAAATAATTATAAAGATCTAAAGCTAAGATGAATCTAGGTTGGTTATTCACAAAAGTTAACTTTTATAAACATGAGGAACATTTTATTATAAAATAGGATTTTTTTTTTTTATAAAAAATAATAAATCCAATTTTTTTTAGAAGTTTATTTGTTAGTAGACAACTTGTTTTTGAATTAAAGTCATATTTATTATCCCATTAGAAAGAATGCTTCATTTTGAATCATTTTCTTTCAATTAAAACTCAAATAAAAAAATATTGGTATAATAGTTTATTAATATGTGTTAATATATTATTACAAAGAAACTTAAAAGATGAACAGAGACATGTAGTACTTGCTTTAGTTGTTCAAGCATTTGACATAATTTGGGAGTTTGTTTGATATAATTTCAAGTGTGACACAAAGAGGGAGCTCCTTGTGATTGTTTAGCCTCACTTGCTTGCATTAGACAATCTTAGTGCGATTATAAAAGTTAAGAGACCAAATTAATCTAATAATGTGGAGACCATAATTAACACAGACATCCATGGTATACATTAATCATCTTTATCCAAACAATTTAAGAGAATTTAAGAGAATGCAAAGGGGATTAATTAGCCTCACTTGCTTGCATTAGACAGTCTTAGTGCGATTATAAAAGTCAAGAGACCAAATTAATCTAATAATGTGGAGACCATAATCAACAAAGACATCCATGGTTGACATTAGTAATCTTTATCCAAACAATTTAAGAGAATTTAAGAGAATGCAAAGGGGATTAATAATAGTGATTGATATTGTATCCTTTCTAATACATTTTTTTATTAATAATGGGTAGAACCCTATTGTGAATGTAAAACACAATTGTATTCTTAATGCAAGTTCCATATTAATAATGACCTATGTGTTTTTTCTAGACATATAATATCACTTGTTTTTGTTATTTTTAATTTATTTTTAGTGCATTCTAACTAAGTTTAACAAATTGATTGTTATTCAACTATGATACTTTATTAATAAATAAATAAAATATTTGATATTCAATTTTAAAATAATTTACATACATAAGACTTAAAATTATCAATCATTTAATTAACAATTTAGATTTGGCCATTTTCCATTCATATTGTATTTGGAGTATATATTGTCTCAAATAAAAAAATATTGTTCATATGTTATGCCACTAATGTTCATCCCAATTTTTGTTTAAAAGGGATTTCCCAAATGACTTTAAAAGGTCGTTAAATATAGTTGTAAGCAATATCCCATGTAATTGTGCAACTCTGGTCTAAGAAGAGTTTTGCCAATCTGTCTAGCCAATGGTGGTTATATTGGTTTTATTATCTCATGCATACTAATCATAAGAAGTATGACACTTAATGTAGTAAGAAGTATGGCCTTGAGATTTGGTTTTATTATCTCATGCATACTAATAATAAGAAGTATGACACTTAAGGTAGTAAGAGGTATGGCCTTGAGATTATCCACCTAAGGTATGTTATAGTTCCTTGCTCGCATATTAGCAAGTCCAATGATCAGATCCATGTGATAATTTGTATCATCATCCTACATTGCAATGAAGAAATAACCAAAATTTTAGACTGATTTTTCTTCCCATGGATAATTTTGAATTGAAATATTTTATTTAAGGGAGGAGAAGTTGTGTAATTAGTAGAGGATAATAGGGATCATTAATGAGGAAAGTTAGAGAATACCTTTTCAAACTTAATAGGACTCATGTGAAAGCTTGAAGGTAGATTTTGAACACCATGTTGCAGTGTGGCAATCAATTTGTCAATCTGTTCATCATCATCATCATCATCATCATCATCATACAATGTAGAAGAAGGGTTCACATATGTAGCTTTCTCATCTGTGACAATCTTCATCCCTTTTTTTGGCTCAAAAACTAGAATATGAACTTTATCAACCACCTATGCCAATCTGATTGAATTTGGATTTGAATTCCAATCGGGAATGGTAATTCCATATGTATTAGCTTTTAAAATGGAGGTTGTAAGAATTAGGGACATGTGACTAGGATCATGGGAAGAAAAGTGGAGGGGATTTGGGAAACACTTAGGAGAAGACTAGAATGGTGCACCTTCTCTTGTAGTTGCTCAGAAACATAAGATACAAATATTTTGGGAATCAATATTCCTATGGATTTTATGCTTGCAAGTTCATGTCTTCAACATTTAATTTTTATGGCTTATCAATCAACCCACCATATGATGAAGGGAGACTAATACAATGGTCTAGTAGTTTGCAAATTGGAAAGAGATTGATATCACCTCTAGAGCTCCCAAATCTACAGTGATCTGGGTTGTCAGATCCAAGAGGAGGAATTAATGGCAAAGTATGCACCTGCATAATAGATTTTTATATGTCACGATTCTTCTCCAATTTATGCCTTACGGTGTTTCCTTTACAACATTTGGTGCAATTGCTAGTATTAATCTTAAGGGATTAATATTATAAACCCAAGATATATAAACCCCAAGATAAATATTATAAACCCTAAAATAAACATGGATGGTTTTCATATCGAGACAATCTTCACAATGCGACATTGGACCATGGTTGACCATGGTTGATTTTCATATTGAGACAATGTTTGTCACAATGTGACCATAATTGACCATGGTTAATTTTCATATTGACCGTGATTAACCATGGTTGACCATGGTTGATTTTCATATTGACTGTGATTAACCATGGCTGACCATGAATGACCATGATTGACTGTGGTCGACCATGATTGATTTTCATATTGAGACAATCTTTGTCACAATGCGATGTCGAACCATGCTCGACCTGGTTGAACCCTTAGATTAATAAATCCAAGTGTTTGATATTATAAACCTAAAATAATAATAAACCCAAGGGATTAATACTAAAACCCCAAGGGATTACGAACCTAAGGGAATAATATTAAACCCAAGGGATTAATATTATAAACCCAAGGTATATAAACCCTAAGATAAATATTATAAACCCTAAAATAAACATGGTTGACCATGGATGATTTTCATATTGAAACAATCAATGTCACAATGTGACATTGGACCATGCTTAAGCGTGATTGATTTTCATATCGAGACAATCTTTGTCACAATGCGACATTGAACCATGGTTGACCATGGTTGGTTTTCATATTGAGACAATGCTTGTCACAATACAACGTCGGAACATGGTTGACCATGATTGATTTTACAAAACATGGTTGACCATGATTGATATTATAAACCCAAGGGATTAATACTAAAAACCCAAGGAAATAATAAACCCGAGGAAAATAATAAACCCAAGAAAATATGGTATAGTTTAATTTGACTGTTGTATGTATGTATATATGTTATTAATTAATCAATATGCCTATTATGAATAATGTAGAGTTTAATTTAACCATTGTATGTATATATACTTTTACATGGATATATGTAAGTGTAAAAATATAGTGATCTTTTCATAGAATGATTAAATAGTTGGTATAATAGAATGTTACCCTCTTTGTGGCTCCCACATGAAGATAATAAGATAAAGAATAAGCTCCCCACCTTTGGAACTCTATATAACTTATTAAGTATTAGATATAAAATAAAAAAATGCCCATAGTTTATAATTTAATTATACTTTTAGTAAAATCAGTTTGTTACATTTTATAGTTTAGATTATATATTTAAATACAAAAATAAATTTATTACTCTAAAATACCTATCAACGTATCAAAATCAAAGAGCGTTCAATAGAAATATAAATGCAGGGAGTCGATGGTCTTTAGTCTTTGAATTCATTAAAGTGAATTTGCCTCGTGTTGTAGCAGCTATAACACTTCTCCAAAAGTTTGTCTTAGCTTTGTTTTGGAGCCTCCCTACCAACTTGTTACAGATCTATTTGGGCACATCACTCCCGTCGATAAGATCAATACAAATAGGGCTCATCAAACCCTAATTTCAGTTGCTACATAGCCTATACAAGTCATCATATTAATGCTTTCATCCATGAAAGTTTCCTAGTTTGAAACTTTGCTGAAATGAATCTTTGGGACACCAACGCAGCCTTGGTCAGGGGAACTGCTCTGCATAGCAGGTAGGCCTATTCAGACCTACGTTGCAGAGAATTTAAGCCCACTTTATCCTGTGTTGGGCGAGGATGAACGAAATTGACATAGTATTTTGGGAATATTCCTTGATTCTAGAGCATTCTAGAAGGATACCCAACTCTTACATCATCCTATGAGCTCGATTTTGGATAGGCTCTGGATCATCTAACCCTCTATACTCTCATCCCTTTCTCCATGGAAACTAACTATCCAATTATGTAAAACCATTCAATGCCCTATTTATGACAAAACCACTTGCATTTCCCTATAGATTGACCACTCATCATAGTGATCTGGAGGCTAGAACTTGGATATTATAGAGAAATATTGTTGGTTTGAGACTTGAAATCATTGTCAAGTAATGTTATGTTGCTAGAATTACGTGATATTGGTGTGATGAGGGTTTGGACTAAGCTAGATCAGTGACACGAGATCGAACCACATTTGGTGTAACTTTCCTTCTATCAATCAATAAAGTTGTTTGTTCCTTTTCCAATACTTTTGTCTATACATGATGAATGTATGTTCAAATGTTGTCGATTCCATTTATTTATAGTAGATAGATCATATTCTTTGATTGTTGTCGTCTTCTATTTATGTTGACAAGTACCAATTGAGCGAATTCAGTTTGAGCGGGAGCGACGGGAGCAATTCAAAGGAGATCAAATGAAGCAAAGGATTGCAGGTAGGTTCCTTTATCTTATTTGTCTATTGTAGGAAAAGGTTAAACATCTTTACTTATGTTGTTCTAAGTGTAACTACCCACTTAGGGAAGATGTACTTATCCGTAGGTATAAATTCTATATAACAAATTGGTGACCATACTGGGGAACGACCATCGTTCCTGGTAGTTTACCCTTATCATATTACATCCTAGTATACTTTACATGACTTCATTGATCCCTTTTCAGTCATTTTGAATTTTTTTTGGTCAAAAAAGTGTGCTTAAATGTCTGCTCATTGTGCTCTCTATCATCAGCGCAATGTTGTTCTTGACATAGTGCGCTGCAGAGCAGCCTTAGCTTAGAGACAGTGCTCTGCAATGCACTGTCTCCCACTCAGGGCTGCACTGATCCCTGTCAAGCCAAAAAACCCATCTTTTGCTTGATTTTTCCAAAGTTGCTTCTGATGTTGTTTGTTGAAAGATCAATGTTTTCTATGGCTCTGAAATCAGTTTGCATTTCCTTTCCTAGCCCTACTTTGACCTTGATTGTTTAGTGTTTCTTAAGAGATTTATTTATCATTATCAATTCATTGTCAAAGTTAGCTTACATTGATTAGTCTTTACTTTTCTGAAAATAATTGTTGTAAAGTCTTCATTTCTTTGAAAAAGAAATTGTCGTAAAGTCTTCGTTTCTTGTGAAAAGCATTGATTGATCGTTTGTGCATTTAGTTTCTTTATGTTCATCTAAACATTAAAGGAATGAAAAGAAAAACATGCATAATGCATTTAGAAGTTTGTGTGTGCTTGTAGGAATGGTATAGGGAAAGTTGCATTAGATGTGCTCTATGCTCTTTGCTTAAAGATTCGGATTGCTCTATCCCTTTTACTTATGGGTTTCATTGTTTAAATCAAATGAAAAGAATGTTTCTCATCATAGTTGCATTCTAGGAGTTTCATAAACATCACGCAGTGAACTTGAAAGGCAAACTTTTAAACAAGATGAACTAAAATTTATCTCAATTAACATAATGGAGCCTTGTAACTTAACGCTTAAGATTTAGAGGTCTAGGCTAGAGATGTATTCCGGGGTCGTTAAACATAGTATCTTTTTCTAATGGTCTGTGATACATTCTGAGTGTGATACCTCATTCCACGTATGTAAGTATATCATAGCTCGTTAATGTACTTTCGGGTATATCGGGCGGTGTTATAGTACGAAAAGTATAAATGAATGCTCTTACTGTGCGGTTTCACATTAGACAGTGCTAACACAGATTGGGCGTCCATGTGCTTTTAGTTATATTTGGGAGGAATACATTAGGTTGTTATCCATCCATAGGTAACCGAGTCAGCCACCTTGTATACTGTGATACACCGAAAACAACATTTGGGGAGATTACTTGCACGTATGTTAAGTCCTTGGCTTCTCTAAGGGAATATATTGTAGTTCACAATTACTTGGTAATCCTTTTGCCTAGATTACCCTATTTTTGTTTATTTCTTTTTTTTAATAAAATCAATCAGCAATCATGGAGGAAAATCAACCTTTACCCCGTCATTCGCGTAGGACAGTGAGTAAACCGGCTTTACCTCCTGAAGCTACACCTAGTCGAAAAAAGCAGTCTCATTTAATGGAGTCGAATACATCACAAACTACTGGTTCTTCATCTGATTTACCAGAGTCACCTATACCGATATGTACTGTGATTCCAGTTGCTCCTACTATTACTAGTTTATCTGCTACTGAAGAGGAACCTTTACAAATACCTGAGGACACTAAAAGTGAACTTAGTGAAATGGTAACTGAAGTTGTCCAACAAGAAGTTGATCCTCTACCCAAAGTTGTTGAACAAGAAATTACTTCTAAACTTGAATCTGTTCAACCGGAAGTTGATCCTAAACCTATCATAGTTCAAACAGAAGTTACTTCTAAACCAGAAGTTGTTCAAGAAATTCATCCTGAACTCGTTGTTCGTTTACCAGAACACTTGGATCATAAAGTTGAACAATTAGAAGTTGTTCCCGTACCGGAAGACGATCGACTGGTTTATCCTCACACATCTGTAACTGTTGAGACTTCTCCTTTTCCGTAGAGTCAAACACCAAAAATTTATTACGAACCTGACGATGGAATCCTTCCACCCAGTTTGATTTCTATTGAAGAGGAATTTGAAGAAGAAACTTCACCCAGAACTCCAACTCATTTTGGACCAGGGCTTTATCTTTATCCTTCTTATCCTCAGTTAACTGCTCCTTTTGATCATGTTACTTTCAAACTCCCATAGATTCATTAGGACATTTATTGGGTCATTTGACTATGGTTGAAACAACATCCCATACTGTATCATCTGTTACAGCTACAACAGAATCCACTGTCGCTACTTCTTCGATGTTTATCACAACACCTGAGTCACATCTATATGGTGGTTCATCCATCCCACTAGGTTACAAATCATTATCTTGAACTCACTCCGTTGTTTCTTCTAGTCCATGGTCTTCACCCATGTCATCTAGAGGAATTTGACCTAGTTCTTCACTTACGGATACTGAATAGTTTGATCCATCAAGTCAATATGAAGTTGGTCCATCTAGTTACCATCCAAAGTATCCACTTTACACTAGATTACCTCCATATGGAGAAAAATATGCCCAATCTGCTTATCCTCCATTTTCCGGGGGGGAATCATATGGCAGTATACCATCATATTTAGGTCCAACTTATTCTGGAATGATTGTTTGTCAATGGAAGCCTACAATTCCCGTTCAACCAAGGCTTGTGTATCCATCACAACCAATGCAACCTGTTTCATCCATACTGTTGGAGAGGTAAATCCCCTCTACGGATAGAGGCGATCCCTACTAGCCCAGTAAGGGTCTAGCAACAATCAAACAATGCTGCTATGCATGCTCCTAATTACAATTAAACAAGAGGAAAAGAGCACCTACTTGGATTCCAGCGCTGTTGTTTGACGAAGAGATGATGCCTTCGCTCCTTCGCTTTGGCTGGTCACAATCCTCCGCGATCTCCGCGAATAGATACCTGCACACACGAAGAGGAAACAAACACAAGCGTGAAATCTAATAAAAGCAACCATACATCAGTCAGAAAAGATGTAATTCACATTTAACCATTGCATAGACAAATGAGAATGGAACAATAATAGCAGTCATCTATTATTAATCAAGACAAAGAAGAGTACAACCAAATGTTCTAACGTCGGTATCCTTCTCAGGAGGGGCCAGTCAACAAGCGTCTCAAGCATTCACCTTTGGAAATGATTCTCCCAAGACAAGAAACTCTCTCTCCCACAAGCAACACAAAACAACCTTCCCTAAGCTATGAATCACTTCCACACTTAGCACACCAAATACCTATAGCAGCAATCTGAGCACTATAAGCTCTACACAATCCAAGCTATTCCAAACTAGATGCTCATGGTAATGGTGGAAGTTTATATAGGAGAAGGAGCCTCCTAAAAGGGTGGAAGGATGAGCTTATCCTTGAGGGAAATGGTTACAAAGGGTCGAACATACATGCCATAGAAGGGAGTCAACACTCACAAAGCCAACAACCAAACCTGGAGTTATCTGGAAGGCTGGCTGTTGGAACAAATTCGCCCAAACAGGATCAGCGCGGATTATGAGGTAACTAATGCGCTGACGTCGCGACTCAATAACTGGGAAAGTCATGTCAGCGTGACCAAATACAAAGGAGAGGTGCGCTGGCTCATAAAATGCGACCAGCGCGGGAAAGTGATGTTCTTCTGCGCTGGCAGCGCACTGAATACACTACAAGCCGCCAGTCAGCGCAGATATTTTAGAAACAGACGCGCTGATGAGGAAAACTTTGGAAAGTGGGTTTTGGGCCAGTTCAGAAGGCATGAACTTGATTATTGTGAATTCTTGACACAGGAAAGTGACTGACAGGGAGACAGTGACAAATTACTGTGTAACACATACCTACTATGCCTGTCATTACGACTTTGCCACAGTCGCAAACTCAGTTGATTGAATCTCAACCTTTGCAAGCTGGTCCTTCAACCTCTTACCCTCAAGTTTCAAGTCTAAAGACTCAGTCCAAAATCCAACAACCTTAGGCCAGTTTACCATTAACTGGGATGACTCAGACTTATACTGGTCTAATTTATTCACATCCTGGTCAAACTTATATTGGTGGGCAACAACCATTGCATCAGAAACCATGGTAGCCACAATATCAACAATATCAATTCCAACAGTACCAAACTTATCTTGGACTTGGTCAACAAGCCTATGATGGGTTTGGTCAACAACAAGCTTACCCAGGTCCCAATCAACAAGCCTATGTTGGGTTTGGACAACAACAAATTTATCCTAGTTCCCAACAACCACCTTATACTGGATATGATCAACAAACCTACCCCTATCAAGGTTACTAGCAGCAAATTCCGTATGCTGGTATGAAAAGGCCTATGCCCAGGAAATTCCATCTTACCCTGGTTATGCTCAACCCGACCTAAACCGCCAATTACATTTTGTCGCGACACTTGAATTACCGGATTTAAATTGGCTTACCAATGATGCCATTCTTTATGCACCTTAGCGGCAGGTGATTCCACACAGATTGCCTTCTGATACTCCTAAGTTTAATGGAAACCTTGGAGAAGATCTGTCCAATCATGTTATGAATTTTCATTTATGGTGTTCATTCAACTCCTTAAATGATGATTCAATAAGACTATGTATTTTCCTGCGAATGCTCACTAGTCTGGATGCAAAGTGGTATATTGAATTACCACGAGCCTCATTTGACAACTTCGCAGCCTTAGCCACTAAATTTTTAACCCATTTTCAGTTACCCATCAGATATGAAATTGGAACAGAACTGTTGACCAACTTTAAACAGACCACTGCTGCTCACATTTCTAATCACATTCATGAGTGGCATTGTCGTCGTCGAATGGTCAAAAATTTTGTTCCTGATCAGATTTTAGCTCAGTGGTTATTAAATCCTTGTTGTCATCTATCACCGAGGATGTGGCTAAAGGAGGAGTTGTTACCGAAGAGCAAGTAATTGCTTGTGCCCAATACTTAGACTTGATTTACACCCAGTCTGGCATGCTCTATGATAAGATTCCAAATGCACCTAGACCATCTTTTACTATTCCACCACCTCCATCCAATAAGGACTCTCATGCCGGTGACGGTGTGATAGGTTCTTCAAGCACTAAAACAGCAAGTAGACCATCTAGTCAAACACTTGCTATTTCAAATCAAACTTCTAATACACCTGATAATACACTTGCTTCCGAAATAAATGTCATGTCATCAAACAAAGGTAAAAATAAAAATAAACCTAGAAGCAAGGAAAAGGGGAAAACAAAAAAGAAACAAAATTCTCCCCCTAAAGAGAAATCATCTGATTCCTCTTCTTTGGCTAGGAAACCTCGCTACCCATGTTTAATTTGTAACGATGAGCACTTTACGTGAGACTGTCCTCACCGCTCTGAAGTCTCAAAACTTCTAGTACATCCACTGTGTTGATAGACACTTTTCCAAACCGAGAGACTCATTTGGTTGCTACAAATCATGCTTCCACTTCACGAGTGCTTATGCTATCCACCACTAAGCCTAAGACTAATTTTTTGGTGACTACACAAAGTAAAGATTACAGTAATCCACCGTTGTCGTCAAATAACCAGGCTATAGATCAACCAAATAATTTGACTTCGACTTCATCTGATTCCATTCACCCATTGCACCAGAGTTAACAATAAAACCACCTAAGGGAGTTGTTCATAAATCTACATTCAACCCTCAAGCTCGAGAAGCACAAAATTATAACATAGTAGATGATTTGGTTCAGTCACCTTCTGCTATGTTGACACTTGAGTTGGTTCAAAATTGTCCCTCCCAAAAGCATGCTTTATTGTCAGCAATTGGTGGAATTGATCCAATGGATTCCAATCTCATGGTTTTTAACCATGTGGGTTATACGCCACAATTATCATCACAGTTGGCATTCTTGATCCAAGTAAATGCTTTGAATAAACTCATTCACTGAACCATTGTTGACGAGGGTGCATCTACTTG
Source organism: Pinus tabuliformis (assembly GCA_031772625.1). Taxonomy (NCBI): domain Eukaryota; kingdom Viridiplantae; phylum Streptophyta; class Pinopsida; order Pinales; family Pinaceae; genus Pinus; species Pinus tabuliformis. The sequence continues at coordinate 367,324,916 of CM062807.1, read as the reverse complement.
TATCATGTCAATGAATTGCTAGAAAACACTTGGCTCACCGCCTTTGTCACAATCACCTACGACGTTAAAATCTTTTGACGGTCGCACTTATACACCTTATGGAATTTTAAGTATCCTATAGATAGAACTAGGGGGAAAAACTATAATTGTTGAAGTTGAGGTCATTGACGGATCCCTTGACTACAATATTTTACTAGGAAGACCATGGGTTTACGCTATGGCTATTGTGGTTTCGACATACTTTCATATGATCACTTTCCCTCATAAAGGTGGAATCACAGTGATTGATCAACTCGCCTTCTTTGCTTCTAGTTCACAGGCAACTGGTAGCGTTTCGTTAGTTCACATACCTCCGCTATCTCTTTAGAACATTGGAGTAGGTCTCTTCAAAGATTCTTCCCTAATGGGAACCTTTTCACTACCATCACCATCACAAATGGAAAAAGTTGAAAAATTTGAGACATGTAACATGATGTCTTCCACTTCATCTAACTCATGGAAGATTTCCAATAATTCCAAAGTTGATGTGCATAATGAAACCATGCCACTAAGCCAAATTGAGCTCACATAACAATCAATCTTTTTGGCTTGCGTGACAAATCCAAATCCATCATCACCAATTGTATGGGTTTATCGTTCATTAGAATATGGTACTTCCTCTGATCCTTTTTCACGTACATTTTCTATTGATGAAGGAATGATCTAATCAATGATGATAGAAGAACCATGGGTAGATTATCATCATCGATCCCATCTTCCATATCACATAGAAGATATTCCAAATGAACTAAATCACCCTTCAATCATTGATTTCCTTTCGAATTCTTTATTTATAGACACAATCAATTCCGAACAAAACTGATCAAATATTAAATAAACCATTTCTATCAATATTTCAACCAAACCTGGAATTGTAGAAAATATCCATGTTGGCAAATCTTGTTCTCCATTGGAACTTGAAACTTACCGTGCTCTTTTTTGTGAATTTCACGATATATTTGCTTGGCCATATGAGGAAATGCGAGGTATTAATTCTAGTATAATTGAACACGACATTAGAATGTATCCTGATGTCAAGCTGGTATGACAACGCCTTCGTCCTGTTCATTCGAAGAAGGTTGCTACCATAAAAGCAGAAATTGAAAAAAGTTTGCGCACTAGTTCCATATACCCCATTCCTCTTACTGATTGGGTTTCCAATATTGTTCTTGTCATGAAGAAACAAGGAAAAATATGGGTGTGTGTTGATTATAGGGATGTTAATCATGCTTGTCCAAAAGACAACTATCCCACTCCCTTTATCGACTAGATAATTGATGAATGTGTCGGATGTGAAATATTTTCATTTATGGATGGATTTTCCCGCTATAATCAGATCAATATCTTCCCAGAATACCAATATAACACTGCCTTTATTTGTCCCTAGGGCACATTCGCATATAGGAAACTCCATTTTGGTTTTAAGAATGTTGAAGAAACTTTTCAGATGGCAATGAATTATGCCTTCCAGGACATCAAACACATTGTTCAACCCTATCTAGATGATTTACCTTCTCATTCATGAAAATGGGTTGATCACCCGCAACATTTGAGAGCCATGTTTTTACGGTGCCAACACAACAAAATTTGACTCAATCCACATAAATATGTGTTTTGTTTTGGTTCTGGTCATTTTCTTGGTTTCGTAGTGTCTAAAGAAGGAATTCGACTCAACCCCTTTAAGGTTAAGGAAATTCTTGATCTACCTCCACCTTCCAACTTACTTGAGTTACAAAGACTCCAAGGGAAGGCTAACTTTCTAAGGAGATTCATTCCCAACTATGCTGAAATGACTAAAGGATTCACTCATCTTTTGAAAAAGGGAATTCCCTTCCATTGGGACCAGATTGTGCAAGCTTCCTTTGATGCTCTCAAAGGTACCCTGATTCGAGCATCACTAATGGATTCCCCTAATTATCAGAATGACTAATTCCTGTATCTCACCACTGTAGATACAACCATTTCTATGGTTTTAGTCCAAGAAGAAGATGGGATTGAACATCCGATCAATTATTTGAGTCGTAATCTCAATGATACAAAAGTTAAGTATTCTTACATTGAGAAGCTAACTTTGTCTACCGTTCAAGCTGTACAGAGATTTCGCCATTATATCCTGCTCCGAAAGACAATTGTCACTTAGGATTGCAACCCTATGACATACATCTTGTCACGTCAATTGCTGGGGAAAAATATTCAAAATTGATCGTCATTTTGCAGGAATTTGATTTGAAATAAATCAAATCCAAGTCAAAGAAATCTCTAGTTTTTGTCGATCTTCTTTGCGACCTTCCCTCTACTGCCATCGACTCAACAATGGAACCATCAATTCCAGATGAGTCTTTGTTTTTGATCTCATCATCTGACCCGTGGTATGGATATATAATCTTCTATCTCCAAACCCAAACTTTCCGGCCCGATACCTCTCGCTCGCAACAACGACGTATTCAATATCAAGCCAAAGGTTACGTGATCACTAGCAACACCCTCTATCGTCATGATATCGATAGGATTTTACGGAGGTGCCTCACACATGAGGAAGCCGAGAAAGTTCTAAATCATTTCCATTCTGGTGCTTGTTGTGGACATTTAGCTGGTTATGCTACCGCACAGAAGATTATCTGTGCTGGTTACTTTTTTCCTACCATATTTAACGATTGCATTACTTCTGTCAGAAGTTGTCATACATGCCAAATTTTTTACCGTAAAATTTGATTACCACCTACACCACTACATCTTGTCGTCACTGTTGGACCATTTAAAAATGAGGCATTGATTTCATGACATGCAACCCTCTCTCAGTCGGGGGTCATGGGTATATTATTGTCGCCGTTGAATATTTTACGAAATGGGTCGAGGCGATGCCTACATTAAACAACAGTGGTGAGACAACTACACTTTTTTTCTTCAACCATGTGGTTGTAGGGTTTGGTGTACCACAAGCCATAGTTACAAATCATGGTTCACATTTTCGCAATCACATGATGACTGAATTAACTGCCAAGCTAGGACTTTCACATGATATTTCTACTCATTATCCATAGGCTAATGGACAAATTGAAGCCATCAACAAAATCCTTAAGTGAATGCTTCAACGAATGGTAGGAGTTCACAAACAAAACTGGCATTTGATCCTGTACTCAACTTTGTGGGATTACCGAACCTCGATAAGAAACGCAACTTGATTTACACCTTTCCAATTGGTGTATGGTTTGGAGGCAATCTTGCCAATACAATGTGAAGTTTCATCACTAAAACTCGCAATTGACTTGTTACCTGACACTTCTAATTAGGAAGCACATTACTTAGAACTCATCCATCTAGATGAAACACGTCGTGAAGCCGCATTGGCCAACAAATCACATAAGAAACGAATTAAGGCACAATATGACCGCAATGTCAAGCCTCGCATATTCTCAGAAGGAGACCTAGTCTTTCTTTATGATCACGAAGCCGATAAATTAGGAGCGAGAAAATTTGAACCATTATGGATGGGCCCCTACATTGTCAACCGTGTTTTGGAAAAAGGCACTCATGATTTGGTTGATTATGATGGAATTCCATTGTCGCAACCCGAAATGGGTTGTATCTTAAATGTTACTATGCTTGATTGTGTGTAGTAAAAACACTATATATATGCTTTGATTGCATGTGTGTGTCACGTTTGACTTTTAGATTTTTTATGTGGTTAATAATCTGATTTTCATTTGTTGCAGATGTCGGAATCTTTGGAACCATTTGTTGGTTATGCCGATGGTGCTAGTCATAGTACACAGAACCTATCTTCTGCAGCATGAGCCATATTCGCTCCAAGTGGCGAGATAGTGAGTTTTCAAGGGATTTGTATCGTTCATTCTACGAACAATATCACTCAGTATAGCGCATTAATCAAACTCCTCTTTGATGCCATTTCGCGTGGCATTCACCGAATCATCATTAGGTTAGACTCACAACTTGTCGTACTACAACTTACTAATTTTTATACCGTCCGAAATCCAACTATTTATCTTATTTTCCTTAGACTTCATCTCTTGGAAAGATATTTTGATTACATTCAATATCAACACATTTCTAGAAACTTTAACACATTCACTGATTCTTTAGTGAATTATGTGTTAAACAGACATTTACGACATATGTAAATACTAAATTTTCAATTCACATCAACAGTCAAATAGGATTACACATAACCATACAAAAAAACTAAAAGTAAAATATGTAGATGTTCAAAGTTTTACAAAAATTTGTGTCCAGGACATGTTGGTCATCTGACCTCAAAACCTCAAAATGCATACAGTAAATGATCCTACATATATCTAATGATGCTCATGATAACAGGTCACTGCCTGAGCTATCATGCGCAATAGCCTCATCCAATGGCTAGGTACACCAATAGTATGGCATTGTAGTTTCATTGGTAACTCCTCGATCTGAACATCGGGTATACCAAGAGTTAACCCCTCTATATGATCCTGCAACTTCGTTAGTGTCTTGGTCAAATCCAAATCCTGGAGAACTGCTCTTCTGAAATTTCTCCTTACTGGTTCACCCACATCCTGTTGATGACCCATTGGTCGAACAGTGCCAATATATGTATATATGAGAACATTCTTAGCTTAGTCTTGGAAACATCAAAAAACACAAAAACATGTAAAAACTCAAAAAAATAAAAAATACATGGTCAAAACAGTTTACCTATAGCACCCCATTGAGCACCCACTGGTAATCTAAAACTTGGATCTCCACGAAAATCCATCCCTACATATGGATCCTCCTCGATGACAATATGTTGTCGATGGATCCAGCTGAATAATGCGGTAGAAAATGAGATTGATGATTGACCAACATGTCTAGCCATCAACTCTACCCATCTCTGCATTCATGGATCTCTAAGACCAACTAAACTCAGTGTCACAAATTGAGGTTGCATCAATGGAATTCTCTCCAAAGTAAAAGTGTTTAAGATCGATCCATAGCTGAAATTTTTCATCTTACCACTCTATACTTTAGTCACTTGTCTTTCATCAAATACAATACTGCCTCACACGAGTTGAACATAGTTGGCTTGAGACACTCGAGCACATACTGCATGTATGATCTATTTGCAACATGAATTGTCGCGTTACTCAACAACTTTGCGATAGTAAAGAGGATTGTTCGCAAGGGCATATCACGAACATCCTTGATGTTTATCTTTCCATCTTTGCTATGTTGTGTACCATGTCTCGACAATCCCGTGAGAAAGTAAATAACACTTTGTCCCCTATGTGAAAAACTTGTTCCCTTGGATCCCATGAATGAACCAAGAACTACAATAGTTCTAAATGTTGCCTCATCCCGGATAACCTGAAATATTTGAGTAACCCACAATCTCTGAGGGCCTCAATAGTACCAGGATCATTTAGGGCAACCATATCTTGTTCTTCATGTTCTCTTTCATGCCAAGTGATAGCCATTCTGATCTGATCAAAGTTTGAAATCACACCATAGGCTTAGTTAGGATCCATTTCATGCAAAAAACTAAAGAGATTTTGGGTAGAAATGATGAAACAAATTTCTAAACTTCACCCAGTGCACCCCTGGTCTTGAGATAGTGCACTGCAGAGCAGTTCCCCTTCTGCTTGACTGCACTGTAGTGTAGTTTTCGATGCATTGGGGTGCGTTGATCCCAGGGCGTGGTATATTTACCCTAGGGACCCCAAAACCCTAAAATTTTTGCCTGAAATTGAAAAATAATGACCTTAAATGAAAGAGAAGAGTTAGATCTCCTACTTGGTCCTGACAGAATGAAGAATGGTCCACAGAAGCTCCCACAATCAACTGTTAAAGTTTGAGGTAAAAACTAGTTCAGAGCACAAAACTGAATGGTAAATGTGAAATGGTAGAATGACTTGGTAAATTCTTGTTTTACGGCTATTTCATATTCATTAAATGAATAAACTATAGATTTTACCTATTTTTACCAATGAAACAGGTATGTTTAATCTGTTTGGTGGTTTTTTGAGCAAGTTTACAGCTACAATAGTGAATTTGACTTGCATGATCGTAAAATGCACTTTTGACCACAGAGCATACTTTTATCTCTTTTTCACTCTGTTAAACATCAAAAAAGGAACCACCCTTGAGTCCTCTTTAAACTCTTTTTAAACTCTCGAAATATGAAAAGATTGATGAGTGCTTGTCCATTTCAGCTCATAAATGGATTAGAAATGACATCTACTCAGTATACGTTTAACCCTTTTCTGGACTGAGATAGATTACTTACGAAAAAGGAATACGTTGATCGAACATGGTCAATAGGTTATCTCTTGTATTATTTTACGTTTTTTCGGACTTGAGAGACAAATTTACGAAAAATAACTTGTGGAGTTTTCTTTTTGTCCCTTTTCAAACTCTCTAAACATGAAAAGGATCGAGTTCTCATTGTCGTTAAACTCGTTAAAACATAAAATAGTGACAAACTTGTCCATCATGACAATACTGAGTTTCACGTTCACTAGACTCGTTAAAACATCACATAGCGATGGATTCACTCGAAGGGTAGAATTATACTACAATCATATGTTATCCTCCTCAAGATTGTTTAAAAAAACAAAGAGGTATTGGTCAACAATGACTCAGGAAAATGGGAGAAGGGATAAATCACTTTATGGTAGCAAGCCGCTCTTGAACAAGACACTTTCACTTCATCTCTGTGGCTATTTGGGTTGGGTTATCTGCTTGATAGGTATCATACCTATGGTCTATCACACAATCCATCACTTTGGTTTTGGGTCAATGCCCGACATGTTCAAGAGAATTGACTCAGTAAACTTCATCCTTTGCAATACTCATAAACCTTCATTTTCATGACCGCCATTCTTGAACATTGTGTCATTAGTCACATTTTGTCTTCAAAATCATTACACTCGTTTCGTGTCGTTGATGGGGGATACATCAAGTCCCTCCTGCGATGAGTTTCTTCTTGTCGACATTAGCACATTATCTAGGAAGTTGACTTAGAAACACCTTTCCAGTACCTTGAGGCTTGCATACATCAATGGAAAGTTTCTCGCTTCTAGTGATAGGTTGACATCACAGGCCTTCGACCGAAAGACTTTGTATGGTGTTCGACATCAAAACATCTATTCACACCATACAGAATCTATTATAGTACCTTGAGAATCATTATCATTATCGGTGATTTCTCTCGCGTCTGTTAACAGCTTACATCATTGGCTGGTAATCAGACAGTGTCTTCCCATGTTCGACTTCAGATCACATTTTCACATGGTTAGACTCGTACTTGAGCAAATGATTGGACGAGATAGAAGACCCCAGATCTAGTTTCATCCATCCAAGTTGCGATTTCAGGAGAGTACTAAATCATTTGTATGATGGCTTTACACAGATGGTCATCTTATCATGGATCTATATCTGTAGACAACTATCTGATTTATGTACATGTAATGAAAAATTTATATGTTGAGTATGGGTATGCCTTCCCTTAGCAATTCATGAAAAATTCAAAGATATCATGATATTATGTATTGTAATTGATGCAGGTCACCATCCGCTTCAGATCCTCCTCATCACATCATAAAGCATATCACTCAACATTATCATTTTCGACTTCATGCTTTAGGGGGAAGCTATTATAGGTCTATTTGGGCACATCACTCCTGATGATCAGATCAGTACAAATAGGGCTCATCAAACCCTAATTTCAGTTGCTACATACCCTAGACAAGTCATCATATTGAATGTTTTCATCCATGAAAGTTTCCTAGTTTGAAACCCTACTGAAATGCCTCTTTGGGACACCAACGCAGCCTTGGTCAGGGGAAACTGCTCTACATAGTCGGTAGGCCCATTCAGACCTACGTTGCATAGCACTTAGGCCCACTTTAGCCTACGCTGGGCGAGGATGAGCGAAATTGACATAGGATTCTGGGAATATTCCTTGATTCTAGAGCATTCTAGAAGGATGCCCAACTCTTATCTCATCCTATGAGCTCGATTTTGGATAGGCTATGGATCATTTAACCCTCTATCCTCTCATCCCTTTCTCCATGGAAACTAACTATCCAATTATGGAAAACCATCCAATGCCCTATTTATGACAAAACCACTTGCATTTCCCTATAAATTGACCACTCATCATAGTGATCTGGAGGCTAGAACTTGGATATTATAGAGAAATATTGTTGGTTTGAGACTTGAAATCATTGTCAAGTAATGTTATACTACTGGATTGATGTGTTATTGGTGTGATGAGGGTTTGGACTAAGTTGGATCAGTGACACGGGATCGAACCACATTGGGTGTAACTTCTCCTTCTATCAATCAATAAAGTTGTTTGTTCCTTTTCCAATACTTTTGTCTATACCTATGATGAATGTATGTTCAAATATTTTCAATTCCATTTGTTTACAGTAGATAGATCATATGCTTTGATTGTTGTCATCTTCTGTTTATGTTGACAGGTACCAATTGAGAAAATTCAGTTTGATCGAGAGCGACGGGAGCAATTCAAAGGAGATCAAAGGAAGCAAAAGATCACAAGTAGGTTCCTTTATCTTATTTGTCTATTATAGGAAAAGGTTAAACATCGTTACTTCTGTTGTTCTAAATGTAACTACCCACTTAGGGAAGATGTACTTATCCATAGGTATAAATTCTGTATAACACAACCATCCTTAGCAGCATGTCTTGCACTGACATGTACTTATGCTTCAGTTGAGATTATGTGGCTTATAAGCTTGTGTTTGCTAGCTTGTTTGCCTTCCACCTGGAAGCTTCCATCCTATGACTTGGTCATTATTCGGCTGTTGTGGTCACTTGCAGAATTGCGCAGAATTGGATGGAAACTAGCATTTCTCTCTATAATTGCACAGAACATCAAGGCAACCTACTGCTCTCCAGAAATGAGTAAAGCAAGCAGTCAACCTTCCCTCTAAAAATTGCGCAGAGCAACCCATCACTAGGTTTTCTCTGAAAATTTGTGTAGATTTGGCTAACAGCCTTGGCTTTAGTCTAGAAATTGCGCAGAGCCTGAGGGCCAGCTAGAGCCACTCAGCCTAGAAACTGCGCAGAAGTCACTCCAGGGCTTGCAGTCTATTGCATGTACTCACAAGTTGACCAATTCCCTACAGGATTGAGAAATATTTCTTTGCATGCATGGTCTCATTTTTCCTGAAAAATCATAATGAAAAACGCAAAAATCATCGCTAGATTTTAGGGATTTATTTTTAGTACCCAGGGGTTACATGCAAAAGTCGTTTTAAAAACCTTCCACCAAGTGTCGCTTTTTCCTAGATTTGCGACATGTGTGTCATAAACCTCGATCCTATCAAAACTATTTATTCGATGCTTCAGAGCCCATTCTCCACTTTGATCTTGGAACTCTGGCATCCCCCATCACATCTAGGAGCATTCAGCACACTCAACTCAACTTTTTCCAGGTAAATCTTATTTTCATGTCTTTTGCTACTTTTCTGTCACTTTTTGTATTTCGGTTTGTGTGAGTGATGTTTTCTTGGTTTTTTTGAATGCTTTCTCTTGTTCTAATGCATGTTAGCTTGTAGAAGTATTGTTTTGTTTTTTCCATTACATCCCACTGTTGTCGCATGCATGACACTGTATATGCATTGACGGTAGTCGTTGCGGAAACTCGCTTCACACACTTGAATGTCTTCCCATTTACTAAATCCTACACTCACTGATTGCATGCATTTTCATTCACTCATGTTTTCACCCAACTTCGCACATACATTCAATCTTTACATGTTTTCAGTTGCACGTCGGTGGATTTGGGCTGCCTTGGCCTAAACCTTTCCTTGCCCGGCTTGCACTGCGCATTTCTAAGAGTGAAGGTTCTGCCTTCCTCCCAGGAATTATGTAGACCTTGCCTCACACTGGCCTCCCAGGCTTTCTCTACACAATTCTGAGAGGCAGTGCACCCTTGGCCCCCGGAATTGCACAATGCAATTTTACCAGGTTACAGTCATGCTGACTGAAACTATGCATTGTGCAATTTCAGTCCTCAGTTGGCTGGACTATGCTCTATGCAGTTTCAGTAGTCAGTTAGCCCACTGACAGTCCAGACTTTGTTTTGTGTAGTTTTGGTAGTTAGTCTCCCAGGCTCCTGGTGAAAATTGTGTAAATCTTCCAGTCAGTCAGCTAGGTGTCTTTCATGTCAGTCCTCAAGTTGATTTTGGTTTTCAACTAATGATTTGCTTGCCATGAGTGTTTCTATGTCTCCAGGTATCACAAGTGTTCAACAATATCTCTACAGTAGAGTTACAATGGCTTCCAAGAGAGCAGGGTCAAAGGACACCGTTGAGAGCGCAACTAGAGATGCGGTCGGGCAAGTGTTTATGAGATTGTCCATCTATGAGGACACTAAGTTGTTCATAGACAACGAAATCACGATGAAATGGAAGGACATAAATTAGTTCTTTTCAGACACCTTTGAGGAGAAGCTATGTCAACATACACAAGTCTGGCTTGTACCAAATTGCATGCAGGTATCCCACATTTCTATTTACGGACATGATCCACTAGATTGTCTTGCATACTGATCTAGAGACAATGGTGTTGAGCAGTGTTAGTGGAACAAAACTTGCTACCTTCAGGTCATAGGACTTTCAGGTGATGTATCACTTACCGCAGTCAATGGTCACAATGAATGCACCCTTCACTAGGCTGAAAAACAGTGCAAACTCAAGAGACATCTTAAAGAGCTACGTGAAATAGCCATCTAAGTTCAGTACAACACCCAACCAAGTGTACAAGACAAGGATACTAAAAAAGGCTTATCAACTCTTGGTCATCTTCGCATGTCTCTTATACAGCCAAGAGAGTACATAAACATTCCCGCAAAGTTGGGTGATTGTGTTGGATCAACTAGCGAATGAAGGAAGAGTTTTCAATTACTCTGACATGTTAGCTCTTCAATTGATGGGATAATTAATAGAATCCCTACATTTGCCCAAGGGTCAGCAACAAAAATGCTTCATGTCTACTTACATACTTAATGCAATCTATGCCTGTCAGTAGCTCCTAGGCTTGGGTTGGGCATGGACACCTTCATAAACCTCTGTGCACACCTATTGCAAATTGTTCTCCAAATTCAGCTTCCATGGATTTATAATACAGCTATGAGACCACTTCGTCACCCCATTGTACAGGATGATCTTTGAGCAGGATCCACTTTGCATGTCGTAGGCAGCCATGGAGGCATTGGTTGACATAACAGATTGGTATGCCTCACCCCTTGGCACCTTCATCTCAATGTACAACACGAATGAGGCTCCGCATGTTTTGCCAAAGTTTTCCATGGATAAGCTGGTCATGCAAGAAGTTGCATATCACATCTATACATGGTTGTCAGTGAGATTACATAGGAAGAAGAAGGCACCTTGGCTCGCTCTTCCTTTACGGATTGGGTTGTATGAGATTCATAATCTCAAGCATGTTGATGCCAAGATAGAGGAATTCAAGAGTTTCACCTTTGACACTGGAAGTTTCAATCCATATGACTCACATTGCTTAGTGAAGGACCACTATGCAAAATCGTATCATCCTTGGATCCGTGGGGCATGTCATTGGCCTAAGGAAGACCCATGGAGATATTTCTATAACTTCTCAAGGCTCAATGAACTGGTCAGGATAGTTGTAGAGTCTTTAGCAGTGCAAAAGGCAGCAACATCATCAGTAGCAGAAGAGGGCAGCAGACCTACGCTTGACAAAGGCAACAGGGAGGTTGCCAACAGCGCAAAGGCAGAGCAATGCTACAAGTTCAAAGTAGATCCACTTGTGTTAAGAGTATATTTGGATATTGGGGCAAAGAGGCAAAAATGCGACAGGAGGATCACACAAAGACAGAGGGAGAAGAAGAAGTCGGAGGAAGTATAAAAGGATTTGCAGGAGATGAAGCAATAGTTAAGGGAAGAACAAGAGTTGCACAGAAGAGAGAAGGAGGCGTAGTAGGAACAGGAACAACAGGAGGTACAACATGACCACATTGATGAAAATGTGGCCATACAAGTTATTAATTCATCCGAGAAGTTGGCACATAGAAAATAGGTGAGCAGTCGCAAGAGCAGGAATTTGCTCAGGAGATTGAACAGATGCTACAGTAAATGGACATAGATGTGGTTCAACCAGAGTTAGATCAAGATATGACCTCATTCCTCAAAACCAAGAGGTCACCCCACCAGCTTCACCAAATCTGAGAGTATAGCAAGTCCCAAGCAATCAAGGAGACACTAAAATCCCTTAGGAGAATTCGTAAGCCGATGTGCACAACATATCTTTTAATGATTCACAACACAAATTTGTGCAATCACGTAGAGTTCCAACTTCGGATGTCCATGTATCTCTTGCGCAGTTTGAAGAAGGAGTGATCGTGTCCAATGTGTGCAAGCATCCAGCCACATTGGCTGATGCTACCAAGGCATATGCCAAAGCGACCAGCTCGAGTGTTAGATTCTTGATAGCTAAGAACGAGCGCATGGCTAAGGAGTTACAAGAAGCCAAGCAGGGAGAAGAGCAAGTTATAACATCTGCCAGAGTAGAGTTGGGGAAAGCGATACTTGATAAAGTATCGTCTCTCAAGACAGTCATGCGGAAGTTGTACTTTAGGTTCGTTGCCATGCATAAGTCAATTGTCCATCTCAATGGTTGGAAGCAGCGTTATGCTAGGAGAGCAAGCATCTTGTCAGACATACACATTGTTGTCGATCACATGCAAATATGGACAATGAGGTACAAGGGAGCCCCATTGCACTTGCCAAAGATGATGAAGCCAAAGGTAGTGGAGTTGAAGGCACACATCCAGAGTCAGATCTAGAACTATGAGGAACTCCCACAGCTCATCACTAGCTTACAAGCCTAACATGCATGAGTGTTCAGGAGCGTGGATGGCATTGTGCGCATGCATGTGATCCCATCCATTGGCACACTCACCAAGGCAAAGACAAAGAACCAAGTCCAACTGGAGTTGGACATGTACTTTGATTAGTTGATGTGCATAGCCACCAGCGCAGACTTGCAGATGAGCGCAGACACTATGCATCAGTGTGTTGGTGGTCCAGCTGCACTCAAGGCCATGATGCACATGTTATCTAACGAGTTGGACAGAGGTGCCAAATCAGTGTACTTGGATGCAACAAAAGCAAGAGTTCACTTTTAGAAGGATGTCACCATAGTGTACGCGGACACAATAATAGACTACCAAGATTGGCTTCAGTTCGCCACCATCGATCATTGAGAGGAATGTCGAAGAGTTAGTCTTCCCACATCTATCTAAGTCTTAGTGATGCCTTGCATGGCTTACTCAAGCCCATTTTGGTCTCACATGGGTACATGGGTATATTGTATTGTAAACATGTTGTAAAGTGAAAGACCAATTGTCAATAGTAGAATGTAACAGTCATATGTAATTTAAAGAGTCATGAGGGTAGTTGAAGTGACACAAAGGGGAATGTCAAGGGTCACCCCACCAGCTTCACCAAATCCGGGTGTATAGAAAGTCCCAAGAGATCAAGGAGACACTAAAATCCCTTAGGAGAATTCGTAAGCCGATGTGCACAACATATCTTTTATTGATTCACAACACAAATTTGTGCAATCACGTAGAGTTCCAACTTCGAATGTCCATGTATCTCTTGCGCAGTTTGAAGAAGGAGTGATCATGTCCAATGTGCGCAAGCATCCAGCCACATTGGCTGATGCTACCAAGGCATATGCCAAAGCCACCAGCTCGAGTGTTAGATTCTTGATAGCTAAGAACGAGCGCATGGCTAAGGAGTTACAAGAAGCCAAGCAGGGAGAAGAGCAAGTTACAACATTGGCCAGAGTTGAGTTGGGGAAAGCGATACTTGATAAAGTATCATCTCTCAAGACAGTGATGCGGAAGTTGTACTTTAGGTTCGTCGCCATGCATAAGTCAATTGTCCATCTCAATGGTTGGAAGCAGCGTCATGCTAGGAGAGAAAGCATCTTGTCAGACATACACATTGTTTTCGATCACATGATATATGGACAATGAGGTACAAGGGAGCCCCATTGCACTTGCCAAAGATGATGAAGCCAAAGGTAGTGGAGTTGGAGGCACACATCCTGAGTCAGATCTAGAACTATGAGGAACTCCCACAGCTCATCACTAGCTTACAATCCTAACATGCATGAGTGTTCAGGAGCGTGGATGGCATTGTGCGCATGCATGTGATCCTATCCATCGGCACACTCACCAAGGCAAAGACAAAGAACCAAGTCCAACTGGAGTTGGACATGTACTTTGATTAGTTGATGTGCATAGCCACCAGCGCAGACACTATGCATCAGTGTGTTGGTGGTCCAGCTGCACTCAAGGCCATGCTGCACATGTTATCTAACGAGTTGGACAGAGGTGCCAAATCAGTGTACTTGGATGCAACAAAAGCAAGAGTTCACTTTCAGAAGGATGTCACCATAGTGTACGCAGACACAATAATAGACTACCAAGAGTGGCTTCAGTTCGCCACCATCGATCATTGAGAGGAATGTCGAAGAGTTAGTCTTCCCACATCTATCTAAGTCTTAGTGATGCCTTGCATGGCTTACTCAAGCCCATTTTGGTCTCACATGGGTACATGGGTAGATTGTATTGTAAACATGTTGTAAAGTGAAATACCAATTGTCAATAGTAGAATGTAACAATCATATGTAATTTAAAGAGTCATGAGGGTAGTTGAAGTGACACAAAGGGGAATGTCAAGGGTCACCCCACCCTTTGCTATAAGTAAAAACTCATAGCTCGTTATACAGGATTTTGGGAGCCACGCTTCCTATAGGTATATCTTAGAGAAATCTTGGAGTGTATTGTAACGAGCCTTGTCTTCTACATAGTGTAGAGCTAGTACATAGGAGCAGGCGACAGTGACTGTAATGTTCTGCTATTGGGGCTAGTGGTTATCGTGGTTGTATGTATGATTGGATCTTTCACTCTTTTAATATAATAGATCCAACATGTTTCATGCATATGTTGTTATTGTAGTTCGGCTATCCTGGTTACTCTAATGATGTATGTAGCTGTAATTTACACATGTATGTATGGACTATTCCATATGTGTTTGTATGAATCTTATCGAAGAATGTTGTTGGTATAGCCCATCACTTTGGATCATCGGCTATCCTTCTTCCCATCTCTTGATTTCTTTCTGCTTGTGTGTTCCCTTTCAAGCTGTGTGATATCACAAGATTCTAAGGGGCACACTCATTCCCCCTTTCGTGTGTTAGAGGCTTTCATGCACCTTCCTTAACTTGCTACAAGGTCACACCCTTGCTTCCAGCAAGTACATCTTACTTACCTCTGTGCGCAACCGCAATCAAGGAGATACCATGCTACCCACTGCTGGGACTCCTAGTCCAAATAGTCTAAGGTCTAGTTGGAACTTCTTACTAAGGAGATCTCCTTACATGTTGGCAGGTCTAGCACCGTCAACATTTTTGGGCTAAGAGTGCCAGATGACAAGCTGAGTCCTCACATCCTATTTTGAATCTTTTCACATCTGTCATGGATATTGATGTAGTTAACCCTCCATGATGTTTGTCCAATGCACATCCCTTTAAAGTCACGAAGGACTTTTTGATCACTTGTCTAAAATCACGTATGATGGTGAAGGCGAAGTGGTGTGTCTCAAGCACTTAAATTACTTCCTTACATTCTTGGGGAATGAGGAAGGTTTTGATGAAGTAGAGGTTAGCATGCTATTTGCATACACACTTTGTGAATCCCCAGAATGATGGTGCCATAACCTACCTCACAATTGTGTGCATTCATTTAAGTAGTTCATTTATCTAATCGAATTTGTTTTCTGCCATTTGATCCTAAACCTCTTAATAAAAAAATGTTAAAACAATGGAAGGCCTTGCATGAATCACTTATGGATTTTTGGAAGCACTTCCATCTACTCATGTTTGAAGCTCCGAAAGGTCAGATGAAATTCAAGTATCTTATGGATAGATTTGAATATTGTTGTCACAAATTAGTTTGTCCCAAAGTGAAGAGAAATTTCAACCCCGCTCAACATACTTCGGTGATGGGGCTACACAATCACAAGTGGAAACCATCACTATCACAAGTGATTTTCCACCTTCCAGTCATCAAACATCTCCACCCCCATAGAGTGATGTGGGAGAGCGTGCACACACATTTATTCAACTGGTACATGCTTTGACCCCCACTACTCTGCGAAGATTTGGTTAGGGAGCCCATGGGTTGTCATATGCACTTGTCACCTCAACCTCCATCTCCGCATTCTACTAATCCTTTAGATTGCACTGTCTTAGGTTCCTCCATTTCGAACTTTACACATTTTGTGAACGAGGATCAAGATATTGACGGAGTTGATCTTGCACAACCAACTTGTGATGTCATTTATGATGTGTATGACTAGGGATCTGAGCATCATCTCGCGGTGAAGGATGAGCTCCTTCTGTCTGGACCTCCTCCTCTTTTTCCTAACAACTTTGGTGATTCTACTATCTCTGATTTTCCTTGTGTAAATCCATCCACCGATGCATCTACTTCTGATCATTTGCAAAACACACCCGATGTCAGTCCATCATTTGACAACCTCAACAACCTCAACAACCCCAACAACCTCAACAACCCCAACAACCTCAACAACCCCAGTACGATCCGGTTAATCCTGGTTTTCGGGGAGGATACAATATCCCGAACGCAATTCCTATTCCAAGTTATCCTGGATATCCTCCTCCTGGGGCTTGTATAATGACTCAGAGTTTTAGGGATCCAAACTGACGTGTCATTTATCGCAACTTTGGATTTACCAGACTTGTCGCGCCTAACGAACGATCCAATCAATTATCTTCCGTTTTGGCCGGCAATGCCAAATAAGTTGCCTAGTGACATACCCAAGTTCGAAGGTAAGTCCGGAGAGGACCCGTCGAATCATGTGATGACTTACCACCTCTGGTGTGCTTCAAATTCTATCTCGGATGATTCGATCCGCTTACGTCTTTTCCAGCATACACTCATTGGTCTCGCGGCCAAGTGGTACATTGAGTTACCACAGGCCTCTTTTTACAATTTTAGCCAGTTAGCTACCTCGTTCTTAACTCACTTTCAGTTGCCGGTCAGATACGATAACGGCACGGAATTATTAACTTCACTAAAACAATCGACGTCCACGTATATTTCTGATCATATTCATGAATGGAGACGTCGAAGAAGGTTAGTGAAAGTTTTTATCCCAGACCAAATCTTAGCTGAATGGTTTGTTAAATCATTATTACCGAAGATTACTGAAGATGTAGCTAAGGCCGGAGTAGTTACTGAGGAGCAAGTCATTGCTCAAGCACAGTACCTTGACTTAGTTTACACTCAGTCGGGTACGTTACACGAGAAGATCCCAGATCTTCCAAAATCGAATCAAATCGTTGTTGCTCCTTCGGGATCTCATGCCGCTGATGGTATGATTGGTACGGTGAACACAAAGAGCAAGAAGAAATCTTCTAAGAATTATTCTCCTATAATCACCCTGCCTGATTCCCCGACAGGAGAGTCTTCTCCTGAAATTTCCACCGATATTCACGCCGTAGAGTCATCTACGGCCAAATCAAAAAACGGTGGCAAGAAGAAGGGTAAGAAGAAGACCAAAGCAGACAAGGCTCCGAAGGAAAAAACAGAAAAGTCGGAAACCAATGACGAAAAGCGCAAACCTCGATATCCTTGTCTTATCTGTGAAGAGGATCATTTTACAAGAGATTGCCCTCATCGGGTCGAGGTTGTGAAAATAGTCAAAGGTTCCCCAACTCCTGCTGTTTTGAAAGATCCTTTTCCAAAGAAGGAGAGTAAGATGATAGGTTCTTCCTCGAGTGCCAGTGAAGAACCCATATTGATGATGTCTCATGTGAGGATTACGACTCGGTCGCAAGATTATGGTAGTAAGAATCCTGTTGATGGTAAGGAAGCAGAATCTTCTCATTCTAATCCATCAACCTCAGCTCCTGGTTCTGATCCACTACAGATCGAGAAACCTAACCCGGACTTAGTAATCAAACCGCCCGCCAAGGGTGTACTTTGAAGGTCTGCTTTTAATCCACATGAGAGAGCGGCCTAGAATTACAACATTGTTGAGGATTTAGCTGTTTCACCCTCAGCAATGTCGGGTTTAGAAGTGCTGCAATCATGCCCAGCACAACGAAAATTACTTTTATCGGCTATGAGAGCTGTTGATGTTCAGGACCCGAACCTGATAATCTTCGATCTAGAAAATAGTACACCGCATTTGCCTCATTAGATGGCTTTCCAGATCCCAGTGATAGTAAAAAACAGGCCTATTCATCGGACTGTAATTGATGAGGGAGCTTCCACGTGTATTATGTCGATTCAGTGTTGGAGGTCGCTTGGTTCTCCTTCGCTGAACCAATCCCCGAACATCCTTAAGGCCTTTGATGGCCGTGGGTTCCGTCCGTTTGGCATTCTACAAGAATTGCCTATAGGGGTTGAAGGAAAAACCGTTAGTCTGGATGTGGAGGTGGTTGATGCCCCTCTAGACTACAACCTTCTTTTGGGTCGAAGTTGGTCATATGCTATGACAGCGGTCGTTTCATCGGTCTTCAGAGTAATAAAATTTCCATATAATGGCAAGATCGTGACAATAGATCAGCTGACGTACTTTTCATTCGATCCAGCCTCTTCAGAGAGTATCCAGCATGTCGGTAAAACGACTATCCCTTATAGGGACATTGGCGTAGGTTTAGTTAAAGATTCCGGTTTACTGGGAACTTTTCCTTTTCCTCCAATCAACGCAGACCCTTCATTTGCATCTATTCATATGATTACATCAGACACCATTATTTACGACGATCCTTGGATTGTCCCATCTGAATCTGAGATAGACTCATTCGGTGATGTTATGCCTTTGAGTCCATATGAAATTTCTTATGAAGCTGTCGTGTCTTTTACCGACCCGCGTTCAACCCAAATCGACCAAATGAATGTGGTCAGTGAGGAATCACTTTTCACATCAACCTCAGAACAAATAGCGTTTCCCGAAGTAGTGTCATCTGACGAGCAACTTCGCAAAATCCTAAGTGTAGACGATCTACCATGGGAAGATCTCCATCATAGATCTTCGTTTTTACCTGAGGGCGATGCTTTCGAAAATCATTTCTCATCTATCTTTACCGCTGAATATGTCAAAGAAGCTCAGAGTCCAACGAAACATCCTGATTCAGAGCTGAATTTAGGGAATATTTCTCGAACTGTTCCCATTGACATTTCAGTGAAGCCTGGGATTGTTGAGAACATTCATATAGGTGCCTCGTGTACGGATGATGAAATTCAAACTTACAAGGCCCTATTCCAAGAATTTCGCGACGTGTTTGCCTGGTCCTACGAGGAAATGCCAGGAATTGATCCTGCCATTGTTGTCCATGAGATCAAGACCTACCCGGACGCTAAACCCATCCGGCAACGGTTGCATCAGATTCACCCTCGAAAAGCGGCTGCAATTAAAGCATAAGTCGAGAAGCTGTTGCAAGCAGGTTTCATTTATCCGATCCCGTTAACGGATTGGGTATCGAATATTGTTCCGGTTAACAAGAAACAAGGAACAATAAGAATCTGTATCGACTATAGGGATATAAATCGAGCTTGTCTAAAAGACAACTACCCAACGCCCTATATCGATCAAATAATTGATGATTGTGCCGGAAGTGAAATGTTTTCCTTTATGGATGGTTTTTCGGGCTATAATCAAATCAATATTCTACCTGCCGATCAACCAACAACGACATTCATTTGTCCATGGGGGACATTTGCTTACTGCAAATTACCTTTTGGGCTTAAGAATGCCGGAGCCACTTTTCAACGGGCGATGTCTTACGCATTTCATGACATCAAGCACATTGTGCAACCGTACCTCGATGATTTGCCTGCTCATTCTTTACATCGAGCTGATCACCTTGTCCACTTACGAGCAATCTTTATGGGGTGTAGGCATTATCGTATTCGGTTGAATCCGCACAAGTGTGTATTCTGTATAGAAGCGGGTCGATTTCTGCGATTTGTTGTTTCAAAAGCCGGCATTCGCGTCGATCCCTCGAAGGTCAAAGCTATCATCAAATTGCCTCCTCCTTCGAGTTTGCGCCAACTCCAAAGTTTGCAAGGGAAAGCAAACTTTTTACGCCGATTCATTCCAAACTACGCCGAAGTCACTAAGGGTTTTACCCGGTTGTTGAAACAAAATGCTCAATTCTCTTGGGATGAGATTGCTCTGCAATCTTTTGATGCACTCAAGCACGCGTTGACCCATGCACCGTTCCTGCATCCTCCCAACTACAACCAGGACTACTTCTTATACCTCGCAACTTCGCATTCCACTATTGGAATGGTGTTAGTCCAGGAAGACGAATTCAGAATGGAACATGTGATATATTATCTTAGTAGGACGTTAAATACCACTGAGCTAAAATATTCGGATGTGGAGAAATTGGCCCTGGCAGCCGTTCAAGCTGTCCAGCGTTTTTGTCACTACATTCTTCTCCGTAAAACTACAGTTATTTCGGATTGCAACCCTATGATTTATATTTTGAATAAACAATTGCTAGGGGGCAAGTACTCTAAATGGATCGTTATCCTGCAAGAGTTCGATTTGGAGTTCGAGAAGTCCAAGTCTAAGAAATCCTTAGTTTTTGCGGAATTAATGTGTGATTTCCCGTGTGCTGACACAGACACTGTGGCAGAGGAGTCCATTGCGGACAAATCTTTGTTTATCATCAGCACTTTAGATCCGTGGTATGGGGATATAATCATCTATCTCCAAACCCAAACCTTTCGGCCTGAAGCTTCAAAGTCGGAACGTCGAAAAATTCGATTCCAGTCCCAACAGTACAAAATTATTGGAGATACTCTTTATCGCCGGGGGGCAGATTTGGTTTTTCGACGTTGTTTAACTCACGAAGAAGCTGAGAGGGTTTTGAATGATTGTCACTCTGGAACGTGTGGCGGTCATATGTCTGGGTATGCCACAGCTCAGAAGGTGTTGCGTGCTGGCTATTTCTGGTCGTCCATGTTTAAAGATTGTATCATTGCGGTCTGAAAATGCCACAACTGTCAAGTGTTTGATCGTAAGATGCGCACACCACCTGCTCCTCTCCACCCTATAATTGTCGTTGGTCCTTTCGCCAAATGGGCTATCGATTTTATTACTTGTAACCCTCACTCGGCCGGGGGGCATGCGTATATCATCCTCGCGGTTGATTATTTTACTAAGTGGGCCGAGGCGATGCCTACATTCGAGGCAGATGGCAAAACAACTGTAGTTTTCGTATTCAATCACATTATATCTAGGTTTGGTGTCCCGCAAGCGATCATCACTGACCATGGGCGCCATTTTCGAAACATCATGATGACCGAACTTACAGGCCATCTTGGTTTGCGCCATGATAGCTCTACTCCTTATTATCCACAAGCCAACGTTTTGGTTGAGTCTATCAACAAAGTTCTCGTTATCATGATCCGACGAATCATTGGCATTCATCGGTCGAATTGGCACAACATGTTATTTTCAGCGCTATGGGCATACCGAACCTCAGTGAAAACATCAACAGGGTTCACTCCTTTCCAGCTAGTCTATGGCTTGGAAGCTGTGTTGCCCATTGAATGCGAAATCCCATCACTTCAAATGGTTGTCGAATTACTTCCAGCTACTTCCGAAGAGGAGAAGCGATTATTATACTTAGCTCAATTAGATGAGACTCGACGTGACGCTTCATTGGCAATCGAGACTCACGTGAAACGAATGAAAGCTCAGTATGATAGAAATGTGACCCCTTGAAATTTTTCGGAAGGAGACCTAATGCTATTATATGATCAAGCTAACGATAAGCTAGGTGCTGGAAAATTCATTCCTATGTGGCATGGGCCCTACATTGTCAAGCGAAAGCTAGCAAAAGGGGCTTATGAGCTGGTTGATTTTGACGGGGACTCTTTGGGTAAACCCAGAAATGGACTTTACCTAAAGAGGTATTATGCTTAAATGAAGGGTATGGAGAATTTTTAGTTAGGTTAGGTTTTCTTTCTAGCTAGTGTGTTTGTTAGTTTAGACAGTGTGCTTAGCTTAGAGAGTGTGTTTTTCGTCGTTATTCTGGCTTATCTTGGTTTTACTCTTGATATTGCAGATGTCGACGCCTCTCCAAACGTACATTGGATTCGCTGATGGTGCTTGTCGTAGTACACGGAATATCTCTTCCGCAGCTTGGGTTATCTATTCGCCCTCTGACGAGTTAGTTTCTATGCATGGGGTGAGCCTCGGTCAAACAACGAACAACATTGCAGAATACAGTGCAGTGATTGAATTATTGTCTGAATCTATTTCATTTGGGATTCGATGTTTGATAGTGAGGTTAGATTCTGAACTCATTGTATTACAGCTTAATAGAGTATATGCCATTAGAAATCCTGTGTTATTAAGGTTATTTTTGAGAGTGCGTCTCTTGGAACGTGAATTTGATTACATTGAATATCAGCATATTCCAAGGTCTCTAAATACATTAGCAGATGCAATTGCTTCTCGAATGTTAGACAGACATTTGCGATAATCATACATGTAAATTTAAAAACATTTCATCACACATGTTTAACAAGATAAGCCGGTAATAATGATATATATATAGATAGGAGTGTGTCAAAAATATATATCGTCTTCGATCATAGGCTGAAAAACACCTTATGATCGGCAAAAATGATAAGTACAAAAAACCAAAATGTCACATGTGTCTACAAAAGTGACCATCCAATCACTGGTGGTGCTCCCTATACGACACCACTGCACGGGCTACCCTACACAAGAACCTCCTAAAAGGTCCAGGGACTGCGACTACATAGCGCTGAAGTCTGATAGGAATATCATCTATAGTAGTCTCAGGTATATCCGTCGTCAGACACTCTAGATCCTGCTCCAACTCAGCTAGTGTCTCTGCAGCCGCGTCCTGTGGGACCGGTACCGGTGCAACTGGTTGTCTCCTCTCGAAAGGCCGGAGGTTGGCTGGACGCTGTGGACCTACATCTGCATTTTGAAAATTTTTACTGTCAGTTTTGAGACGATATATAAAAACAAAAAAATTAGATAATTTAAAAACTTGTGGAAAATGAAGTACCTCTGTCGTCCCATTGTTCTCCCTGTGGAAGAACCATGTCCGGATCACCGCGAAAATCCACTCCGGCATACGGAAAATCCTGGATCGCAAAGACCTGGTCCTCCAACTAGTGAAAGTAACCCGCAGGAAATCAGACAACTGCTGCTCCCTCGTCAGGATGCCGGGCCATCACCGTAACCCATCGTGTCAACTTTGGCTCCCGAGGAGGCCTAACTTCAACAGTGAGATGCTGAGGGATCAGCATCGGAACTCTCTCTAGGGTAAATCTCACAACTAAAGGCCCATACCCAAAGGTCTTTAATTGCCTGTTCTTTGCCCTAGTCAGTTGGCTCTTCATATTGGCCAACACAGCATCGCACTAGTTGAAAATGGTGCCTCGGAAGCAATTAACCGCCATCCGCATTTGGGACCCGGTGGCAATATGTAAAGCGGCTGTGCCGCAGAGTCTGGTAACTGTAAAGGCAATTAACATAAGTTCAGGTCGGGATATGTATTTGATTTCTATCCCCTTATCCTGGTTTTGATTATTGCACCACTCTAGCCGGAGACTAGCAAGGGATTGGCCACCCGGCCTAGTCCCGAAAAGAGAAAGTTGCTCGCCCCTATTAGGCAAACCAGTGAGAAAATATATGTCTGAGGGCTCTATCTCGAGCTGGTGCCCTCCGATGTAAAAACATTGGATGAATGAATGATAAGTTTGTTTATTTTTTACCGTAAAAGGATATTTTTCAATGTATTTTTGCCTATCTTAAACAGGTACGAGTAATGTGTTGTTTTTGTGCAGGAGAAAAGGATTTTGAGGGAAATTGTTATTTTTCACAAACCAAAAACATCAGAGTCATCTTTTAAGCCCTTTTCTGACTCCTAAAACATGAAAATATTGCCGAGCGTTTCTTTTACACTCGTTAAAACGGAATTAAAAGACGGTCCCCTTATAGCCCTTTTCTGACCATAAAAACAGGAAAAAATTGTCGGGTTTTTGTCGTTTCAAACTCGATATTGGAAATAAAACGACATGTCCTTGATTGCTTTTTACTTTTCAGGTCAGAGGCACTAATCATGAAAGTACTCCTTGGTTGCAAGATCAAGCGGTTCTCCCGGGTATTATTTTATACTTTTTTGGGCTTGGGGGACACAAATTTACGAAAAATTTCAACTTGGAGTTTTCTTAAGTTTTTCAGACTCTCTAAAATTGAAAAACGTCGAGTTTCTCCTATACTGGACTCGTTAAAACTTCACAGTAAAGGACCTGTTCAATTACAAACAGGAACAAACCACTCCTTCTTAGGGTTCGAATCAAAACTAAGTTGGACTCATCCGAAGGATGAGCTTATAATCAAGCATATGTTATCCTCCTCAAGCTTGTAAAAAATAAAGAGGTACTTGCCAGAAATGGTGGGGGAAAAGCGAGAAGAATGAGCCTATTTGTTATCCTTTATCTCAGAAGAAACCTTATTACCACTCTTGAACATGACACTTTTCATTCACCTGGGTTGGGAAATCCTTTGCCTCACAATTGATCAAACCACATTGAAAGTCTTCAGCCGGGTTCCGGGGATTAACTTTGAGTCATTCGTCACCAAGCCATCTGTTGTGTCATTATGTGTTCAAGAGGTCTGCAAACAAAACTTTCATCTGCAAAATACCTTGTCATCCATTTTGACCATCCCTGAGTCAGTCCTTACAGCAACATTTCTTCAACTTGAACTATGATTTCGTGTTGTGGGCTTGCCTGCAACGGGTCACTTTCTATCGACATCAGCACATTATCTAGGGAGATGACTTAGAAATCGTCAGTACCTTGAAGTCTGCATGCATCAATGGCAGGTTTCTCGCCTTTGACGTCAGTTTACATCATTGACTTTCGATCGAAGGACTCCGTGAAATGTTTGACATCAACTCATTCATTCACATCTCATGGATTGTACTGGGTACTTTGAGAACCATTGACATCACTGGTGGTTTCTCTCACACTTGTTAACAGTTTACATCATCGACTAGTAATCAAGTGGTTTCTACCATGTTCGACATCAACTCATTTATTCGCATGGCTAGAATCGTACCATTTCGGGAAATAGAAATGAAGACCCTGGATCTAGTTTCCACCATCCAGGCTGCGAGGAGTTTTGTATTCATTATATAGTAGACCAATTATAAACAGATGGCTGCGTCCATACTGTGTCTACATGAGTCTATGATTATGATGTACTGCGAAATCATTCCTGTATCAGAGCAGTAGTTAGTCTGTTAGTTAAAGTTTTTGATCTGAGTATGGGAATGCCTACCTCAGTGATGATATAATCTTATGCATGTATTTTGTGTTGAAAATTGCAGGTTCTGACCAGGCTCTCCATGAGATAATCCTTGAAATGATAAAGCGTTTCACCCTTCCTAGATGATATAAAACCCTAATCTACTACAGGCTTCGCACTTTAGGGGGCAATCTGTTACACTAAAAAATGTCACCGTGACTATTTTCAGTTAGTATGGCTCCATCAACTGTCATGCTATCCTCCTTGGCAAGTCTCATACCTCTGCTCTCCATGTCAAACTTCAAGAAAGAGAGAAAGTCTTTAAAAATGTATTTATCTCTGGGTACGCAGATTCTCTCAGCCTTACCTGTGTGTACGCACCTAAATTTCACAATACCTGCGTACTTGTACGCTCTGTATGTAAAGGGGTGGGTGCGTACCCCTGTAAAGGTCAAAAGACGCGAATTTCATCTTTAAAAAGTTACTTGTGGTCATTTCTAGAGCATTCTAGAAGGTTGTTCGACGTGTATTGAGCGCCTCCAGATGGTTCATGTATCCCTATGAAAGAGGAACTTATCCCATCCAAAGAGGGGCTTATCCCATTGATGGTGGACCTGATTAACTTCCTCTTGAGCACTATAAATACAGGCATTGGACCAGAAGGAGGGGAGGTTGAAAGCTAAACATTTCTAAGGGTAGATGCTGCTGGAATTAGGACTCCCATTTAGAAGCTTGTGAGGAGAGATTCCCATCCTTTCTTGTTTCATTTGGAAGTGGGTGAGCTTATCAAAGTAAAGGAGAACTCTTGATGGACCCTGGGAGGGACTTGCACAACACCAAGGCTCAGGTTGTAATGGTTCCTTTTGTTTCCTATTAATGCAAATAAGTCCATTCTTCTCAACAATTTGTTATTTATGAGTTGTTTCATATACTCCTTGGTCTGTATGTTAAATATGTTTTATTTTATGAGATAATCAGGTGCTATTTAATCGTTTGATTGTTAGTGAATGCAGGTTTCGAAGTGAAGGAGGAGCTCATCCGGATCAGCGAGGCTAGACTACTACAACAGCGTTGGACTACAGGTAGGATCTAAACACTTGATTTCTTGTATGGTAAATGCATATTTAGAGAAGGATTGCTCTTAATTGTCTTGTTTGTCACTAGAGAGCCTTAAGCTCCTAGGGAGGTTGGTTTGTCCGCAAAATCGACTCTTTCCGCCTGACATAGGTGATGCTAGTTAGTGTGCAAGCATTGCGTTTTCATCAAGGTTCCCTTCGAGTAGAACGCATTTTCCATTAGAATATCATGGACTGAATATAACAAGTTCTACATACAGATAGAGGACAACAGATAACCAAGTATTGATAACCACACAAGTCCTCTTTCACTTTACCCTCGCTTGTTTCAAGAGTCATACAAGGTTCCATGCAAAACTAACCTACCAAAGTAAACAAGCAAACAAACAACTAAAGAGTGAAGAGCATAAGAAAAAATGTGAAAGAAAAGTGAGTAAGAAAACAAGCAAGCAAGCGAACAAACACATAAATCAAGAAACAAACATGCATGCAAGAAAACAAGACAAGAAACAAACTCTACTCTTACTCCTAAGCTAACGATGCGTCGGCCTGATCAAGTGAAGTGATATTTCAATTAGGGGCGGCAGACAGTCACTTGTGATAGTGACTATATACGCCTGTGATTGCACAAGTCCATCATTGAATTATGATGAGCGGGGTTTGAACTTCAACTTCATCTTGGGATTGAATGATTTATTAAGACAATATTCGAATCTGTCCCAAAGATATTGAAACTTCATTTGGACTTTCGAAGCTTGAAACTACAATTCGCGAAATCACTGGCAAAAATCCATAGGCAATTCTTGCGGAGTCTCACGTTGTTTTAAAATTTTTTTGTCAAGAGTTTCTGAATCAAAATTATGCAAAGTAGATTCAATGAGATCACAAAACTAGTCAAGTGAGTGCACATTGTCGGGTGGCAGGTTGTTGCGCCATCGTTGTGGGGATTCGCAAAGTGTGTGTGAAAGCAAGAAACTAGCCTCTTCATCATAGAAGTCATCTACATTATCAATAAATGCATAGAAGTCTTGTAAGTACTCGGGCCAGGCCACTTCACCTTCACCATCATACATGAATTCAGACAAGAGATCAAAAAACTCCCTCGTGATGTCGAGATGTTTGGCATAAGAGAAACATCGCGGAGGGATGAGTCTAACAATATCCATGACAGATATGTGAAGATTCAAAACAAGATTTAAGGGTGCAGCTTGTCATCTGGCCCTCATTCCAGTGCCAGAAATGTTAATGGTATTGGACTCACCAACATGTCAGGGGATCTCCTCGGTAAGAAGTCCCAACTAGACCTCAGACCATTTGGTGTAGGAGTCCTAGCAGTGAGTTGTACGGTATCGCCTTAATCACGGTTGTGCACAGAGGCAAGTAGGATTTCCTTGTTGGTAGCAAGGGTGTGACCGACACAACAAGCCAAGGAAGGTGCATGAAGGGTTCTAACACACAGAAGGTGGAATAAGTGTGCCCCTTGGAAACCTATGGAAACACATGAATTGGAAGGGAACACATGAGCAAAGATACATCACCAGTTGGAAGGTAAGGAAACCAATGATCCATAGTGATAGTTAAACCAACAACACATCTCAATAAGATTCATACATACATATATAGAAAAGTCCACACATACTTGCGTAAAAAAACAGATACATATATCGTTAGTGTAACCAAGACAATTGAAATACAATAACAACATATGCATGAAATGTGTTGGCTCTGTTATATTAAAAAAGTGAAAGTTCCAATCATACTTGCAACCATGACCAAACACTAGTTCCAACAGTGGAATGTTATAGCCACTGCCGCCTGCTCCTCCAAAGAGATATACTAGCTATGCATTGTGGAGAAGCTAAGGCTTGTTACAATATAGTCCAAGCTTTCTCTATGATACACCTATAGGAAGCTTGGCTCCCCATAAGCATGTACAATGAGTTATGAGGTTCTATAAATAGCAAAGGCTGGGTGACCCTTGACATTCCCCTTTGTGACTCTTCACCTACCCTCATGACTCTTCAACTACTACATGACTGTTACATTCGACCATCGACACTTGGTATTTCACTTTTACAAGATGTTACATTACAATCTGCACATGTACCCATGTGAGAAAAAATAGGCTTGGGCAAGCCATGCAAGCTATCACTAAGACTCTGACAATTGTGTGAAGACCAACTCTTTGGCATCTTCGTGATGATCGACGGTGGCGAACTGATGCCAAGCTTGGTAGTCCATGATGGTGTTCACGTGCTCAATGGTGACATCCTGCTGAAAGTGAACTCTCGCCTTCGTTGCATTCGAGTACACTGAACTGGCACCTCTGTCCAACTCGTTTTCTAACATGCGCATCATACTCTTGAGTGTAGTCAGACCAGAAACATACTAATGCATAGTGTGTACACTGATCTCTAAGTCTGCGCTGGTGGCTACATGCATCAACTCGTTAAAGTACATGTCCAGCTCCGTTCGGACTTGCTTCTTTGAATTCATCTTGCTGATTGTGCCAATAGATGGGATCGCGTGCGGGTGTACAATGACATCCATGCTTCTGAATACCTGTGCATGCGAAGCCTGCAAACTAGTGATGAGCTACGGGAGTTCCTCATAGTTTCGAATCTGACTCTCGATGTGCGCCTTCAACTCTACCGCCCTTGGCTTCATCATCTTTGGAAAATGCAATGGGGATCCTTTGCATCTCATTATCCATGTTTGCAACTGGTGATGAGCTACGGGAGTTCCTCATAGTTTCAAATCTGACTCTCGATGTGCGCCTTCAACTCTACTGCCCTTGGCTTCATCATCTTTGGAAAATGCAATGGGGATCCTTTGCATCTCATTATCCATGTTTGCATGCAGTCAACAGTAGTGTGCAAATTTGACAAGATGCGTGCTCTCCTAGCACAAAGCATATCCCAACCATTGAGATGGACAACTACCTTATGCATGGTTCCGAATTTGGAATACAAAATCTGCATCACTATTTTGAGGAATGATACTTCATCCAGTATCACTCTCTTCAACTTTGCTCTAATGTATGATGTAACTTGCTCTCCTCCCTGCTTGGTCGCTTGTAAAGCCTTGGCCATGCGCTCGTTCTCTACTATCAAGAATTGAACACTCGAGCTGGTGGCCTCAGCATATGCTCTGGTAGCATCGACCAATTCTCTTGGATGCTTGCACACATTAGATATGATCACTCGTTATACAAACTACGCAGGAAATTTGTGGACATCTGGAGTAGACACTTTGCGCAATTGCACAACTTTGTGTTGTGACTCATCGAAATATATGTTGTGCATCTCCACTTTTGTATTGTCTTCAAGGATATTTGTGTCTCCTTGATCGCTTGGGACTAACTCTGCTTCTGTATCTGGTGAAGCCGGTGGGGTTACCTCTTGGTTATGAGGCATGAGGTTTGTATCCTGATCTAACTCTGGATGCACCATGTCTGTATCCATTTTCTCTAGCATCTGTTTAATCTCTTGAGTTAAGTCCTACTCCTATGACTGTTCACCCTGTATACTTTGTGTGAGCTACTCGAATGAGTCTATAACCTATATGGGCACAGTTTCTGCAGTCTGTGCATGCTACACCTCCTGTTGTGTCCTTCCCTGCTGTGCTTCCTTCTCTCTTCTATGCATCTCCTGTTCTTGTCATAGTTTCTGCTTCATCTCTTGCAACTCCTTCTCTATTTCCTCCATTATCTATTTATCTCTTTGCCTTTACACATTCCACTTGTCGCGTTGTCATCAACCTTTCTCTTTCCTTTATCATGCGAAGGTTTATTACCCTCTGCTATTGTTGATGATGGTGCCCTCTGAGATTCTGCTTTGCGTCGCTTTGCAAACCATTCCACAGCTATGTCGACCGATTCATTGAGCCTGGAGATTTTGTGACAATATCTCCATGGGTCTTCCTCAGGCCAATGAGATGCCCGGTGGATCCACAGAAATTTCACTCTTGCACAGTGGTCTTTTACAAAGCAATGTGGGTCATAAGGGTTGAAATTTCTGGTGTTGAAATTGAATCTTTTGAATTCCTTTGTCTCAGCATCAACATGCTTGAGATTCTATATCTTGTATAACTCGATCTGCAAAGTAAGAGCGGGCCAAGGTGCCTTCTTATTACTATGCAGTCTAGCTGAAAACCCTATTGAGATTTGATATGACACTTCTTGCATGACGAGCTTGTCCATGGAAAACTTCAGGAAAACATGCAAGGGATTCTTTGTGCTGTACATCCGTATCAAGGTGCCAAGGGGTGAGGCATACCAATCTGCTATGTCAATCAATGCCTCCATCGATGCCTGCGAAATGCAAGGTGGATCCTACTCAAATATCATTTTGTACACCAGGGTGACAAAGTGGTCTAACAACTATGTGATGACACCATGGAAATGCAGTCGGAGAACAATCTACAATAAGTGTGCACAGAGGTTTCCGAAGGTGTCCATGCCCACTTCAAACCTGGGAACTGCTGACAGGCACAGATCACATCCAGAATATAAGAGGACATGTATATACATTAAAATGACAGTAGGCATTCAACAAAACCAAGAAAAGAACATTTGTACAAAGCGAAATAGGAAAAGTGAAAGAAAAGCAGCAAATGACATGAAAATAAAACTTACCCTGAAATAACTGATCTAAATATGCCGAAGACTCCTAGATGTGCTATCGGATGTCAGAGCTCCAAGATCAGTGTGAGGAATGATCTGTATAGCGTTGAATAAATAATTTTGAGGCTTATGATGCACATTCCACAAATCTGGGAAAAAGATACACTTGGAGGGAAGTTTCTAAAACGATATTTGCATGTCACCTCCAGCTGCTAAAAACAGATCCCTAAAATTTAGGGATTCTTTTTTCATGTTGATTTTTTCTATTTCGGGAAAAGAAGCCCATGCATGCAAATTAGGATTACTCAGTCCTGAAGGGAACCGATCAACCTAAAGGAACATGCAACAGTCTACAAGTATGGGAAAGGGATTTGCACAGCTTCTAGGTTGAGCAGGGTTGGATGTCCCTCACGCATTGTGCAATTTCTGGGGTCAACAGGTCACTGCCTCCCAGAAGTGCACAATTTCTAGGCTGAAGCCCAGTGACTGGCTGGATTTCGTAGTTTTCTGAGGGAGGGATTCCTGGCTAGATTGCACAATTCTGGAGCTCAGTAGGTAGCCCAACAAGATTGTGCAATTTCTGGAGGGAAGGTTGGTTCCCCTCCAAAATTGTACAATTTTCTGAGTGAACCTCTCAGCCAAAAAATAACCTAAGTTTGGAAAGGAAGCCTGTAATGGGAAACAAGCAAGTTGACATGCACATGATGGAAAGCCTTTGAAACTAGGCAGAAGCCTATGTACTTGACATTGCAAGACATGCTTCTAAGGATGGTTGGTAGGGAGGCTCCAAAACGAATAAAATATCTTGCTCATGAAACCCATGAAGCAAGGTTTACAATAATAATTATATTTTCTTCATTACATCATTTACAATAGTCACAATTACATGTCATTATGAAGACCGAACCTAGTTACATTTTACAATGCTCCCTCTTAACTAGGGAGGTATTCATAACGGTACTTGGTCATTCTCAATCTGAAAAATCTCATAAGAAGAATTGGATTGGTAACCCATCTGTATAGCATCATAATAACCAACATTGTTTCCACAGAAAGGCCTTGAATGACAACTCTATCTCTCATTAGATCATAGCATAATGTTGGTGAAACCAATGACTATAGACACCTTCATCATTCTCTCTCAAGGTACATACCCACCTGGGTGTTCACTAAGTATGACTTTCTAGGACTATTCTTATCTTGGGTTCCCAACCCTCAAAGAATATATTTCCTCTTCCCTACTCTTATCTTGGATGCCCTACACATCCTCAAAGAGCATCAGATGCCATATGATTACCTAATCCTCCATTCTTTCTTCCCAAGTGAAGACAAGAATGTTGTATCTATATATCCCTCTCAACTAGAGAAGATATGTCCATTCCTGTAAAGGAATGTACCTAAGCTCCCTTTGATCAGGGGCATGCCCAGACTCCCTCTTAATTATGGACTTGTCAAAGCTCCCTCTCAACTGCAGATTCTCTTTTCATCAACAACTTCTTTGTGGGTCCTCCAGCTGCTTGATCAATTTCCTTTCTTGATGTCATGGAATTTAGTCAAGCTTCTTCCTTGTAAGGCATTAAACATCCATCACTTTCCTTCTTGGCTTGTCATGTCATTCCTTTCTTCATGGAAAGTGGCATTCTTGATACATATCTAGAACCTTAGTCATATGGCTACGTCTTCCTCATCATGTTTCTTTCAGGAATTTCCATCCACCACATAAATTCTAGTTTTACTTACACTTACAATTCTTGTTCCAATAGCCTTGTATGAACTCATCCATATATTTTTCAAGAAATCAAAACATAACTTTAAATCAAATAGTACCTTACGAGATGAATCTTCATCATGACATCTTCATGTAGTTATCATCATCCTTCATACATGTTGACACATCTCCCAAAGATATCCATTGTCAAGGGTCTCCATATTTTCCAAACTCTCATCAGAGTCTTCGTATCTTTCTGGGAGATTTCCTATTCAAATCTTCTTGGTCTTTTGGATGTTGATAGCCTTTATCATGGTTGCATATCTCACGATCTCTTCTGCTTAAATATTCCATTCCGAGGACCTTCCAATTAGAGTTCCTTAATTGTAGTCAACCACTTGATACTTCATATGAGGACATATTATGTTGATTTCATCTAGTGTGACTTATGCCTTCCTGCATCCTTTCAGAGGAGGAGATCATTTTCCCTTGATCATTCTTCTCAAGATAAAAGTAGAGATCCACATTACTTGCAACCATATGACATGACCTTATAATATTAAATACAAACATACATAACACATTTTACCTTTAGGTCATCTAGGCTTCTTCCAACAGCTTCCTTGATTGAAAATATCTTCAACCACTTGATCTACTTCATTTCTCATGTCATCATACCATCATTCCATGAATTTCATAAGTTGGAGTTCTTGATCAAACACTTGCTTCCACTCTAGATCTATGAATCCTTCGAAAGGGATTCCATTAGAGAATCCTGAGGATCTCGCATATTCTTATTCAACAGATGTTTCCCTTTTGACTGATGTATGATGAGACTTGTCCTGAATGACTCTTTCATTTGATCTTTCAATGATGCCACCAAGAGTTATATTGACTACCATAGATTGTGTTCCAGTGTTCGTTCATGTTTCCCTATGGTGGTGTCACGAGCTCTTAATTTTAATGATTCTAGTTCCTTGTTCTTCCTTCTTTCTTCTTCCTCCATTTCTTCATTGAAATGGACTTCTTCTATATTCTTCTTGTTATTGTCCTTCTTAAGTTAAGAACAATATTTCTTGTAAAGTACATAATATTTTACTTCTGTCAAATGTTTGAGTCCTCAACACTTTTTCCCTTCAACTTGTCTTCTTCTATCTTGCATAGAAATCACATGAATTTTGTTATCCTCGTGATGATGTCACGAGTTCATGTTTCTAATGTTTACATGATGTCACACCGCATCTTATTGTAGACATAACCAATGGAGGATGTAGGAGCCATAAAGAGACCAATATTGAGAGAGACTATTTTAATGATTTTTTACACTCTCTTACCATGGAATTCCTTTCCTTGGCTCCTCCTATCCTTTCTAGCGATATGAACTTTCTTTTCTTGTAATGTTCATAATTCTTTTTCCAACTTCTTTGATGTCTCCAATATTGTTTATGTGAGAGGGCCTTAAGAGTTCCTTCCCATGAATTCAAAGGATACCTTTGTCATTGATATGTTTAATGACTTCACTTATCTACGAGGACAATGACAATCCTCCTTATTCTATGTAAGGACCTTTGATTACCTATCCAACTTATAGATCTCCTTGCAACCACGAAGTCATTTTACCAAATAAATTAATGAATGAAAGATACTTACTTGACAAGTGAAGATGAACTCTTCTACTTGATCACTTTAATGATGGTTGAAGAAGATGTATTAGAGCTTCCTCTTGGATGATCTTCTTTCAAATGAAAAATCCTTCCTCCAATAGAAAAGGTTGCTCCTTTTGATGAGGATGATTTTTTCCTTCTTCGGATGATCTTGTTCTAGGGCAAGGAGATGATCCTTGCTTGTTTTATAACCTTGAAGTTGATGACAATGCCTTCTCACCTTCTTTTGTAGTGTAGATCAGAACTGCTTCTAGGGTTTCAATTTTCTCCAAGATGATGTGATCTTTGTTTTTAAGGTCCTTCAAGCTACCTTGCTTTGTAGATTGCTTCTTCGATCCAGGGTTTAGTTCTTCAATGTAGATCTTGATCCTTTTCTTTGATAATATTCAACTTGCTTTGGTGCCCTTCTTGAAACTTGATCATTGAATGTCTCTTGGCTGCCCTTCCTTTGACTTCAACAACTTAGCTCTGATTCCATTTTTAAGAATCTAGGGCAATTAGGTTAATAAGATTCTTCTCACAATGTTAACTATTTGTGGGGTACTTTTTCACTTTTTCTTATTAACACAATCTTCTGTTGTTATTATTAGAGTGTGTTTTCTTGCTTCATCAAATAGTTACCAAAACAAAAGAGACAAGAGCACAAGATGTTGGCTCTCTGCCAGGGTCAAAACCTCTATCTCTTTGAGAGGAAAACCTGCACATATTCTTCTTATAGAGATTCTAATTGATGAATACCAAGACCAAGACCCTTGAACTAGTAGCCACTCCAAGATCAAGACACACGTTCTCTTGACAGTCCTCTTCGAGATCTTCATCATTGTTTGGATACTGAGATCTGCCTTGACACTGAGATCCTTCATTCTTGATACCAAGATCTTCATTGACACTAAGACCTTCACTACTACATTGCCACTGAGATCTTCGCCACAATGATAATACAAATTGTAGTTACAATGAATCAATGAGACTTTACTGCACCGAGACAGAGGTATACTTCATTGTTTCATCACCAAGTCTCTTTTCTTTGATGACTGTAATAGAGATATAACCACAAAATCTCCACAACTATTGTTCTTACGAAATCACAGAGAGGCTTCTGAATTACTTACTGCAATGATACCAAAGCTATAGATCTAAATTTCTTGATGAATGTGCTAAATGTATGAGCCCATCACTGTTCTTCATTCGAAAAGATATCTGAGTAGTTGACAGTGATCATCGTTCAAAAATCATAATGTAATCTGAGCTATCTTATTGTGTCACAGATCCGACTTTTATCTCTGATATACCCATACAAAAGCATATAGATATCACCGAATTGTTCTCTATATCTCATCATTGAAACTTCAGAAAAAAATTTGAACCTGTCTTCTCCACCGAAAGACCCAGATCTACGAAGTTTATTCACTATAATTACCCATCCAAAATTTCAGACATATCGAATCCTAAAGTTATCTTTATGCAAAAATATTAGCTGGGTATTTATAGTAGTTTTTCCTCCATAAATGAGCTGACGTGTCCAACCGAATAGTTGTGTCTATTTGAGGTGAGTTGACATGAATGTTTCATACAATTTCCAGGTCGACTTCAAGAGAGGATTGTGCTTGTATTTTTGGAGGTCTTTTCTAGACACTAGGTTGACTCATATACATTTTATATATGCTCAAGAAGAGCTCTTCATACATGACATTGACTCTTTGACTCAATAATAAATCCTAAGGCTCTCAATGGGAGCCACTAACAAATAAAATCACTTGCTCATGAAACCCATGAAGCAAGGCTTACAATAATAATTTTATTTTCTTCATTACATCATTTACAATAGTCACAATTACATGTCATTGTGAAGACCAAACCTAGTTACATTTTACAACAATATGGACCCAAATACATAAGAGGTTTGCACAAAGTTTAGGGAGTGAAATAGATTAGATGTTGGTGCAAAATTCATCACATGTATGTGACATGCCAACTATATTGAACTGGATCCATATGGTTTTGGTCACGTGATGCACTAGATCCATCTTGTTATGGTCACATCATGATTTTGTGTTAGTTGTGAATAGGTAGTCTTTAGGGTTTGATCATCTTTTTGGATGGTAATTGGAACAATTAGGTTTGGAGTTTCTAGAGGAAATTTTAATATTGTTATTATGCATGATGAGTTAAAAGTTAAAATAGTTGATTGACAAATGTATTTATAAGAGATAATTAATTGACAAAAATTTACTCAAAAATATGATAATTTATGGGTTGGTCTTGCTTTATGAACTGTAATTTATGGAAGAATGATGATATTCCTGCACAAAGATCTTCCTTGATCCCTTAATGGCATTGGTAGTGGACTTTACTGATCTTTACCATTAAAATACATGCCCTAATTTTCAATGGCAGCTTGGCAAGCATACATCATGGATCGATTGGGACTAGAATAGCCTTTGCAGTTCAGAGAGTTTCATTTGGAAACTCTACTGCAGATGTCTTGGAGCCAAAAGTCAACGTACATGTTCAAGGGAGGGTGTACAATAGCTTTTGATGAAACCTGGACATGAGGCATCATGTAGAATGAGTCGAATCCACTTGCAGGTGATTGATGAAATTAGTTTGTAAAACGTCATATTAAATAATGGATGCCAACAACATAAATTTATTGAAGATGGTTGTACTTCAGCTATGATGGCACAATAAGACTCAAGCTTGGTGAGCTAATCAAGCTCTAAATAAATAGAATTAAATTTTTTTAAAAGATAAATTATTTTTGTTTCATAAAATGGACTTTGCAAATAGTTGGTTTAATTTTTGGTCAAAATTAAATTAATTAATATTCAACGTGATATTGATTAGGTTATTACATATTAGGTTTTATTATGTTTAGGTTTATGTAATAGATTTATTTTATATAAGATAATTATATAATAATTATGTAATATATCTTATGAAATGCATTAAATAATAATTGAAATAATCAGGGTTCAACTGTTATTTAGAATTGTAATATAGTGAGATTTATTAATGTGGTTGTGCTAATATGATACCATGCTGACAAGATAGGTTGAAATTAAAATTTATGATTTTTTTATAAAAATAAAATTTGAAAAAATATGAAGTTTACAGTTAGAGAGTGTATAATATTACAAAATGACTTTACTTTAATCGTAAGCTTATTTTTAATGCCTAGTAGATGGTATTCCTCAATATTGCATCAGTTACTATATATATATATATATATTTTGAGAGAGAGAGAGAGAGAGAGAGAGAGAGAGAGAGAGAGAGAGT
Source organism: Pinus tabuliformis (assembly GCA_031772625.1). Classification (NCBI taxonomy): domain Eukaryota; kingdom Viridiplantae; phylum Streptophyta; class Pinopsida; order Pinales; family Pinaceae; genus Pinus; species Pinus tabuliformis. The sequence continues at coordinate 367,287,120 of CM062807.1, read as the reverse complement.
AATTTCACTAAGTCATGGAGGAAAACCTCGACCTAAGAGAAAATCTCTTGCAAAAGTAAGATTTTTCTTACTTGGTCAAAAATCACATTATAATGATAGCCCATGTCATTAACATGGGCATGCATTAGAAGTTGCAAAGAAATCTCTTAACTCCAAATTGTTATTTTCAATATAATGTTTTAACCTAGCCCAACAATAACTTATAAAGATAACTTCAAATTTAAACAACTATATTAACTACACAAAATGAAGCCCTTCATAGTAATGACAAGTATGAAATAAAAAACAATGAATTTGATCTTGCATGCAAACCATTCCATTGTGGTGAACACATTTATTGGTCATTGCATATGTAAGAATATTCTATTATGATTCAATGTATTAATGTTTGATATTATTTCAAGAGTTTCCCTTAGATAGGGTGTTAAGGAAGCAAGAAAATGATGTTAATGTGCATGTAGAGGAGGTACAAGGGGAGAGGATGTTTAGTATCATTGTGGGATATAAGGAGACAAGAGTGAGGTAGATATAGGTGTAGAGTCGTCATGACTCACCCTCCATGTGTAAACCTACTATTGTCTTCCTCTATCCATGATAAGCATTAACCAATAGAATTATGGTAAGAGTGAGAATCAATGTAGATGATTTTTATGATGTCTTATGATAGGAAATTCGGCATTGATGATATGAATCAAGTCTATCCAACTATGCAAGGAGAGGTTTCATGCTTCGAAGGATGTGGGTTTATATGTTCAAAGGTTTGTCAATATCCTTGCTTTTCATCATTGGAATTTGACCCTCCATCATTTGAATTTGGCACTGAGCCTACCAGCTTAAGGTATCCTCCTAGATCAATAGGCACCATTTGTTTTACTAGCATTCAAATAAGACTCACTATTTCAAGAGGATGGTGAGCAAATGATAGTTTGAGTAAGGTGATAATAGTCATGGAATTCAAAAAGGAACATTGAGGAAACGTAGGAGAACTTTGTAGCTCCTCAAATTCACTCAAAGGATAGGGAAAATCACTTGGCACTTGGGGCATCAGCAACTTAGAATAATGGATTTCTTGAGGAGGTAAAGAGAGAAACTAAGAGAATTGAAAGCAAAGTCAAGGGATAGAGGGGTGTGACTTCAAATGTTAAAGTAGATGAGCAAATATTCTTGTGGATTTCACACATTGGATTTTCTATCAAAAAGGATGAAATCCTTGAAACTTGTGGATTTGTATTGGCATATGAAGGCATTCATTGCCATAGTTGTAGAAGTAAATCGTTCATATTATAACAAAATGCTTATTAAATTGAGCCAATTAGATAATAAAATGGACCATCTAGACCATAAATATGACAACTTAATGCAATTTGGGGGTTAGACGCAAAGAGTAAAGGTTTGGATGAGAATTAGTAACTTGAAGGATGAGGGAAGAGGATAGGCTAGTGAGGAAGCAATTCAATATGAAGAAGCTAGTTGTTGAGAATCACGATTTTCATTACACCAAACGCGCAGGGGTTAGTCAATGATCACATCGCCAGAGATAAGGATCCACAAGAGGCGGTTAGTCCATATCACGAAACACACGGGGAGCATTGGTTTATCCAATGTCCAGAGCTAGCAATGCAATCTTGAAGAGGACATACCTATAATCTTCATCAATGTTGACATACTATAACGATTGGCCTTAGTCATCGTAGGTTTCAACATTGGGTTATATTAAGATTCTACATGAATCTAATGATATTAATTGTTGTAAATCGTTTAGGCTTAAATGAGGATAGCTATGTTTTTACTGCATGTTATTATTAATTTTTTTGCTAAATTCATATATGGAGGCAAATATTGTTGTTCTTTTGAATTTGAATTTGAGCTAAATTAAAAAAGAAAAAGAAAAAAAATATTATTTGAAAACATTTAAATTATATGAAATTAAAAAATTCAAATGGAGAAATAACAATAAAATAGAAGTAATCTTTTTGCAAGGTTCTTATTTCTTTAATGTTATGTTTGTGATAGACTTTTGAAATAGTTTTATTGTATGATTTTGATAATGCCTAATTAAAATACATATTTTAAATTCAATTCTAAATAAAATATAAATTTAAATCTATTTTATAAAAAATAATCAATAAATAATTATAAAAATAAATTAAATAATTCATATATATAAAAGTTGAAATGTTATAATATTTCAATATTATTTCTGCCATAAATAAATAAAATATCTTAATAAAAACAATCTAAATGAAAACAATGTACAGATTAATTATATTGAGCTTTTTAAAATAAAGTATTTTTTTTTATTATTTTATTATTATATAATTTTGATTTTTATGGCTAAAAATAAAATAAAATGCCTATTTTAATTAATATTTTATAAATAAAAATAAAATATTATTTAAAATTATTTAATATAAAAATCCCGAGCCTGTTACACTTTATACCCATAGGTTAGTTAAATATATTAAATATACCCATAGGTTAAGGGTTAAATGAATTTCTCTAAATAACTCAATATTATTTTAAAAACTTAAATATCAAGTTTACAAAAGATTTTTCGGTGAAGATCACATGAAACATCATTTGTCTATGGGACGCGTTTCGAACCAACCAGTGTGGTTCATCATCAACTTGTCCTGACAATGAACCACAATGGTTGGTTCTAAACGCGTAAATGATGTTTCATATGATTTTCACCAAAAAATCTGTTGTAAACTTGATATGGATCACAGAAGCTTGAACTCTACTAACTTAAATATCATAAAATGTAACAAAACAAACGATAATATGACAAAACAATAAGCATCCGGTGAACTGTGCTGTATATTTTATGTGGTGTTGTACAACTACAAACAAACGGTATGGTACAGACTTAAGAGTATTACTCTTCAAATTCAATAAGGAGGATAAGCAGCCTTCACTGACATATCCATGGCTCTCCCCAATTGCTCCGAACTCCAGCGATGACAGTGTTGAGAAAGAATGCAGAAGAGTACAAAAGAAGTCCCTAGCCGTGAGGGCTTTTCCCGAAAAATTCTAGCGAATTCTTCTTACTCAGAATATAACTGCCAGCTGCCCATTTCACCCACGCCAGTATTTGAACTGCTCCGGATACCCATGTCATAGATGTCATATATGCCCACACGACACCCGCATTTCCGAAATCCCACACCAAGATAGGCCAGAGGAGATGAAGGTATGCTATCTCGAAGGCTATAACGAAAAGAAATATCCTCTCCATCGAGTTAAAAAATGTCCACCAAATGACCAAACAGAAACACAAGAAGCCTAGAACAATCAAAATTAAGATTAGAAGACCAGTGCCAATCGGTAATAGTTTAACCATGATCAACGAACATGGAAATAAAAATAACGTCAGGAGGAATATTTTATCCTTCAGATTAGAAGATGGCCACGCAATGGCCAAACCAAACGGGGCTAATGGAAGATATGCAAGATATGCAGAACGCCCGACGAATATAGTTACGGGTGCAGTAAACGAAATAATGGAACAGATATAGAGTAAACGATGATCAATAGAAGTAAGCCGAGTTAAAATGATGGCAGAGTCCATGAACAAGGCAATACCAACGACTGCCGTACTGCTAGATGTTCACGCTGTGAGGGGGCAATGGCAGTGGCATAAGGACGCAAACGAGTATGAACAACCCAAACAATAGAGAAAATCAAGTTAACACAACACGCTATAAATGATAAGGTTTTGATGCCCAGAAGATCACCCCTAAAGCTCAGCACTTGGCAAACCTGAGTGTTATTGAAATCAGACTTGACCACAGCTTTGGTTAGAAAGGCATTGGCAGCGAATCCACTCCCTTTACTGTCTGCAACGTAATCCCTAATCGTCCTTCTCGCTACCAGAGCGCTGGAGAAACCATCCACTCCGAACCATAAAGTTAATAAAAGGTTTATTAATACTTCAGTAAACCTTGGCATTATAAATGACACAATGTTGTATTCTACATATTCGCTTGAGCCTCTTCCACGTCCACCCAGGTAGCCTTCCAGAGCTTCGGAAGCCATAACTCTGACTCCTCTGCCTTCAGCATCTTTAGACCTCAGAGATCTTACCAGTAGCTCTGTCCACACATCAGAGCTGGCACCATGCATTGGAATGCATATGCAAATATGCCCTTTTCCGTTGATAGACCCGGCACCGATATCATCAAGAATTTCAGATACCACCTTGGACTCACTCACTCTCACTCTGTGCCCTTCATCAGCCTGCTCCAAGGGCAACGGGCCCTCCACATGCAACAGACTGTCCGAGTTGCAGCCATGGTAGCCATTTCTGAGGCAGGTAAGACAGGGGAGAAGACAGAGGGAACTAGAGAGTGGTTTCAATGTTCCAGGCATCCGAAGAGCAAGCATGATGGTAAGCTCTTCCAGTGTCCAGAATACAATGCAGTGGCAGGAATTGCATGGACAGGTCTCTATAGTGACTACCCCACCATCATTGATTGCAATTTGTAAGGGAAGGAATCGCACTAAAATGGAGCCCACAATAGGAGCATTGGTTTTCATGAAATCTCTGATGGACGAATTGGGTTTGTTGTTACACAACAATATGACAGAAGCAGTCTGTACACTTCCAATTTCATTAGAAGGGGTGGGTGGACGACCTTCTTCTATACAAATGTGAAGATCATCTTCTCCTCTAAAACAAGGTATGCTGATGCCCAGTCGATGTCGAAATCGTCTGAAGAACTTGACCATCTTCTCGATGCCCAGTCGATGTCGAAGCCGTCTGAAGAACTCGACCATCTTCTCGATGCCCAGTCGATGTTGAAGCCATGTGAAGAACTCGACCATCTTCTCGATGCCCAGTCGATGTCGAAGCCGTCTGAAGAACTCGACCATCTTCTCGATGCCCAATCGATGTTGAAGCCATGTGAAGAACTCGACCATCTTCTCGATGCCCAGTCGATGTCGAAGCCGTCTGAAGAACTCGACCATCTTCCGGAGACGAACTTCTTGTGTGGAAGCAGTCGACACTGTACATGTAATCAGTCCATTTCCATCTTTGATCCCATTTATGGTCTTGAGTTTGGCACTTACTAAAATGTCCAGGGCATCCCTGGCAGCTATCTCTAGATCCAGCCTTCCTCTTATGAGACTTGTAACAAAAATAGCTAAATTACCAAGGCATGTAAATCCTTGAACATAAATACTAACAAATGCACCCATACCTTCACTTATGTCCAATTATGCTAAAGCAAAAGATGATAACCATCCCAACCAGCAAACCAATTTTATAACAAAAACTTGCAGATTCTGAAGTAAACCCATTTCAAAATGCAGTCCAGAGAAACGAATTACCTGACTTGCTCACCAAAACTTTAACCTTCCACTCAATCTACGCTCAGTCTATGTTGTGCCCGCAGACATTTATATAGAAAACATATTCAAAGTATGCAATCCATGAAGTTTCGCTTTATCATCCTTAGACTTGCTTAGCAGCTTCGTCATTTAGGCGTACAACGTACTAGGATCTTAACGCGGAGCAAATATAATGGCGAGGAGAGGCGCCCACTATTAATCCTCCAAATCTGCACAGGAAAGGAAAGCACATAGAAACACGTTACCTCTGCTGGCCTCGAGGTTGGTGCACCCTTTCTTTTTAATACTTACTTTTATATAAAAACCATATGAAATACATTTTACGACGCCCCTTCTTACCTAACAGGAATATTATTATGATTGTAAGACCCCCTTGTATCTCACCCCCCTAGACAAAACCCTATAAAATTCCACCTCCACACCCTCACATCTGTTTCCTAACATCGCCTTTTTGTTTTACGTCCCTAACATGTCAGTGCACACCTTAACCCTAAAGTCAACACCCTAATATTTTATCTAAATTTATGATAAATGTCCACATCTCTTTGGCATTTGCCTAATTTATAATAAACTATGGTTTTTGAAAGATAATATTTGCTATTTTTTTTAAATGGAGTTTGTCTTCATGTGCGTAAACATGCGACAAGGTCCAAGCTAAGTTGCCTTAAATATATTTATGTGATTCACCACAAAGGGCATCTCACCCTCAACACATTTGTGAGATTCAAAACTTTATTGAAATTATAATAAAAGGAATATACCAACCTATAAGGAATATATATATGATAAAAGGAATATAAATTTTCTTTTTATAAATCATAATCATCTATCTAACCCATAAAATTAAAAATAAGATCAAATAGAAAATCTACCTAACCTCTCAACGGCATCTTTAATCACATGCCTATAAGAGAAGTCTTTGTGATGAAGCACAAGAGATGTTTGAAAATGACTCGGAGGAATGGTTCAATGACAAAATAAAGAGTTATTTTTAAAATAAAGAGTTATTTTTAGTGTGATTTTTTAGATTTTTTGGTTTTTAAATTTGATGGAAAAATTTGACGTAAAATCTTGATTTGTGTTATTTAAACTCATTTTTTGATTGGATATATGGATTCAGCACCCTAAAAACCCCTAGGATACTTCAATTTTGCAAAGTTATCTATCAAATTTGTGATTTCAATAAATTCTTGCCAGATTATTTTAGAGAAATTAGACTAGAAAAACCCACCAGACAAACTTCCAAAAAATCTCACTAAAAACAACTCCTTTACACAAAATAATAAATTAACGTGTTTTCCAATGCCGCATAAATAATGCCAACCGACCAGTTCCGGAGTAGAGCATGAATTCTAGGAATATGTCAACCGACCAGTTCCGAAGTAGAGCATGAATTCCAGGAATATGTCAACCGACCAGTTCCGGAGTAGAGCATGAATTCTAGGAATATGTCAACCGACCAGTTCCGGAGTAGAGCATGAATTCGAGGAAAAGAGGTATATTATTTTACAAAAATTTCTAAGGCATATGAGGGGGGTTTTCATCTTTGATTTTCTTGGCCGGTACGCTATCCACCACCAACATTATTTTAGAAGTCAAAAACGTGCTTCACGAAAAAGATTGATAAGGTAAAAGTTTTTATATAAAACTAAGAAACATTGTTTGTGGTTTAAGGTTCGACTTTTACAATGGCAATGGATAGCTTTATTTCTTAAATACTTTTGGAATTAGTTTATTCTTCTTAATCTTTTTTCATAAAAATCTAGAATTATCTTTTACAAATTGTCAGACCAGGCAGTAACTCCTTAAAATCAATTCATTTATATTCATTCAGTTTGGTCTTTATTATATACATGAGGGAGAGACTGTTCACTTCATCTCCCGGTGACTATTCATATTTCTTATTATTTATTTACATCAGTTACACTTATTCACCCAATCCTGATGATTAGGTGTCAACATTCCCCCCCTTAATCTAAAGGGATGTTGGTGAGTCCAAGCATCATTCTGAATTGTTCAAGCTTTTCTCTTCCAAGTGCTTTGGTGAAGATGTCTGCAATTTGCTCATTAGTGGAACAATGGCAGAGATGGATTCTTTTGGCCTCAACATGATGTCGAATCAGATGATATTTAGTATTGATGTGCTTCATTCGATCATGGAAATTTGGGTTCTTGTCCAACTTTATTGCCAAGGTATTATCAATCATGAGTGGAGTCAATTGTACTTGTTTTACCTGCAAATCTTCAAGAATTTTCCTGAGCCACACAATTTCTTTTTTTGCCTCAACTGCTGCCACATATTCTGATTCTGATGTGAAATCTGCTGGAACTGATTGTTTTCATGATCTCCAGAAGACAACTCTTGATCCAAGACTCATAGCATAACCTGAAGTAGATACCCCAATTTCTTTTTCTCCATCGAAGTCTGAATCAGAGTATCCAATCAAGCTAAAGTCGTCCACCTATGTATACTTGATTCCAAAGTCTTGAGTTCCCTTCAAGTACCTTAGAACTCTTTTTGCAGCAGACCAATGTCCCTCACAAGGCTTTTGCATAAACCTGGAGAGGATTCCAACAACAAACGAAATGTCTGGTCTGGTAGTAGTTAGGTAGTTGAGACTTCCTACAAGTTGTTTATACTTTGTTACATCCTCAAATTCTTTTCCTTCAATGGATGTGAGCTTTAAGTTTTGTTCCATTGGAGTAGTAAGAGGATTGCATTTTGTCATGCCAAACCTGTTCAACAGATCTCCAATGTACTTCTTTTGAGAAAGAAATATGGACTTTGGATGTTGAGTTACTTCAATACCAAGATAGTAATGAACATAGCCCAAATCAGTCATTTCAAAACCTTTCCTCAATTCCTTCTTTATGGATGCAATGTAGCTTTCATTGTTCCCTGTCATCAAAAGATCATCTACATATACCACAAGATATACAACTGTTTTGCCAACTTTCTTAACAAATAAAGTTGCATAATCAAGATCATAATGTTTGAAATTGAGTTTTAGAAGATGCTCAGTTAGTTTTTCATACCAGGCTCGTAGTGCTTGTTTGAGGCCATACAAGGATTTCACAAGTTTGCATACTTTATGTTCATGTCCTTTCACAGTAAATCCTTGAGGCTGGGACATAAAAACATTCTCTTGTAGATCTCCATTCAAGAAAGAAGTTTTTACATCCATTTGATGAACTTTCCAACCGTTCTGAGCTGCTAGGGCAAAGAGTGTCCGGATGGTAGCCCATTTTGCAAGGGGGAAAACGTTTCCTCATAATCAACCCCTTCCTTCTATGCAAAACCTTTTGCCACAAGCCTGGCTTTGTGCTTGTCAAGTGAGCCATCAACTTTATACTTGTTCTTGTAGACCCACTTGCAACCAATTGGTTTGATTCCTAATGGAGGATCAACCAGCTTTCAAGTGCCATTCTTTATCAGGGAATTGTCGAGCAGTAAAAAGGGTCTTTTTCACCTCTATTTACCCTACATTAATTATCAATCCAGGTACGATTTGTTATCTCAAAGAGTGTACTCAGTTTGAGGCGGTCATTTATCAGAGTAATGCTAGTAGTATAGTGCTTTTGCACAAGTAACTAAATGCTAGAAACAAACTCTAAATGTAATGGAAAGAACTTGAAATGCTAGAAACAAACTCTAAATGTAATGGCAAGAACTTGAAATGCTTGTAACTAAATCATTCATTTGAGAAACTACAACACCTCATTAGTCAAGGGTGCATTAATAATAACTCTTCCCTTTGTAAGCTGATGTAATTAAAAAGCAATCAAGGAAAAGATCATCAATCTAGGAACTGGACAACAATAGTCAACGTTCACTACAGTTTCAGATCGTTCTATTCACACCAAAGCTATGATGATTCAAATAACAAGAAAAGGACCAGAAACTAATCTATTTAACAAGATTGAACAACAAAGCTTTAACCTACAGAAATGAATGAAGCAACAATTGTAATATACAAGAATTAAGCGACAGTCTTTACCTCAGAAATGATTTGAACATCAATGAAAATGGGACAACAAACTAAAGTAAGTTATGAAACATTGAACAACAACCTGAATCAAATGTAAATGCATAGCAAACCGAATCGAATATTACACACAACACTTCTATATTGAAGGAAACAATAATCTGAGTTTCGGCATAACAATTATTAATCACAGTTGTGAAGAAACATCAATTGTGGTCATTATGGACAGTAATCCCAATGAACAACAATCACGCTTGGAGGTAAACCGTAGATGAGTATAAAATAGTACCGATTTATAAATACACAACGTTGTTACTCTGTAAATGAACAGTAATGGTAATTTGTGAAGGAACAACAATGTTATACAATAATATCAATTTGTAAAGGAACAGTAATGCGATATAAATTCAGAAGAACAACATAACATTCCACTTGTAGAGGATAACCTTATTGTTTAAATATAAATGAAATATAACAGAGCCAATACATGAAATAATAAGGAACAACAGATTACTGAACAAAGCAGATAAAAGAAATCAAACCACACACGACTTGGAATTGGAAAATAGTGGTACAGGAAGCAAGTGATCTACCAGGGCCGGCCTCTTAGCCTCCAGGGACACACTACTGTGATTACTTTAGGATCAAAGACGGAACAACAACAAAGTTTATATATTAATCATCAAAACAGAGTTATAGTAATCACTCTTTAAAGAGAGTCGAAGATCAAAGTTTAAGTTACAACAGTGAATTTCATAAAAACAACAATTATCTGCCCCTTGGGCTAGCAACGTTGTCCCTTCTTATAACAGCCAAAGCAGAAATATCAAAGATACAGATAGTTTTTAAGGTAGCGATCCCTCAGGATCAAGGGATCCTGGGGGATTCACCAGATCGGTATTTCTCAGTTATCTTCTTCGTTCTCTAGCATCGATTTGGTATCTCCTCTTCCTTTTCCTGGCTTGTACGCTGCAATCTAGATTGCCTCATTTGGATGCAGTTCCCTGTCAGAGGGACAACAGTTGATTTTGTCTTGTCTTTTCCTTTGGAGTGGCGATCTTCCGTTTTCCTCTTTTTCTGCATAGGAAAAGGTAATTATTAGTTATTTTACGTTGCTAACAAATCTTCTAAACTTTATCATAATCTTTCACCATATGCCCATTTCATAATGTAAAGAAGTTATGAATTAAAGGAAAAGATAACGAAATAAGTGGCAATTACATACCTTCTCTAATGCTCAACAGGAATCATACTCCTTTTGCGTCGCTTCTTTCCATTCATCATGAGAAGCAGCTTATTTGAAGGAAGTTGGTTTGAAATCTGTAGACAAATTCAATTCACAATCATAAGAAACATCCATATCAACAGGTGAATCAGAGTTATCTACATCACCTCCATTTTTCCGGTTTGAATTTCTAGTTCCTGTCGTTCCAACCTCATCAGAATTAACACTTTCAAGTGTCTTTGTCAGCCACTTTGTGGGACCTTTCTCAGATGGTCCAGGCTGCTCCGTTTATTGAGTTGGGACTGAGTCAAGATTGAGTCTCCCAATTCTATCAATCACATCACTTAAAGTATCATCCATTGTTGGAGTTTCATGCGGGGGAGAGAGTTCTTCAGAAGAATATTCCACAGGTTGATTTAGTATAGGAATCCCCCCTTCAAGATGTGGAATATGATTATTAAATTCTTGAAATGATTTTGCATTTGCGAATCTATCCAAGCGATCAAGTTGTCGCTCAAAAAAATTGTCAATTTTGGATGATTCAAGAAAGATTACATCTCTAGATACAACAAACTTTTTATTGACTTCATCATAGAGACGATATGCTTTGCAGGTGTTTGAATACCCCAGGAAGATACACTTATGACTTCTTGCACCAAGTTTGTTTCTATGTACCTTTGGTATCAAGGCATAACAGGTGGAACCAAAGACCCTGAGATGCTTTATCAAAGGAATGTGCCCATACCACATTTCATAAGGAGTCTTGTTTCTAATAGCATTAGATGGACATCTATTCTTTATATATACAACACATAGAACTGCATCAACCTAAAACATCAATTTTACATTTTTCAAAAACATCATGGAGCGCACCATATTTAAGATTGTTCTATTCATTCTTTCAACTACACTGTTCTGTTAGGGATTATAAGGCACAGTTATTTGATGTTTGATCCCATGTTGGCGAAGATAGTTTTCAAATTCATTTGAAGTGTATTATTTTCCATTATCAGTGCGAATAGAGCCAATATGAGATTGTGCATCATTTTCAATCCATTTATGAAAGTTCTTGAATGTTTGAAAAGCATCATATTTGTTCTTCAATAAATAAACCCAACACATTCTGGTGTAGTCATCAATAAATGTCATCATATATTTGTTTCCATTTGCATAAGGAACAGACATTGGACCACATAAATCTGAATGAGTGAGTTCAATTTTTCTATGTGCTCTTGAATGTGAATCATGAAAAGCTGTTTGCTATGCTTTCCTAGAATACAAGCATCACATTGCTTAAGTTTCCTAGGAATTGTAGGCAAACCAGCAACACCATTTTTCTTCAACAAGCGAAGGCTATCATAGTTCAAATGTCCAAATCTAGCATGCCATAATAAAATTGATGGAAGTGTGCCTTCTTCATAATGAGAGTTGTATGATAAATGTTGTGCACGAGCAGAGGTACCCTGCAGCTTGAGAAGCCTTTCTTCTTCTATTCCCCTCATGACAAGTGAGTGGTCAGATGCTTTTCTCACCTCAAGCTTGCCATCAAACATATGAATGCAGTGACCTTGCTGGTGGATGTGAACCAAGGATAGCAAGTTTCTCTTCAGTTGTGGGAGATATAGAACATGATGCAAAAGAAAGTCTGGAAGACCAGGCAATTTAAGCCTGATTGTGCCAAGCCCCGATGGCTTTAGTTTTGATTGATCTGCAAAGTATACTGCTCCATCAACATTATCAATAATTCTTCAAAAAAATATTTTCTATGAGTCATGTGGCAAGTTTCTCCTAAATCAAGCAACCAGTCATCTTTCCAAGAAGCAAGTGAAGCATTAAATAAGTCTTCATTTACTCCAATATTACATTGTGCCACAACATAATGAGCAGATTCAGGTGCTTTACCTTTGTCTGTGTCATTAGTTTTCCCTTTGGGTTGGTTTCTTTTCTACTCAATTTTGTCCCAAGGTCACTTGCATGTGGAGGCATCATGTGATCCATTTCTTTTGCAGCGTATGTAGTGCAGATCTGCCTTTTCTCCTTGAGAGTGTCTTCCCCCCTACCTCTGAAATATCTTCCTCTTCCTCTTCGACCACCTCTTCCTCTGGAAGAATCTGTTAGAAAATTATATAGTACGGAGCAATGGAACACATAAAATATTGCAGAAATATAAACACAGAGAACGCATAAAACAAGAGAGACACAGATTGTTGGGTCCCTATAATACTAGTGATTACCCCATTACTATTGTAGTTATACCCCTTATTTATATTGTTATGCCCCCATTGCCCCCATATTGTTATTAATGTGCCCATAGAATTCCTCTATTGTTATTTTTGTGGCTTTATATTATTATTGTTAGGTCAGATGGATTATATTGTGACTCCTTAGACTCCTATATATAGAAAGGAGGTTTTGTCATTTGAATCATCCAAGAATTGTTCATTTATGTAATGTAAAGGAGGTTGCCCCCTCGAAGAGGCTAAATTCTAAGGCGTTGATCTATCTTTTCTATCTTTTCTTGAGCTGGTTTCATAACATTTGGTATTAGAGCTTTGGATTCTAGGGTTTCGCTGCTCCAAACAGGTCATTGTGGCATTTTCGCTATAACTTTTTTTTTTGTGACATTTCAGAAGTCGCAAAAAAAATCCATTTGAGAAGAAATCGCGCTGAACCTTGGGTCCGAATTTTAGAGCTTTTCGCGCAATGTTTTCGGAGATATAATCTGAGGAAGTTGGTCTTTTTGCAAACTCCTGAATTGCACTCAAAACAGGTGACCTGGAGAAAATCATCATAACTTTCTTTCTAAGCATCGGATTGAAATTTCGTAAGAAGGTACAGAAAGAGGATGGACTATAGTTTTCTTTTATATATTTTTCAGAGTCAAAGGTTGAAACAGTGACACGTGGAACTTCATACAAGTTTGCTCTATTGAACTAGTCTATAATCAGGTCACTGCGGGAGATTGTGTATAACTCTTTCTTGGAGAATCCAATTTGGATCAAACTAGTGGCATTGGAAAGAGGACATAGAAGGCGACTACAGGTCACAATTTCAGAACTGGATGATTCAAAATTACAAAGATACATTAGATTCAATATCAGGCTTCTACAAAGTAAAAAAAGGTGTGTAGTTTTTTTTTTAAATTTTTGCATAAGCTTGGTTTGAAGGAATTCAAAGGGCATAGTAAAGCATTATTATCGGTAACTGATGCCCCGAGGAAAGAAAATGAAAACACCTAGTAAGGAACCTGAAAGCTCTAGCATGACTCATGAAGAAGAGGAAGAAATGCTACATGATATATCAAAATTACAAGAACAAGTGCAACAAATGTCACGCTCACAAAAGCTAACAGATGCTAAGATAAATGGCGTGGAATATAAGATAAAGGGCATGGAAGCTAAGGTGGATGATCTGAAGGCAGATTTGAAGACAGACATGGCAGATTTGAAGACAGATTTGACAAATCTACAAGAAATACTTACTAATGGTGAAAAGGTTGTAAAGGAAACTCATGATGTGAACAAAAGAAATGTTAATCATGATTCCATAGACTCTAATGTTGGATAGAAGACCCACCATATTCCAAAAATCGATATGAGGAAGTTTGATGGCAAGGATCCCGCCACATGGATATTACAGATGGAGCAGTTCTTCGATCTCAATAATGTGCAAAACACACAAAAGGTACGTATGGCAACTTTATATTTGGAACCAAATCAGTTTGTATGGTATCAATGGCTTTGCTCTCGTAAACAATTTATCACTTGGACAATTTTTACGGAAGAATTGATAGCACATTATGAGGATACAAAAAGCAACACTTTTTTTAGCCAATTGATAAGTATCAAACAAAAGGGTTCAATAATGGAGCACATTGAGGAGTTCCAAAAATTGAACATAAGGGTAAAAGATATTCCAGAGGAGCATAGGATTGATGTGTTCATAGGGTCTTTAAAGGATAATATCCAACATGATGTTCGACTTTGGGAACCTGATTCATTAGAGAAGGCATTCAGGTTAGCAAGAAAAATGGAAAGAAAAATTATGGTAACCAGGAAGCATACCACTCACAACTATAAAGACGGAAGTGCAGTTTCCCCTAGTCTTCCACAACCTATAAGGTTGACACCACAAAAATTGGAAGAAAAAAGAGCAAAAGGGCTTTGTTATAGTTGTGATAGCAAATACACTATAGGTCATAAGTGTGCTGAGAATAAACTATTCTACATATATTGTGAAGAGGAAGAAGAAAAGGAGCAAGAAAGGTCAAAAGAACATGATATTCTCCAGGAACAAAGCCTAGATGAAGAACAAATAAATCCGACCATATCTTGTAATGCATTGGCGAGAATTACCACTCCTCAAACCATCAAGATAGAAGGACAAATCAAGAAGAAAAAGGTAATAGTGTTGATTGATTCAGGAAGCACCCACAATTTTATTCATTGTAGGGTAGCAAACGAATTGAATTGCTTCCTATATCCAGCACCAGAGTGTCAAGTGTTGGACACCTAATCCTAAAGGGTTAGCGTGGAAGTTGAATGGACAAAGCAGTCCAAGAGACCTTGGGATCTGAATCCCAAGAGTCACCTATTGTACTATAAATGTACATCTTTTGTTAATAAAAATTGAACTAACTGATTTATCTTCCTATTGTCTTGCTATCCATGTCTGTTTAACATGGTATCAGAGCGGGCGAATTCTGGCCCTACTCATATCTGAGCCACTTGTTTTGTGGTCTCTATGTATATGTCATTTGTGCAGACCTTCCAGTACTGCCCATTACCTATAAAGCTCCATTAATTGTTTGCCAGAAATCTGCTGACTCATGGCTATTTTAAGCCTCTCTGCCTGACCCTTGAAATCATACCTGCGCTCTCTCTCTTCTGCGTTACTTGCTGTCCTGACAATTCAAATTCCTAACTGTGCATTGTTGAGTTTGTGAAAATCGTTACTCTTGCATTAATGATTGAATTTGGTGGGTCTGCGGTGCATTGAGCGTTTGTAACGCCCCTTACCTGCTCAGAGCTATTCGACCTGACCCTCCACAGTCGCTGCTCACCTCTGACCATAACGCGCTGCCTTTTCCAGCGCTACCTCTGCCGCATTACTGCATCAACAGCCAATGATGCAAAATGTTGTTTGTCTTGTGCAAGGATTTTGGAACTGAGTGTTGTCATTACAATATTCATCAGGTCGGACCGGAAGGATTCTAAATTTGCCTTATTGTCTCAAACCCTGACGGATTTTCATTTTTTCTGGGTGCCGTTGAGTCCATTTTTCTGAATTCTCATTTTTGCAAGAACTCTTTCCGCCAACCTTGGACTGAAAAAAAAAGGCTGGGTGTGGCCCATAGCTCTTTTGCTTGTTCATATCCTTAAGAAATTTTTGTGGTGGTGCTTGATTTTTGCCAGCGGCTGTTCATAATCGTTTTCCTCCTTTCGAAGTTCATTTTCACGGAAGATGCATGTCCTATACAATACATGTTCTCCGTGACCTATAAGTGATCATGTGAGTTCGTACAGGTTCTGGTTTCTCACCAGAAGGAGCTTCTAGCTTCGCTTTTCGAAGCTTCTTGATCAAAGCCATAGGTTGTCTCTTCAGCCCTCGATGGAACCTTCGACGAGCACGGGCTGGGAAAAGTTTGCAAATATCATCTGAGGTCATGTCCAGAAGAGCATCGAGATCGACCCCGCGGTACGAAAACTTCTTAAACGTCCTCCTTTTGGGCTGGGCGGCGGTCACATCTCCATCTACGTCCGCCATGGTTGAAATGGTATCGAAAGACCACCTCACAGTCAATGGATAAACGCCGCGGCTGTTCATAATACAACAGGCTCTCGCAACCTTCGTGCACCAATTTCCTTCAAACGATTATGCTGGCGAAGAAAAAGAATGGATCCAGGCTGCGTTCCCACCATAATCCACTGTTCTGAGCCTCTTGCTATCACGAACAACACCCGTGTTGGTTCTGGAAGGCAACATTCTGCAAAATTGTGCAAAGATGGAGGATTCTCGTCATGATGGACAGGGGATTGGATTCTTGAGATACACTAAAGAATAAATCCCATATTATACTCTTATACGTCTTGAATAAGTGCAGAGCACCAGTTCCAACATAGAATTCTACATTAATTCGATATCGTTGAAGATTCACTGAAGTGTTTTCTGATATATTACAACTTTTGTACAGCAAAGTTTCCTCTTTAAAGTTTAAACTTTGAAATGAACCCTGTGTGTAGCTTCAAGCTTATTTAAAATTGCAAAGTGTTCTAAATTGAAGTTCCGCCAGTTATTCTCACCATCGTCAAGACAAGGAAGCCCTACCAAAGGCTACATTAGGTCGACTTTGAACTGTGCATAGAGCGTGAAAGTGTACAGAAAAGGGGGATCGCCCTGGACATGAGGTGTGTATGGTATAATTTGATCCTCTTGGTAGATCTCGAAATCTTTGCGCAGTGGAACAACCCAGTGTAGATATTCTCCAAGTTCTGGGAATTTTTTAGTGTGTTAGAACTAGAATAAGGTGAGAAGGATTCCAGTCCTCATCCTCTAAGGTGGCAACTGGAGGTGACTTACACAAACAATTTTGATGCTACCGAAAAATCCATTGTGACTCGCAGCGCTGAGATACAATTGTTGTGCTTATGATTGCAAAGGAAAAATCAGGCCAAGTTTCAGGGATAGAAGGCTGAAATAATAGATGAATCGTAGTACTATTTCTCAAAGGTGAGCTGTGTGTATTTATCAGCTAAAATAATGGCGGTAAAAGGCAGGAATTTGCATAGGAACCGAGGCTTGTCACTACTCAGATTTCTGGGTTTTTCAGTGTGAAGTCCGAGTCTTTTTCAGCATTTTTCTTAATGCTTGGGTACAGGCTAAGGTTGCAGTAGGAGCGGGCTGAGATTTCTGGGTCAGTAAGCCCAGAAAAGAGCAGTCTACCTGCAAGAAAAACTGTGTTCTTGAGTGTATATCAGCTCATTGTTTAGGGAGGAAACACTTGTATTTTGGGTGCGTACATTTAGTTAAGTGAATATCTAGTGGACTAATTTTATGTGTAAAAGGAGCAGACAGAGGTCCAACAAAAAAAAAAAAAAACCATTTTTGGTCATTTGATTGTTTCTACAAGTGCATTGTTGATTTGATTGTTTGAATAATGGAGAAAATTCATGGATTATTAGAGTTATTAAGCACTCTAATCTTATCTACTAATGGAAGTACAGTTAAACTCAACAAAGACACTCTCAAAGATATTCAAACATCTTTACAACTTTCACAAGAAACCATTGATTTTTTGCAGCTTGAATCACAGCTACAGCAAGAGGAGTTACATAAGTATAGTCATCATTCTGAACTTGTCTCTGTTCAAAACATTGAAACAATCTCCCATAAGAAACAAGTTGATCCAGTGCCCAATGAAGCAGCAAAGTCACATGCAGATGCAGAAGTTCAGCTTGCACTTCCCAAGCCCATCATCAGACCTTGGGAACAGCTTGTCCACAACAAGCATAGAACTGGTCTTGGATATGACAAGGACTTGTCCTTTCATATTCCAGACTATGCCAAGCCCATTCAGTTTCAAAGTGCTGGATTCATGTATGACAGTTCACCTTCTCCTCATGACAGTTCAACTTCAGCTGTTCGAGACTCTGCCCCTCTTCCACAGCAACAACAACAACAGATCGTGAAATGCCAACACTGTGACAGAGTTGGCCATTTGAAAGATCACTGTTTTGATCTTCATCCATGTAAGCACTGTCATAAAACCAGCCATTCTTCACACAGATGCTTCAGAAACAAACATTCTGCAAGAACAAAGATTCATCTAGGATGGATCGCTTCTTGGCAATGGGCATCAACAGCCAAGAAGATATTCCAAACACATGTCAGAACTTGTTCCAGAGTATTGAGCAGTCTTGCAGTTGAGTTTTCTCCATCTTCTCACCTTGTACCTGACAGGGGGGAAAATGATGGTCATCTACAAGCTTCAAAGCCACATCAAGCGAGCCTGAGCCACAACCTGCCACACCAGTTTCAGAGTTGCAGCCAGAGACAAAGATGCCCGTGAACGCAGATTGAGAACACTTCCTCTAGCAGAAGACTCCAGCTTCTTGCCAGCATTGGAAGAGTTCAGGAATTGCATTAAGCATTCCAGAGTTGTTGGTTATCCTTAAACCATCACAGGTTGAGACTTCCCTTTTCAGGTTGAAGTTTTACCTTTTATGCGGGGTGAGACCTCCCTTTCATGGTTGAAGGTTTCCCTCTTTAAAACAATAGGATCACTTCCTCTAGCAGAAAACTTCAGTTTCTTGCCAGTCTTGGAAGAGTTCCGGGAACTGCACTAAGCATTCCAGTGTTGGTGGTCATCCTTAAACCACCACCATTTTTTACCAACATTTCATAGAGCACATTCAGCCTAGTGCTGCCATGCATTTTTTGCACATGTTGTATTACAGCACTCTTCTTGGACTCATACATAACCCTTCGGATTAAGGGGGGGAATGTTGGACACCTAATCCTAAAGGGTTAGCGTGGAAGTTGAATGGACAAAGCAGTCCAAGAGACCTTGGGATCTGAATCCCAAGAGTCACCTATTGTACTATAAATGTACATCTTTTGTTAATAAAAATTGAACTAACTGATTTATCTTCCTATTGTCTTGCTATCCATGTCTGTTTAACATCAAGTGATGATTGCAAATGGAGGAACAATAAATTGCTCTGGAAAGTGCCATAATATCAAGCTATCCATGGGAGAATATGTATTGACTAGCCCAATGCTTTCCATTCCAATGGGAGGTGTTGATGTTGTACTAGGAGTCCAATGGCTACAATCCTTGGGTACAATAGCTTTTAATTTTCAAGAAATTTTCATCAAATTTTCTACGGAAGGAAAGGAAGTTCAATTAAGGAGTATTGCAGGGAAACCAGGAAAGATAATCAGCTCTAATGGTATGACAAAGCTTCTAAAAAAGGAGCAAAGGGGTGTAATTGCACAATTATGTTCGCTAGATGTTTCCACATTAGAATCATCTATTTCTCCAGATCTCCAAAAAGTCCTGGACAATCATTCCAAGGTATTTGAGACTCCCAAAGGTCTCCCACCTATGCGTTATCATGATCATGCTATTCATCTGATTCCAGGAAGTGTTCCTCCAAACATCAGGCCGTACAGATATCCCTATGTCCAAAAAAGTGAAATTGAACGTATGGTTGCAGAAATGCTAGAGGCTGGTATAATTCAACCGAGTCAAAGTTCTTTCTCTGCTCCAGTAGTATTGGTGCACAAGAAGGATGGATCATGGCGCATGTGTCTGGATTATAGGGAGCTCAACAAGATCACTATTAAAGATAAGTTCCCCATTCCTGCCATTGATGAATTACTGGATGAATTGCATTGATCAATTTACTTCACCAAGTTGGATCTTCGTTCAGGATATCATCAAATCAGAATGAAGATTGAAGACATTCTGAAAACGGCATTTAGAACTCATGAGGGTCATTATGAATTTTTGATCATGCCTTTTGGCCTTACCAATGCACCTTCAACATTTCAAGGTTTGATGAATTCAATTTTCAAACCATTCCTTAGAAAATTTGTGTTAGTATTTTTTGATGATATACTTATCTACAGCAAGTCTTGGAAGGATCATGTTGAACATGTTGACAGGGTGCTACAACTATTGGAGGAGAAACAATTATATGCCAAAAGATCCAAATGTTTTTTTGGTGTCCAGGAGGTGGAATATTTGGGTCATATTGTATCTCATGAAGGAGTTAAGGTAGACCCTAGCAAAATTAAAGCCATTAAGGAATGGAAAATCCCCACATCCATAAAGCATTTGCGCGGATTTCTGGGGTTGACAGGGTATTATTGCAAGTTTGTTAAGAATTATGGGAGAATAGCAGCACCTCTAACGACATTATTGAAGAAAGATGCATTTTCATGGACTCCGGAAGCAACAAAGGCCTTTGAACATCTTAAAGAGGCAATGTGCCAAGCACCGGTCTTAGCTACACCGGACTTCACAAAAACCTTTATTGTGGAATGTGATGCTTCAGGAAATGGAATTGGTGCTGTTCTAATGCAAGATTAAAGACCCATTGCTTTTGAAAGTCGTCCAATCAAGGGAAAGCTTCTAAGAAAAGCTATTTATGAGAAGGAAATGTTGGCAATACTCCACGCACTTAAGAAATGGCGACCCTACCTAATGGGAAGACACTTCAAGGTAAAAACGGATCATGATAGCCTTAAATACTTTTTAGAACAAAGATTATCCTCTGAAGAGCAACAAAACTGGGTCACAAAGATGTGATGCCAGTCCTTCCTTTCTATTATCTAGCAAAATGAAGAGACACAACCTACAACAAATCTGCTGTAATATCCTCTGTTTTCTCGCACAGTCTCACCTCTCAGTTTCTCACTCACATAATACACATCTATATCTCAGCCTCCAATACAATGCCCTCATACAAAGAGAGGGGTTTCCTTCTAGGGAGAAAAAACCCTAAACTAAACATAAGTTCTACTGTCAGATCATATGCCTAATGAACGGCCCAGATTGACTAGAAATTACTATACTTTTACAAGGCAATTTTACATTTGTTTTTAGCTTCGAGGGCACTGCCCCCGAGCCCTCGTCGGGGGACCGCTGGCCCCCGGACCCCCGCGGGGGGACAAGTCCCCCCCGCACCCCCCCACGTGGAGGGGTGTACAAACTTCCTAGGGTATACATCCGGCTGAAACAAAGACCTCTGAACAATCATGCTCCACACACAACAATCTCCCACTTGGAGAATGATTGTAGAAACTCCACCGCTACTTCATTTGCTGGACAATGACTCCTCTTTGGACCTGGTTGTTTCTCATCTTCATCGTCATTCTTGAAGACCAATTGAAACTAAGCATATTCTCAGTTTCTCCCTGGTTACAACTTTTGTTAGCATATCTGCAGGATTCTGTCTAGTGTGTATCTTTTCCAGCTTCAACTCTCCATCTTCCAACACTGATCGTATGAAATGGTACTTGAGTTGTATGTGTTTAGTCCTAGAATGAAATGCTAAGTTCTTTGCAAGATGAATGGCACTTTGGCTATCACTGTATAACGTGCCCATATCATGCTCCTTAGCCAATTCACCCATAAATCTTTGTAACCAAATCATTTCTTTACTAGCCTCTGTAGCAGCAACATACTCTGCTTCTGTTGTTGAAAGTGCAACAACACTTTGGATTTTTGAAATCCAACTGACAGCGGTTCCACCAACAGTAAATACATATCCTGTAGTGCTCCTCCATTATCCCTGTCACCTTCCATATCTGCATCAACATATCCATGTAGAGAAATGTTTGCACCACCAAATCATAATGCTTGATTTGTGGTACCTTTCAAATATCTGAGAATCCATTTCACTGCCATCCAATGTTTCTTTCCTAGATTGTTCATGTACCTTCTTACAAATCCCACTGCATGTGCAATATCAGGCCTTGTGCAGACCATTGCATACATTAAGCTTCCAACTGCTGATGCATATGGAACTTTAGACATATAATCCATGATTGTTTTGTTCATCCTTTCTAATACACCATTTTCTTGTGGTGTTCTTGGAACTGTCTTCTCTCTGCGAATTCCATGTTCTAAATAGTACCTATCAAACTCTTTGCTGCAATATTCACCTCCATTGTCTAATCTAAGACACTTCAATTTCTTTCCTGTCTCAATCTCAACCAAAGCTTTCCATTTCTTGAAAGTATCAAATACATCAGATTTATTCTTAATACAATAAATCCAAGTTTTTCTAGTTGCATCATCAATAAAAGTAACATAATAACGAGAGCCACCGAGAGATGATACCTGAGCAGGTCCCCATACATCTGTATGCACAAGCTCTAATTTTTCGCTCTTCTTTTCTTTCCCAACTCTGAGAAATCTGACTCTCTTCTGTTTTCCATAAATGCAATTCTCACAGAAATCCAAATCAACATTCTTAAAACCCGGCAACAAATTCCTTGAGTGAAGAATCTTCATCCCCTTTTCACTCATGTGTCAGATACTATGATGCCATAATGCTACATCTGCTCCTTTGGAAGTTAAAGCATTAATAGAGTTAGAAATACCATTGCATAAATACAATGTACCAACCTTTTCGCCTTTTGCTATTACCAGGGCTCCTTTGGTGACCTTCCAAGCTTTATCTGTGAAAGTTGTCACACAACCTTCACCGCCTAGTTGCCCTGTTGAAATCAGATTTATCTTTAGATCTAGAACAAGCCTTACCTCCTTTAGTAGCCATTGGTTTCCATTATGTTGTTTTACAAGAACCTTACCCATTCCAATAATTTTACAGGGTTTATCATCACCCAAACAAACTTGTCCAAAATCTCCTTGAACATAGTCATGAAAGTATTTCTTATCAGGTGTGGCATGGAATGAGGCCCCTAAATCTACCACCCAGGAATCAGTAATATTTTCGAAAGAAAGAATCAAAGCATCTTGTAACACCTCACCTGTCACATTTTCTTCGTGATTGCTTTCTTGCTGTGCATCTCCTTCTTTTCCCTTCCGAGATCTACAGTCTTTCTTTAGGTGTCCTTTCTTTCCACATTTCCAGCACACTATCCCCGATCTGGACTTGGATTTTCTTTCCTTGATTTACTGCAATATCCTGAGCTCTTTCCTCTTTCCATTTTTCTTCCCCTAGACTCTGCACTCAAAGCATTACCCGATGTCTCACCAGAGATTTTCCGTCGCATTTCCTCGCTAAGGATAGCACTGACAACATCATCAAACTTTAAAGTACCAGATCCAGACACAAAGTTACTAATGGCCATTACTAAACCATTCCAACTTTCTGGTAATGAGCACAAGAATAACAGAGCTCTAACTTCATCATCAAAGTTTACCCCTACAGAACATAACTGACTTGCAACAGTATTAAAATCATTTAACTGGTCTGCAACAGATCCACCTTCCGACATCTTCATATTAAATAATCGTTTCATGAGAAATACCTTGTTTGAGGCCGAGGGTTTTTCATATAGTTTCGACAACGCTTCAATCAAACCCTCTGTCGTTGTTTCCTTCGAAATGTTGAAGGCGACTAATGCAGCGAGGCACAACCGTATTGTTCCAAGTGCCTTTCTATCGAGAAGGTTCCATTCTTCATCTGTCATACCCGTCGACATCTTTGTTTTTCCGCCCAATGGTAGGTACAGATCTTTCTGATACAAATAATCTTCCATCTGCATCTTCCACAGCGAGAAGTTTTGGCCGTTAAATTTCTCGACCCTAAACTTACCATCTTCCGCCTTTGCTCCCACTCGAACCAGGAACCCTTCTTTCCTGCGAGTTTATCAGCCCAATAGACCTTCGGCTCTGATTCCAGTTGTTAGAAAATTATATATTACGGAGCAATGGAACACATAAAATATTGCAGAAATATAAACACAGAGAACGCATAAAACAAGAGAGACACAAATATATGTGGTTCACCCAGTTTGGGCTACGTCCACCCCGAATAGCCAGTCCTTCCTTTATATTATCCAGCAAAATGAAGAGACACAACCTACAACAAATCCGCTGTAATATCCTCTGTTTTCTCTCACAGTCTCACCTCTCAGTTTCTCACTCACAGAATACACATCTATATCTCAGCCTCCAATACAATGCCCTCATACAAAGAGAGGGGTTGCCTTCTAGGGCAAAAAACCCTAAACTAAACATAAGTTCTACCGTCAGATCATCTGCCTAATGAACGACCCAGATTGACTAGAAATTACTATACTTTTACAAGGCAATTTTACATTTGTTTTTAGCTTCCAGGGCGCTGCCCCGAGCCCCCGCCGGGGGACTGCTGGCCCTCGGACCCCCGTGGGGGGGACAAGTCCCCCCGCACCCCCCCACGTGGAGGGGTGTACAAAATTCCTGGGGTATACATCTAGCTGAAACAAAGACCTCTGAACAATCATGCTCCACACACAACAAAATCTTGGGTAGGATCCTTTTCTTTATGAGCAAGGCACACAACCTCTTCAAAAGATTTAGGGGTTGTCTTCTTTCCAAAAGCTTTCTCTTTTTCAGCAAATTTTTTCACAAGAAAGTCAAAGGTAATATCTTTGAGATTTCCATTTGCTTTCAATGACTCAAGATAATTGGGGTAAGTAGGATAAAGTGCCTTGAGAAAAGCGATAAGAGGAATATCCAATTTAACCTTAGTGTCTTTGATATCATGCATTATAGATTTTACTTCGGATGCAAGAGAAAGAGGATCATTATTTTGTAATTCAAGAGTGAAGAGTTTAATCATGAGTTGAACAACTTCAAGTGCAGAATGTGAGTCATAGATTTCTTTCAGCTTTTGTAAGGCTTCAAAAGTAGTTGAAAATGGTGAAATATGGCGACTCACCTCTTCACTCATAGATGTTGCAATTAATGCATAGGCTTTGTTGTTATTATTTTCCCAAATGGCGAACTCTTTGTCTGAGGTAGGCTGTTCTGGCTCTTTGTCTCCATATCCAACACACACTCCTTTCCACAACTCATTGAAAATGAGGGTGTGTTTTATCATCCAGGACCACTCAGGATAGTTCTCCTTGCCAGTGAGAACTATTCCCACAATAGATATGATTGAATGCATTGTAAAATCTGTGTTGTAAAAATACTTCTGGCAATATATTGTAAAAGAAATTGTACTTCTGGTGGTAATTTTAAAAAATTACAATTCAAAGGGGCATTGGTATGACAGTACTATATTGAAACATAGTACTATAATGAAAAAAATAGAGTATTCAAACTATATTGAAACATAGTACTATTATGCACATGGTCTCATGATGGTCTTAACACAGAGCCATTACACGACATTACACCAATGCATGAATAGTGTAACTATCGACCTTCAAAACATTTTTTTTAACGCACAACAACAGGTGAACATACCAATCAAGCACACCATTTATCTTCACATTGATATTCCATGATATCCTCGCTTCATATAAAATTCAATGCACTCTCACAGTGTTCTCACACAGCGCCAAAGTTTAACACACAGTTCAATGCACTCTCACGGTGTTCCCACACATCGCACTGGAATTCAATCTTCAATTAAAGACCTAGGAGCATCACACTGTGTTAAAGCGTTAAAGAACGACCAGTAAAAGAACCAACAAATCAGTCACCTCAATTAGACTGCTCCTTTGGCCTGTGAGGAATTTAGAAAAATGGATCAGCCTTGGGAATCCACATACAGAATCTTTTCTTGGGCGCCACTAGCACCGACCCCTTCCGTTTTGAAATCTCGATGAAAGACAACTTCGGTGACAGTCGATACATCTTCAACAAAACTGAACAGAAACTTGATAGCGTTGATACATATTCAGCAAAACTGCACAGAAACCTGATAGTGTTGATCATAAGGATTATTTATTTATCGCTACATGTCGGTGCTGATCGCGAGGATTCCATTCTCACACAAATAAATGCATGCATGTGAGCCACAATAACAGATCTGTGGGTGGAGGCACAACAAAGGGGTGGTATTAGTTCTTTACTTCATTGGAAGCTGGAGGCACAAACGATGGAGAGCAGTGTGATGGAGACTGAAGGTAGTACGATATGTGTGGAATATGGGCCAGAAACACATATGATGGTGTAGGATTTAGGAGAATGATAAAGGCTCCCCCAGGCGACGGTAAGACTAGAGAGAAAATCACTACAACAGAACGGAACTATCATAAAAACACATATGACAGTGGTTCAGGAATGTGGGTGCAGGCCTCAGGAGCATGGCAGAGGTGTGAGTTCTGCAAAATAGGTAGGAAACTGACACCAAGAGTTACACAAAAGCTAATTTCGGGAGCTGGCTCTGATACCATGTCAGACCAGGCAATAACTCCTCAAAATCAATTCGTTTATATTCATTCAGGTTGGTCTTTATTATATACATGAGGGAAAGACTGTTCTCTTCATCTCCCGGTGACTATTCATATTTCTTATTATTTATTTACATCAGTTACACTTATTCACCCAATCCTGATGATTAGGTGTCAACACAAATTAATTAATCAATATAGTTAAATTTGAATGTTGTATGTATATATATTATTAATTAATTAATTTACATATTATAAATAATGTATAGTTTAATTTGACTATTATATGTATATATGTTATTAATTTGCATAACTATAATACAAATATTAATATAGTTAATACAGTCTAACAATTCATTTGTATCTATAATTGATAAATATGTAACACTAAAAATAATAGCACCAAAAAAACTATCACAGTAAAAATATCACTATTATCATTACAAATAATAATAATGATTTCTATATAATAATAATTATTTAATATTATAAACCCAAGGGATAATAATATCAATCCCTTAGGTATATTAATCTAAGGATGCATATTTCTAGGGTATAATACTATTCATAGGTTTATAATATTAATCTTTTAGGTTCAATATAAATCATAGTCATCTAAGGGTTCATATACCTTGGATTTATAATAATAGTCCCTAACGTTTATAATATCTTGGGGATTTAGTATTAATCCTTGTGTTTAAAATATCAATCCCTTGTGTTTATACGAAAACCACAAGGGATTATAAACCCAAGACAATAATATAAACCCAAGAGAATAATAAACCCAGGGGATTAATACTAAAACCCCAAGGGATTATGAATCCAAGGGAATAATATTAAACTTAAGGGATTAATATTATAAACCCAAGATATATAAACCTCAAGATAAATATTATAAACCCTAAAATAAACATGGATGGTTCTAATATCGAGACAATCTTCACAATGTGATGTTGGACCATGGTTGATTTTCATATTGAGACAATGTTTATCACAATGTGACCATAATTGACCATGGTTACTTTTCATATTGACTGTGATTAACTGTTATAGACATTTTTGTGCCTTACAGCATGAAGCATGAAATGTCCATAATCTAAGGGATCCAAAGTCTCTAAACATGTTGTTCCTACCCCTAGAGGAACAAGGTCAGCAAACCACAGCACTGAATAAAAGTTCTCCACCTGAAAACACTCAAAAACAAGGCAATTCTGGATCATGTCAGCTGCTCCACTGAGCATCTGCGCTGAATGTCAACTGCTCCACTGTCTACCTGCGTTGAATGTCAACTGCAAAGAAGGCTACCTACGCTGGGCGAGTTTGGACATGTAGCACAGTCATTCCTCAAGGTGTCAATGCCCAGGAAGCTTCCAAAATGACACTTGGATCAGGGAATTCGACTGGTGATGAGTAAGAGGTTCTAGATCTCCAAGTGGAAGCAAGAACCTCCAAGTGGACTCAAGAACTGAAGAATAACTGAAGTGAGAGAGGACACTAGTCAGCTTCATGCCAGTCTCAAGCTGACTCATCCTTTCTCCAAAACTCCTATATATAGATCTCTCTCATGAGGTCTAGGGAGGCTGGAACCTTGTGAATGTAAAGAATTGCTGTTGGTTTGAGTTTAGAACTATTGGGTGATTTGCTTTGAAGGAGGTGAAGAGGAGATTTCTTTCTGCTGGGAAGGTGATGCTGGATTGGGCCTCTTATGGTTGTATCACTTCCTGAACTTTACTTCTTCCATTAATAAAGCATTTGAGGTTCTTCTATACGCATGTGTCTCAATGATGTATTGTTATACTTGTGTATTTGATTTATTCTAATCCTTGAATCAATTATGAATGTATGCTTCTTGTAGTTTCCCTCTCTTGTCATTTTGCAGGATCTTGGTGTAGCTGGGCCAGTGAAAGAGCAAGGAGCTGGGGGCAAGCAGCAAGGAGAGAAGATTGGATCAATCATTAGCGGAAGACATCGGTTAGTGGATCTCTTTCTCCCCTCTTTTACATCTCATAAAGAAGTAATCTCAAATAGCTTTGCTTTGATTGTTGCTGAGGTACTATCACCCTTAGAGTGGGATAGGGTCATTCCGTATTGGATACTTTTCCCAACAACAAATTGGCGACTCCGCTGGGGATCGTATCTTGTTGGTTGTTTGTGTTTTTTCTATTCATTTCCTAAACACAGGGAGTACCGAATCGAACTGCATTTGGATCTTTCAAATGCAAAGTAGAGGGCAGCTACTCTAGCTCAGTTTCTGGGCATGTTTATGATTTGAAGAGCTGATCCACAAGGACTCTGAATAGCTCTTAGTGATAGCTTTTCATCCTCCTTTTCATCCTTTAGTGTGTACTTGATTGGTAGCTTTGATTTGGCCAAAAACTGCTGATTTTTTAGCAATCTGTGACCCAGAACCTGAGAAAAACGAGAGTTTCTCTCTTCATTGCAGGCACTGTGAAGGCAGTCTGCATTTCATCGCAGGTCCCGAAGGGGCTACCTGCGCTGAATGTCAAACTGACAGTGTACTACCTGCCCTGAACTAGTTAGGCCTTGTGCAACTGGGGTTCTCTGCTTTCTGTTGCCCTGTTTTCATCCCTGTTTTTGCAGCTTGTTATCAGTCAATGTACCTATCTGAAACCACCTTTCTTTGCCACTATTCTGCCTCGGTTGTATAAAGAAACTGTATTTGTTCTTTGCGTATTTCTTACATCATTTGCAGTTTCCCATAACGAAAGTGAACTAGTCTTGCTGTGGCCTCTTAGATCTAGACCTGTGATAAGTGTCGTTCTGATCTTAAGAGTTAGTTTGTTTGCTGTTCATAGCTGATTGAGCTTTTGCTTTCGTCATATGGTTTGAATTTATGTATTTCTAGTGTTGAAACAAGTAAATCTTAAGGTGTCTTTTGATTTTGGACAAAAGCGTGTTTGCTTTCACTTGAAATTGAATTCAAAGTTATACAACAACTTTCTTTTTGTAGTACATCAACATTAAGAAAGAGAAAAGAAATACCTGCATTGTGCATTTTGCATTTGATAAGTTTGCATGTTGATTTAGGAAAAAGTGCATTAGTGTGTGCTCTATGATCTGTGTGAAAAGACGATGTCTTTCTTTTCCCTCAGTAGTTAAGATTTTCATAAGTTGAAAAGATTGAAAAAGCTTGCTTCTCATCTTTAGAATGCATTTAGGAATTTGTATCATACATCTCGTGGTGAACCTTGAAAGGAAAAATTTAAAAAGATCAACTTAAAATATATTGAATGAACCTAATAATGCTTTGAAACATAACGCAAACACATAGAGGTCTAAGCTAGAGACGTGTTCCGGCGTCGTTAAACGTAGTGACTGTCGATCTCGAAGAAGGTGGGTGATTCCTCCTGAGAGTCGGTGGCACTAATACGGACTTGTGCTCCCACGTACCGTCGCGTATATATTGGGAGAACCCTATAGGCATATATCTTTTATCCTTAGGAAGCCGTGTCGGCCGCCCTACTAATCGCAATGCAGTGAACACAGCATTCACGAAGATCGACCACCCGTACCGTAAAACATATTCTGTGGTTTTGCGAAAGGTTTGGGACACCCTCTGCCTAGATCTCCAGAGAAGTTTCTTTTGGCCTTTTTCAAACTCTATAACTGAAAAAGTCCATCCGAGCATTTGTCACTTCGGGCTCGTTAAAACATCGAAGGAGACTAGAGTCATCTTTAGCTTTTTCTCGACTCTTAAAAAGTGAAAAAGCAAGTTGTGTCTAAAAGTGTCTAATAAAATTCATTCGATTCGGAAACACAAATTTCCCCTTTTAATATTTTAGTTGATCGAGTAATCCGCAATCATGGAAGAAAGTCAATTGAAACCCCGTCGTTCGCGGAGGCTTACGAGTAAACCGTCTTTGTCTCCAGAATCGAAAACAGTACGGACAAAGCGAACTCGTTTAACCGGTTCAAAATCTCCTATAAAAGTTAGAACAAGTGTTCCAACTGCATCTGAGGTTCCGGTTACTCCAAACATTTCTGGAAACCCTGCCTCTATAGAAGAAGTTCAACAGCCACAGAAGGACAGTAATATTGATCCTAGTCTGGGGGCAAATACTTGTATAACTGAACCAGTTCCATCTGTAACCGGTCCAGAGAGTTTTGTTCCTCAAACAACTGTCGCTGTCGAAACAACCACTTCTTCGGCACCAGAAATATTTTACGGACCTGACGGTCTTCCTCTTCCACCGGGTTTGATTGCGATAGAGGAAATCTAAGAGGATCCGCAAGCAAGTACTCCAACCCATTTTGGAGTCGGGGTCACTCTATTTCCTTCATCAGAAGTTAATCCACCACAAGTGGAAGTTCCTGTAGAATCGCTAGGCAATCTATTGGATAGACTTAAAATGTCTGAACAACCGTCATCATCTAGGACTGTGTCAAATGACACAGCGACAGTAGAAGCCCCTGCTGTCACTCCAACAATGTTTGCCGGCATACCATCTGTCCCAACTAGCTCACAACCGCTAGAAGGAGTCCACCAAGGGACTATTTCGACAGTATGGTCTGTTCCAGTTTGTTCATCCGGAGTAATATCCGGCAACTCTTATGTTGAGACTCGCCAAATTGATCCACTTGGAGGTCAATTTGGGCAATCCAGTCCCCAAGGACAATCAATCCCCTTGAGTTCTAGATTGCTACCGTATGGGGGGCAGTATGCCCTTTCATTACCCCCTCTGGGAGGGTACCCATACGGGAGTTCACAACAGTATTCAGGTTATACTGGAATTGCATCAAGTAGTTGGGTACCTATGCTACCTCAACAACCAACGATTTTATATTCTATGCAACAGTGTGTACCTATGACGAACATCCCAACCACACTGGCTATTGTAACAGTGTCACAAGTTCAAGCGATGCCTGTTGCATGTCAACCTCAGATATCTCAGGTTGTAATGCAAAAACCCCTTGAACATGGGTCACAACCACAATCGCCAACTGGTGGGGCGACACAGGTCCAAACGGGTACAATTACCCCACACCTTGGTCCAATGGTCATCATAGCACAACAGAACATGGCGTCACAACCGTGGCTAGTGCAATACCAACAACCACAATTCCAGCAAGTGTACCATGGTTCTGAGCAGCGGATCTTTGCGAATAGTGGACAACCGTATATCCAAAACGGTCAAAACCAACCACTTTACAGTGGTCAAGTCCACCAACCGTATCAATCGTACCAACATCAATTACATTATGCTGGTATGCAAAGGCCCACTGCTCAAGCGATTCCATCGTACCCTGGTTATGCTTCGCCTAACCTGAATCAACAGTTACCATTCGTGGCGACTTTAGAGTTACCCGATTTACACCGGTTAACCAACGATCCGATTGCTTATGCCCCTTGGTGGCCAACGATTCCTCATAAACTTCCATCTGACATTCCTAAATTCAATGGAAATCCAGGTGAAGACCCATCAAATCACGTGATGATTTTTCATCTGTGGTGTTCGTCGAACACCCTAAACGACGATTCGATAAGGCTTCACCTTTTTCAGAGGACATTGACAGGTCCAGCGGCTAAATGGTATATTGAATTACCTAGAGCCTCGTTCGACAATTTTAGTTCCCTATCCACGATCTTCTTAACCCATTTTCAACTACCGATAAGGTATGAAACAAGAACAGAAATATTAACCAACTTCAAGCAGACAACTGCCACCCATATATCTGATCATATACATGAGTGGCGTCGTCGTCGTAAGATGGTGAAAACATACGTTCCCGATCAGCTGTTAGCTGAATGGTTTCTAAAGTCATTACTTCCTGCTATAATGGAAGATGTGGCCAAGGGGGGAGTCGTAACAGAGGAGCAAGTTATTACTCGTGCACATTATTTGGACTTAGTTTATACTCAGTCCGGCACGCTCTACGACAAAATACCCGATGCCCCTAGACCAAAATTTTCAATTCCTCCTTCTCCTAAATCCAATAGTGACTCTCATGCCGGTGATGGCGTGATTGGCATGACAAACGTGAAATCGATAAAGGCTTCGTCAAAGAAAGCCCGTAAGAATTCGGATCAAAATGCAAAAGAAGAAATTCTTGCTTCGGAAGTAAATGCCGTATCAGCAGATAAGGGCAAAGAAACCAATCAACCAGGAAGCAAGAAGAAGCAAAACAAAGGGAAGAAGAAGAAACATGGTGAATCATCTCCTGGAAAAAATTCTTCGAACCCTCCTGGGCAAGGGAAACCAAATTATCCATGTCAAATATGTGATGAAGAGGATCATTACACAAGGAATTGTCCATTCAAAGCTGAGTTAAAGAGGTTCTTTAAAAGTTCCCAAACCTCAGCTGTGTTAACCGATCCATTTCCCAACCCAGGTCAAAATATGGTTGATAGTGGAAATGCTTCCCCGTCTCAAGTACTTATGTTGTCGGTTTCAAAACAGCAGAATGATGCTTTGATTTCGACAAGGAACAAAGATTATGGGAATCCTCAGCTGTCGAACGACAAAAAAGATCAACCAAGTAGTTCGACAACAACTTCGACAGAAGTTGTACCGCCCATCATTCTTGAATTAACAATAAAACCGCCAAAGGGTGTAGTACACAAGTCGACATTTAATCCTCGCGCCAGAGCGGCACATCATTATAACATAGTGGAATATTTGGCACAATCGCCATCCTCTATGTCTACTCTTGAGGTACTACAAAATTGTCCAACCCAACGGCAGGCGTTGTTATCAGCAATTGGTGGGGTTGATCCTAAGGATTCCAATCTTGTATCTTTTGATCACAAAGGATACGATCCTCAGTTACCAGCTCAACTAGCTTTCCTTATTCAAGTGAAAGACCTCAACAAAACTGTTCACAGAACAATAATTGATGAGGGAGCATCAACATGTATTATGTCGATGAGTTGCTGGAAAACATTAGGATCTCCAACCTTGTCGCGATCTTCGACAACATTAAAAGCTTTCGACGGAAGGACTTATACCCCGTATGGTATCCTTAATAACTTGAAGGTTGAACTAGGAGGAAAAACAGTAGAAATTGATGTTGAGGTCATCGATGGAAATCTTGACTACAACATCCTACTGGGAAGACCATGGATTTATGCCATGGCGGCTATCGTGTTGACTTATTTTAGAAAGATCTCATTCCCGTTTGAAGGAGGGATTACGGTCGTCGACCAACAGAACTTCCTCCCTAATGGTTCACAAGTTACAGGAAGCATTCCCATGATCCATGAGAGCAACCATTCGCTTCAAGATATCGGAGTAGGATTATTGAAAGACCCCACATTGATGGGAACTTTCGCGCTACCACCTCCTATTTACATAGGAAACGTACCGTTTGTAGCAACCTGCAACATGATATCTTCCACGAAGGTCGCAAAATACAATGTCAACATGGATCATGCAGTTGTTTTGCCCCCAAGCCCTTTAGAGATATTGTAGCAATCAATGTTTCAGGCATGGGAGGCGAACCCAAATTAACGCTCATCAAGCTTTTGGGTAGATAGGTCTAGAGAATATGGTACCTCATTAGATCCTTGGTCGAAAGTACATGGGACTGACAAAGGAATCTTACAATCAATGTTGATTGAGGGGACACCATGGAATGATCACCACCATCGTTCCCTTCTTCCGGAATATGAAGAAGATACTCAAAGTGACCTTTATCACCCTTCAGTTTTTGAATTCCTAACAAACACTGTAAATACGGTGGATTCCGAGTGAAACTTATCCAATATTGAAGAGACTATAGCCGTAAATATCTCGAGTAAAACAGATGTTGTAGAGAATATTTATGTCGGCAAAGGTTGTTCCCCTTCAGAAATGGAAATATATAACGCTCTTTTTCACGAATTCAGAGATATCTTTGCTTGGTCATATGATGAAATGCCAGGCATTGACTCGAGTATCGTTGAACATGAAATTAAAATATATCCTGATGTCAAACCAGTAAGACAACGGCTTCGGCAGGTGCACCCCAAGAAAGCCGCTGCCATTAAGGCGGAAGTCGAAAAACTTCTCCATGCTGGATTCATCTACCCGGTTCCTCTAACCGATTGGGTATCGAATATTGTCCCTGTTATGAAGAAACAAGGAACGATTAGAGTGTGTGTCGATTATAGGGATGTAAACCAAGCTTGTCCGAAGGACAACTACCCTACACCCTTCATCGACCAGATAATTGATGAATGCGCCGGATGTGAAATCTTTTCATTCATGGACGGATTTTCCGGGTATAATCAAATAAATATCCGCCCACAGGACCAGTCAAAGACTGCATTTATTTGTCCGTGGGGCACATTCGCTTATCGAAAATTACCCTTTGGTTTAAAGAACGCAGGGGCGACGTTTCAGAGGGCAATGAATTATGCCTTCCATGACATCAAGAACATTGTTCAACCTTATCTCGAAAACCTTCCGGCTCATTCGCGAAAGCGGACTGATCATCCGCAGCATTTGAGAGCGATATTTCTACGTTGCCGACACTACAAGATAAGACTCAATCCACACAAATGTGTGTTTTGCGTCGGTTCTGGTCGTTTAGTTGGCTTTGTAGTCTCTAAGGATGGGATTCGTCTCGACCCTTGCAAGGTTCAGGCAATCATTAATTTGCCTCCACCTTCAAATTTGCTTCAGATTCAGAAACTCCAAAGGAAAGCAAACTTTCTGAGGAGGTTCATTCCAAATTACGCAGAACTTGCTAAAGGTTATACTTGTCTTTTGAAAAAGGATGTACCTTTTGTCTGGGACCAGGTAGCGCAAGCTTCCTTTGATGCTCTGAAAGATTGTCTAGTAAAAGCGTCATTAATGTACGCCCTGGACTATCAAAGAGATTTTAACCTGTATCTGGCTGCAGCGGATACGACCATTGCAATGGTTTTAGTTCAAGAAGTCGATGGAATTGAACATCCTATATATTATTTGAGTAAGAACTTAAATGATACAGAAAGCAAATATTCTTATGTTGAAAAACTAGCGCTTGCAGCTGTTCAAGCGATTCAAAGGTTTCGACATTATGTCCTCTTTCGGAAAAACTACCATCTTGTCAGATTGCAACCCCATGACTTATATACTGTCGCGACAGTTGCTGGGGGGGAAATATTCAAAATGGATAGCGATCCTTCAAGAGTTTGATCTGGAATTTGTAAAATCCAAATCAAAGAAAGCTCTAGTTTTCGTAGAATTATTGTGCGATCTCCCATCATCGTCCAACGATGAAACATCAGAAGAGTCAATCGTGGACGAAACTTTGTTTCTGATATCTACAAGCGATGAGTGGTATGGAGATATCATAGTTTATCTCCAAACCCAAAAATTTAGGCCAAACACCTCTCACTCCGAACAAAAATGTATACGATACCAAGCAAAAGACTACATGATCATCGGTGATACGCTTTACCGTCGTGGTATCGATACAGTTCTGAGGAGGTGCCTTACCCATGAGGAGGCCGAAAAAGCCCTGAATGAGTGTCATTCAGGCGCGTGTGGGGGGCATCAATCTGAATATGCAACAGCACAAAAAATCTTACGAGCAGGATACTTCTGGCCAACCATGTTCAAAGATTGCATAACCGCAGTCAGAAGTTGCCATGCTTGTCAAATTTTTGATAGCAAAACCAGAAGACCACCCGCACCTTTACAGCCAATAGTTTCTGTTGGGCCTTTCGCCAAATGGGGCATCGATTTCATGCAATGTAACCCCACCTCGACTGGGGGGCATGGGTATATTATAGTCGTTGTTGACTATTTTACCAAATGGGTCGAGGCGATGCCTACACTGGATAACACTGGTGAAACAACTGCCCTTTTCTTTTTCAATCATGTAGTCACCAGGTTCGGCATACCACAGGCTATAGTGACAGATCATGGGTCGCATTTTCGCAATCACATGATGGTCGAATTAGCTGCCAAGCTAGGGCTATCTCACGACAGCTCTACCCCATATTATCCGCAAGCCAACGGACAAGTTGAAGCGATTAACAAGGTCCTGAAGCGTATGTTGCAAAGGATGATCGGGGTTCATAAAAGAAGGTGGCACCTAATCCTGTACTCAGCCTTGTGGGCTTACCGAACGTCGGTAAAGAATGCAACTGGGTTCACACCTTTTCAACTGGTGTATGGCCTGGAAGCAGTCTTGCCAATCCAGTGCGAAATTTCATCGCTTAAACTCGCAATCGATCTCCTCCCCGGGACTTCAGAAGAAGAGGCTCGTTTCTTGGAATTAATCCAATTGGATGAAACCCGTTGTGATGCCGCTTTGGCTAACGAATCCCATAAGAAACGAGTCAAGGCTCAGTTCGACAAAAGTGTCAAACCCCGTGTCTTCTCAGAAGGTGATTTGGTCTTGCTTTATGACCAAGAATCCGACAAATTGGGAGTAGGTAAATTCAAATCCTTATGGATGGGCCCCTATATTGTTAAAAGGGTGTTAGCAAAAGGAGCCTACGAGTTAATGGATTATGACGGAATTCCACTGGCGCAGCCCCGCAACGGGTTGTACCTCAAGCGTTACTATGCTTAAATAGTAACCAGCATGCTTTTGTTGTATTTTGTTTTCGCTAAAGTATTTGTTCTGGTCGAGTGATCCACCTTTTTTCATTTGTTGCAGATGTCGAACCTTCTGGAGACATGTGTTGGATATGTCGATGGAGCGAGTCGTAGTTCGCGGAACCTATCCTCCGCAGCCTGGGCCATTTTTGATCCAAGCGGCGAGTTAGTAAGTTTCAGAGGAGTGTGTATTGGGAAATCAATGAATAACATCGCTGAGTATAGCGCGTTGATAAAACTACTCTCTGATGCCATCACACGTGGCATATGCCGACTAATTGTCAGGCTAGACTCACAGCTCGTAATACTACAAATCAATGGTATATATTCCGTTCGCAATCCAGCTATTTATCGCATGTTCCTAAGGGTTAAGATTTTGGAAAGACAATTTGATTCAATTCAATATCAACATATTTCCAGAAACTTAAACACATTAACTGACTCATTAGCAAACTATGTGTTAGATACACATTTGCAACATTTATAAAAAGACACATCATCAATGATTGTACATATGGATCATATAACTCAACCAGAATAAAACTCGAAAATCAAAATATAGATAAACTGTTTATAGTTCATACATAATGTTCTGTAACCAAGACAAAAATGGTCATATGGCCCAAAAACTCAAAAGTGCTAGGGGGCACCCTAGCCTAGTGGTGCTCATGATAGCACGTCACGGTGCAATCATGCGCAAGAGACGATTCCATCGTCTAGGCACACCAGTAGTGTGTCGCTGTAGCTGTAAAGGTAACTCATCGATCCGTACATCCGGGATACCGAGAGTAAGGCTCTCAACCTGCTCCTGCACAGCTGTAAGGGTCTCAGTATCGTCAAGGTCGCGAAGAATGACTCTCCTAGCAGGCTCCACTGCCAGGGCAGCAACGGGCGGTCTCGGACGAACAGGACCAACATCTGCATGCACCCATGAGTATGATTAAAAGTCTTGATAGAATAAAGCACAACAACATTATGAATAAAACAGTGTGATATGGTCAAGGAGTTTACCAATAGCGCCCCACTGTTCGCCATCCGGTAGCACCAAATCCGGATCACCTCGGAAATCCATACCCACATATGGATACTCGGAAAAGACCATCTCCTGGAGCTCGAACCACCTGAAGAAGGCATCAGTAAAAGTAATCTGAGGTTGACCAGCATGCCTAGACATGTGATTGACCCACCTCTGCATGCGTGGCTCGGTCGGAGAAGGCAAGTCGAGTATAATGTACTGAGGCTGCATCAGTGGGATTTTCTCCAAGGCGAAGGCAGTCAGAATAGAACCAAATCCAAAGTTCTTCAGCTTCCCGTCCTTTACCTTGGTCAACTGACTTTTCATCTGAACAAGTACTGCATCACACCAGTTGAATACTTTCGGTTGGAGACACTCCAAGGCGTGATGCACATAAGATCTGTTGGCAACATGTAGAGCTGCGCTACCGGCCATCCTACCAATGGTATATAGAATGGACCTAAGAGACCTGTCAGTAATCTCACGGATAACAACCTTGCCGTCTCTGCTCGGCTGGGAACCTTCCCTGCAATACTGGCAGACATAATCTCTCACAGAATCGGTTCCCCGGGCCGTACCTGACAAGGAAATGGGGGCACCTCGCCTTGACAATCTATTCAAGAAGTACATGTCCTCTATGGTCAAGGGGATGGACTTTCCCCTAATCTGGAATACTTGGTTAATAGGATCCCAAGCATCAAGCATATACTGCAGTAAAGTAATCTGTGCTCTCATGCTAGAGATACGGAAAAACTTCAGCAGACCACAGTTCCGCAACGCGTTCACCGTGACAGGGTCATGGAGGGCAATCATGTCCTCCTCTTCATGTTCTCGTTCTCGCCATGTAAGGGACATTTTGTTCAAAGTTCCCTGCAAAGCAAACAAGAGAAGTAGTAAGTTCCTGAATTTGATGAGAAACTGGCGAAAATTCATCAAAAAATGAGCTAAAAACTCAGTTTTCTGAGCCCAACGCAGGCAGAGAGTGTCCTACATGCGTTGAAGGTCAGGCTGCCTTAAGGCAGCTTGACATTCAATGCAGGTTTCGAATGGGAAACCTGCGCTGAAGTTAGGGCGCCCTGGAAAAACCCCTGGGGCTCAGAAGGACAGAAAAACAGGCACAAAACTGAAAAAGGGAACCATGAAAAGAAAGAGCTAGGGTTTAGCTCCTACCTGGTCCAAACGGCGCTGAAAATCGTCCGCAGAATCTCCCGGAATCAGCTGGTGAAAATCAAGGGGGAAGAGGCACCTCCAGAGCTCCAACAAACCAAATGCAAATGAAATGGTAAAATGAGAGGTAAAAACACCTTTTAATGGCTTTTTACGTAGTTCAAAGTGAAATATTAGGGTTATAATCTCATTTTCATGCAAATATTATTCATTTCTAACAAAGTTTGTTGCAGCAATTGAAAATGCAGTACTATCCTTGAAAAGAGAAAAGCTATTATTGGTAAAAAATCGAAATTTGACCATATAATCGAGCAGTTTTAGCACATAGTTCATGCTCGTTAAAAAATAAACATAAGATCGAGCAGTTTTACCGCAGAATTTATGCTCGTTAAAAAATAGAAAAGCGAGATCCGAGCAGTTTTAACACATAGTTCATGCTCGTTAAAAAATAAACATAAGATTGAGCAGGGTTTTGGCACATTCAAGCTCGTTAAAAAATGAACCTATCCCGGTAAATAACCGTTGTGATCGTAAATTTATCAGCCATAAAAACCTTGGTCGTGTTTGCACCTGCCACCTCCACTTTCATTTGGCCGATCGTTCACCTCCATATGATTGTTTACCCATTTTTAGGAACAGCTGTGAAGAGTGATTTCACCTAGCCATCCTTGTGACACTGCCGTGATTGGAAAATTCCAACCTGTACCTGGAATCAGTTGCTATCCCTGTTTATCACTCGTTCCTTAAAAGACGAGTCTTCTTTAAGCTCTTTTCATCTGACTCGTAAAATATGAAAAGTTTGCCGAGTTTTGGCCTTCCAACTCGTTAAAGTGACCGGAAAAGCTATCCCTCCTCTAGATTTTAATCTTTTTGGACTTGAGAGATTATTGCACAAAAAGATCGAGCGCTTGTTTTGTTCGGCTCGTTAAAGATATCGAAAACTCATCCCTTCTATATTGTTTTATAGTTTTTCGGCCTTAAGGGATTTGATGACGAAAAAGGAATTGTGGAGTTAACTTTATGTACCTTTTCAGACTCTCTAAAAATGAAAAGGACCGAGTTTTCCTTGTCGTTAGACTCGTTAAAATGATTAAATAGCGACAAAATTGTCTTTAGACGAGAACGAGTTTCCCTATCGCTAGGCTCGTTAAAACATAGCGATGGGCTTGCCCGAAGTGCAGGTTATAGAACAAGCATATGTTATCCTCCTCAAGCTTGACAAAAATAAAGAGGTACTGGTCAGAAATGACTGGGGAAAAATTGGGAGAACCTCAAAGCTTTAATGGTAGCAAGTCGCTCTTGAACATGACACTTTTCCTCTGTATCACATCGGGTTGGGTTGTTTCATTCACCGGTCTCATCACCATGGTCTCGCCAAACCATCCACATTTGGGGTAATGCTACCGATCCATCGCATCAGTGTCGTTATATGTTCAAGAGATGTCGTTCAGAAAGAGTCAACCGTGTCCCATCCACTACCATACATCATCTTTCATCCTTTCATGATCGCCACCCTGAATCATATTTCACAAATTGTTTTCACCTCCATTAAAATCATTAGCTCCGTTCCGTGTCACTGATGTGGGATTCATTAAGGCCCTCCTTTGACGGATCGCTTCTTGTCGACTTCAGCTCATTATCCAAGAAGTTGATCTAGGAACAACCCCCTCAGTACTTTGAAGCTTGCATGCCTCAATGGCAAGTTTCTCACTTCCGACGACAGGTATACATCAATGACCTTCGACCAGAAGATTTTGCATGGTGTTCGACGCCAAGTCCTATATTCACACCACGTGAATTGTACTGCAGTACCTTGAGGGTCATTATCATTATCGGTGATTCCTCTCGCGCTTGTTAACGGTTTACATCATTGACCGGTAATCAAGCGATGTCTTTCCATGTTCGACTTCAGCGCAATTCTCACATGGATCGACTTGTACTTAGAGTGAAGATCGAACGAGTTTGAAGACCCCGGATCTAGTTTCATCCATCCGGGCTGCGATATATATTCAGGAAATAAAGACATTGACATGTGCAGCAGATGATCATCCTACTCAAAGGATGATAATTTCAATGGAGAATTATCAGTCTACCATCAGATGATTGTCTGTTCTATGTATAGAAAATGTATTTATAAGGCTGAGCATGGGAATGCCCGCCTCAGCTAGATCATGAAAGCAGTATGAAAAATAAATGTATTGTATTGTATCTTATTACAGGTCACCTCTCAGCGATTGAATGAACTTCGGATCCTCCTGATAAAGCATTTCACCCGATAAACGACCTCATACTTTAGGGGGCAACTGTTATAGACATTTTTATGCCTTACAGCATGAAGCATGAAATGTCCATAATCTAAGGGATCCAAAGTCTCTAAACATGTTGTTCCTACCCCTAGAGGAACAAGGTCAGCAAACCAAAACACTGAATAAAAGTTCTCCACCTGAAAACACTCAAAAACAAGGCAATTCTGGATCATGTTAGCTGCTCCACTGAGCATCTGCGCTGAATTTCAACTGCTCCACTGTCTACCTGCGTTGAATGTCAACTGCAAAGAAGGCTACCTGCGCTGGGCGAGTTTGGACATGTGGCACAGTCATTCCTCAAGGTGTCAATGCCCAGGAAGCTTCCAAAATGACACTTGGATCAGGGAATTCGACTGGTGATGAGTAAGAGGTTCTAGATCTCCAAGTGGAAGCAAGAACCTCCAAGTGGACTCAAGAACTGAAGAATAACTGAAGTGAGAGAGGACACTAGTCAGCTTCATGC
Source organism: Pinus tabuliformis (assembly GCA_031772625.1). Taxonomy (NCBI): domain Eukaryota; kingdom Viridiplantae; phylum Streptophyta; class Pinopsida; order Pinales; family Pinaceae; genus Pinus; species Pinus tabuliformis. The sequence continues at coordinate 367,245,201 of CM062807.1, read as the reverse complement.
CAGTCTCAAGCTGACTCATCCTTTCTCCAAAACTCCTATATATAGATCTCTCTCATGAGGTCTAGGGAGGCTGGAACCTTGTGAATGTAAAGAATTGCTGTTGGTTTGAGTTTAGAACTATTGGGTGATTTGCTTTGAAGGAGGTGAAGAGGAGATTTATTTCTGCTGGGAAGGTGATGCTGGATTGGGTCTCTTATTGTTGTATCACTTCCTGAACTTTACTTCTTCCATTAATAAAGCATTTGAGGTTCTTCTATATGCATGTGTCTCAATGATGTATTGTTATACTTGTGTATTTGATTTATTCTAATCCTTGAATCAATTATGAATGTATGCTTCTTGTAGTTTCCCTCTCTTGTTATTTTGCAGGATCTTGGTGTAGCTGGGCCAGTGAAAGAGCAAGGAGCTGGGGGCAAGCAGCAAGGAGAGAAGATTGGATCAATCATTAGCGGAAGACATCGGTTAGTGGATCTCTTTCTCCCCTCTTTTACATCTCATAAAGAAGTAATCTCAAATAGCTTTGCTTTGATTGTTGCTGAGGTACTATCACCCTTAGAGTGGGATAGGGTCATTCCGTATTGGATACTTTTCCCAACAACATTAACCATGTTTGATTTTCATATTGACTGTGATTAACCATGGTTGACCATGAATGACCATGTATGATCGTGGTCGACCATGATTGATTTCATATTGAGACAATCTTTGTCACAATTCAATGTCGAACCATGCTTGACCTGGTTGAACCCTTAGATTAATAATCCAAGTGTTTGATATTATAAACCTAAAATAATAATAAGCCCAAGGGATTAATACTAAACCCCAAGGGATTACGAACCTAAGGGAATAATATTAAACCCAAGGGATTAATATTATAAACCCAAGGTATATAAACCCTAGGATAAATATTATAAACCCTAAAATAAACATGGTTGACCATGGATGATTTTCATATTGAAACAATCAATGTCACAATGCGACATTGGACCATGCTTAAGCGTGATTGATGTTCATATCGAGACAATCTTTGTCACAATGCGACATTGAACCATGGTTGACCATGGTTGGTTTTCATATTGAGACAATGCTTGTCACAATACAACGTCAGAACATGGTTGACCATGATTGATTTTACAAAACATGGTTGAACATGATTGATATTATAAACCCAAGGGATTAATACTAAAACCCAAGGGATTATAAACCCAAGGAAATAATAAACCCGAGGAAAATAATAAACCCAGGAAAATATGGTATAGTTTAATTTGATTGTTGTATGTATGTATATATGTTATTAATTAATCAATATGCCTATTATGAATAATGTAGAGTTTAATTTAACCATTGTATGTATATATACCTTTACATGGATATATGTAACTGTAAAAAAATAGTGATCTTTTCATATATAATGATTAAATAGTTGGTATAATAGAACGTTACCCTCTTTGTGGCTCCCACACGAAGATAATAAGATAAAGAATAAGCTCCCCACCTTTGGAACTCTATCTAACTTATTAAGTATTAGATATAAAATAAAAAATATACCCATAGTTTATAATGTAATTATACTTTTAGTAAAATCAGTTTGTTACATTTTATAGTTTAGATTATATATTCAAAAACAAAAATAAATTTATTACTCTAAAATACCTATCAACGTATCAAAATCAAAGAGCGTTCAATAGAAATAGAAATGCAGGGAGTTGATGGTCTTTAGTATTTGAATTCATTAAAGTGAATTTGCCTCGCGTTGTAGCGGCTACAACACTTCTCCAAAAGTTTGTCTTAGCTTTGTTTTGGATCCTCCCTACCAACCTATTACAGATCTATTTGGGCACATCACTCCCGACGATAAGATCAATACAAATAGGGCTCATCAAACCCTAATTTCAGTTGCTACATACCCTATACAAGTCATCATATTAATGTTTCCATCCATGAAAGTTTCCTAGTTTGAAACTTTGCTGAAATGCCTCTTTGGGACACCAACGCAGCCTTGGTCAGGGTAATTGCTCTGCATAACATGTAGGCCTATTCAAACCTACGTTGCAGAGAACTTAAGCCCACTTTAGCCTGTGTTGGGCGAGGATGAAAAAAATTGACATAGGATTCTGGGAATATTCCTTAATTCTAGAGCATTCTAGAAGGATACCCAACTCTTACATCATCCTATGAGCTCGATTTTGGATAGGCTCTGGATCATATAACCCTCTATAATCTCATCTCTTTCTCCATGGAAACTAACTATCCAATTATGGAAAACCATTTAATGCCCTATTTATGACAAAACCACTTGCATTTCCCTATATATTGACCACTCATCATAGTGATCTGGAGGCTAGAACTTGGATATTATAGAGAAATATTGTTGGTTTGAGACTTTAAATCATTGTCAAGTAATGTTATGCTGCTGGAATTACGTGCTATTGGTGTGATGAGGGTTTGGACTAAGCTAGATCATTGACACAAGATCGAACCACATTGGGTGTAACTTATCCTTCTATCAATCAATAAAGTTGTTTGTTCCTTTTCCAATACTTTTGTCTATACATATGATGAATGTATGTTCAAATGTTGTCGATTCCATTTGTTTATAGTAGATAGATCATATTCTTTGATTGTTGTCGTCTTCTATTTATGTTGACAAGTACCAATTGAGCGAATTCAGTTTGAGCGGGAGCGATGGGAGCAATTCAAAGGAGATCAAATGAAGCAAAGGATCACAAGTAGGTTCCTTTATCTTATTTGTCTATTGTAGGAAAAGGTTAAACATCTTTACTTCTGTTGTTCTAAGTGTAACTACCCACTTAGGGAAGATGTACTTATCTGTAGGTATAAATTCTATTTAACAAATTGGTGACCATACTGGGGAACGACCATCGTTCCTGGTAGTTTACCCTTATCATATTACATCCTAGTATACTTTACATGACTTCATTGATCCCTTTTCAGTCATTTTGAATCTTTTTTGGTCAAAAAAGTGTGCTTAAATGTCTGCTCATTGTGCTCTCTATCATCAACGCAGTGTTGTTCTTGACACAGTGCGCTGCAGAGCAGCCTTATCTTAGAGATAGTGCTCTGCAACGCACTGTCTCACACTCAGGGCTGCACTGATCTCGGTCAAGCCAAGAAAACCCATCTTTTGCTTGATTTTTCCAAAGTTGCTTCTGATGTTGTTTGCTGAAATATCAATGTTTTCTATGGATTTGAAATCAGTTTGCATTTCCTTTCCTAGCCCTACTTTGACCTTGATTGTTTAGTGTTTCTTAAGAGATTTATTTATAATTTACAATTCATTGTCAAAGTTAGCTTACATTGATTAGTCTTTACTTTCTTGAAAATAATTGTTGTAAAGTCTTCATTTCTTTGAAAAAGAAATTGTCGTAAAGTCTTCGTTTCTTGTGAAAAGCATTGATTGATAATTTTTGCATTTGGTTTATTTATGTTCATCTAAACATTAAAGGAATGAAAAGAAAAACGTGCATAATGCATTTAGAAGTTTGTGTGTGATTGTAGGAATGGTATAGGGAAAGTTGCATTAGATGTGCTCTATGCTCTTTGTTTAAAGATTCGGATTGCTCTATCCCTTTTACTTATGGGTTTCATTGTTTAAATCAAATGAAAAGAATGTTTCTCATCATAGTTGCATTCTAGGAGTTTCAGAAACATCACGCAGTGAACCTGAAAGGCAAACTTTTAAACAATATCAACTAAAATTTATCTCAATTAACATAATGGAACATTGTAACTTAACGCTTAAAATTTAGAGGTCTAGGCTAGAGATGTATTCCGGGGTCGTTAAACATAGTATCTTTTGCTAATGGTCTGTGATACATTCTAAGTGTGATACCTCATTCCACGTATGTCAGTATATCATAGCTCGTTAATTTACTTTCGGGTATATCGGGCAGTGTTATAGTACGAAAAGTATAAATGAATGCTCTTATTGTGCGGTTTCGCATTAGACAGCGCTAACACAGATTGGGCGTCCATGTACTTTTAGGTATATTTGGGAGGAATATATTAGGTTGTTATCCATCCATATGTAACCGAGTCAGCCACCTTGTATACTATGATACACCGAAAACAACATTTGGGGAGATTACTTGCACGTATGTTAAGTCCTTGGCTTCTCTAAGGGAATATATTGTAGTTCACAGTTACTTGGTAATCCTTTTGCCTAGATTACCCTATTTTTGTTTATTTCTTTTTTTTAATAAAATCAATCAACAATCGTGGAGGAAAATCAACCTTTACCCCATCATTCGTGTAGGACAGTGAGTAAACCGGTTTTACCTCCTGAAGCTACACGTAGTCGAAAAAAGCAGTCTCGTTTAATGGAGTCCAATACATCACAAAATACTGGTTCTTCATCTGATTTACTAGAGTCACCTATAGCAATACGTACTGTGATTCCAATTTCTCCTACAATTACTAGTTTATTTGCTACTGAAGAGGAACCTTTACAATTACCTGAGGACACTAAAAGTGAACTTAGTGAAATGGTAACTGAAGTTGTCCAACAAGAAGCTGATCCTCTACCCAAAGTTGTTGAACAAGAAATTACTTCTAAACTTGAATCTATTCAACCGGAAGTTGATCCTAAACCTATCATAGTTCAAACAGAAGTTACTTCTAAACCAGAAGTTGTTCAAGAAATTCATCCTGAACCCATTTTTCTTTTACCAGAACACTTGGATCATAAAGTTGAACAATTAGAAGTTGTTCCCGTACCGGAAGATGATCGACTGGTTTATCCTCAAACATCTGTAACTGTTGAGACTTCTCCTTTGCGTAGAGTCAAACACCAGAAATTTATTACGGACCTGACGGTGGAATCCTTCCACCTAGTTTGATTGGTATTGAAGAGGAATTTGAAGAAGAAACTTCACCCAAAACTCCAACTCATTTTGGACCAGGGCTTTATCTTTATCCTTCTTATCCTCAGTTAACTGCTCCTTTTGATCCTGTTTACTTTCAAACTCCCGTAGATTCATTAGGACATTTATTGGGTCATTTGACTATGGTTGAAAAAACATCCCAGACTATATCATCTATTACAGCTACAACAGAATCCACTGTCGCTACTTCTTCATGTTTATCACAACACCTGAGTCACATCTATATGGTGGTTCGTCCATCCCATTGGGTTACAAATCATTATCTAGAACTCACTCCGCTATTTCTTCTAGTCCATGGTCTTCACCCATGTCATCTAGAGGAATTTTACCTAGTTCTTCACTTACGGATACTGAATAGTTTGATCCATCAAGTCAATATGAAGTTGGTCCATCTAGTTACCATTAAAAGTATCCACTTTACACTAGATTACCTCCATATGGAGAAAAATATGCCCAATATTCTTATCCTCCATTTTCTGGGGGGCCATCATATGGCAGTATACCATCATATTTAGGTCCAACTTATTCTGGAATGATTGTTTGTCAATGGAAGCCTACAATTCCCATTCAACCAAGGCTTGTGTATCCATCACAACCAATGCAACCTGTTTCATCCATACCTACTATGCTTGTCATTACAACTTTACCATAGTCGCAAACTCAGTTGATTGAATCTCAACCTTTGCAACCTGGTCCTTCAACCTCTTACCCTCAAGTTTCAAGTCTAAAGACTCATTCTTCTCAGGCCATTTTACAACAAACGTTTATGTCCGAAATCTAACAACCTTAGGCCAGTTTACCATTAACTGGGATGACTCAGACTTATACTGGTCTAATTTATTCACAACCTGGTCAAACTTATATTGGTGGGCAACAACCATTGCATCAGAAACCATGGTAGGCACAATATCAAAAATAGCAATTCCAACAGTACCAAACTTATCTTGGACTTGGTCAACAATCCTATGCTGGGTTTGGTCAACAACAAGCTTACCCAGGTCCCAATCAACAAGCCTATGCTGGGTTTGGACAACAACAAATTTATCCTAGTTCCCAACAACCACCTTATATTGGATATGATCAACAAACCTACCCCTATCAAGGTTACCAATAGCAGATTCCTTATGCTAGTATGAAAAGGCCTATTGCCCAGGAAATTCCATCTTACCCTGGTTATGCTCAACCCAACCTAAACCGCCAATTACCTTTTGTCGCGACACTTGAATTACCAGATTTAAATTGGCTTACCAATGATGCCATTATTTATTCACCTTAGCGGCAGGTGATTCCACACAGATTGTCTTCTAATACTCCTAAGTTTAATGGAAACCCTAGAGAAGATCCGTCCAATCATGTTATGACTTTTCATTTATGGTGTTCATCCAACTCCTTAAATGATGATTCAGTAAGACTATGTATTTTCCTGCGAACGCTCACTAGTATGGTTGCAAAGTGGTATATTGAATTACCACGAGCCTCATTTGACAACTTCGCAGCCTTAGCCACTAAATTTTTAACCCATTTTCAGTTACCCATCAGATATGAAACTGGAACGGAACTGTTGACCAACTTTAAACAGACCACTGCTGCTCAGATTTCTGATCACATTCATGAGTGGCATTGTCATCGTCGAATGGTCAAAACTTTTGTTCCTGATAAGCTTTTAGTTGAGTGGTTTATTAAATCCTTGTTGTCATCTATCACCGAGGATGTGGCTAAAGGAGGAGTTGTTACCGAAGAGCAAGTAATTGCTCGTGCCCAATACTTAGACTTGATTTACACCCAGTCTGGCATGCTCTATGATAAGATTCCAAATGCACCTAGACCATCTTTTACTATTCCACCACCTCCATCCAATAAGGACTCTCATGCCGGTGATGGTGTGATAGGTTCTTCAAGCACTCAAACAGCAAGTAGACCATCTAGTCAAACACTTGCTATTTCAAATCAAACTTCTAATACACTTGCTTCCGAAATAAATGTCGTCATCTAACAAAGGTAAAAATAAAAAGAAACCTAGAAGCAAGAAAAAGGGGAAAACAAAAAAGAAACAAAATTCTCCCCCTAAAGAGAAATCATATGATTCCTCTTCTTCGGCTAGGAAACCTCGCTACCCATGTTTAATTTGTAACGATGAGCACTTTACGTGAGACTATCCTCACCACTCTGAAGTCTCAAAACTTCTAGTACATCCACTGTGTTGATAGACCCTTTTCCAAACCCAGAGACTCATTTGGTTGCTATAAATCATGCTTCCACTTCACGAGTTCTTATGCTATCCGCCACTAAGCCTAAGACTGATTTTTTGGTGACTACACAAAGTAAAGATTACAGTAATCCACCATTGTCGTCAAATAGCCATTCTATAGATCAACCAAATAATTTGACTTCGACTTCATCTGATTCCATTCCACCACCCATTGCACCAGATTTAACAATAAAACCACCTAAGGGATTTGTTCATAAATCTACATTCAACCCTCAAGCTCGAGTAGCGTAAAATTATAACATAGTAGAAGATTTGGCTCAGTCACCTTCTGCTATGTTGACGCTTGAGGTGCTTCAAAATTGTCCCTCCCAAAAGCATGCTTTATTGTCAGCAATTGGTGGAATTGATCCAATGGATTCCAATCTCATGGTTTTTAACCATGCGGGTTATACGCCACAATTACCAGCACAGTTAGCATTCTTGATCCAAGTAAATGCTTTGAATAAACTCATTCACCGAACCATTGTTGATGAGGGTGCATCTACTTGTATCATGTCAATGAATTGCTGGAAAACACTTGGCTCACCGCCTTTGTCACGATCACCTACGACGTTAAAATCTTTTGACAGTCGCACTTATACACCTTATGGAATTTTAAGTATCCTACAGATAGAACTAGGGGGAAAAACTATAATTGTTGAAGTTGAGGTCATTGACGGATCCCTTGACTACAATATTTTACTAGGAAGACCATGGGTTTACGCTATGGCTATTGTGGTTTTGACATACTTTCGTATGATCGCTTTCCCTCATAAAGGCGGAATCACAGTAATTGGTCAACTCGCCTTCTTTACCTCTAGTTCACAGGAAACTGATAGCATTTCGTTAGTTCACAGACCTCCGCTATCTCTTCAGAACATTGGAGTAGGTCTCTTCAAAGATTCTTCCCTAATGGGAACCTTTTCACTACCATCACCATCACAAATTGCAGAAGTTGAAAAAGTTGAGACATGTAACATGATGTCTTCCACTTCATCTAACTCATGGAAGATTTCCAATAATTCCAAAGTTGATATGAATAATGAAACCATGCCGCTAAGCCAAATTGAGCTCGCATAGCAATCAATCTTTTTGGCTTGCGTGACAAATCCAAATCCATCATCACCAATTGTATGGGTTGATCATTCATTAGAATATTGTACTTCCTTTGATCCTTTTTCATGTACATTTTCTATTGATGAAGGAATGATCTAATAAATGATGATAAAAGAACCATGGGCAGATTATCATCATCGATCCCATCTTCCATATCACATAGAAGATATTCCAAATGAACTAAATCACCCTTCAATCATTGATTTCCTTTCGAATTCTTTATTTATAGACACAATCGATTCCGAACGAAACTGATCAAATATCAAAGAAACCATTTCTATCAATATTTCAACCAAACCTAGAATTGTAGAAAACATCCATGTTGGCAAATCTTGTTCTCCATTGGAACTTGAAACTTACCGTGCTCTTTTTCGTGAATTTCACGATATATTTGCTTGGCCATATGAGGAAATGCTAGGTATTGATTCTAGTATAGTTGAACACGACATTAGAATGTATCTTGATGTCAAGCCAGTATGACAATGCCTTCATCCTGTTCATTCGAAGAAGGTTGCTGCCATAAAAGCAGAAATTGAAAAAAAATTGCGCGCTAGTTTCATATACCCCATTCCTCTTACCGATTGGGTTTCCAATATTATTCCTGTCATGAAGAAACAAGGAACAATATGAGTGTGTGTTGATTATAGGGATGTTAATCATGCTTTTCCAAAAGACAACTATCCCACTCCCTTTATCGACTAGATAATTGATGAATGTGTCGGATGTGAAATATTTTCATTTATGGATGGATTTTCCGGCTATAATTAGATCAATATCTGCCCAGAATACCAATATAACACCGCCTTTATTTGTCCCTAGGGCACATTCGCATATAGGAAACTCCCTTTTGGTTTGAAGAATGTTGACGAAACTTTTCAGATGGCAATGAATTATGCCTTCCATGACATCAAACACATTATTCAACCCTATCTAGATGATTTACCTTCTCATTCATGAAAATGGGCTGATCACCCGCAACATTTGAGAGCCATCTTTTTACGGTGCCAACACAACAAAATTTGACTCAATCCACATAAATATGTGTTTTGTGTTAGTTCTGGTCGTTTGCTTGGTTTCATAGTGTCTAAAGAAGGAATTCGACTCAACCCCTTTAAGGTTAAGGCAATTCTTGATCTACCTCCACCTTCCAACTTGAGTTACAGAGACTCCAAGGGAAGGTTAACTTTCTAAGGAGATTCATTCCCAACTATGCTGAAATGACTAAAGGATTCACTCATCTTTTGAAAAAGGGAATTCCATTCCATTGGGACCAGTTTGTGCAAGCTTCCTTTGATGCTCTCAAAGATACCCTGATTCAAGCATCACTAATGGATTCCCCTAATTATCAGAATGACTATTTCCTGTATCTCACCACTGTAGATACAACCATTGCTATGGTTTTAGTCCAAGAAGAAGATGGGATTGAAAATCTGATCTATTATTTGAGTCGTAATCTCAATGATACGAAAGTTAAGTATTCTTACATTGAGAAGCTAGCTTTGTTTACCGTTCAAGCTGTACAGAGATTTCGCCATTATATCCTGCTCTGAAATACCATTATCACTTAGGATTGCAACCCTATGACATACATCTTGTCATGTCAATTGCTGGGGAAAAATATTCAAAATTGATCGTCATTATGCAGGAATTTGATTTGGAATTCATCAAATCCAAGTCAAAGAAATCTCTAGTTTTTGTCGATCTTCTTTGCGACCTTCCCTCTACAGCCATCGACTCAACAATGGAACCATCAATTCTAGATGAGTCTTTTTTTTTGATCTCATCATCTGACCCGTGGTATGGATATATAATATTCTATCTCCAAACCCAAACTTTCTGTCCCGATACCTCTCGCTCGTAACAACGACGTATTCAATATCAAGCCAAAGGTTACTTGATCATTAGCAACACCCTCTATCGTCATGATATCGATAGGATTTTACGGAGGTGCCTTACACATGAGGAAGCTGAGAAAGTTCTAAATGATTTCCATTCTGGTGCTTGTGGTGGACATTTAGCTGGTTATGCTACCGCAAAGAAGATTATATGTGTTGGTTACTTTTTGCCTACCATATTTAACGATTGCATTACTTCTGTCAGAAGTTGTCATAGATGCCAGATTGTTGACCGTAAAAATTGATTACCACCTACACCACTACATCTTGTCATCACTGTTGGACCATTTAAAAATGAGGCATTGATTTCATGACATGTAACCCTCACTCAGTCGGGGGTCATGGGTATATTATTGTCGCCGTTGAATATTTTACGAAATGGGCTGAGGCGATGCCTACATTAAACAACATCAGTGATAAAGCTACACTTTTTTTCTTCAACCATGTGGTTGCAGGGTTTGGTGTACCACACGCCATAGTTAAAGATCATGGTTCACATTTTCGCAATCACATGATGACTGAATTAACTGCCAAGCTGGGACTTTCACATGATATTTCTACTCATTATCCACAGGCTAATGGACAAATTGAAGCCATCAACAAAATCCTTAAATGAATGCTTCAACGAATGGTAGGAGTTCGCAAACAAAACTGGAATTTGATCCTGTACTCAACTTTGTGGGCTTACCAAACCTTGATAAGAAACGCAACTTGATTTACACCTTTCCAATTGGTGTATGGTCTGGAGGAAATCTTGCCAATACAATGTGAAGTTTCATCACTAAAACTTGCAATTGACTTGTTACCTGACACTTCTAATTAGGAAGCACGTTACTTAGAACTCATCCATCTAGATGAAACACGTCATGAAGCCACATTGGCCAACAAATCACATAAGAAACTAAGGCGCAATATGACCACAATGTCAAGCCTCGCATATTCTCAGAAGGAGCCCTGGTCTTTCTTTATGATCAGGAAGCCGATAAATTAGGAGCAAGAAAATCTGAACCACTATGGATGGGCCCCTACATTGTCAAGCGTGTTTTGGAAAAAGGCACTCACAATTTGGTTGATTATGATGGAATTCCATTGTCGCAACCCGAAATGGGTTGCATCTTAAATGTTACTATGCTTGATTGTGTGTAGTAAAAACACTATATATATGCTCTAGTTGCATGTGTGTGTCACGTTTGACTTTTAGAGTTTTTATGTGGTTAGTAATCCGATTTTCATTTGTTGCAGATGTCAGAATCTTTGGAACCATTTGTTGGTTATGTCGATGGTGCTAGTCGTAGTACGCAGAACCTATCTTCTGCAGCATGGGCCATATTCACTCCAAGTGGCGAGATAGTGAGTTTTCAAGGGATTTGTATCGGTCATTCTACGAACAATATCACTCAGTATAACGCATTAATCAAACTCTTCTCTGATGCCATTTTGTGTGGCATTTATCGAATCATCATTAGTTAGACTCACAACTTGTCGTACTACAACTTACGAATTTTTATACTGTCCAAAATCCAACTATTTATCTTATTTTCCTTATACTTCGTCTCTTGGAAAGACATTTTGATTACATTCAATATCAACACATTTCTAGAAACTTTAACACATTCACTGATTCTTTAGCGAATTATGTGTTAAACAGACATTTACGACATATGTAAAGAGTAAATTTTCAATTCACATCAACAGTTGAATAGGATTACACATAACCATACAAAAACACTAAAAGTAAAATATATAGATGTTCAAAGTTTTACAAAAATTTGTGTCCATGACATGTTGGTCATCTGACCTCAAAACCTCAAAATGCATACAGTAAATGATCCTACGTAGATCTAATGATGCTCATGATAACAGGTCACTGCCTGAGCTATCATGCACAATAGCCTCATCCAATGGCTAGGTACACCAATAGTATGGCATTGTAGTTTCATCGGTAACTCCTCGATCCAAACATCGGGTATACCAAGAGTTAACCCCTCTATATGATCCTGCAACTTCGTTAGTGTCTTGGTCAAATCCAAATCCTGAAGAACTGCTCTTCTGACATTTCTACTCACTGGTTCACCCACATCTTGTTGATGACCCATTGGTCGAACAGTGCCAATATATGTATATATGAGAACATTCTTAGTTTAGTCTTGGAAACATCAAAAAACACAAAAACATGTAAAAACTCAAAAAAATAAAAAATACATGGTCAAAACAGTTTACCTATAGCACACCATTGAGCACCCACTGGTAATCTAAAACCTGGATCTCCACGAAAATCCATCCCTACATATGGATCCTCCTCAATGACAATATGTTGTCGACGGAGCCAACTGAATAATGCGGTAGAAAATGAGATTGATGATTGACCAGCATGTCTAGCCATCAACTCTACCCATCTCTGCATTCATGGATCTCTAAGACCAACTAAACTTAGTGTCACAAATTGAGGTTGCATCAATGGAATTCTCTCCAAAGTAAAAGTGTTTAAGATCGATCCATAGCTGAAATTTTTCATCTTACCACTCTATACTTTAGTCACTTCTCTTTCATCAAATAGAATACTGCCTCACACGAGTTGAACATAGTTGGCTTGAGACACTCAAGCGCATACTGCATGTATGATCTATTTGCAACATGAATTGTCGCGTTACCCGACAACTTTGCGATTGTAAAGAGGATTGTTCGCAAGGGCATATCGCGAACATCCTTGATGTTTATCTTTCCATCTTTGCTATGTTGTGTACCATGTCTCAACAATCCCGTGAGAAAGTAAATAGCACTTTGTCCCCTATGTGAAAAACTTGTTCCGCTAGATCCCATGAATGAACCAAGGACTACAATAGTTCTAATTGACGTTGCCTCATCCCGGATAACCTGAAATATTTGAGTAACCCACAATCTCTGAGGGCCTCAATAGTACCAGGATCATTTAGGGCAACCATATCCTGTTCTTCATGTTCTCTTTCATGCCAAGTGATAGCCATTCTGATCGGATCAAAGTTTGAAATCACATTATAGGCTTAGTTAAGATCCATTTCATGCAAAAAAACTAAAGAGATTTTGGGTAGAAATGATGAAACAAATTTCTAAACTTCACCCATTGCATCCCTGGTCTTGATATAGTGCACTGCATAGCAGTTCCCCTTCTGCTTGACTGCACTATAGTGTAGTTTTCGATGCATTGGGGTGCGTTGATCCCAGGGTGTGGTATATTTACCCTAGGGACCCCAAAACCCTAAAAATTTTGCCTAAAATTGAAAAATAATGACCTTAAATGAAAGAGAAGAGTTAGATCTCCTACCTGGTCCTGACAGAATGAAGAATGATCCACAGAAGCTCCCGCGATCAGCTGCTAAAGTTTGAGGTAAAAACTAGTTCAGAGCACAAAACTGAATGGTAAGTGTGAAATGGTAGAATGACTTGGTAAATTCTTGTTTTACGGTTATTTCATATTCATTAAATGAATAAACTATAGATTTTACCTATTTTTACCAATGAAACAGGTATATTTAATCCGTTTGGTGGTTTTTTGAGCAAGTTTACAGCTACAATAGTGAATTTGACTTGCATGATCGTAAAATGCACTTTTGACCACAGAGCATACTTTTATCTCTTTTTCGCTCTGTTAAACATAAAAAAAGGAACCCCCTTGAGTCCTCTTTAAACTCTTTTTAAACTCTCGAAATATGAAAATATTGACGAGCGCTTGTCCTTTTCAGCTCGTAAATGGATTAGAAACGACATCTACTCGGTATACGTTTAACCCTTTTCTGGACTGAGATAGATTACTTACAAAAAAGGAATACGTTGATCGAACATGGTCAATAGGTTATCTCTTGTATTATTTTACATTTTTTCGGACTTGAGAAATAAATTTACGAAAAAGAACTTGTGGAGTTTTCTTTTTGTCCCTTTTCAAACTCTCTAAACATGAAAAGGACTGAGTTCTCATTGTCGTTAAACTCGTTAAAACATCAAATAGCGACAAACTTATCCATCATGACAAGACCGAGTTTCACCTTCGCTAGACTCGTTAAAACATCACATAGCGATGGATTCACTCGAAGGGTGGAATTATACTACAATCATATGTTATCATCCTCAAGCTTGTTTAAAAAAACAAAGAGGTATTGGTCAACAATGACTCAGGAAAATGGAGAAGGGATAAATCACTTTATGGTAGCAATTCGCTCTTGAACAAGACACTTTCACTTCATCTTTGTGGCTATTTGGGTTGGGTTATCTACTTGACAGGTATCATACCTATGGTCTATCACACAATCCATCACTTTGGTTTTGGGTCAATGCCCGACATGTTCAAGAGAAGTCACTCAATAAACTTCATCCTTTGTAATACTCATAAACCTTCATTTTCATGACCGACATTCCTGAACATTGTGTCATTAGTCACATTTTGTCTTCAAAATCTTTACACTAGTTTCATGTCGTTGATGGGGGATACATCAAGTCCCTCCTGTGATGAGTTGCTTCTTGTTGACATCAGCACATTATCTAGGAAGTTGACTTAGAAACACCTTTCCAGTACCTTGAGGCTTTCATACATCAATGGCAAATTTCTCTCTTCCGGCGACAGGTTGACATCACAGGCCTTCAACCGAAAGACTTTGTCTGGTGTTCAACATCAAAACATCTATTCACACCATACAGAATCTATTATAGTACCTTGAGAATCATTATCATTATCAGTGATTTCTCTCGCGTTTGTTAACAGATTACATTATTGGCTGGTAATCAGACGGTGTCTTCCCATGTTCGACTTCAGATCACATTTTCACATGGTTAGACTCGTACTTGAGCAAATGATTGGACGAGATAGAAGACCTCAGATCTAGTTTCATCCATCCAAGTTGTGATTTCAAGAGAGTACTAAATCATCTGTACGATGGCTTTACACAGATGGTCATCCTATCATGGGTCTATATCTGTAGACAACTATCTAATTTATGTACATGTAATGAAAAATTTATATGTTGAGTATGGGTATGCCTTCCCTCAGAAATTCATGAAAAATTCAAAGATATCATGATATTATTTATTTTAATTGATGCAGGTCACCATCCGCTTCAGATCCTCCTCATCACATCATAAAGCATATCACTCAACATTATCATTTTCGACATCATGCTTTAGGGGGCAGCTATTATAGGTCTATTTGGGCAAATCACTCCCGATGATCTGATCAGTACAAATAGGGCTCATCAAACCCTAATTCCAGTTGCTACATACCCTAGACAAGTCATCATATTGAATGTTTTCATCCATGAAAGTTTCCTAGTTTGAAACCCTACTGAAATGCCTCTTTGGGACACCAACGCAGCCTTGGTCAGGGGCAAATACTCTGCATAACAGGTAGGCCCATTCATACCTACGTTGCATAGCACTTAGGCCCATTTTAGGCTACGCTGGGCTAGGATGAGCGAAATTGACATAGGATTCTGGGAATATTCCTTGATTCTAGAGTATTCTAGAAGGATGCCCAACTCTTATCTCATCCTATGAGCTCGATTTTGGATAGGCTATGGATAATTTAACCCTCTATCCTCTCATCCCTTTCTCCATGGAAACTAACTATCCAATTATGTAAAACCATCCAATGCACTATTTATGACAAAACCACTTGCATTTCCCTATAAATTGACCACTCATCATAGTGATCTGGAGGCTAGAACTGGGATATTATAGAGAAATAATGTTGGTTTGAGACTTGAAATCATTTTCAATTAATGTTATACTATTGGATTGATGTGCTATTGGTGTGATGAGGGTTTGGACTAAGTTGGATCAGTGACACGGGATCGAATCACATTGGGTGTAACTTCTCCTTCTATCGATCAATAAAGTTGTTTGTTCCTTTTCCAATACTTTTGTCTATACCTATGATGAATGTATGTTCAAATATTTTCAATTCCATTTGTTTACAGTAGATATATCATATGCTTTGATTGTTGTCGTCTTCTATTTATGTTGACAGGTACCAATTGAGCAAATTCAGTTTGAGCGAGAGCGACAGGAGCAATTCAAAGGAGATCAAAGGAAGCAAAGGATCACAAGTAGGTTCCTTTATCTTATTTGTCTATTATAGGAAAAGGTTAAACATCTTTACTTCTGTTGTTCTAAGTGTAACTACCCACTTAGGGAAGATGTACTTATCCATAGGTATAAATTCTGTATAACACAACCATCCTTAGCAGCATGTCTTGCACTGACATGTACTTATGCTTCAGTTGAGATTCTGTGGCTTATAAGCTTGTGTTTGCTAGCTTGTTTGCCTTCCACCCGGAAGCTGACATCCCGTGACTTGGTCATTATTCAGCTGTTTTGGTCACTTGCAGAATTGCGCA
This sequence comes from Pinus tabuliformis, assembly GCA_031772625.1. Classification (NCBI taxonomy): domain Eukaryota; kingdom Viridiplantae; phylum Streptophyta; class Pinopsida; order Pinales; family Pinaceae; genus Pinus; species Pinus tabuliformis. The sequence continues at coordinate 367,228,676 of CM062807.1, read as the reverse complement.
GAATTGGAGGGAAACCAGCCTTTCTCTCTAGAATTGCACAGAACATCAAGGCAGCCTACTGCTCTCCAGAAATGAGTAGAGCAAGTAGACAACCTTCCCTCTAAAAATTGCGCAGAGCAACCCATCACTAGGTTTGCTCTGAAAATTTGTGTAGATTTGGCTAACAGCCTTGGTTTCAATCTAGAAATTACGCAGAGCCTAAGGGCCAGCTAGATCCACTCAGCCCAGAAATTGCGCAGAAGTCACTCCAGGGCTTGCAGTTTGTTGCATGTACTCACAAGTTGACCAATTCCCTACGGGATTGAGAAATCTTGCTTTGCATGCATGGTCTCATTTTTCCTGAAAAATCATAAAGAAAAACACAAAAATCATCCCTAGATTTTAGGGATTTATTTTTAGCACCCAGGGGTTACATGCAAAAGTCGTTTTAGAAACCTTCCACCAAGTGTCGCTTTTTCCTAGATTTGCGGCATGTGTGTCATAAACCTCGATCCTATCAAAACTATTTATTCGATGCTTCAAAGCCCATTCTCCACTTTGATCTTGGAACTCTGGCATCCCCCATCACGTCTAGGATCATTCAACACACTCAGCTCAACTTTTTCCAGGTAAATCTTATTTTCATGTCTTTGCTGCTTTTCTATCACTTTTTGTATTTTGGTTTATGTGAGTGATGTTTGCTTGGTTTTTTTGAATGCTTTCTCTTGTTTTAATGCATGTTAGCTTGTAGAAGCATTGTTTTGTTTTTTCCATTGCATCCCGCTGTTGTCGCATGCATGACACTGTATATGCACTGACGGTCGTCATTGCGGAAACTCGCTTCACACACTTAAATGTTTTCCCGTTTACTAAATCCTACACTCACTGATTGCATGCATTTTCATTCACTCATGTTTGCACCCAACTTCGCACATACATTCAATCTTTACATGTTTTCATTTGCACGTCGGTGGGTCTGGGCTACCTTGGCCTGAACCTTGCCTTGCCCAGCTTGCACTGCGCATTTCTAAGAGTGAAGGCTCTGCCTTCCTCCCAGGAATTATGTAGACCTTGCCTCACACTGGTTTTCAACTGATGATTTGCTTGCCATGAGTGTTTCAATGTCTCCAAGTATCACAAGTGTTCAACAATATATCTATAGTAGAGTTACAATGGCTTCCAAGAGAGTAGGGTCAAAGGACACCGTTGAGAGCGCAATTAGAGATGCGGTCGGGCAAGTGTCTATGAGATTGTCCATCTATGAGGACACTAAGTTGTTCATAGACAACGAAATCAAGATGAAATGGAAGGAAATAAATTACTTCTTTTCAGACACCTTTAGGAGAAGCTATGTCACCATACACAAGTCTGGCTTGTACTAAATTGCATGCAGGTATCCCACATTTCTATTTACGGACATCATCCATTAGATTGTCTTGCATACTGATCTAGAGACAATGGTGTTGAGCAGTGTTAGTGGAACAAAACTTGCTACCTTCATGTCATAGGACTTTCAGGTGATGTATCACTTACCACAGTCGATGGTCACAATGAATGCACCCTTCACTAGGCCCAACAGCAGTGCAAACTCAAGAGACATCTTAAAGAGCTACGTGAAATAGCCATCTAATTTCAGTACAACACCCATCCAAGTGTACAAGACATGGATACTACAAAAGGCTTATCAACTCTTTGTCATCTTCGCATGTCGCTTATATAGCCAAGAGAGTACAAAAACATTCCCGTAGAGTTGGGTGATTGTGTTGGATCAACTAGCGAATGAAGGAAGAGTTTTCAATTAGTCTGACATGTTAACTCTTCAATTGATGGGATAATTTATAGAATCCCTACATCCGCCCAAGAGCCAGCAACAAAAATGCTTCATGTCTACTTACATACTTAATGCAATCTATGCATGTCAATAGCTCCTAGGCTTGGGTTGGGCATGGACACCTTCATAAACCTCTGTGCACACCTATTGCAAGTTGTTCTCCAAATGCAGCTTCCATGAATTTATAATACAACTATGAGACCACTTCGTCACCCCATTGTACATGATGATCTTTGAGCAGGATCCACCTTGCATGTCGCAGGCAGCCATGGAGGCATTGGTTGACATAGCAAATTGGTATGCCTCACCCCTTGGCACCTTCATCTAAATGTACAACACGAATGAGGCTCTGCGTGTTTTGCCAAAGTTTTCCATGGATAAGTTGGTCATGCAAGAAGTTGCATATCACATCTCTACAGGGTTGTCAGTGAGATAACATAAGAAGAAGAAGGCACCTTGGCTCGCTCTTCCTTTACGGATTGGGTTGTATGAGATTCATAATCTCAAGCATGTTGATGCCAAGATAGAGGAATTCAAGAGGTTCACCTTTGACACTGGAAGTTTCAATCCAATGACTCGCATTGCTTAGTGAAGGACCACTATGCGAAATTGTATCATCCTTGGATCCATGGGGCATGTCATTGGCCTAAGGAAGACCCATGGAGATATTACTATAACTTCTCAAGGCTTAATGAACTGGTCAGGATAGTTGTAGAGTCTTTAGTAGTGCAAAAGGCAGCAACATCATCATTAGCAGAAGAGGGCAGCAGACCTACGCTTGACAAAGGCAACAGGGAGGTTGCTGACAGCGCAAAGGCGAAGCAATGCTACAAGTTCAAAGTAGATCCACTTATGTTAAGAGTATATTTGGATATTGAGGCAAAGAGGCAACAACGCGACAAGAGGATCACACAAAGACAGAGGGAGAAGAAGAATTTGGAGGAAGTATAAAAGGATTTGCAGGAGATGAAGCAACAGTTAAGGGAAGAACAAGAGCTGTGCAGAAGAGAGAAGGAGGTGTGACAGGAACAAGAACAACAGGAGGTGAAACATGACCACATTGATGAAACTGTGGCCATACAAGTTATTAATTCATCCAAGAAGTTGGCACATAGAAAACAGGGTGAGCAGTCGCAAGAGCAGGAATTTTCTTAGGAGATTGAACAGATGCTAGAGTAGATGGACATAGATGTGGTTCAGCCAGAGTTAGATCAGGATATTGACCTCATTCCTCAAAACTAAGAGGTCACCCCACCAGCTTCACCAAATCTGGGAGTATAGCAAGTCCCAAGCGATCAAGGAGACACTAAAATCCTTGAGGAGAATTCATAAGCGGATGTGCACAACATATCTTTCGATGATTCACAACACAAAGTTGTGCAATCACGTAGAGTTCCAACTTCAGATGTCCATGTATCTCTTGCGCAGTTTGAAGAAGGAGTGATCATGTCCGATGTGCGCAAGCATCCAGCCACATTGGCTGATGCTACCAAGGCATATGCCAAAGCCACCAGCTCGAGTGTTAGATTCTTGATAGCTAAGAACGAGCGCATGGCTAAGGAGTTACAAGCAGCCAAGCAAGGAGAAGAGCAAGTTACAACATCGGCCAGAGTTGAGTTGGGGAAAGCGATACTTGATAAAGTATCGTCTCTCAAGACAGTCATGCGGAAGTTGTACTTTAGGTTCATCACCATGCATAAGTCAGTTGTCCATCTCAATGGTTGGAAGTAGCGTCATGCTAGGAGAGCAAGCATCTTGTCAGACATACACATTGTTGTCGATCACATGCATATATGGACAATGAGGTACAAGGGAGGCCCATTGCACTTGCCAAAGATGATGAAGCCAAAGGTAGTGGAGTTGGAGGCACACATCTTGAGTCAGATCTAGAACTATGAGGAACTCCCACAGCTCATCACTAGCTTACAAGCCTAACATGCATGAGTGTTCAGGAGCGTGGATGGCATTGTGCGCATGCATGTGATCCTATCCATTGGCACACTCACCAAGGCAAAGACAAAGAACCAATTCCAACTGGAGTTGGACATGTACTTTGATTAGTTGATGTGCATAGCCACCAGCGCAGACTTGCAGATGAGCGCAGACACTATGCATCAGCGTGTTGGTGGTCCAGCTACACTCAAGACCATGATGCGCATGCTATCTGACGAGTTGGACATAGGTTCCAAATCAGTGTACCCGGATGCAACGAAAGCAAGAGTTCGCTTTCAGAAGGATGTCACCATAGTGTACGCGGACACAATAATTGACTACCAAGATTGGCTTCAGTTCGCCACCATCGATCATTGAGAGGAATGTCGAAGAGTTAGTCTTCCCACATCTATCTATGTCTTAGTGATGCCTTGCATGGCTTACTCAAGCCCATTTTGGTCTCACATGGGTACATGGGTAGATTGTATTGTAAACATGTTGTAAAGTGAAAGACCAATTGTCAATTGTAGAATGTAACAATCATGTGTAATTTAAAGAGTCATGAGGGTAGTTGAAGAGACACAAAGGGGAATGTCAAGGGTCACCCCACCCTTTGCTATAAATAAAAACTCATAGCTCGTTATACAGGATTTTGGGAGCCAAGCTTCCTATAGGTATATCTTAGAGAAATCTTGGAGTCTATTGTAACGAGCCTTGTCTTCTACATAGTGTAGAGCTAGTACATAGGAGCAGGCGACAGTGACTGTAATGTTCTACTATCGGGGCTAGTGGTTATCATGGTTGTATGTATGATTGGCTCTTTCACTCTTTTAATATAATAGATCCAGCATGTTTCATGCATATGTTGTTATTGTAGTTCGGATATCCTGGTTACTCTAATGATGTATGTAGTTGTAATTTACACATGTATGTATGGACTATTCCATATGTCTTTGTATGAAGCTTATCGAAGAATGTTGTTGGTATAGCCCATCACTTTGGATCGTCAACTATCCTTCTTCCCATCTCGTGATTTCTTCTGCTCGTGTGTTCCCTTTAAAGCTGTGTGATATCACAAGATTCTAAGGGGCGCACTCATTCCCCCTTCCATGTGTTAGAGCCTTTCATGCACCTTCCTTGACTTGCTACAAGGTCACACCCTTGCTTCCAACAAGGACATCTTACTTACCTCTATGCACAACCGTAGTCAAGGAGATACCATGCTACCCACTGCTGGGACTCCTACTCCAAACAGTCTAAGGTCTAGTTGGAACTTCTTACTGAGGAGATCTCCTTACATGTTGGCAGGTCTAGCACCATCAACATTTTTGGTGCTAAGAGTGCCAGATGACAAGCTGAGTCCTCACATCCTATTTTGAATCTTTTCACATCTGTCATGGATATTGATGTAGTTAACCCTCCATGATGTTTGTCCAATGCACATCCCTTTAAAGTCATGAAGGACTTTTTGATCACTTGTCCGAAATCACGTATGATGGTGAAGGCAAAGTGGTGTGTCTCAAGCACTTAAATGACTTCCTTACATTCTTGGGGAATGAGGAAGATTTTGATGAAGTAGAAGTTAGCATGCTGCTTGCATACACACTTTGTGAATCCCCAGAATGATGGTGCCACAACCTGCCTCACAATTGTGTGCACTCATTTAAGTAGTTCATTGATCTAATCGAATTTGTTTTCTGTCATTTGATCCTAAACCTCTTAACAAAATTTTTTTAAAACAATGGAAGGCCTTGCATGAATCACTTATGGATTTTTGGAAGCACTTCCATCTACTCATGTTTGAAGCTCCGAAAGGTTAGATGAAATTCCAATATCTTATGGATAGATTTGAATATTGTTGTCTCAAATTAGTTTGTCCCAAAGTGAAGAGAAAGTTCAACCCCGCTCAACATACTTCGGTGATGGGGCTACGCAATCACAAGTGGACACCATCACTATCACAAGTGATTGTCCACCTTCCACTCATCAAACATCTCCACCCCCATAGAGTGATGTGGGAGAGCATGCACACACATTTATTCAACTGGTACATGCTTCCACCCCCACTGCTCTACGAAGATTTGGTTAGGAAGCCCATGTGTTGTCATATGCACTTGTCACCTCAACCTCCATCTCCGCATTCTACTAATCCTTTAGATTGCACTGTCTTATGTTCTTCCATTTCGAACTTTATACATTTTTTGAACGAGGATCAAGATATTGACGGAGTTGATCTTGCACAACCAACCTGTGATGTCATTTACGATGTGTATGAGTAGGGATCTGAGCATCATCTCGTGGCGAAGGATGACCTCCTTCTGTCTGCACCTCCTCCTCTTTTTCCTAACACCTTTGGTGATTCTACTATCTCTGATTTTCCTTGTGTAAATCCATCCACCGATGCATCTACTTCCGATCATTTGTAGAACGCACCCGATGTCAGTCCATCATTTGACAATAGAGAGGACAAATTCTTCATTGAAAATGTGCTTGATTTTTCATCTACTTTTTTTCGGAAACGCTGAGGGTGAACATTCTTGCTTCTCATCTACCCATTTGTATGATTCATCAGACCATGAGGATGTCGATGAACTCACTTCATGTGATCATAAACATGCACTATTAGCTTAGTAGTAGGAGTCGTGTTTGATTTATGTTTTCTTTTCTTGCATGCATGTTTTCTTTCTTGCTTTGTTTGTTTGTTTTCTTGCTTGCCTACTTTGCTTAAGCATTTGCTTCTACTCTTTTCTTTAATTTTTTGTTTGCTTGTTTACGTTTGTAGGTTAGTTTCACATGAAACCATGTACGACTCTAAAGATAAGGAGGGTAAAGTACAAGAGGACTTGTACAGCTACCAACACTTGGTTATTTTTTGTCCTCTCTCTTTATGCAGAACTTGTTGTCTTCAGTCAATGATACACAAATGGAAAATACGTTATGTTTGAAGTGAATCTTGGTGAAAACACAACGCTTGTGCTCTAACTAGTACCACCTACTATAGTCGATTGTTTTTGGGTTAACCCTTGTCAGCTCAGTCAAGTAGAGTAAGGTGAAGGGGAAAACCTTAACAAGTATGTCAGAGGTATACATAACATACTTCTCTGGAGGAACAACCTCTTCTGCTCTCAATAAGTCGGGATCCCTCTTCTGCCTCTGAAATAAATAAGTGCATATGCACAATTCTTGAAAAATGAAAAAATAAAAAACAAAATGAAAATGTGAAAAATTTTGAAAAAAAAAACAAGATGAAAGAAGAGAAAGGCTTCCTGCACAGAGAGGTGATGTAAGTAATTCCACCAGGGTACTGACTAGGCTCGCTGGTAGCAGAGCGATGCTTGTGTTCTTGCGTGACTCCATTGGGGTACTATCCAGGCTTATTGGCAGCAGAGCAACACCAGAGATGAAACTTAAACTCTGACAGTCATATTACTTGTGCACCAATATACCCCTCATCCCCAATTGAAACAACTAAGTTGACTTGGCTTGGAATGTGTGCTAACCGATCAAGAGCATGGCAGGTGCTACATCTTTCAATCAAGATAGTGTGGAAACCACGATGATCAGAGAATCGAAAAATGCTTCAGGGGGAGTTAGACTTGATTTTCACGAAACAAGGTCCATTCAGAGAGTTGGAGTTCTACCAGTGTGTCGCCAAGTGTTGTAGTGGCTACAACACTCCTCTAAAAGTTTGCCTTAGCTTTCTTTTGGAGCCTCCCTACCAACCATCCTTAGCAGCATGTCTTTCACTGACAGATACTTATGCTTCAGTTGAGTTTTTGTCGCTTATCAGCTTGTGTTCTCTAGCTTGTTTTCCTTTCACTCACAAGCTGACATCTCGTGACTTTCTCATTATCCGGTTGTAGTGCTCACTTGTAGAATTGCATAGAACTGGAGGAAAACCAACCTTTCCCTCTAGAATTATGCAGAGCATTGAGGCAGCCTGCTACTCTCCAGAAATGCGCAAAGAAAGCAGGCAACCTTCCCTCTAAAAATTGCATAGAGCAGCCCATAACTAGGCTTGTTCTCAAAATTTACACAAATCTGGTTGGTCGCCTTGGCTTTAGTCCAGAAATTGCACAGAGCCTGAGGGGCAGCCAGAGCCACTCATCCCAAAAACTACGTAGAAATCACTCCAGGGCTTGCAGTCTATTGCATGTGCTCCCAAGTTGACCGATTCCCTCCAGGACTGAGCAATATTGCATTGCATGCATGGGATGATTTTTCCCAAAAAAGAAAAAAGAAAAAAGAAAAAATCATCCCTATATTTTAGGGATCTATTTTTAACAACTGGGAGTTACACGCAAAAGCCATTTTAGAAACCTCCCGCCAAATGTCACTTTTTCCTAGATTCGTGGCATGCATGTCATAAACCTCGATCTTATCAAATCTATTTATTCGACGCTTCAGAGCTCATTCTTCACTTTGATCTTGGAGCTCTAGCATGCCCCATCACATCTAGGAGAATTCAACACACTCAGCTCAACTTTTTCTGGGTAAGTCCACTTTTCATGTCTTTTACTCCTTTTCTGTTGCTTTTTGTATTTCGGTTTGTGTGAGTGTTGATTACTTGGTTTTGTTGAAAGCTTGTTGTTGTTTTAACACGTGTAAGATTGTAGAAGCATTGTTTCAAGCTTTCCATTGCATCTCATTGTTGTCACATGCATGATATTTTTTATGCATTGATGGTTGTCGTTGTAGCGACTCGCTTCACACAATTACTTGTTTTCATGTTTACTGAATCCTACACTCACTGACTGTATTCTTGTTCATTCACTCATGTCTGCACACGGGATCACACATTCATTTAGTATTTACATGTTTTCAGTCACCCATTGGCAGGTCTGGGCTGCCTTGGCCCGAACCTTGCCTTGCGCAGCTTGCACTGCACATTTCTAAGAGTGAATGCTCTGCATTCCTCTCAGGAATTTCACAAAGATTACCTCACACTAACATCCCATGTTTTCTCCACATAACTCTGAGAGGCAGTGCCCCATTGGCCCCAAGAATTGCGCAATGTAGTTTTACCGGGTTGTAGTCATGCTAACTGAAACTGCACATTGTGCATTTTCAGTCCTCAGTAGGCCAAGCTGGACTGTTCTTTGTGCAGTTTCAGTAGTCAGTAAGCCCACTAACAGTTCAGACTATGTTCTGTGCAATTCTAGCAGTCAGTCTCCTAGCCTCTTGGTGAAAATTGTGCAAACATTCCAGTCAGTCACCCGGGTGTGTTGCATGTCAATCCTCAAGTTGCTTTTGGTTTTCAACTGGCGGTTTGCTTGCCATGAGTGTTTCTCTATCTCTAGGTATCACAGGTGTTCATCAGTCTCTCAACAGTACAAGTATAATGGCTTCCAAGAGAGCAAGGTCAAAGGACACCATTGAGATGGAAACTGAAGATGTGATCAAGCAAGTGTCTATGAGCTTTCCCATATATGAAGACACTAATTTGTTCATAGACAAGGAAATCAAGATGAAATGGAAGGAAATCAATGACATATTTTCAGGCACCTTTGAGGAGAATCTGGAGGACCGCAAAGTCTATGTCAACATACACAAGTCTAGCTTGTATCAGATTGCATGCAGGTATCTCGCATTTCCATGGATATACATGATCCATTAGATCGTCTCGCATATTGATCTAGATATAATGGTGTTGAGTAGTGTCATTGGAAATTAACTTGCTATATTTAGGGAATAATACTTTCAGGTGATGTATTACTTACCGCAGTCAGTGGTCACAATGGATTCGCCCTTCACCAGGCCCAGCAGTAGTGCAAACTCAAGAGACATCTTGAAGAGCTGGGTGAAAGAGCCATCTAACTTTAGGAAAACACCCAACAAAGTATACAAGACAAGGATATTGCGTTGGATCAACTGGAAAACGAGGGAAGACCTTTCAATTGACCCAACATGTTGGATCTCCAACTGAAGGGAAAATTAACAGAAGCCTGACATCCGCCCAAGGGCCAGCAAGAAATTTTTTTCATGTCCGCTTAAATAATTGATGCAATTTGTGCCCATCAGTAGTTCCCAAGCTTGGGTTGGGCATGGACACCTTCAAAAACCTTTGTGCACACCTATTGCAAGTTGTTCTTAGAATGTAGCTTCCGTGGATTTATAATACAACTATCAGACCACTTCTTCACCCCGTTGTACAGGATGATCTTTGAGTAGGATACACCTTGCATGTTGTAGGTAGCGATGGAGGAACTGGTTGACATAGCAGATTGGTATGCCTCACCCCTTGGAATTGTTAGTTCCAGTCTTCATAGCCTGTCACCAGGGATCAAAATGGGCTCTTACTATGTCTGGTTTTCAAAGATGTTTTGGACATGAGTTTCAGTGAAAATCATTTCCTAAGTATTTTCATCAGAAGCAACTCGAAAATATCTTTCCAACAGTATGTTGCACACCCAAAACCGATTCTTGGATCAGAAGATATGATCGAAATTAATGATTGATTCTTGGTTATGCATGTTTTGAGGTCTTTTGCTGCACATAGGGACAAGTTTACTACAAAATAAGTTTCTGAAGTAATGGACATGAATTTTACAAAAGTAAAAGAGGTTTTTTTCAAACACATACCAAATAACAAAAACCTCCTTCAGTTTATGCATAGGTGTTACTATGTGGGAGATATGCAGTGATATTTTAAGCCTATATTAAAACAAAACAAATTTTGCATTTGTTTTATTGATTTAGTCATTGTAGTTCGGCGCCAGTTTACAACAGATGGAAAGTAATTTTGACAAACCCAAGGTGGTTTTTTTCAACCACGAGCCATATAACAAAAACCTCTTTCATTTTATTCACAGGTGTTGTGAATTGGAATATTTGACTAGATCTTTACAACCTATTTTTACAGATTTAAATATTTAATGATTTGTTGTTTTAGAGATTATTTTGTGACACAGATTCCGAGAAATTGGAAACTAATTTCTCAAATTTGAGAGATTTTTTTCTCAAACATGACCTTATATACAAAAACCTCTTTCAATTTTGTAATAGGTGTTATGGTTCAAGAGATATGAGTTTATCTTTGACCCCTATTTTTAGAAATTCAGCCCAAATTTAATGTAACTGTTTCTATCTTTAGGGAGATGGTTGAGCTTAACTCCCTTAGTACAGGGATGAGCTAACTGTATATATTTTATGAATTTCAAAGTGTAAAGGGTTCAAATTTTTTAGCAGAGGAAAGCTGCTTTGGACTATGTAAATCTTTTTCTGAATATTATTTTTAATGGAGCAGTTTCTACCCTTTAGGTTTGGGATCCATCACGGTGTTTAACGTGCATCATGTTTTTCTTGTAAATTCATTTCCATCTTTGTTTTTTCTGCTAATTTTGTTACAACATTCTCTAAGGTAAGTGTTAGGAATCCATCCACACATGATGTTCCTTTCACAATGATTATGTTGTTTAATGCAGTGGTTATCTTTTCAGAATCCATCCTCTATTAGATGCTCTATTGAGTAATTGTGTGCTTCTCTTTCTCATAAAGTTTCGACTGTAGATCCATCCCCTCATTTATGCCTATAGGGCAGTGGTCTTTTTCCTCTTTTCTTCTCTCATTATATCTTTAATCTGGCTGAACATTGCGCTTACTTTGCCCCAAGTTTGCTGGCAGTGGTCCCTTCTCTTGCTGTTTTCGACCCACAATTTTCAACCAAATCCTCGTTCTTCATAGCTAGCCTAAGATTCATTTATTTTAGCCACCCTCAGTTGGAAAAGAGAGAGACCTCTCTGGTCTGGCAGGGCCAGATGCCAGATCAAGAGTTTGGTCTGTGGTTACCTCAGAATTGCCTCTTCTCAGCTTTGAGGTTCATTTTGAGTGCTAACATATTGGCGCTGTTGTCGGGGATGAGGTGACAGATCTTCTCTGGGAAATATCGTTCAAGTTACACATATAATTGTTGATGGTGGATAGCATTCAGACACATATGAAGGCTGAAATCATCCACCTGGTGACTCCATTGTTCAAGATCCCGAGCTTCAAAGTTCAAAGCGACTTCACTGCCAAAGAATCCAGATTTCAGAGCATTGATGGTAATCACCAATGACAAGGTATGTGGAAAATCCTTTATCTAGGGAAATATTACTAACTTTAAGGAATGAGTTAGCGAAATTTTAGATTGATCAGAGTTTCTCAACATCAGTATTTCGTTGTTTGAAATCCAATCGACTCACACCTAAAGGTAAACAAAATTTTCCTGGTGTAGTTGTTGAAAGATTAGAAAATGAAATTGAACTATTGGATGTTCAAATTGAATCATATGATTTCCAAGATCCTAAATAGTTCTTGGAAACTCTCCCTCCTCCCAAAGAAGAAAAGGTAAGGCTGCCCTTGGATGGTTGGATTGAAGGATGTTTTGATTTACAGCAAGGATGTGACAATCTCCAGCCGAGAGCATATGTTAATGAGTTGGGGCAGCAGATAGAATCTAGTTTTTATGATCCTATAGCAGCATATATGGAATATTTTCTTAAGTTGAATGAAAAACCAGATTTCCTTTTACAGAGCCAGAGGTACTATGTGTATATATTGCTGGTAGAATTTCCAATTATGTTTTGGTTCAAACACCATCAAACAACCGCATCATTACAACAATTGCTTGATTGGTTGATTTGGCACTTTAGTATCACTTGATTCAGTGATTTTGCAGTAGATTAGTGTAGGATAAGTTTGTAATAAGCTTGCTGGACAGACATCCTTCAACATCTAATGTGTGATTTTCAGTGTTCAATTTCGTTGTAAGTTTTTGACCGTATTGGGCTAATCGGCTAGGCACTTGGTCTACAATTTTCTTGACACGTCCAAGGAGCTACCATCCCCAATAAGGCCAATGTTAGTTCCAATCTTCGCAGCGTATCACCAGGGATCAAAATGGGCTCTTACTATGTATGGTTTTCAGAGATTTTTTGCACATGAGTTTTAGTGGAAATCATATCCTAAGTATGTTCATCAGAAGCATCTCAGACGAGCTTTCCAATGGTATATTGCACACCTGAAACCGGTTCGTGGATCAGAAGATATGATCAAAATGAATGATTGATTCTTGGTTATGCATGTTTTGAGATCATTTTCTGCACACAAGGACAAGTTTACTACAAAATCAATTTCTGAAGCAATGGACATGAATTTTAAAAAAGTGAAAGAATTTTTTGTCACCCACATACCAAATAACATAAACCTCCTTCCAATTATGCACAAGTGTTACTATGTGGGAGATATGCAGTGATATTTTAAGCCTACATTAAAACAAAACAAATTTTGCATTTGTTTTACTGTTTTAGTCATTGTAGTGCGGCGTGATTTGACAATGGATGAAAAGTAATTTTGAGAAACCAAAGGAGTTTTTTTCAAACAGGACCCATATAACAAAAACCTCTTTCCGTTTATACACAGGTATCGTGAATTGGAATGTTTGACTAGATCTTTACAGCCTATTTTTACAGATTTAAATATTTAATGATTTCTTGTTTTAGATATTATTTTGTGGCACAGATTCCGAGAAAATGGAAACGTATTTCCCAAATTTGAGAGAGGTTTTTCTCTAACACGTCCTTATCTACAAAAACCTTGTTCCGTTTTGTAATAGGTGTTATGGTTCAAGAGATAAGAGTTCATCTTTGACCCCTATTTTCAGAAATTCGGTCCAAATTTAATGTAAATGTTTCTATCTTTAGGGAGATGGTTGAGCTAAACTCCCTTAGTATAGGGATGAGCTAATTGTATATATTTTATGCATTTCAAAGTGTAAAGGGTTCTAACTTTTCAGCAGAGGAAAGCTGCTTTGGACTGTGTAAAGATTTTTCTGAATATTATTTTTAATGGAGCAGTTTCTACCCTTTAGATTTGGGATCCATCATGGTGTTTAATGTGAAGCATGTTTTTCTTGTAAATTCATTTCCATGCTTTGTTTTTTCTGTTAATTTCATTACAACATTCTCTAAGAGAAGTGTTAGGAATCCATCCATGCACGATGCTCCTTTCACAATGATTATGGTGTTTAATGTAGTGGTTATCTTTTCATAATCCATCCTCTGTTAGATGCTCTGTTGAGTAATCATGTGCTTCTCTTTCTCCTAAAGTTGCCACTGTAGATCCATCCCTTGATTGATACCTGCAGGGCAACGGTATTTTTCCTCTTTTCTTCTTTCATTATCTCTTTAATATGGCTTAACATTGCACTTACTTTGCCCCAAGTTTACTACCAGGAACTAGCCTCGATTCCATAGCCCAATGGTCCCTTCTCTTGTTGTTTTCGACCCACAATTTTCAACTAAATCCTCGTTCTTCATAACTAGCCTAAGATTCATTTATTTCATCCACCCTCAGTTGGAAAAGAGATAGCCCTCTCTGTTCTGGTAGGGCTAGATGCCAGATCAAAATTTTAGTCTATGGTTACCTCAGAATTGCCTCTTCTCATCCTTGAGGTTCATTCTATGTGCTAACAAGCACCTTCATCTAGATGTACAACACGAAGATGGGTATGCATTTTTTGTCGAAGTTTTCCAAGGATAATCTAGTCACGTAAGAAGTCACATATCACATCTCGACAGGGTTGTCAGTGAGACTACATAAGAAGAAGAAGACACCTTGGATCGCTCTTCCTTTGTGGATCAGGTTGTATGAGATTCATAGTCTCAAGCATGTTGATTCCGAGACAGAGGAATTCAAGAGGTTCACCTTCGGCACCAGAAGTTTCAATCCATATGATCCACATTTATTAGTGAAGGACCATTGTGCGAAAGTGTATCATCCTTGGATCCACGGGGCATGTCATTGGCCTAAGGAAGACCCATGGAGATATTGCTATAACTTCTCAAGGCTCAATGAACTGGTTAGGATAGTTGTAGAGTCTTTAGCAGTGCAAAAGGCAGCAACATCTTAGAGAGCAGAATCATCGACAATAGAAGAGGGAAGCAGACTTGCGCTTGACAAAGGCAACAGGGAGGTTGCTGAGAGTGTAGAGGCGGAGCAAAGCTACAAGTTCAAAGCAGATCCACTTGTGTTAAGAGTATATTTGGATGTCGAGGAAAAGAGGTGACAATGCGACAAGAGGATCCTGCAAAGACAAAGGGAGAAGAAGAAGTTGGAGGAAGCAGAAGAGGATTTGTAGGAGTTGAAGCAACAGTTAAGGGAAGAACAATAGCTACGCAGAAGAGAGAAGAAAGTGCAGTAGGAACATGAACAACAAGAGGTGCAACATGCACACATTGATGAAATTGTGGCCATACAATTTATTGATTCATCCGAGTAGTTGGCACACAGCAGACATGGTGAGCTATCATAGGAGCAAGGCTTTTCTCAAGAGATTGAAAAGATGTTAGAGAAAATGGACATAGATGTGGTTCAACAAAAGTTAGATCAGGATATTGACCTCATGCCTCAAAACCAGGAGGTCACCCCACCGGCTTCACCATATCTGGGAGTAGAGAAAGTCCCAAGTGATCAAGGAGACACTCAAATCCTTAAGGACAATCTGGAAGCAAATGTGTACAACATATCTTTCAACAAGTCTGGTGGGCTCCAGTATTGTAGCAATAATGCTACAACTCCAGGGGCTTCATATCTCTAATTTTATCAACCCGGTAGTTCGTACAAACTTGGAAGCGACGGTGTTGTATGCACAAGTACTAGCTCTTGTCGCAGCTGTCACTTGGTCAGCTGGCACAAGTCCGCTAGGGCTCAAGCCAACTTCTATATGCTCTCAGAAGAAGCTTGCTAAATGATGGACGAAGGCTATCTCAAAGGAAATTAATCTACTTTGCAAAAATGAACTGAAAGCCAACCAAAACATGGAAACCCTAGTAAACCCTAATCTGACTAGCTTAATCTCTATGATGCAATGGTGGGAGTGAAAATGTCTAAGAATGATGCCATTACTGCCAGTGGTATGAAATGCATGAACTTAAACTACTTAATTGAAAAGAACATTATTTTTGTATTTTTGCTTAAGTGGTTGGAGTGATTATGATTTTGTTTCTTATTAGGGTTTGGCTATGCAGAGGTGGTGCGAAGGGAAGGAAAGCTTGGGAAAGGTCAGGGGGGCTAGGAGAGGTCCCAGGGGATCCCTAGCATCAGTCCACAGAAGTCCACAACGTTCAGGTGCTCAGCAACCGAGTTTGCAGGCTTCTACAGGATGTCTGCAAGGGATCCTACAGGAAACTCAGGAATTCTACAGGAAGTCTGCTAACTTCTACAGGATGTTCTACCGTGGGAGTTTGGGTGATGGTGAAGTGATGGAGCGGTATGGATGGATGGGTAAGATGAAAGAGGAGCTTGAGATGGCCTATGGATAGAGAGATGAGGTGGAGAGAGAGTGGATAGAGCTGGTTGGTCGATAGAAGGGTAGAGGCAATGGAAGGTTAAAAAGATTGAGCAACGTGGACAGTAGAGGGGTTGGAAGGCAAATGAGTTGAACAGAGGATGAGTAGGTGGCTTAGGCACGGTTCAGAAAGAGAAGAACACGATGAAGTGCTGCTATGCAGTGGAAATGAAACAAATCACCCTTATCTTGCATGTAAACGAAAGTTCACCAACCTATTCTAACTGTTTTACTAGGAATCAAAGAACAACAACGTAAGTTGAAAGGAATTTGTGCATAATGCTGAACCAAAGAGTCATTACTCAAGATATAATCGCATGAACAATTCTTCAATCGAAAAAATTACATCAATACTTGCATGCATATGTTGAAACAATGTTTTTTTGGCAGTTGGCAAGGTCTACACTTCCGGTCCCCAAACAGAGGTGAAAGTGAGCATGCATTCAACCTTTTTGAACTCAACTTAAATTCAATCTCCCTACGCTAATTCTGAACTAATGAAACAACTGCATTCATGAAACTAACCTACGTAACCAAACCGAAACAATCAACTCAGCAAACTGTGTTTTTTTAAGTGCAAGTAAAGGAAAGAAATGCAATGATAAAAAACAAGTAAAATTACAAAAAAAAGGAGGTCTATTGCTCTCAGGTTGGGCCCTTAACCTGAGAGCTATAGCTCCCCTAAGAACTCAGAATCGAATCCAAATCTGACTGCCTTTATTAAAATATCATGATCATGAGTCTAACAACATGCAAAAATTGGCTTACAAAGAGCAAAAACAGAGCTACAACATGACTAACCAAACTGACCAACTGAAATGAGGTCTTAAGCCCTCTTATTTATACAATTTGAGGACCCAACAGTCCTCCTAAAATTTAGGGACTTGGCTGCCCAAGACTTGTAGTTAACAGCAGTCCTACTTGACTTGCTTGGCTGCCCTTGTGCTCATTGATTTGGTGGCCTTTGAACTCCGAGCTGATGGTGGAGAATTCGAGGTAAGGGCCCATAAATGAGGGGGACACCTTCCTACAAATCCTCTAGCTTGTTCTCCCACGAATTTGGCTGCCAAGTGCTCATTAAGACCTTCAATTTTGTCTCCAAGTGGACCAAAAAGGCTACACAAAGCACCCATTAGACTTGTTGGCATAATGACTAACCAAATTCACTCTATTAACATAAAAATAATCAAAAACATGCAATAAACCAATGAGAATGGTGGATTAAGTCAAATTAGGAGGTTGAATGAGCCCAAATAATTGTCCATTTTTGGGGCTCATCATCACCCCCCTACTGAAAGTGTTGCTCATCCTCTGAGCAACCAATCTCTCTCCTGATCTTTGATGGCCCTGGTGGCCTCCTTGGCTAAAATCTCGGCCGATTTCTCCTTTGGCTTCCATCTTTTCAAACTTCATGTAGAAACAGTTCGCTGGCTTCCTGTAGAAACAGTCTGCTAGCTTCCTGTAGAAATAGTCTGCTAACAGTTCTCTGTCTTCCTGTAGAAACAGTCTGCTAACAGTTCTCTGTCTTCCTGTAGAAACAGTCGGCACTGTCTTAGCCTGCTTGGCTGAGGGTGCTTTTCCTTTCAGCTTGGCTATGGCAACCTTCATCTTCTCCCCCTTTCTGCTCTTCTTCCGCACTGTTAGAAGGACTGATATCATAGGTGAGGGCTTTTATGTCACTTTCTGCTATCAAGTCCCTGAAGACTTCCCAATTTTATTTCTAACTGCATGGTGTTGACCAAAAGATTCATTATTAGGATCATATTCAGCAATGGAAGAAGCATGCAAATTCCCCTCTGGTGTATTCTTTCTTTTCTTTCTGGCAGCTTGTTTGAGGAAGGGCAATACCTGTGGGAGCAACACCATTATCATCGACTTTGTAAATTCCTGTCCCATGGAATCTGAATCTACCTTGCCTAAATTTCCATCCAGTGATTGGGTGGTATCACATTGTCTATTCTGTTCTAAGGAACTCAAACTACACTCATTAGAAAGTATCTGACCTTTCCCAGATATCTCAGGGACAGACTGCAAAGGAATAGCACTAGCTTGAGGAATAAACCGATTATATTTCTCAACTTTCAGCTGTCCCTCATCATCCTTTCTGTCTTGGAATACTTCTTCACAATCTCCAATAGAGGACTCAAGCATGGAACCATCCTGTAATTTATCCAGTAGTGTGCATTGCTGTGGGCAATATGACTCTACTTGAGAACCTGAAAGTATGCCCTTGCCAACATTAGCTATTGCTGAGTGGTTTTCCATGCGTGGTCCTGCATTTATGATTTCAGCTACAGTCCTGCCATGCCCAAAATGTGAAATTTCCATTCTCTTTAGATGAGAAGGTTGATCTGAAATGAATAGCCTGCTAGCAGTGCCTTTGTTATTTGTCAGGATACCATAATAGCACAGAAATTCCGAAATAGCAAATTTGAACACTGCAACCAATACTCTAAAATCAGTGATGGAAATTCATTCATACCTGAACACGACAAGATTGATACATTACATTCTCCTTCACTTGGACAACAAGCCAAGCTGATCATAACCTTTCACTCCTTCAAATTAGAACAGCCCATCCACTTTTCTTTCACAAGACAATCTTAAGAAGAGCACATTCCTCCAGGTCTGCTTTCTCTGGACTTCCATAGATATTGAACATATTAAGGTTTACAACAAAGTCCCTATAAAAATCTCACCAACTTTAAAGGGTTCCCTCTATCAGGTTAACTATCAATTTGCTCATTTAAAGCTGGTTCAATCTGACCCTCAAATCTTTAATGCCTGAATGGCTGGCAAGGATTCTTTGCTTCCACTTTTGGACTCCGCAACTTCTTCCAAACGTTTCCAGATCAGTTCACGTTTTTCTTCATTTTCTTTCGCTTTTGCTTGCTTCTCTTGAAATATGCGCCGAAATTCATGAAAAAGGTCACTATCCATTTCCATGAACATCTTTCTCACATTCAATGTCAAACCATGAATTGTCTGGTTCCAATGGCTCTGAGTATTCTTCTCCAAAGCTTCATAAATGAGTGGAAGAAGAACACTGCGATTTTGAGCTATCAAACTGACTATATGGTCATTGTTCCACAAGAAGAGAGCTCGTTCAGCAGGCAGAAATCTTGTAGAGCACCATCGGTTAACTGATCTGGAAATGGTGGACATGCGCTTCAGTTGACTGCAGTTGAATGGTGAGAGTTTCAGCCGAGCGTCCCTTAAATTACTGCGTGATTTGTGGTGAGGTGGCAAAAACATGAGTGCTGGCTTTTTCGAACTGAAGTGATGTTATGAACTGCATGTCTTCTTCTGTTTGTTAATCAACTGATGCCCTGTTCACTGGAGTTCAACACATCTACCATTGCCGGTGTTTTTCAACTTCCACGTGAATGACTATCCACGCATGCTACGTGATTTTTCATGAGTGCTAGAGAACTGGATGTCGGGTTAAACTTATTCTATTCGTGGCTTAATTCCACCATCCCATTAATTCATGCAGTTTTTAAATTAAATTTATGCAATAGAGGAATGAGTTTTAGTCACATACCTCGAAGTTGAATGGCTGCCGTGAGCTTTTTGCTGTTGCATGCTCTGATTCTGCTGCTGCATGCTTGGATCCTTTGATTGCATGAGGGCTTGGCTAACAATTTTTGATTTCTTTTCCTTGTGCAGGTGTCCTCTGGCCGGATCTGAGCTGCATGCAATTGTTTCCACGTTCAGATCTGCACCTTCAAGCTGCTGCTGCTGCAATGTCACAAAACCAGAACTTGTTTTCACCATTGCTCTCAAACGGTAAACCAGATTGATCTGAAACTCAGTGAGCATGTTTCTATCATCATGATGCATCTCCCATAGCAAAATCGTGATCAATGGATGCACGGATTTCGAGAAAAATGGAAAATGGCTGAAGATTTCAAATCTCGATTTCTCGGAAACCATGCATCGGAATCGGCTGAAACTGCTTGGGTAGGTTACCATTACTCACATGCATATCCCCATGAAACAGGTTTTGAAACGGATGCACGGATATGGAGAAAATTCAAAAATGGCTGATGGTGATGAAGGCTGATTTCTTGGAAACCGTGCACCGGAATTGGCTGAAACTGCTCAAGCATGTTGCCATCACCCTTGTACAATTCCCCATAAAACGGTTTGTCAAATGGATGCATGGTTTTCAAGTTATGGCAAAAACAAATTTTGTTCTATGTATTTTTGCTTCAAGGCACTTTGCATGTGTTTGCATGGAAGGGAAAACTGAGCTTGGGTTGTGATGCAGGTACGGAGATGATGGAGGAGGAGTTGGAAGATTGCATGAGGGCTTCTGAACCCTTGAGGAAGCTACCATGTTCGCCAAACCACTTTTTGAGATCCATGTCTAGTTTCCCACAATTTCTACAGGAAGTTCCTGTAGAAGCACAATGAGAAGCACAATGAGGTGGAAAAAATGATGGAGAAAGGCAAGGGATGGACACACAAGTGCTTGTAGGCCTGATCAACAGATTCCCACCATTAGATTCACTTTTGAAATTGGATTTGGCTCGTCCAAAGGTTCTACAGGATGTTTCCTGTAGAAATACAGAGCTTCCTGTAGAAGGCACAAGAAAATTCCTTTGACCTTGATTTGAGTGCTCCTCCTGTCATGAAACGTACTTCTTGCAACCTGCAATTAGCCAATGGAATTAGTTTTATTTTTCTTTTTTCTTTTTTCTCTTTTTTTTTTTGAAAAACAACTAGGGCGCCTCATGGAGGTTTTCACCCTAATTGCCTGCCTTGGGCGCCTCCAAGGGAGGTTTTCACCCAAAGATCTTATTCCCTTTTATTTTCTCTTTTTTTCCAACCCATTGACCGCCTCATGGAGGTTTTCATTCAATGAGCCAATCTAAGGCGCCTCCAAGGAGGTTTTCACCTTAGATTTTTATTTTTCTCTTATTTTCATTTTTTTCTCTACCCTACCCTACTTGAAAAACAAAATCATTTTCAAGTATAAGAATACTTCCAATGGAGCCATGTCCACATCGAGATTAGAGACAAGATGATGTAAAGGCTCGGAATGCATGCTTTGACAACTATCCAACTTTCAAAGACAAAATGATCTGACTTTGAAAGTACAAAACATAGCTGAGGAGGAGAGTACTGCTGCAACTTAGTGACCTTCTGAAACCATATCTCAATATAGCTTTGATATCCTTGGTCATCTTGCTGATTTGGATCATTCTTCATGTCACCTTCTATCATGACCTTCTGATCTTCCTCTTTTTGTTGATCTTTCTCTTGAGTACATGGAGGATTTGATGATAACCATGAGGGAACTCTCTCGATCTCTGATTTAGATCTCTTCTCTTCATCAAGTGCAGCCCATGGTTCCTTGATCTCCTCTTTGGAATCTTCTTTTGCTTTTGGTCCTTCAATGTTGTCAATATAATCTCTGCTTTGCAACACTCTTCCTGAGCTTTGGTGAAGATCATTGGGCTCAAGAGGAGTTGTTTGGATATGTTGTGCCTCAGATTTGCAATGGGGTTGAGCTGCTCCATTGTGTGGTTTTGGAAATGGTACGGGTAGTTGAGTGGAGGTGTGAAATTGAGATGGAGATGGATGGCATTGTGGTTGGGTAGGCATTTGGGGTTGCCTTGGTGGAGGAGGAGGCGAGGGTTGTGGATGAGCAGGTGGTGGAGGAAAATGAGCGGGATGAGAGTTGTACTGGGGCCTCCACTCTTGATAAGGTGCATTCCACTGAGGCTGTGGCTGAGCATAAGAGTGAAATGAATGAGCAACTGGTTGGGTATAATATGGATCTGTGAAGGAACAAAGAGGAGGTGTGAACCAGGAGGGATGAGCAGGGGGACCCCAAGAAGGCATGAAAGTGGCTTGGTAGGGGTCATAATAGGTCTCAGGTGTCCCTTGCAGTTCCTGCTGATAAGATCTAGGTTCATGCGGCCAACTTTAATTCATATAATAGAGTGATTCAGTGGCTCCCTTGGCTCTTTGATATGCAACTTTGATTCTGGGCAAGGAAGGGCACTGATCTGTAGGATGGTATTCTTCACAGATGAAACACACTTCTAGGGAGTGCATTGGACATTCGTTCCTAGGATGCTTTCTAGTGCACCTAGGACAAAAGATGACCAAAGCCCTCTTGGCTTCCTCTTGCTTCTTTTGGATCCGCAAGGTATCTAGTTGCATGGCAAGAAACTGCCTCATATCACTCTTGAAATCTTTGATCTGATTTTCAAATTCATCTTTGGACAAGATGTTGCTCCCAACATCTCTACTTGTAGCCATTTGCTCCAGAGGAATGTTTTATTCTTCTTCTCCCCTAGAGGTTCTTTAAATATGCCTTGATGTCCACCCAGGGGTTCTTTAATCACAGCCATCGAAGAAGAGATAACGTTGGTTGTGTGAAGCAGTGGGGGGGTTGTGCAATCATTTTTCTAACTTATCTCTACTCCTACAAGGCATGAAATGAAATATTTTTGGTTGATTTTTTCTTTTTCCTACTTCTACTTGCAAAACTGAAATAGATTGAACTGCAACTAACTATCTTGCGAAAATGAAAATGCGGAATTGAAATGAAAGCAGGAAAGGACTAATCTATTTTGCTCAATTGAAATTGCAGGAATGAAATGCTAGGCTACGCTTGCGAAATTGAAATGCTAATCTATGCTTGCAGAAATGAAATTGCGGAATTGAAATGCTAATCTACGCTTGCAGAAATGAGATTGTGGAATTGAAATGCTAATCTATGAAAGCAAGAAATGCTAATCTACTTTTGCATAAATGAAATTGGATAATGGAAATGAAATAAACTACTTAGCAGAAGGTTGTAGTAGAAAATAGAAGAATAGCAACAATCACCAATACTCTGCCGCTTCCCCGGCAACGGCGCCAAAAAGATGGTGGGCTCCAATATTGTAGCAATAATGCTACAACTCCTGGGGCTTCCTATCTCTAATTTTATCAACCCGGTAGTTCGTACAAACTTGGAAGCGATGGTGTTGTATGCACAAGTACTAGCTCTTGTCGCAGCTGTCACTTGGTCAGCTGGCACAAGTCCGCTAGGGCTCAAGCCAACTTCTATATGCTCTCAGAAGAAGCTTGCTAAATGATGGACGAAGGCTATCTCAAAGGAAATTAATCTACTTTGCAAAAATGAACTGAAAGCCAACCAAAACATGGAAACCCTAGTAAACCCTAATCTGACTAGCTTAATCTCTACGATGCAATGGTGGGAGTGCAAATGTCTAAGAATGATGCCATTACTGCCAGTGGTATGAAATGCATGAAATTAAACTACTTCTATTAAAAAGAACATTATTTTTGTATTTTTGCTTAAGTGGTTGGAGTGATTATGATTTTGTTTCTTATTAGGGTTTGGCTGTGCAGAGGTGGTGCGAAGGGAAGGAAAGCTTGGGAAAGGTTAGGGGGGCTAGGAGAGGTCCCCGGGGATCCCTAGCATCAGTCCACAGAAGTACACAACGTTCAGGTGCTCAACAACCGAGTTTGCAGGCTTCTACAGGATGTCTGCAGGGGATCCTACAGGAAACTCAGGAATTCTACAGGAAGTCTGCTAACTTCTACAGGATGTTCTACCGTGGGAGTTTTGGGTGATGGTGAAGTGATGGAGCGGTATGGATGGATGGGTAAGATGAAAGAGGAGCTTGAGATGGCCTATGGACAGAGAGATGAGGTGGAGAGAGAGTGGATAGAGCTGGTTGGTCGATAGAAGGGTAGAGGCAATGGAAGGTTACAATGATTGAGCAACGTGGACAGTAGAGGGGTTGGAAGGCAAATGAGCTGAACATAGGATGAGTAGGTGGCTTAAGCACAGTTCAGAAAGAGAAGAACACGATGAAGTGGTGCTGTGCAGTGGAAATGAAACAAATCACCCTTATCTTGCACGTAAACGAAAGTTCACCAACCTATTCTAACTGTTTTATTAGGAATCAAAGAACAACAACGTAAGTTGAAAGGAATTCGTGCATAATGCTGAACCAAAGAGTCATTACTCAAGATATAATCGCATGAACAATTCTTCAATCGAAAACATTACATCAATACTTGCATGCATATGTTGAAACAATGTTTTTTTGGCAGTTGGCAAGGTCTACACTTCCGGTCCCCAAACAGAGGTGAAAGTGAGCATGCATTCAACCTTTTTGAACTCAACTTAACTTCAATCTCCCTACGCTAATTCTGAACTAATGAAACAACTGCATTCATGAAACTAACCTACGTAACCAAACCGAAACAGTCAACTCAGCAAACTGTATTTTTTTAAGTGCAAGTAAAGGAAAGAAATGCAATGATAAAAAACAAGTAACATTACAAAGGAAAGGAGGTCTATTGCTCTCAGGTTGGGCCCTTAACCTGAGAGCTATAGCTCCCCTAAGAACTCAGAATTGAATCCAAATTGACTGCCTTTATTAAAATATCATGATCATGAGTCTAACAACATGCCAAAATTGGCTTACAAAGAGCAAAAACAGAGCTACAACATGACTAACCAAACTGACCAACTGAAATGAGGTCTTAAGCCCTCTTATTTATACAATTTGAGGACCCAATAGTCCTCCTAAAATTTAGGGACTTGGCTGCCCAAGACTTGTAGTTAACAGCAGTCCTACTTGACTTGCTTGGCTGCCCTTGTGCTCATTGATTTGGTGGCCTTTGAACTCCGAGCTGATGGTGGAGAATTCGAGGTAAGGGCCCATAAATGAGGGGGACACCTTCCTACAAATCCTCTAGCTTGTTCGCCCATGAATTTGGCTGCCAAGTGCTCATTAAGACCTTCAATTTTGTCTCCAAGTGGACCAAAAAGGCTACACAAAGCACCCATTAGACTTGTTGGCATAATGACTAACCAAATTCACTCTATTAAAATAAAAATAATCAAAAACATGCAATAAACCAATGAGAATGGTGGATTAAGTCAAATTAGGAGGTTGAATGAGCCCAAATAATTGTCCATTTTTGGGGCTTATCAAAGTCACAACACAAAGTTATGAAATTGCGCAGAGTTCCCATTCTGAATGTCCACTTATCTCCTGTGCAATTTGAAGAACGAGTGATCGTGTCCGATGTGCGCAAGAATCTAGCCGCATTGACCGATGCTACCAAGGAATATGCTGAAGCCACCAGCTCAAGTGTTAGATTCTTGATAGTTGAGAATGAGAACATGGCTAAGGAGCTACAAGCAACCAAGCAGGGAGAAGAGCACGTTACAGCATCTTCCAGAGCAGAGTTGAGGAAAGCGATACTTGATGAAGTATCATCTCTTGAGACAGTCATGCAAAAGCTGTACTTCAAGTTCTTCACCATGCATAAGTCAGTTTTCCATCTCAATGGTTTGCAGCAGTGTTGTGCTAAGAGAGCACACATCTTGTCAGACATACACACTGATGTTGATCACATGAAAATATGGACAATGAGGTACAAGGGATCTCGATTTCACTTGCCAAAGATGATTAAGCCAAAGGCAGTGGAGTTGAAGGCATGCATCCGAAGTCAAATCCAGAACTATGGGTAACTCCCACAACTCATCACTAGCTTACAAGCTTCACATTCATGGTTTTTCATGAGCATGGATGTCATTGTGTGCACATATGTGATCCCATCAATTGGCATAGTCACCGAGGTGAAGACAAGGAACCAATTCTGACTGAATCTAAACGTGTACTTTGATTAGTTGATATGCATAGCCACTAGTGCAGACTTACAGATGAGCACAGACACTATGCATCAATATGTCGCTGGTCCCGCTGCACTCAAGACCATGATGCACATGTTATCTGACGAGTTGGATAGAGGTGCCAAATCAATGTACCTGGATGCAACAGAAGCAAGAGTTCGCTTTCAGAAGGATGTCACCACAGAGTATGCAGACACCATAATAGACTACCAAGCTTGGAATTAGTTCGCTACCATCGATCATGGAGAGTTTGTCGAAGAGTTAGTCTTCCCACATCTGTCTGAGTCTTAGTGATGTCCTGCATGACTTACTCAAGCCCATTTTTGTCTCACATGGGTACATGTTCAGATTGTATTGTAAACATGTTGTAAAGTGAAAGACCAATTGTCAATAGTACAATGTAACAATCATGTGTAAGTTGAAGAGTCACAAAGGGGAATGTCAAGGGTCACCCCACCCTTTGCTATAAACAGAACCTCATAACTCATTGTACATGATTTTGGGAGCCAAGCTTCCTATAGGTATAGCTTAGAGAAATCTTGGAGTGTATTGTAACGAGCCTTGGCTTCTCCATAGTGCAGAGATAGTACATATCTTTGGAGGAGCAGATGGTAGTGACTGTAATGTTGCATAATCGGGGCTAGTGGTTGTCATGGTTGTATATATGATTGCATCTTTCACTCTTTTAATATAGCAGAGCCAACACATTTCATGCATATGTTGTTATTGTAGTTCGGCTATCCTGGTTACTCTAATGATGTATGTAGTTGTAATTTATGCATGTATGTATAGACTATTATGTATGTGTTTGTATGAATCTTATCGAAGCGTGTTGTCGGTATAACCCATCACTTTGGATCATCGGCTATCCTACTTTCCATCTTGTGATGTCTCTCTGCTCATGTGTTCCCTTTCAAGATGCGTGTTATCACAGGCCTCTAAGGGGTGCACTCATTCCCCCTTCCATGTGTTAGAGCCTTTCATGCACCTTCCTTGACTTGCTACAAGGTCACACCCTTGCTTCCAAGAAGGAAATCTTACTTACCTCTGCGCACAACCACAGTCAAGGTGATACCATACTATCCACTATTAGGACTCCTACTCCAAATGATCTGAGGTCTAGTTGGGACTTCTTATCGAGGAGATCCCCTAACATGTTGGTGGGTCCAACATTGTCAAAACCTTGAAACTCAACTATTGAGAAAAACCATGGGCAATGGTCTTTAGTCTTTGAATTCATTAGAGTGAAACTTCATGATTGAGATTGAGGGGGGTCAAGGGGCCAAAATTCGAGAACGAAGAGAGTGCCGAGGAAAATCTATTACAGATAAAGAACTTGCTAGAAATTACATTTCAAGTTTTAGTTTTTCAAAATTTTAATGTTTGTGCTATTAAAGTTTTTTATTAGTCAAAATTAACCAAAATGAAGTTTCCATTTTTGTTTTAGATAATATTTTATACAATGTAATGTCATTAAGAGGAGTTGGAATCCCCCCCAACCAGCTTCATTGACTTGCAACACAATCCACTAAACAATGTCACTCTGTTGATTTATTCACAATAAAAATAGATTAAATCATAAGAAAGTTAATTAAGGAGATAGTTACATAATAATTAATTTTTTCTTTAGTTATATAAATAAGCGCGTGTTTATTTAGTAACTTGTAAAAGATATTATATTTTGTTCTAAAACAAATATCTAGAATATTACAATCTTATTGACACTTAACAATAAAGTATTAGGATATATAGTGCATGGTAATTTGTAATTTTTATTTGAACACTAGATTAATAATCAATGCACATATTCTATTTATCTACTAAATAATTATTAAATGACTGAAGAACCTCCATGTAGCCCATATTGGGTGAACTAAGTAAATTTTGTCTTCTACAAATTTGTCATGATGTGCATTTATTTTTGTGCCTATTATATTTTTTATTTGTCTCTCCTATTTTTCAACAATTGTTATGAGAACCAAACAAAGATATAAAAAGAATTGATGAAGAAATAAAGCTATTTTTTGGTCATGCCGCCATTAGGAGAATTTTGAGGTCTAAAATGGACCTCCTAAGAAAAATGTACAACAAAAAAATACTTTATAAGAACCAATAGGATTCAAGATGATGATGTCAACCATGGGGGATGATTCACCATTTTTGGAGTAAAAAGGTAAAAAGATTAAAAATAATAAAATAATAAAACTATTTTTTCAACTTATCTCCCTAAACTTTTACTCAAATTTCAAGCATGATTACTCGTTGGATGCAAAATTTAATTCTTCATCCAAAGATTACCTATGTTGCATACTTTCGATGGACCCTGCTACATGAAAATGAGAAATACATGAAAAAACGTGATTGCAATCACGCTTTTCATGTATTTCTCATTTTTTGTGTAGCAAGATCCATCAAAAGTATGCAACATGGGTACTCCATGGATGATGAATCAAAATTTTCATCCAACGAGTGTTGCCTTTCGAAATTTGAGTAAACCCATAGGGAGATAAGTTGAAAATATGAGTTGAAAAAATAGTTTTTTTTTTTTCCCTCTAAAATTTGATGATGTATTCTAATATTATTTTATTATTTCCATTATTATTTTATAATTTCCTTAGGAGGCCCATTTTAGACCTCAAAATTCCCCTAATGAAAGTAGTCGTGAGTAGTGCATGAACAACTTGCTTAGAGATGGCATGAGATCACTAGTTAAAAAAAAATGTAGACGCATGAGATCACTAGTTGTGATGAAGAGACATGAGGAGAGCACCTGGTGTGAGCAAGTGTGTGGACATGAGAGAATGATGACATAAGTGCAGGGAAGAAAATAACCAAAAAAGTTACTTTGAAAATGAAAATGTGTAACTACATGTAAATGGGTATATGGTTGTGAGACGTAGTTAGGCATGTGTACCCCCACTGATAAAGTCTAGATGTATAACTAGGTGATAGAGGAGGAGAGTATGCGAGATTTTTTTTGGATTGGGTCCAACCAATTTTGCCACTCAAGTTTAAAGGGGGGTTCTTAGGTAAAATTGACATGGTGAAAGTGTTAAGCTTGTTAAGTTAGAAGTTGTGGTTTTAGGCCCCTGGTATTGCGGCCTGTGGAATTATATGTAGTTAAATCCCTTAAAAGGTTTGGGGTTTCTCCATTGTAATGTTCTAGAATTGAGCGAAAATCTCACTTATTGAGGCCAAGGTGTTGGCTGACTTGGCTATGTTTAATTCAAAAATAATAATATATCTAATGTTACATGGTTTTTCCTCGGTTTGGATTTTCTAGGGAAAATCATGTGTACATGGTTTATGTGTGAGTTACTTTAATTTATTTCTTTAGGTAGAAATCCAAAATATCTGACAAATTCAAATATTTTAAGGATTTTGTGGAAAGTCGAACTGAGAAGAAAACTAAGATGTTGAGGAAAGATAATTGTGGAGAATATGTGGGAATGAATTCAAAGAAATCTATAAGAAGTGTGGGATAACAAGGCATAAGACTACTCCATACACACCTTAATAGAATGAATTAGAACATATGGATTTAAATACAACATCTCTACATGGGTATCTAGAAGAATAAATATATATGAAGAAGCTAAATGGATTTGTTGTGAAATTAAAGAAACAACTAGTATGTACACTGAAAAAGTCCATGTATATTAAAGCAATCACCAAGGATGTGGTATCAAAAATTTGATACCTCTATATTAGTACTTGGCTTCACAAAGAGAAAAAAAGATCACTTTGTGTATTTCAAATTATTTGGTGATCATCTTATTTATTTGGTTTTGTATGTCAATGATACGTTATTCATTGGAAATTATAGGAAAATCATCCAAGAAATGAAAACTCAATTGTCCTCTCAATTTGACATGAAGGATCTTGGTGCCGCAAATTTTATTTTGAGCATGGAAATTATAATGTATTAAGAAAATAGGTTCAACTCTAGTTAATCAGAGGAAGTATGTCGAGAAAATATTACAGAGATTTAATATGTAGGAATGCAAACCAATAAAGGTGCCTATATTTGTAGGTGTAAATTTATCTACTGATTAATGTTCCAAGACAAGGGAAAATAGATAAGGCATGTCTCATGTTCCCTATGCTAGTGCAGTTGGAAGTTTGAGGTATCCAATGGTTTATACTAAATTGAACATTGCATATATAATGAGAGTATTGAGAAGGTATATGTCAAAATCAAAGAAGGGGAATTCGACAATAATAAAGAGAGTTTTCAAATATTTTCATGGCACTACGAGTTATGGATTGTGCCAACAAGGAAGATCAAGTTTGGATAGAACGTTTGACATACATGGTTTTTTTGAATAGGATTAGGCTAGAGATATGGATCACATAAAATTTACAAGTGGGTATGTGATTAACACTACAAGGAACAAACCTTCTAGCAAAGGTTTTTATAGAAGCCCCTATAAAAATAACCCA
Organism: Pinus tabuliformis; assembly: GCA_031772625.1. Classification (NCBI taxonomy): domain Eukaryota; kingdom Viridiplantae; phylum Streptophyta; class Pinopsida; order Pinales; family Pinaceae; genus Pinus; species Pinus tabuliformis. Next base: position 367,198,481 of record CM062807.1, on the reverse strand, counting down.
AAAATTCGTTTCTAGTGGAGGTCACTAGCAGAGGTGAGTAGGTGGATGTTTTTTGGATGGCACATATAAAATATAAAAACGCACTGGTGCTTTACTATACATACAATAATCGATGCTTCATATAACATGGTGCACTGTGGAATTTTTTTTTATAAAATAGAAAAACACAGTGCACTAAATAATGCAACACAACAATGCTTTAACAGTAGATAGCACTAGTGTCCTTCATGTAGAAAAATGACCCGGTGCATACCACTAAGGAGGATCACTATAGTTTTAAATTTTAGAAAAATGCAGTGCTATTTACCAATGAATCTCTGGTGTGGTAAATGTACTAAAATGCCCCAGGGCTTCTTCTAAAGACCACTACTAAGTGTTTTTTATTTCTAAAAATAGAGCGATGCTATAGTAAAACCACAACACTGGTGTAGTACATGTATAGAAACGTCTCGAGGCATCTCGTGAAACACACCACGATATTTAAATAATAATAATAATAATAAATTATTAAAAAAAAACCAACATTGTGCTTTTGGATATATCCCACCCTGATGCAGTTAGCTAAACGCAACGAAGGAGGGTTAAATAAAAAAACCCTCCCATCTGTAACTTTTACTTTTATCATCTACAGTGCGGGAGAGCTTTGATGCACTAGTGCCACTCTTGCCACATGCAAGAGCCCTGACTTCGGCGCTTCTCTTGCTCATCATCTCTTTGTACCATGCTCACTGTTTAAGTTTCCAATTTTTTAAAACTGTCAATTTTTTTTTTCTCCATTACATGTCCAAAATTAATCCCCATTGACCAAATATCCAACTAATGTCTACATTTATTTGTACTTTAATTTTTTATAGGATTAGAATTGAAAATTAGGTTAATTTTTCCACTATTTTTGAAAAATAAAAAATTCACTGCCAGTGCACCCTGTAAATTTACAGAGTGCACCGCATGTTGGTGCATGAACATAATGCACCACAATTGTTGCAGTGCATTTTGTAAATGAAAACACACTAGGAAAGATACGACAGATTGTACGTCAGTGCGTCACACCCATTGTGTTTATATTTACTAAACACACCACAAAAAATTATTTAAAAACATAGTTGTAGCTTAGTGCATTTGATATCCTAAATATTTTGTACTAGTATGAAAAGGTTATACGTGTGCACCAGTGAACAAGTGTGCCACACCACTATCAAAAGTTAAATTTGTGAACCAACAATGGTGCATCATACATATGTGCACACAGATAGCGATGTGGTTATAGTTGAAAATGCATCGACGTCGGTGCATGACTGTGTTTTGTGCACACCTGTGATTTTTTTTAATTGAAAGTTATGTTTCCATATTTATAAATACATGTTTTATTTAATAAAAAAATGTATTTTATGTATGAAGTTGTTGTATTTTATATGTTAATCATGTAGCAGAGACGTCAACAGAGGGAACAACAACAGTTGTACGAGCAGTAGGCAGACCCTTACGATATCGTTTGAACACGATATTCAAGAGAGAGGGAGAGTTATTTATAACCTCACCCTATTATTGCAATGACTTGAATGCTCTTGATTAATATAGGCATCCTCAAGTACTATGAGGAGGCTACATTCATGAAGGCGCACTTTGTTTTATTGGCACATCTAATCCGCTGATGGAGTGCCCAAGGGCAAGCTTTCTGTGTCGGTCCTAGGGCATGGTATAGCCCCACTAAGGAGCACATATAATTTATCACTGGCCAACAGAGGATTTTCCCCAGTTCCCTGATGCCCCCCATAATGTTGCAACTAAGAGTCAACTTGCATACACTCAGAAATATGTCAAGCCTCATGCGATCCATCCATCAGATTTTCAGGTCCATGGTAGTAGACAGCTAAATATTTCTTCATTTGTTGCAAAGGAGGTTAAGTGACTCTTGTTATTAGTCACAACTATTGCACACTCTACTAGTGATGCGTAGCACATTAGTTTCTCTCTTTTAATTTATGTTGATTCTTTCATTCAGATGCGGCCATGTTGCATCAAATGGTCTGCTATTTGTTTGAAGCAATTTTGCATGGATTTAGATAATGTCATGCATTGAGACATGGGAGGGATACCTTCCCTTTCACTTATGAGATTTTTTGTTTATTTCTTGAGAGGTTTCTAGAAATGAGGCCTACATTTGATTGTGGTCATCCTAGGCCAATCACTGAGATCCAAATGGGCATGTGGGGACAGATGATTCCCAAGAGGGCAAACTGTACTTTCCTACCAGAATTTATCCCAAGGCACTGGTGCTACTAGGAAGTGAGGATGACCATGCATTTGTTGCGTTGACCTTTCTTTATGTTGGGATTGATTGGAGAGGGTTTCCCAACATATTCTTCTTAGCGGTTGAGCCTCCAGATGATAGAGGTAATACTAGTGTTTTCTTTCAATTAATCTAGTTTCATTTTCTGGTTTTAATGAATTAGAATAAATTTTATTCTAGCACATTCTTTAACTTGTTTTACTAAATTGTTTAATGAAATTGTCTAATTATTTTTTTGTACTATATATTTTGTAGACATTGGCACATTCGATGGGGACATGCCTCCTCCCCCACCGGATGTCGAAGGAGATGAGGAGATAGGCGAGGCCGAAGAGGGTGAGGCACATCCTCATGGTAGTGTGGGTGTCTGACGCTGTAGGGCTGATCTGCGAGTTCATATGGACTACTGCGACAGATTGGCCAAAGTTTTGTTTGATGTAGAAGTCTACCCTATGAGGCCTTGAGATATCACCACGGATCCTAGTTTCATGGGTTTGTACAGGGACTTTCCGTGAGAGATGATGTCTCCTATGCATAATATCATCAGAGCTATTAGGTTACTAACAACGATGAGGGATGCAAGAAAACATCATGAAACAATAGATACATTAGATGAGGGTAGTGATGATGATGATGATTAGGGTGATGATCATGATCATGATGACGAGGGTGGTAGTCATGATTCTTTTGGTAGTACCACCCAATCGGATCATGGTCTTCATGGTGTCGATGATCCATCTGGTAGTACACCTCCTTAGTCACCCCATGATGAGATGCCTTTGCTAGAGGATGTGCCTCATGTTTCTCCTGACATAGCACCAACAACCTCCTCCTCCACCTTAGATTTTGTCAGACTGTGTTGAGGGAACATGTGTAGTTGACTATCCATCATCTTCTATTCATGAAGACCAACCACCTCCTCTTCTACCTCAGCTGAGTTTGACAAATTATGATCATGCAGTAGTTGACCATCCATCGCTTTCTACTGCAGACTAGCCTAACACTACGTCTATTTTATCAGATATTTGATTGCACTTATTTGACTTGATGTAGTTATTTGACTTGTTTATATATAAATATATGGTGCATTTATTTTGTTCATGTTTACGTAATTAATTTATATGTTGGTGTTGATGTGTATATTGCTAGGTCATGTTAGATATGTTCATTTAATGTGCTTGCAGATAGATGTGTATGTGATAGCAGTTATTTGACATGAGATTTATATTAATTTGAGGATGTGTGTGGTGATGATGTTATATTACAATGTTTTTGTTTTATTAGATGTGATAATGATGATGATGTCCTATTAGACTATTAGATTTTTGTGCTAGCTAATGGAATTTATATGTGCAAGAGGTGTATATAATTAGATGATGGTAGTGAATTTGAATGTGTATGTTAGATGATGTTTATAATTGTTAGATGGTTATCATCATGATGTTTATGTTTATTAAATAATATTTATTATAAATTATGCATTGGTGAATTTATAAATTATGAAATTGCATGCAAAACGACTTACTTTAAAAAAAAACTGCAAAGATATATTTATAAATTACAAAGTTTAGTATGGTTGGAACTATGATTGTAAAATTATGATAAATATTTTTCTATTGTTTAAATAATTCATTTATATTCAATCTAACTTAATTAGTAAAATATTCCAATACAGACAAGGAAAAACTAATTAAAGCTAAAATAATTTAGTTGGTTCTTAATAAGATGAAAATGCATAACCCATTCAATTTTTAATATAAAATATTATTAATAATAAATTATTCAAAAATACAATTTAACTAATTCAATATTGGTTTATAAAATTCAATCTATTGTTAAATTTAAAAAACTTGAGTCACAATTTTTTATAACCTGTAGCCTAAATCCATCTTAACTCTGGATCTACCAAGTGTCTAGAGGGATCAAATCCGATCTTGAGATGAAAACATCTTTTAGAGTGAAAATATATTTCGTCCCTCTTGGTGCTTGGTAGATCCAGAGTTCAGATGGATCTAGGGTAGTATAATATATATGTATTTGACATTGAAATATTTTATATATAATTCACGTTCTCCACATTAAAATGTTAAAATATGCCCCCTCATAATTTTTTCCTATATGTATACATTTAATTATTTTTATTATTAATATTTTCTAAAATATTACATATCAAATCCATATTAAACATTGAAAAAATTACAAATATCTCTCATACATTGAATTAGAAAGAAACTATTAATGGAATAAGAATTATCTCAATGTTTCTAGCTAAAGTGAAAATATCAAAAAAAAAAATCAATTTAAATTACTTTAATTTTCTCTATGTAAAGTATCTATAAAATTATGTTATTTAATATGGACATTGAAATATTTTACTTATAAGTAAAATATTTTTTTGTTATAAATATTTTTTTGTTTTAAATATCACATATAAATGGAACATTGAATTAATTACACATAATGTCATATCAATAATACTATTTCTTGTCCTGTGAAAAAATTACATTTCTTCCCTGTAGTAAAAAGTAAATTATAATTTTTTCGGGGAGGCTGGAGCCGCGGAGGGTAATCATCAACCTTGAAGAAAAAATAGAAATAAAGTATGCATGGGGTCTTGGCATCACGACCAATAATCATATGGAAGCCCTTTTTTTTTTGCTAAGGCAATAGCGGATCCTTCTATTTAATTAAAAAGGAGAAATAATGTACAAAAGGTGACCACAATGGTGAGGCCCATCAATATGACATTCCTACCCCAATCCATGGTCCCAAGATGACAAAGCGAACCCAGGGATGCGGGCCCATCAAACCAAACAAGCAGTCCAAAATTGACCATTGGATCCTATGCTAAAGATCCAGCAGATGAAAAACATATCGGGTGGCCAACAAGCACACCGTTTAACAAACAAATTGGACCCGATGAACCCAATAGACCATAATTTATAATCATATTGGGTCCATTTTTGACATAATCTTCGTTCACTTTCACCATCCGAAATCCACCCTTTGCGCGTGATTCCAGTGAGGTCGTGCGAACAACTGGAAACATAACCTCTGTTTCGGACCCACCAACAAGCACGCTTAATCTTGGCCATGGATTGTCCTCGCTTGATCCAACGGTTAAGGATCATATCGCTCAGACTAAAAGCACTGATAATTACCATGCGATGAGGGCGGTATTTCCTCCCCACCCTTAGCCACGTGTTGCGTGGTGAGTGGAATCGCTTCCGATTGTGAGATACCGCTTCCGTCTTGATGAGCATGCGATAGACCAGAAACCACCCCGAGGGCAAAAAAGCTACCACAGGAATAAAAGTGGGGGTTTTGCGTCTGCCGAGAAAGTTTGGACTCCGGCGCATGGGCCAAAGGAAGATGAAGATCCCTCCTTCTAGCCGTCCCCTTGAAACTTCTGGTTTGTTGTTGCTGACATAGACCTGCATCCTAAAAATGACCTCACTTATGTCATAACACTTCATAATAATCAACTAGACCCCGTCTCTGTGGCTTTGTTTCGGAACACCTTTTTGTCCTCATCCGCCTGATCAAGACACTGCTCCCTTAATCTGTTCTGAGGCATCTCTTGCCAACTCAACTTGACCCTGCTTTTGGTGTAGAGCACCCCTTGATTGGCCAAAATATCGCCAATTTATTCGCCGTCCTTCACACATGAGTGAAACTCACGGTGTGTAAGTCTAGGAGGTGAAACTGGATCCTTTGAAAGACCTGAAGCAACCTCCAATGTCTTGAGACTTTTTCCGGCTCTGTGCCACAGCAGATTCTCTTGACCAAGTTAATGATCAACTCAGAATTAGCTTCAATTATAATATTCTGGAGATTATCCTGCTTCAGGAAATCTAAACACTGCTCAAGAGCCATTAATTCCGCCATATTGTTTGTAGCTTTTCCCAAATGGAAATGGAAAATAAAAAGGATACAACCATTTTCATCCCGTAACACTCCTCCAAAAACAACAATACCCGGGTTCCCTTTTGAGGCCCCATCAATGTTGTATTTCAGAAAAGCCTAAGGGGGAGGATGCTAGTAATCTAGCTTATTTTCCAGATTCATTACCTTCCTGTCCATTCCATGTGGTATAAGCCCCTACATACCCAACTGAAGAAGTATCTGCATTTCATTTTCTGAAGGTGGATTCTTTGGGGAATTTTGCACTATAGTGCCAATCGTCTCCTTGAGCTGTCTTAAGATCTGCTCAATAATGCGTTGGGGGGAACTTTTTACATTTTTTAATATTTTGTTGTTCCTTTCTTTCCAGAAATTCCAAATTATGGAGCTTGGAGTTAAAGGCCAAGCTGAGCGAAGAAACTCATAATCAAAGAAGTTTCGTCTCCAATTATTTAGGGTGTTGATAATGCTTCCTTTGTCCCTGTCTATTTGTTGGAAAGTTGTGGCAAAAGTATCCCACAACCTAGAGGTGAAAATGTAGTTATTGAGAAGGTGCTCCATCGTTTCCTCTTAGGCTTCACAGAGCTGGCATCTAGAAGGTCCCAGAACACCCCTCTTCCAAATGTTTTCCCAAGTCAGAATTTTCTTATGATGTACCAGCCACATGAAGAGTTTAATTTTAATCCAACCTTGATGCCTCCATAGGTTCTACCAAACCCTGTCTGGTACATTGGAGTCTAGCTCAAGGAATATGCTCTTTGCCTTCTTAATATTGAATGTACCTTCATTATTGTTGCCCCATCTAAGTTGGTCATGCCCCTCTGAAACAAGAATCTTCTTTTGGTCCAACATTGTCATTAGTGCATCTGCTTTTGCTTTCAAGGGGTTATCATCCCCGAATTCTATATTCTTTAAGGTTCTCCATTTTTCTTCATTATTGGTTTGATCCCAAAAATCTTTTACCCTAAGAAACCCTTTGGTATCCGTTTCTTTCTTGAGGTCCAGAAAGTCCTCTCTTAACAGTGTAGGTTCTTGTTGCCATTTATCCTCCCAAAACAAAGCAAGATCTCCTTCTCTGATTTCCCAGAAGCTATTTTTTTGCACTAAGCCTCTATTCTCCCAGGCCTTATTCCAGATGTGGGAGCCTTTTATGTTGCCCGTCATCCTTATGTGATCATTATCTTGCCAAGTGCTGGCGTATTTTTCTTTCCAAATACTAGCCCATTGAGCCTTTGGATCTTTTACCCAACGCCACCATAATTTTTCCCCTAAAACCTTGCCGAGTACATCCGGATCATCCAATCCAAGACCCCCCGTGTTTTTTCAGTTTGTAAATCTTATCCCAGGCTACCAAGGCCCATTTCTTTCTCTCCTTCCCCTTACCCCAAAGAAAGTATCCTTGAATGGTTCTAATTGTTTTAAAACTCCTTTTGGAGCTGGAAGTGTTGAAAGCATGAATACGGGGATTGATTGCAGAACAACTTTTGTGAGCACCAACCAGCCTGCTGTAGAGCTGTAACAAGGGTCTCTCACACCTCTAGTTATGCTACATTAATAAGTCAATCCGGGAACGCTTTGTTATTGCAAAGAGTAGCTCAATCCGAGGCTATTCGTCAGAGTAATGCTTCGTAGTACAATGTATAGAAAATACAAAAGTAAACTATAACTAATTTGCTCTCAACAGAAAGGAATCGCACCAGGCGATGTATCAGTCGAGGGTGCGGAAGCGATAACCCATCCCTCTAGAAACTGATGGAAGAAAAATAGAGTATGGACCAAAGATCTGGGAGCTAAGCAGCGACTTGCTGACTCACTACAGCTTTAGACCTCCTCTCACACTAAAACAGTAAATGCAAGGAAATGGAACAACAGAAAGTAAAATGGAACAGCAACCGGAAAATGGAACAGCAAATCTGAAATGGAACAGCAGTAAATGGAACGACAATAAATGGAACAGCAACTCAGTAAACTAGATCTCACGAGTTGAAACTAAACTTGCTCTATTGAACTAAACTCCCATTCCGCAATCAAATAACAATCTTCAAAAGCAATTCCAATGAACTTTACTTGATGAGGCGGTATTCACAAATGAATTATGGAACAACATTTATCATATATACACAACACACTTACTATAGTAATCTGATGATTCAAGAGAATATGACTATGTTTCAGATAGAATAATATTACCTCCGGATTCCCACAAATAAGAATTCAAATGAATCCAATACAGCAATATTCAATATGAAGGCTCTGTAACAGAAACAGTCGGTTTAAATAGTGAACATGTAATCAACTCTGAAAAGATTCATTCACACAACATAGAGTCACTTACATAAACTTCCCGAATGAAACCATTAATGAATTAGTCGTAACAGAGCATGGAACAGCATATGACAAATACGTCAGATTACCAAACTATATAAACAATCCACACAGAAACCAAATTATAATGATACAAAAGCAAGTGTCCTTTGGAGCCGGGCCCTTAGCTTCCAAGGATACACCGCCTTAGATTACTCCAGATGCAGAGATGAAATAAAGCACCAAGTCTTTGGTATTAATGCATCAACAAAAGTACAACAAAACAAGGCTTAACGAGACTCGATGATCAAAGTTCAAACTGAGATTTAAGTTTACATATATGAAAAAAAGGTCCCTTGAGCTTAACACTACTGTCCCTTTTTATAAGAGTAATGGCGGAGGTATCTAGGTAGAAAAAATAAGCAAGACAGCGATCCCTCAGGATCAAAGATCCTGAGGGATTCGCCAAGCCGTTAATCCTTGATTTTCCTTTCCCTGTTCCGCCGAATCGATAATTCTTCTTTCTTTCCCGGGTCGTTCTGCTTCGATCCACTTGATCTCGTTCGCATCCGGTTCCCTTCTGAAGGGACAACAGTTACTCTTCCTTTGTCTTTTCCTCTTAAACAGTAATCCTTCGTTTCCACCCTTTTCTGCATGAAAAATAACAATTATTAATGATTAAGCTTTTCATACTAATTCTCACATGTTCTACTAAAAATGCTTTATCTCTTTAAGTTCATTATGCAGAAAGGGTTACAATTGCTACCGAAAAGTCACTAAATTGTTTGTTAAAAACATACCTTTCCAGAGCTCCACACACCCCCCTGCTTACCCTGTTTCATGCCCTCATGAAAACATTATAGTTGATATGCAAAGCAGTAAGAGAGTAGGCCGGAGAGGGAATCTCGTGTGGAGGCCTACAACCGTGATGAGCAACCAAATCATCAAAAAACTGATTTGTTTGACCTTCAGGTATTTCATACAAGGCCTTGTATCCGAGTGCAGGGTGCCAAATGATTGGACTACGAAATCGATACCCTAACCAGGATGGACCTGCTTGCAAAATTCGCTCGCCATAAAGGTTCAATCGGCTGGCTGCCAGCTCAAAATTTTCATATCTGAATGGTTCCCTGAGCTGGATGTTTGGGTTCGAAATCTGATATCAGAATTTTGCAGCATCGGTGGCAAGGTCTTTAATAGTCAGAAAATATTCCAAATTTTGTCTCATTAAGTCCTCATGCATGGGTCCTAATGTCTCCATAACACCCGGGGTTCTCATAAGGTTCCTATGTGCTCTCCATAACAGTACTGGGTCTCTAGGCTCGGCTCTCACCCACAAGTCTAGGCTATTTTCCTGTCTCTGAAAAGTGGTATAAGCCCTGAGCCATTTTAGTTGATTAACCCCGAAGGAAACAAAGGCTTGCAATTGTATGTCCCCAACAAAAGGGCCAGGATTTAAATTAGTTTCCTGGTCTAGCACGAGGTTATGCAAGTAAAATTCACATAATAATATTTGGACCTTAATCCCATAATGCTTGCAACAATTTATGAAATCATTAAGAGTATTGATTTGTATAGGGGCACCTGCCCTGACAGCTTTTATCTTTAATCGTAAATATTGTTCAAGCAAAAATAAAGCATAGTTTTTAGCAGGGGCCCTACAAGCTAGAACGTCATTATACAAGGAACACACAGTGTCCATCTGCCTAACAACAATATCTAATTGATGAGTTACCTTTGCAACCTTTTCTTGCTCCTTTTGCCAGCCTTCGAAGGCTTGGATCTCGGACTGACTAATATTCCGGAGTTGCTGTTGCAACTCTTCATATTTCTCCCGGGGGACTATTTGTTCCTTCAATTGTTCAGTTTCCTGTTGAGCTTCCTTCATCATTTTATGCAAGGTTCTTGTTTTTGGATCCTTTTTCCATAAGGCCGTAGAGGCCGGGAGTTTTACCTGAACCTTTTTGTTATGCTGCTTAGAGTTTCGGACCCGGATCACCCCTGAGGGTGGTGCCTCTGTTTGGATCTCCTTATTCTCCTTTTCTTTTTTGACATGAACAAAGGGTTGTTGTGGTTCCTTTGCTAATGGAACGGCATTCTGCTCTTCAGTGGCAATTGGAACAACAGTTTGTTCCTCATTATCAATTGGAATGGCAGTCTGTCCCTCAGTGGCCATTGGAATAGCAGTCTGTTCCTCAGCGCCATTTGGAACAACTGCAGGTCTTCTAATCGGATTTCGACCAATGGTGCGAGTGTAAGTCCCTCGACTTCTTGTTCGACGGGACTCTGCTGTAGCGGTCCTCTTCCTTTTCTGTGTGGTCCTTTGTATCCTCAGACTAGCTTTCAGAATGTGAATTTTCTGTCGGAGCTGAGCTATAGTGCTCAACAGCCTCTGCTGTTTAGTCCTCAATCTCTTGATTTCCCTTGTCTCAGCAGAGGGTTTGGGCCTGGCCCTTAAATCTGCCCCTATGTCTAGCATTTCTTCTGGTGCTTCGGGAACAGATTGTTCCCGGTTGGTATCCCTTATTTCTTCCTTACGAACGGGTGGATTTTATTCTCCTTCGTTCTCTACATGTGAATCCTTGGGTATCTCTTCCTCTGGCGGTTCATCGGGAGGACTTGCTGGGCTGCAGGGTTGGCCATACTCCCCCAAACTGGCCAGGATTGCGTCAATTCTTCTTCGCCCACAGGGTCTCGCAGCGGGCTACTCTCTGGCTGTATTACTTCCTCCTCCTGATTGTCCTACTCAGTGGCTGCCTTGGAGTGTTCAGCTTCGGAGTGCATTTCTCCTTCCTTACCTCCTTCTCTGGCTTGTTCAACCTCGTCCCCAGATTGTCCAACATTTTCATCAGAAGGTATTTCTTCTGGTTCTGGAGGTTCGTCTGTAATCTCAATTGGTTGGTTGGTGTTCCGAATATTTTCCAGCCTCCCCCGTATCTGAGCTAGCCGAACTGATTTCCTTGGTTTTTCTGGTTGTTCAGGTGTACTGGAAACAAGTTTTTCTGTTATCACTTCTCTGCATTTTTCTAGTCGCTCTGGTGTATCTGAAGAATGCTTTCGTTTCGGAGCGACACGTTTTCCAGCTGCCACTTCTCTGCGTTTCTCTGATTGTTCTGGCGTGCTGGAGGAGGTTTTAGGTTTTGGGGGTGGTGTAATCAATCCCCCCTCAATCACTGCAACGAGCTCCTCCCAAATACTCTACTGTTGAGTGAGACTATGGCTCACTATCAATCGGATCAATCCATGGTGGCTAACAACTGCGTCTTCGTGTTGGGCCGTTTTCAGGCTTCGGGCCGCATCATGCAATAGCGAATTTAAAAGTGCAGGCATATTTACAGAACATTTTTCTTTTAAAACGAGGTCTTACCACGTCCTTCCTTCCTTCACAAGTAATGTAGCTCTGTATTATCTTTGCTAGTTCGGTCCAGGGTTCTCCTAACGTAGCTAGCAGGATTCCCTTCCCTTTCACTGTCAAGCTTTGGCCTTCATCCTGAAAAATTTCCATAATCTTCTGCAGTCTTTCTTTCTTCAGCGTCCATACAGGTCTGGTGGCTGGTAGGCCTGAAACTTCTGCAATTACATCGTCAGTGACCGGTATCCATCTTCCTCTTACTGTGGAGTAGTCTTCCTGCAAGTTTTGCAGAAATTCCAACGCCACTGTCTCGTTTGGTTTTTGTAGGCGATTGAAATAATTCAGCCATCCAGCCTTTTCCAGGATCTCTCGAGCAGCAGCAGAGGCTGTCAATTCCTGGGGCTCGCTTCGGATTGCCTTACCTCCCATGGTTCTACTAAGGATTTTTAATGGAACAGCAACTACCTGAGCTGTTTTGGGATGCAGAGAAGGTGATCGTCGCGAAAAAAAACAGAGCATGCAGCAAAAATGGATTGCGGATGGCAACTTTGCGTAAAATAGAACTATCATACCGTTAAACCATGCCATTCCTTCGTACACTATCTACCCCGAATGGTGTGGTGACACGTATCCCGTGGAGTAATGAGATTACCTTCCCCCCCCATGATGTGATAGGCTGCCCCAGCCGTCAAATAGAGGAGTAGCAGCCATCGTGTTACCAATCATAAAGAATAGCATATGAAATTATGCCATGTCTTGGATAGACAACTAAATACCGAAATCGAGGCAAAAAGGTGGATCACGTTTTACATAAGAGCTTTCATAATATGATGCGAGGCCGGGGGATGGGACGTCTGTCACTCGTACGAAGTCCCGAGGGGTCATTGTCAGTTCCTTTGCCATGATTGGTAGTAATGAGTATTCATGCGATATGTTAATCAGGGAATAAAATATGAATTATTCATAGGATAGAAGAAACAGAGAGGTATTAATATTATCCCTGTTGGTGTAACCATTTATGACTTCAATACCATTAACAGAGCTCTGCTGCCGACAGGTGTCCATAACCTTGGCAGAGTTGTTTATTTCACCCCCGGAACCATGATCTTATATGTGTGTAAAAATATTTTGTCAAAATACATGCCATTATGCTGGCTTGGTAACCAGGTAGCCATAATGCCATTCACCAGGAAGGCGCGAAACGTGGGCAGGCCGGCTCGTGATGAGACCCCCTGTTCCAAGGTCTGCTTAGTTAGTGTACCTTTGGACCATATCCCTGGTATGGTGGCCATGTTGGGAATGCCACTTCGCTTCCAACCTAATGATCATTGTAGGATGGCTCTTGATGAGACCCCCTATCCTGCATTGACAATAATTCACATTTGTCATCATTTTTCTCTCTTTTTTTTTCAGTATTTTTTTCTTATATATTTACACATAAGGGTGGTTCAGCACTCCTTAAGAGTGGGAATGGCGGAAGAAGTCTTATCATCCCAACAGGAAGATATAAATCCTCTGTTCTTATTCTTATGTAATAATCAGAAATTTTTTTTAAGGAAATCGCCATGATAAAGATAACCAACCTGGGCAATGGGAATAAGTCAATGACAACGGGGATGAGAAGTAAGTATGTCCCCCCTCTTGTCCTCTTATCAATACTAGGCTCTATAAAGATAGCGATTTTATGATATGCTGACTTCGGCGTGTTGTAATTGATGTTCATTGCGTAAGCGTATAGTTGTATCTTAAAGACTGGAGAGATGATGGGTGAAGAAGCATCCTCAATATGAATCATCACTAAGACAAGGATATGACTATGGTGTTCCTTTTGAAAGAGAAGAATCCATGCAAGCAAATATTTGGGATGACGTTCTCCTAAGATCATGAGTGTTGTCTAAAAATTGTCAACTATTGTTCCTTTTGAAAAGGAACATCAAAAACTCACAAATGCTGTCCCTTTTTTTGAAAAGGAACAGCAAAAACTCACAACTGTTGTTCCTTTGAAAAGGAACAGCAAAACTCAAGACGCGGTTCCTTAAAAAGGAACGGCAAAACTCAAAACGTTGTTCCTTTAAAAAGGAACAGCAAGACTTAAAACAACAAAACTCGAAATGTTGTTCCTTTTTTAAAAAGGAACAGCGAAAACACGAACTGCTGTTCCTTTTTTCAAAAGGAACAACAAAAACTCGAACTGTTGTTCCTTTTGAAAAAGGAACAACAAAAACTCGAAGTGTTGTTCCTTTTGAAAAAGGAACAGCAAAAACTCGCGGTGCTGTTCCTTTTGAAAAAGGAACAGCAAAAACTCGAAGTGTTGTTCCTTTTGAAAAAGGAACGGCAAAAACTCGCGGTGCTGTTCCTTTTGAAAAAGGAACAGCAAAAACTCGAAGTGTTGTTCCTTTTGAAAAAGGAACAGCAAAAACTCATAGTGTTGTTTCTTTTGGAAAAAGGAACAACAAAAACACAACAATGCCAAAAACACGAAAACAAGCAACTGATGTTCCTTTTTGAAAAAGGAACGGCAAAAATTCACACATGCTGTTCCCTTTGGAAAAAAAGGACAGCAAAACTCAAAAACAAACCACTGCTATTCCTTCTGGAAAAGAAACAACAAAAACTCAAGGTGCTGTTCCTTTTGAAAAAGGAACAACAAAAACTCGAAGTGTTGTTCCTTTTGGAAAAGGAACAACAAAAACTCAAAGTGTTGTTCCTTTTGGAAAAGGAACAGCAAAAACTCAAAGTGTTGTTCCTTTTGAAAAAAAAGAACAGCAAAACACACTGACTGTAAAGAGAAATCTTAAGAAAGAAATATTAAAAAAAACGTATATACAAGAACTTATGTACAAGTCAAAAGAATGAGTTCCTTACTGAATTGTAGGTAAGGAAGGTTTTACTTCCTCCCCTAAAATTTTCATGTCAGTATCTTAACGTAGCTGCTCATAGAAGGATTCCCGAGTGAGTGTCCTGCGATAGAGACGAACTCGATGGCCATTTACCTTGAATGCATATCCAGAACCATCGATTGTAATGAGAGTAAGGGTCCCATTATCATGTAATTTCTGGATTTCATATGGCCCTAGCCATCGAGTCTGTAGTTTCCTCGGGAAATCCTGAAACCGAGAATCATATAACAGAGCCCAGTCCCCTTCGTGAAAGATTTTATTCTTGATAAGTGCGTCATGCCATTTAGCTCGTTGCTGTTGAATAAGTGATGTATTCTGTAATGCAGAGAGCCTTATTTCGTCCAATTCGTTAATCTGCTGTAGTCGATTGATTTGTGCCTCACTTAAATCTATGTCGAATTCCTGTGCAGTTCATTGGGTTTGGATTTCGAATTCTATGGGGAAAATAGGTTGTTTCCCAAACACTAATTGGTAGGGTGAATAACCAGTGGTTCTTCTCCAGGTGGTTCTATAGGCCCAGAGTGCTTCAGGTAGTCGGGCGGCCCAATCACGCCTATGTGAAGCAATGGTTTTTGTTAAAATTGATTCAATTACCTTATTGCTGCTCTCTACTTGCCCATTCGCCTGTGGGTGATATGGGGTAGTAATTTTGTGCTGGACGTGATAGTTGTTAAGTGTTGCAGCTAATCTGTTTCCGGCAAATTGAGGTCCTCCATCCGTAATTATTTCTCTCGGAAGGCCATATCGTACAAACAAATGGAATAGGAACTGAACTACCGAATCTTCTGTAGCTCTAGGTAACGCTTCGGCTTCAACCCATTTGGTAACATATTCTGTGGCTACCAAGATATATGTTCTCTGATTTGATGATGGGTTGATGGGTCCAACGAAGTCAAGAGCCCACCGTTCAAATGGTTCAATGACCAATTGTGGCCTCAGAGGCATCTCGTCGGCTTGACCAGGTCGTCCTGCTCGCTGGCAGCTGTCACAGGCTTGAACGAATTTCTTGGCATCCTTAAAAATTGTAGGCCAGTAGTATCCTGTCTGCAGTACTTTATGTGCTGTTCTTTTCTCTGCAAAGTGTCCCCCACATGGTCCATCGTGACAGGCTTTTAAGATGTCAAAAATTTCATCTTCTCGAATACATCTCCTAATTTGCATGTCTGCCCCTGTGTGGAACAAATAGCCCCCAATCCACGAAAATCGAGTGCTCCTCTGAACAATATTCTTACGTTCATTAGGGGTTAAGTGCTTTGGTAGTTCACCTGCTGCAAGGTAATTGGCAACATCAGCATACCAGGGTGTTTGAGCAGCAACAACAAACAGGTGTTCATCTGGAAATTGGCCTTCTACTGCTGCTGCTTCAATTGGTTTTGGTATCCGTGAGAGAAAATCAGCTACAGGGTTTTCCTTTCCGGGTCTATCTTTGATTATGATATCAAATTCCTGCAATAAGATCAACCATCTTGTTACTCTGGCATTTGTAACAGGCTTATTTGCTAAATATTTAATAGCAGAATGATCTGTATATAACACAATGGGATAGCCTGTGATATAGTGTCTAAATTTATTAACAGCATGTATTACAGCTATGAATTCTTTTTCGGTGACAGTGTAATTTAATTCAGCAGGGGTTAAATTTTTGCTGATATAATAAATAGCATAAGGTTTTTTATCCTCCTCCTGTCCAAGGACTGCACCGATTGCTGTGTCTGAGGCATCTGATGAGATTTGGAATGGTAAACTCCAGTTTGGTCCTTGAAGGACTGGAGTTGTTGATACAAGCTTCTTTAAATCCTGGAAAGCGCGGTCACATTTTTCTGTCCACATGAAATCAACATTACCCGTTAGTGCATATAAAGGTGCAGCGATGTGTGAATAATGTTCTATAAATCGTCTATAATACCCAGAAAATCCAAGAAAGCTGCGTACCTCCGTCTGAGTAGTGGGGGTGGGGATAAGCAAGAGAATCTGAATTTTAGCCAAATCTACCTGAATGCCGGCTGCTGAGATGTAGTGCCCTAGAATAAGCCCTTCTGTCATCATCATATAACACTTTTCGTGGCTTAAGAAAAGCCTGGTAGCAATGCAGCGCTGTAGGACTTTTTCTAGAGTGTCTAGAGCTGGATCAAAATCATCTCCATATGGTGTAAAGTCATCCATGTAGACTTCAAGCCCATCATTTATTAAGTCTGCAAAGATGCTAAGAATGGCCCTTTGGAATGTGGTAGGGGCATTACATAGGCCAAAGGGTAGAACTCTATAGGCGAACGTTCCCCAAGGACAAGTAAAGGTAGTTTTGTCCTGGTCTTCAGGGGCAATTTGAATCTGATTGTATCCACTGAAGCCATCTAGGAAAGAAAAGAATTTCTTTCCTGCTAACGTGTCCAGTACTTGGTCTATGAATGGGAGGGGAAAATGGTCTTTTTGTGTGGCTTTGTTTAGCTCTCTATAATCCACACAAATCCTCCATTTCCCATTCTTCTTGGGTACAACCACAAGTGGAGAGACCCACTTACTGTCAGAAATAAGATAAATAAAATTAACATCTAAAAGCTTCTGAAGTTCTGCTTTCACAACATCTTTTAGATGGGGGTTGAGTCTTCTTTGCGGTTGACAGACAGGTCTTGCATCTTTTTCTATGTAAATATGGTGGGTACATAATTGGGGATCAATCCCTTTTATATCAGGGTAGTCCCATGCAAATGCTTCTTGATATTTTCATAACAGATGGATGAGTTTTATTTCTTGGTCTGGTGTAAGGTTGGCATTGATGTTTAGCGTTTTTCCGAGTTCAATTTCCACTACTTTACTATTAGCAACAGAAGTCACAGGTATCGTTTGATCATGCGTATCTTTCAAGGGGTCTTCTTCCAGTTCGTTCTCGAATGCAGCTTCTATCATAAAACACTGTGCATGAGGTCTAGATTCAGTTTGACTAACGAAGTTATTGATGGCATCATCTTTTGTTTGATCTTTAAAGTCTAGAGCCTCTTGTATAGTCAATGGTGATCTGATATTGTCAGTAAGGTATGATACAGGGTGCTTGTTAGTTTTTATCATTGTAAGACTTGGTTGTGCTGGAGGATATAAGACTAGATTTTTGATATCTGGTCCTTTGGTTATTGTCATATTCCCCTGCCGACAACCAATGTATGCATCAGCAGTGGCTAACCAGGGTCTACCTAGAATTAGAGGGTGTCCATCCAGTCGGGTTTTTGGATTAATTACCAGGAAGTCAGTCGGGTATTCCCAAGAATCTACAGAGACCATGACATCGTACAGAGTTCCTTCTGGTCGCACCACAGATCGGTCAGCCAATTCTAGCAAAGTAGAAGTAGGTTCTAGCGATGTAATCCCAAGCTTTTGGCACGTAGAAGTTGTCAAAATATTAATTGCAGCTCCTAAATCGACTAAAGCATTAGTCAAAGTCTGTCCATAGATTTGAACAGTTACTATTGGTTTCCCGGATCTTCATATTTAACGGGTATTCCTGATAACAAGTCAGATAAAGTACCGACTACTTGGACTCTTGGGTTAGTGGTTGGATTCCTCCTTGATTTCTTTATGCACAATTCTTTTATAGTTTTTGCGTATATAGGGATGTCTTGAATGGCTTGGAGGAACATAATTCTTATGTACAGGTTTTGTAGCTCCCCTAGAATGTCAAAGTCTGGATACTGTACAGGTCGTGGTATGACTAATCGTTTTGGGAAGGGAGGAGTGGGTGCATTTATTTGATGATGAGTCTGCTCCTTATCTACACTCTCTTGTTGTAATGGTTGTTCTATTGGTAACTGATCTTCAATGTGCATTGTTTTATCTCCCTCTGTTTCTATTATTCATCCAGATTTTAACTGAAGATCATTGCACTCCCTCAGTTCAGGTCTGATTTCTGCTGATTCTATGATTTGGAGAGACTGGACCGGCCTATTATTAGGATTAGGATTAGTTTGGGTTGGGAGTTGCGGCCTCAGATTAGACTAGGGATTTTGTTGCAAAGTTGGCAGAGTCGGTTGAGGGAGCGGAATAGTTCTTGTTGCCTGATATGTCGATCTTGGCCAATTTGTCTGCCAGGGTGAACTTTGTGAAGTAAGGGGGATCCATTGCGGAGGGTATGAGTTATTCTACCAATATGGTGGAGTGTAAGGAAAATTCGGCCAACCAAATTGGCTTAGGTGATTCATCCATGGATTTGGAGAAGGAAATGGTTGTGATGGCCAGTTCGGAAATGGGGGTTGAGATTGATTTTGCCACATACTATATTGCTGAAAAGAAGAAGTCGGATCTGAAAACATACCTGATTGCCTTGGTTGCCATTGGCGACGCTGGTTAACAAAGTATGCTGATTCTGGTTCTTCTTCTGCTTCCTTATATACTGCTTTCAATCTAGGAAGTGAGGGGCAACTTTCGGTAAGGTGATCTTTCATACAGATGGCACATGTTTGAACTGTATCCAGCGGACATTCCTTGTGGCTATTCTTTCTTCTACATCGGGGGCAAAAGATCACCAAATTCTGTTCTGCCTCAATCTGCTTCTGTTTAGCCTGTACAATATCAAGTTGTGTAGTTAATGTCCCCAGAATATCAGTTTTAAAATTTTCTAATAGATTGCCAAGTTCTACACGTGTTACTCCTTCTGTTGGTGCTTTGTTATCTCTGACAAACCGATCATATTCTGCTGGTTTTATCCTTGTGCTACCTCTCGAACTTCTGATACATAGATCAATGATGTCAGCAAAATTTTCTTGATAAATGTCCCCTTTTCCCATGATATTTAATGTTTCGATCCACTGCTCTTTCATGCCTCTGATTAATGCAGTTTTTAACACATTATCAGGCAGTGGTAATGATGCATAAGGTGACCTTTGTAAATTATACTAAAAACGTTCTACATATTCTTCTAATGTTTCACTCGGTCTAGCTATCATTTGGAATATTTCATCTTTCAGTTATCTAGACCTACAGTAGTCTTGATATTTCTTTAGAAAAGACTCCTTCATCTGCTCCCAGTTATTTATAACGCCACCACCTAAACCCATAAACCATCTTAAGGCTGCTCCTTTCAAAGTGGAGGGGAACAACTTTAATTTCTGAGGGTCAGTGGTGTAATCATATCCCCTGCATAATACATCAAATTCAAATAAGAATGCATCTGGGTCTTCTGATGTAAGTCCATGAAATGTAGGAATGTGTTGAAGGGGAATTGCTTTCATGGGGGCATTTGCTGTGGAATCCACTATAGGATATTGTAATGTAGAAGTTTGAGTATTGGGCTGATTCTGCGCCATAGGATTGAATATGTGCCAATAACCTTCCGGGATTTCTAACAAGGTATTCTTAGGCTGAGAAGGTACGGTTTTGGTTATCTTAATAGCACTTCCTTTGTCCGGAATAATGAGAGCTCCTGTTACTTGAGGAGATTGGATCCCTTCACTGATTTTTACAGCGCTTCCTTTATCTAGGCTTTCTAATGGATCGTATATCCTAGGAGATCTTGGCTCTTCAACTCCTCCTGTTTCCCCTTCTCCTTCACAAAGATTACTTAGATTCCCCTCCTGCAGTCGTTCTGGAATAGAATTTTCAATTTCTTGAAAGTCCTGTTCATCAGTCTGACTATGCACCTCAGCGAAAGCTACAGATGGTGATCCTGTGGCCTGGAGGGAACTAGTAGGCTATTTGGAATTGGTTTTTCTGAGACCTACTGATGGCTGAGATTCAGTTTTCTTATAGATTTCGTCTATGAAGGTCGTTCGGCCAAGGAATTCTTATAGATCTACTGATGGCTTTTTCGGGTTTGAATGGAGGTTTGATAATTTTTTCTGGCTTTTTCTTAGTCATGCATTCTATAAACTACCAAATTCTATTCAACCCACAATTCTGCCAGGAAAGCGGACGGTGGAGCAGGGCTTTTACATGCTTCGTACAAAGGTTCTTACCTTCCGTTTTTAAAATCCAACTCTCCCCTAGCAGACTCGTACACTACTCTGTAAAAGACAAATGGCTGTACTCTTTCCCCAGCAACGGCGCCAAAATGTAGAGCTGTAACAAGGGTCTCTCACACCTCTAGTTATGCTACATTAATAAGTCAATCCGGGAACGCTTTGTTATTGCAAAGAGTAGCTCAATCTGAGGCTATTCGTCAGAGTAATGCTTCGTAGTACAGTGTATAGAAAATACAAAAGTAAACTATAACTAATTTGCTCTCAACAGAAAGGAATCACACCAGGCGATGTATCAGTCGAGGGTGCGGAAGTGATAACCCATCCCTCTAGAAACTGATGGAAGAAAAATAGAGTATGGACCAAAGATCTGGGAGCTAAGCAGCGACTTGCTGACTCACTATAGCTTTAGACCTCCTCTCACACTAAAACAGTAAATGCAAGGAAATGGAACAGCAGAAAGTAAAATGGAACAACAACCGGAAAATGGAACAGAAAATCTGAAATGGAACAGTAGTAAATGGAACGGCAATAAATGGAACAACAACTCAGTAAACTAGATCTCGCGAGTTGAAAGTAAACTTGCTCTATTGAACGAAACTCCCATTCCGCAATCAAATAACAATCTTCAGAAGCAATTCCAATGAACTTTACTTGATGAGGCGGTATTCACAAATGAATTATGGAACAACATTTATCATATATACACAACACACTTACTATAGTAATCTGATGATTCAAGAGAATATGACTATGTCTCAGATAGAATAATATTACCTCCGGATTCCCACAAATAAGAATTCAAATGAATCCAATACAACAATATTCAATATGAAGGCTCTATAACAGAAACGGTCGGTTTAAATAATGAACATGTAATCAACTCTGAAAAGATTCATTCACACAACATAGAGTCACTTACATAAACTTCCCGAATGAAACCATTAATGAATTAGTCGTAACAGAGCATGGAACAGCATATGACAAATACGTCAGATTACCAAACTATATAAACAATCCACACAGAAACCAAATTATAATGATACAAAAGCAAGTGTCCTTCGGAGCCGGGCCCTTAGCTTCCAAGGATACACCGCCTTAGATTACTCCAGACGCAGAGATGAAATAAAGCACCAAGTCTTTGGTATTAATGCATCAACAAAAGTACAACAAAACAAGTCTTAACGAGACTCGATGATCAAAGTTCAAACTGAGATTTAAGTTTACATATATGAAAAAAAGGTCCCTTGAGCTTAACACTGCTGCCCCTTTTTATAAGAGTAATGGCAGAGGTATCTAGGTAGAAAAAATAAGCAAGACAGCGATCCCTCAGGATCAAAGATCCTGAGGGATTCGCCAAGCCTTTAATCCTTGATTTTCCTTTCCTTGTTCCGCCGAATCGATAATTCTTCTTTCTTTCCCGGGTCGCTCTGCTTCGATCCACTTGATCTCGTTCACATCCGGTTCCCTTCTGAAGGGACAACAGATACTCTTCCTTTGTCTTTTCCTCTTAAACAGTAATCCTTCGTTTCCACCCTTTTCTGCATGAAAAATAACAATTATTAATGATTAAGCTTTTCATACTAATTCTCACATGTTCTACTAAAAATGCTTTATCTCCTTAAGTTCATTATGCAGAAAGGGTTACAATTGCTACCGAAAAGTCACTAAATTGTTTGTTAAAAACATACCTTCCCAGAGCTCCACACCTACCAAGTTTAAAGATCTAATAGTCCATTTCCTGATTTTATCCTGCATCTTATTAATCACCAGCTCCCAAATGCTCTTGTGCAAAGGTTTATCAGTTAGAGGAACTCCCAGGTACTTGGAAGGAAGGACATCCCTTTGAAAGCCCAGAATTCTGGAGATATTTCTCTGAATAGCAATATTAATATTAAAGAAAAAAAATCTTAGATTTGGAAAGATTTACCTCCATACCTGTAGCCATGGTAAAGTCACACACGATTTGTTTATAAGCAAGAGCTTCTTTAACCGTGGGGACTCCTTGCAGCATAGTGTCATCAAAAAATTGTTGATGGGTCAAAGCCTGTCCAGTCTTAGAAAGTTGGAGACCCTTGATGTTACCCACTTCTTTCACATGCTTGATAGACCAACGAAGTCCTTCCATCATGAGGATAAAGAGAAAGGGAGAGAGTATATCTCCCTGTCTTAGGCCTCTTGAAGGAGTAAAAGTCTTGGAAGGAGAACCATTAACCAGAATTGAAAAGCTAGAAGAAGTAACCAGTGTCATAACCCATCTTACCCAGTTATGATCAAAACCAAAGGCTAGAAGGACCTTCCTTATATAGGACCAATTCAACTTATCATAAGCTTTGGCCAGGTCCAATTGAATAATTATTCCCACCTTCCTATTGCTTAACAATGAATGCACCACTTCATGCGCTTAAATGATGTTATTGAGAATTTGTCTACCCTCCAAATAACCTGATTGCTCCACAGAAACTATAGTAGGAAGAAGGGGTTTGAGTCTATTGGCAACAACTTTGGATATTATTTTTTACACCACATTTCACAAAGATATGGGTCTATACCTATCTAGAGTCTGAGCATTATCCTGTTTGGGGATCAAGGAGATGAAGGAAGTATTGAGCACCTTCAAAATGGTTCTATTCATCTTGGAATCCTCCACTACATTCAGAATATCTTGTTTAACAATGCTCCAAAAAGTTTTAAAGAAATCCACATTGAAACCATCAGGGCCTGGTGCTTTGCCATTCTGCATTTCTTTAATGACCTCACTAACCTCCTCTTCAGTCACTAGCCTATTGAGATTGAAATTATCCTCTCTTGATACTAGCCTAGGTATATGCCTTGTTAAGTCCTTGATAAAATGAGCTCTGTTTGCAATGTTCTCCTTTGCTATACCTTGAAGTCCCCACCCATGATCCATGGTACTCCTACATGTCTTTCTCTTAGTTCCACAAGAGAATCCAGAAACCTAAGTTTATCATCCAGTCTTTTGGGGCCATAAACATTCGTGACCAGATAAGTCTCCCTATCTCCCACAAGCTGAATAACCACTGATAAATAATTCCTAGATGCCTCGACATCTATTATGCCAATTTTTTGGGGGTTCCAAAGAGTGAATATGCCTCCTGTTGTGTTATCTGCTTTGACTTCTAGAAACTCAAATATATTGAGCCATTTGCTGTGAATTTCTTTTATTTTCTGAATGGAACATTTAGTTTCCTAGATGATCATATTCGGAGCTTCTTGTTTCATTTTATTGCTAAGTAATATTTGTTTCCTTTTACTACCTAGACCTCTTATATTCCAAGATGTGAACTCCATTATGAAATATTTGTAAAGGAGTCGCTAGTTAGGTCTTTCATCTTACCTGAATCTATCATTAGCTTTCCACATTCCATCAATAACTCATTCTGCTTTTTTCTGCCTCTTTTCTTTCATGGGTTTCTAGGAGCTAATGCTGGTGTGGTTTTCATAGTTTTCACACCTTCGTTTCCCAGACTTTCATTCTTTCTTTTCCTTTCCAGCTCTTTAGCCTGAATTTTCCATAGGAACAACTGTTATACTCTGTTGAACTCCTCTTGAGGTAGTGAATCTACTCCTCCCATGGTCCCCTGTTTCAAGAACCCTTCCAGATCTAGGTGTTCTCTGTCAAGAATATCCTGCAGTTCATGATCCTCCATATCCATCTCACTCTGGGTCATTTCTTGGTCCATTTCCAGTTCTCCATTGCTCAGTGTAGTCTCTTTCTGTTTATTAATATCTTGTGTTTGTTCACTATTTTCTTCTTTCTCCTTCTCCCTTGGGCTGCCTTCCATTACCTGATCTGCCTTTGCTATCTCTTCCTCTTCTTCGAGTACTTGGAACCTATTCATACTGGCCTGCTGCCCTTCTGTTTGAGGTGGCTTTGGCCCCCTTTTACCCCCTTTTCCTCTGTATCCCACTTTGTGAAAGTTGTCAGTATCTTTCACTGTGGTAGCTTTACTTCTATTCTCTATTTTACTGAGAGGGCAATCTCTAAATAGGTGCCCATGCTCATGGCACTTACGACATCTGAAAGGAATGTGTTCATAATCTACTGTTTGCACCCATTCTTCATCAAAAACTTCCAAGATGACCTCATCCGGTAGAGCTGCGGAGAGATCCATTTCCACACATATTCGTGCGAAGGAAGTATATTTTCCCCTTCTGGTGGCCTCAGAAGCTTTGACAAAACGTCCTAATTTGTTTCCTATGGCAGATAATGATTTAGTTTGCCAGTAATCAAGAGGTAGGGGGTAGAGTCTTACGTAGACTGGTACTAAAGTGAACGTCTCTCGCTCCGGGACAAAATTCATCATCCACGACCGCATGTAGAGGCTTGCAGCTACATAGAAGTAGGGCCCTCCTTCAAACACCTTGTCTTTGTCCTCGATGTTTGTAAAGACCACAGTGAAGAAACCCTTTGACCCAAGATGCAGGTATATGCCACTTTTTGGTTTCCAGTGGTATTTAATCCATTCTTGTAGTGGCTTTTCAGTGGACCTCATAGCATAGGTCCTCATGTGGTCCCTATGCGCCTACAAAGTAGGGTCATTTAAAACTACTCTGGGTGTAACCTCAACCTTGGGTTTACATGGCCCCTTTTGCGTTTTGTTTTCTACTCCTTGTTTCTTGTCTTCTTCCTCATTCTCTTTTGTTCTATTATCCTCCCTTGTTTTGGTTAAATCATGTTCCTTATCCCTTCTCCTTCAGGCCCTCTAGAAGTTTCTATTGGTTTCTTACCTCGACTGGCCACCGCCTGCTTGTAGGAGGGAGTGGAGCTCCCCCCTTAGCGCCCCTCCATGGAGTTCAACACTTGCAGAAGATTGTAACCCTAGCTCTTTGTCCGTAGTCTGCCGGTCTCTCATACATAAGCCCTTTTCACTCTTGCAAGGATTGAAAATAAGTTTGAATAATGGTATCAAAACTTTGTATATAGTTGGTGATTACATGATGATCATCCAAAAATGTATTAAGCTTCTCAAGAATGTCACTCTCCTAGAAGATGAAACCTCTTCAATTATGATAAGGATTATATATTTGTTAAAAAAAATTGTAAAAGTTCAATTGTTCCACATGTTGTGTGACAATAACCATCTGGCGTATGGTCAGGCCAACACGGGGGTGTTATTAGAACATGGTCGAATTTGCATAAACCATCACAATTCTTCATGTCACATCCCATGAATGAATGCATCAGGATGACACTATATCATGGTGGTATGGGTCGTCAGAGCATTAAGACGGAAGTTAAGAAGGCCAACTCCCCGAGGTGCCTTTACAAGATGGTAGTTAAGAAGGCCAGCTCTCCGAGGTACCTTCACAGTGTCTTAGTTTCAGGGTTAGTAGGTGGTGAGTTAAAGCACATGTTAAAGAACAGAAGGGTGTTGAGGCAATGGTTACTCACTGGAATTTGTAATATAAATACTTCTATTGGGGATGAAGGAACCATCGTATTACGATTTTGGTTTCTAGTGGTGGAAAATGTGGAAGGAATAGGCATTGATAAGATCCTGCATTGTCATGCATTAATGAAGGAAAAGATTGGGAGGAATGTTGGGATTGATTAGGTTGTTATATATATCAGTTGGCTTCGATCAGTTAATCAAAATATTTTCATTTTTCAGAGGCGTATAGCTACAAAGATGTCCTCTGCGCAAAATGGCAGTGGGGGAGGTTCAGGGCCTGGTAGCTCGTGGACTGGTCATGGCGTGGCATATGGAAGTGTTGAGAATTTGGTGGAGAGCTATTGTAAATAAGTAATTAAGCATATTGTCAAAGAATTGAATGAAAACATGACTTTTATTTACGCCCAATTATCCGGTTTGGGAAAAGACCTGGAATCAGTGCAGAAAACCATGGAAGGCATATGCATAGATGTTTTGAGTGTTCAGCAGAAGGTTGACAACATCGAAATTAAGGTGGAAGCAATGACAATGGGGGTCTTAAAGGAATTTTTCGGGGTTGGGGACTCAACGACCATCACTGCTGATAATGTCGAGGTTGTTATTGCTACGCCAACTCTGGAAGAAGAGAATGATGCAGAGGAACTGACCACTTTTGTGGATGATCCTGTAGGTGAAGACGTCGAACCTGGTAGCAGTTGATTGAATCCATCTTAATTCACATATATTCAATATCGATGTATAGAATATAGTGGTGTTTTTTGGAGAATATGTAGTTATAGTTTTTCCATATGAATATGTGTAAATAATTGTGGTAGAAAGAAGCTCCCTATCCAATGTAATTTGATGGAAGTTGCAGAAAGAATAAATTTGATTTTTGTAAGGGACCTGATCCATTTCGAGTCAATATAATGAAAATGCTACCCGTTTCTTTAAAATAAAATGTAAATTATCATTTTTTAGTCATTACATTTCTTCATCATAATAAAACTTACTTTTACTTTTGTTTTTTTATACTTTCTGTTACTTTATATCTCTATATAAAGTTATATAAGATTAAGGTGTAAATTGAAGTATTGTAATTATGGCCAATATAATTTCTTTTGTTATTACTATTCTTAATTTGTTAAATTAAATTATTATTTTACTATTTTTAAATGTAACGTTACATGACAACATCTCTCCTATACTGAGTTGTAGAGCACCTCTAAGCACAATTAATTTAGATTTAATATAATTTAAAAAAAAATGTATTTTTATAAAATTTAATTTATTACTAAAGTTATGAGATTTTCAAGCAATTTAATTTAATATTTAAAGAAACTCTTACCAATTTAAATTAGAAATTTCTCTCTCTAAAGATGAATCTTACAAATTATATTATAAAATTTCAACAAGACGAATAAAAAATAAGTTAATTAATGAAATAATGACAACAAAATCATAAAAAAAATAGTATAAATGATGAAATAACACAAGTACATATCACTCTCCATTGTCGTCACCCTAATTATGTTCCTCGCTTGGCATGATAACACTGTTGTTCTCAAAAATATGTTTTGATATAAGATCGTGTCTTAATACTAACCACAAATTCCTATCCATCATATATGGGTAAAAAAACACCTGGTTGTAGTGTTTTGGGAAAACATTTAATCATTGGTGTGTTTTTGTGGAAGAACATCTGTTATCGGGAAAAGTGTCTATTCAGAACGACCCTATCCCACTAAGTTGTGACAACGACCTTAGAAACAAACAGAGAAAACTACTTTTGTATTCTTCTTTATGAACTATAAACAAAGAGAAATAGGATGAACCAACCTGTGTCTTGCGCTAGTCCTTTGATCCAATCTCTCTCTTCTTTGACAGCTTCCAGCTACCTGCTTCCTTACTTGCCCAACTTCACCAAGTTCCTGTAAGATCACAGAAGAAGAAAACTACACAAAGACATGGATTTATATTCATAAATAGCTTAGGATCAGATTTAAGCTAAACATACAAATGTAACAAACATCAATGATACACAAGCATGTAGGAGAAACTCAAATAGTTTTATTGATATAACAAGAAGATCCAGGAGGAGTTACAACCGATGATTCCTGATCCAGCATCAACCTCCTAGCAGAGAAGCCCCTCTTCACCTCCAACAAAGCATAAATCACCCAATACTCTGATATCTATCTCAAAACCAACAACAATTCTCTGCAATGTACAATATTCCAGCCTTTGGATCTCTTGGATGAGGGATCCATATATAGATGTATGCAAATAGGATGAGTCAGCTCATGAATTGATTAGTGGCTTCTCTCTGTCAATTCTTGCTTCCACTTGGAGACTGAGAGCCTCTTACTCATCCCTGGTCGAATTCAGCGAGGCAAGTGTCATTGGAGAAGATTTTGGAAGCTTCCATTGTCTCTCCACCTCGTGGAATGACTCTGCCACTTGTCATTTCTCGCTCAACGCACCCTGGTAGTGCATTTAGGTGTGTTGCAACGCACCTAGCTAGTGTATTTGGGTGCTATGCAACGCAGCTAGCTAGTGGAGCAGCTGAAATGATCCTGATTTGACTAGTTCTGAGCAGTTTCTGGTGGAGAACTTCTGGGAGAAGATGTAATTTGTTGACCTTGTTCCTTTAGGAGTTAGAACAACAATTTTAGGGACTTAGGAGCCCTTGGTTTATGGACATTTCATGCTTAGAGCTGTAAGGCACAAAAATGTCTATAACAGTTGCCCCCTAAAGTATGAGGCCGTTTATCGGGTGAAATGCTTTATTAGGAGGATCCGAAGTTCTTTCAATGCTGGGAGGAGACCTGTAATAAGATACAATACAATACATTATCTTCATATTGTTTTCATGATCTAGCTGAGGCAGGCATTCCCATGCTCATCTTTATAAATTCATTTTCATGTACATAGGACAGACAATCGTCTGATGGTAGACTGATGATTCTGATAGAGCCATCATCCTTTTGGTAGGATGATTATCTGTGCTGCAAAGCTGTACATTTCAATGTCTTTATTTTCCTGAATATATATCGCAGCCCGGATGGATGAAACTAGATCCAGGGTCTTCAATCTCGTCCGATCCTCACTCGAAGTACAAGTCGATCCATGTGAGAAATGTTTTGAAGTCGAACATGGAAAGAGATCGCTTGATTACGAGTCAATGATGTGAACTGTTAACAAGCGCGAGAGGAATCACCGATAATGATAATGACCCTCAAGGTACTGCAGTACAATTCACGTGGTGTGAATAAAGGACTTGGCATCGAACACCACGCAAAATCTTTCGGTCGAAGGTCATTGATGTATACCTGTCGCCTGAAGTGAGAAACTTGCCATTAAGGCATGCAAGCTTCAAAGTACTGAATGGGGTGTTCCTAGATCAACTTCTTGGATAATGAGCTGATGTCGACAAGAAGCGATCCGTCAAAGGAGGGCCTTAATGAATCCCACATCAATGACATGGAACGGAGTAAATGATTTTGATGGAAGTGAAAACGATCTGATGATATATGGTTCAGGGTGGCGGTCATGAAAGAATGAAGTATGATGTATGGTAGTGGATGGGACACAGGTGACTTCTCTGGATGACTTCTCTTGAACATGTCGGTGCCACTTATGTGATGTATTGGTAGCATTTACCCCAAATTTGGATGGTATGGCGAGACCATGGCGATGTGACCGGTGAATGAAACAACCCAACCCGACTCAGGCACGGAGTGGAAGTGTCATGTTCAAGAGCGATTTGCTACCAATAAAGATTCTTTGAGTTTTCTTCCCAATTTTTCCCCAGTCATTGCTGACCAGTACCTCTTTATTTTTGTCAAGCTTGAGGAGGATAACATATGCTTGTTCTATAATTTTCCCTTCAGGAAAACCCATCGCTATGTTTTAACGAGCCTAGCGATAGTGAAACTCGTTCTCGTCTAAAGACAAGTTTGTCGCTATTAATCCTTTTAACGAGTCTAACGACAAAGACAACTCAGTCCTTTTCATTTTTAGAGAGTCTGAAAAGGTACGTAAAGGTAACTCCGAAATTCCTTTTTCGTCATCTAATCCCTTAAGTCCGAAAAAGTATAAAACAATACAGAAGGGATGAATTTTCGATTGTTTTAACGAGCCGAACAAAACAAGCGCTCGATCTTTTTGTGCAATAATCCCTCGGGTCAAAAAATATTAAAATCTAGAGGAGGGATAGCACTTCCGGTCACTTTAATGAGCTGGAAGGCCAAAACTCGGCAATCTTTTCATATTTTACGAGTCAGTTGAAAAGAGCTTAAAGAATACTTGTCTTTTGAGGAACGAGTGATAAAACGGGTAACAGTTGATTCCAAGTAAGGTTTGGAATTTTCTAATCATGGCAGTGTCACAAGGATGGCTAGGGAAATCACTCTTCGCAGTTGTTCCTCAAAATGGGTAAACAATCAAATGGAGGTGAATGATCGGCCAATGGAAAAGTGGAGGTGACGGTGCAAACATGACCAAGGCTTTAATGGCTGAAATGTTTCATTCACGATGGTTATTTACCGGGGGGATAGTTCATTTTTTAACGAGCTTAAACGCGGGTGGAAACATTTGCTCGGTCTTATGTTTATTTTTTAACGAGCTTGAACTATGTGCTAAAACTGCTTGATTAATCCAGTCATATGATAAGAATGTCTCATATAAAAAATGGAAATTTTTAGATTTTTTCCCCACATCCTTTCTTTATGCAAGTTAGGAAACGACTAATCCAAAAAACAGATAAATAATCACTCTTTGCTTGCACTCCAAAAGGTTTGCATGCCCCCAGGTATAAAATATGGCTTCAACATTACCCCTCAATTTGCAGACAAAACATTTGTTCTATCAGGAGAGGCCTACCTCTTACAGGTTACCAAAGATTGCTCTATTTGCGGTGCAAACAAAACACTTCTTCGGCGATGTCTACCGAGATAAACAAAGGCGAGTGACGACGTCCGCCAACTCACATAACTTTGACAAGAGAATCTTATTCTAGAATAACCCCTCTTCCACCGACGGACGGGGTATAGACTAGTCATATTCTCCCGTGGAAACCTACCCTATATCCGAAGTTTTCCTACTGAAGCAGACCAGGACGCATGCCCCCTTGGTTTCATTCATATCCCTCCGAATTAATCGCGCTCATCGAGAGGACGGACTGGGGATCGAGACATTTCTTGCGTGAAGAGACCATTTAGGGACGGTATATGACTATTTGCTATGCGTGATCCGGGAAATGAAAGCTGGTCCACGAGCTTGACCACTCTTTCTTCGTGCGGAAAACACATTACTCTAAAGAGTGAGGAGACGATGGCTCCCATGCAATAAATATAGTCTCGTCCAAAGAGTAGGTTATAATACAAGGGTCCTTGAACTACCATGACATTCATACGAACTGTCTTCCCTCTCAATGTTATGGGCACATTGGGAAGGATCCCT
Organism: Pinus tabuliformis; assembly: GCA_031772625.1. Classification (NCBI taxonomy): domain Eukaryota; kingdom Viridiplantae; phylum Streptophyta; class Pinopsida; order Pinales; family Pinaceae; genus Pinus; species Pinus tabuliformis. Next base: position 367,166,931 of record CM062807.1, on the reverse strand, counting down.
AAAGGTCGACTGGTTCCTTTATCAAAGCTTGTCAGATTTCTCATCTCAGGGAAAAGCGATGGCGAACCAAGCGCTTTCCAAGCAATAGAGGAAAGGATACTCACAGAAGCCCCCTCATCTATGATGGTACCAGCCATGACCATTCTATATATTTGAACGATAATTCGGAATGGTACACTCGCTGGTAGGCGGGGTCTGCCTAGTTGATTCCAGTCGAAGGAGACAACTAGGTTTCTTGGAGGTGGGACCGAGTAGACGGCCGGGTATGGCTCTGACGAACTTCCTTCCTGCAGTAAACGAATGGGTGGATTGCCCCCATGTTCGTCGGAGTCTGTGTTGATGAAGAGAATTTGGAAGGTGTCATCCTTGTTCTCTTTAGTGACTGTATCATCCGAAGATAAAATCTCTGAAGGCAAGACCGGGTCAACTGCCGCCTCGACCTTTTGACTTTCGTCTGGTATGGATTCAGTTGGTTTATCTTCAATGATAGACGCTTCAGCCGACCACTTGAGCGGGCCACAGGGAAAATTTTAAGAACCCCCCCTAAATTTATAAATATAATAAATGGGCGAATGTCCATGGTATATAGGAAAAATGGAAGGCGATTTTATCAATAATATAATATGTATATATAATTGTTTGGTGAATCTCTCACTAGGCATGGCGAATATTTTACTCAATTATAAAATCTTGTAAGATCTTGGCGACTCTTTCACTAAATAATAAAACTTTGTAAAGTCCTATTGAATCTTAGCATAGACTACATGTTGGTTTAATTCCCCCATTTAAATAGGCTACATTCCAGGTGAATACCATGGGTCAATACCATGTGCCATTTTTATTTTTATTAATTCTAAGTGTTCGTAAATATAAGGTGACTTATGGAGTAAATATAAAAAAATGTTTTATTTGTTTATCATACCTCTCGTTTATTTATATTTTTATTAATTTACCATACCTCTTTTACAAATATGGTATTTGGCCCATAGGATTCAATTAAATAAAACCTCTTTCTTGAGCCTTCATAAATAGAACGAGGGTTATGGACTAAATATAAAAAGAGGTTTTATTTATTTACGATACGTCTAGTTTATTTATATTTTTATTTATTTACCATACCTTTTGAGTAAGTATAAAAAGACGTTTTATTTATTTACCATACCTCCACTTTACTTATATTTTTATTTGTTTACACCCTTACATGTATATAAGGTGACTTATGGAGTAAATATAAAAAATGTTTTATTTATTTACCATACCTCTCATTTATTTATATTTTTATTAATTTACCATACCTCTCATTTATTTATATTTGTATTAATTTACCATACCTCTTTTATAAATATGGTATTTGGCCCATAGGATTCACTTAAATAAAACCTATTCTTGAAAATGGGTGAATGGAAGGTTGTAAGTCCTAATTTCAAGGGCTAAATTTACCTTTTTTACCCTCTCCCTTAAAATAAGGTGGGCTATTTGAGGTGATTTGTAAAAATGTACTATGATACAAAATATTCGCCCACTAAAAATTTAAAACCCCTTAATTTCGCCAAAGGGCGAACATTCGCCCCTAAAATTATCCTTGGCGGGCCAGCTGGATTCTCGACTAGTGACGGACTCGGCAAGAGTTTTTTATATCCAGGAGGAAGTCTTAACGGTGAAACTGGACGATCATCCAAAACTCTTTTGGCTTCATCTAAGAAGGGACAACAGTGGAGGGCATGGTCGCCTTCGCATAGTTTACAAGGAAATCAAGCTTTCCCTTTTTGTCCTGGGGCTTCACTTTCACTAGTTGACGGTGTGCTTTCAGCATGATCTCCAGAGGTTGATGACACCGTATTGTGCAAACGAGGAGATCAGTCCCTTAGTATCCGGGGGATGCAAGGACAATCTCTGTGAAAGTGGTCTCCTTTGCAAATGACACATGGCGATTTAGGCCTGGTCGGTGCTGTGTGTGGGTTTTCGTTAGACGACACTCGTTTTCCCCCATTCGCCTTTGGCTCCTTCTTTTTTTTCTCTTTCTTCTTCTTTTCCTTCTTCTCCTTAGGAACTTGGCTTTTAGCTTTAACAGTTCCATCAAGCGAAGAGGAAGGAGGAAAGGAAGAATTAGAGGAAGTAGAAGGCTGGTGGGTAACTCTGGAATCGTCTAATTGTTGATTCGATTGTTCAGGAATAGTGGTGTTCTGGACGACATTGGTTGAGAAGAGCCATACTGGCAAGCCAATTGTCAGTCCTGGAAGTGACAATGTGGCCATATGGGGCGCACCAACATCTCCCCAAGAGGAGAAGGGACTAGGATTTCCACCAAGGGGAATTCCTTGGTTGGTAGGCTCCATTTTCTCAACCCAAAGATCAACGTAGGAAAAGGGTATGAATATTCCGTTTAAAATAAATTTTAACACGCTTTGACACAACTTGTTTTTTCAGTTTTAAAGAGTCGAGAAAAAACAAAAGATGACTCTAGTCTCCTTCGATTTTTAATGAGCCTGAAGTGACAAGTGCTCAGATGGACCTTTTCCGTTAAGGAGTCTGAAAAGGAATGAAAGGGACTGCTCTGGAGGTCTAGGTAGAGGGAGTACCAAACCAATCGCAAAACTGCAGAATACTTTTTACGGTACGGCAGTCAATCTTCCCGAATGCAGTGTTCGGTGCATTGCGACCAGTAGGGTGGTCGACACGGCTTCCTATGGATAAAGGTTTTATGCCTATAGGGGTCTCCCAATATATACTCGACGGTACGTGGGAGCACAAGTCCGTATTGGCACTTATCGTCTCAAAGTGGAGGAATCACCCAATCATCAGTGAGGACAACAGTTACCAGGCTTTACGACGCCGGAATATGTCTCTAGCCTAGACCTCTAAATGTTGTGCGTTAAGTTACAAAACGTTGTTAAGTTCATTGAATTTATTTTAGGTTGATCTTTCTTATGAAGTTTGCCTTTTGGGATCCCCACGAGATGTATATGTAATTCCTAAAATGCAATCTAAAGATGATAAACAAGCTTTTATCTCTTTTCAGCAATGAAAATCCTAACTACTAAGGGAAAAGAAAGACACAATCTTTTCACAAAGAGCAAAGAGCACACTGTAAATACACTTTTCCTAAATCAAGCCAAACAGACTGCCAATATGCAAATGCACATGCATGTGTTTTGTTTTTCACTTTCTTAATATTGATGCCTAAAAATAAAGTTGTTGTACAAATCTGAATTTTCTTTCAAGTGACAAACACAAACAAGCTTCTTTTCGAAATCAAAAGGTAGAGATGATTATGACACTTTATTATTTTGAAGTAAATACTCGTTTCGACACTAGAAAGTGACAAATTCAAGCCAAAGGCAAAAGTAAAAGCATAATCGACTATCAACAGCAAATAAAATTTCTCCTATGATCAAAATCGACACTTGTGACAGATCTAAATCAAAGGACGACAGTACGAATATTCTACTTTTGCAATGGAAAATTGTAAATGACGTAACAAACACACAAAAAACATCTACAGTTTCTTTTATACAACTGAGGCGGAATTACAACAAAGAAAATGGGTTTTTAAACAGACACATACACTGATCACAGGCTGCAAAAATCAGAGACAAAACTGAAAAAATGAAGCAAATAACCTCAGCTGCACAGGGCTAGGCTAATCAGCGCACCTGTTACACAGAGAAACTGGATTGAAACGCAGGTTGCCCTCTCGGGAACTGCGTTGAAATGCAGGAACTCTTTACAGTAGTTGTGCTGGGGCAGAAACGAGAATTCTATCCGGGTTCTGGGTCATGGTTTGCAGTTTAATCTATGGTTTTTGGTCGAGTAAAAGAAATCAATAATGCACAATCAGAGGGTAGATTTAAAGAAGGTCTAAGAGCTATCACAAAGGGCAATCAGATCATTTGTGAATCAGCTGTTCAAATCATAAACAGATCCAGTGAATGGATTGAAGCAGCAGATGTCTACTTTGCATTTGTTAATGGCAAATGCAGTTCGATTTGCTACTTCTAAGTTTATGAAACAAACAACAAGAGAAACACAAACAAACTAACTAGACAATCGTCCTTAGCGGAGTCGCCATTTTGTTATCGGGAAAAGTGTCTATTCAGAATGACCCTATCCCACTAAGGTGTGACAGTGACCTTAGAAACAAACAGAGAAAACTACTTTTGTATTCTTCTTTATGAACTATAAACAAAGAGAAATAGGATGAACCAACCTGTGTCTTGCGCTAGTCCTTTGATCCAATCTCTCTCTTCTTTGACAGCTTCCAGCTACCTGCTTCCTTACTTGCCCAGCTTCACCAAGTTCCTGTAAGATCACAGAAGAAGAAAACTACACAAAGACATGGATTTATATTCATAAATAGCTTAGGATCAGATTTAAGCTAAACATACAAATGTAACAAACATCAATGATACACAAGCATGTAGGAGAAACTCAAATAGTTTTATTGATATAACAAGAAGATCCAGGAGGAGTTACAACCGATGATTCCTGATCCAGCATCAACCTCCTAGCAGAGAAGCCCCTCTTCACCTCCAACAAAGCATAAATCACCCAATACTCTGATATCTATCTCAAAACCAACAACAATTCTCTGCAATGTACAACATTCCAGCCTCTGGATCTCTTGGATGAGGGATCCATATATAGAAGTATGCAAAGAGGATGAGTCAGCTCATGAATTTATTAGTGGCTTCTCTCTGTCAGTTCTTGCTTCTACTTGGAGACTAAGAGCCTCTTACTCATCCCTGGTCGAATTCAGTGAGGCAAGTGTCATTGGAGAAGATTCTGGAAGCTTCCATTGTCTCTCCACCTCGTGGAATGACTCTGCCACTTGTCATTTCTCGCTCAACGCACCCTGGTAGTGCATTTAGGTGTGTTGCAATGCACCTAGCTAGTGTATTTGGGTGCTATGCAACGCAGCTAGCTAGTGGAGCAGCTGAAATGATCCTGATTTGACTAGTTCTGAGCAGTTTCTGGTGGAGAACTTCTGGGAGAAGCTGTAATTTGTTGACCTTGTTCCTTTAGGAGTTAGAAAAACACTTTTAGGGACTTAGGAGCCCTTGGTTTATGGACATTTCATGCTTAGAGCTGTAAGGCACAAAAATGTCTATAACAACATCGATATGATAACATATGTTTTTTAGAATGCAAAAAATAGGTGTGGGTATTATTTGAACGCCCCTGTGTTGTTAATTTTTTAAATGCATCGGTGCACTTTGTTATGATAAGTGTACCATTTTGGTTTAAAAGCTATATGAAATTTTAATTTCACATAAAATGACATATTAATCTCAAATTATCCTTTAGAATGCATCCACATGAAATAGAGTAGTTCATAGTATACATTTTTCGCCCGCTTAAAGTCGCCTTATTCTTGAAAAATGGTTTGAAAACTATACTGAAATTCAAATTGTTATTATATGGTTGTCGAGATTGATTTTGGATATGCATACAAATTTTTATTTCTGATTTTTCTCATATGAAGGGACAAAATATCCATAATATCAAATGGACAATTCTTCAAATTCCATCTCGTTCCATATTGTTGATCAAATTCCTTCACAAAGTTCTCCCTTTCCATCTCCAATAAGTTCATATTTTATTTCTATTTCGATTATTTAATTAAATTTTTGTTTTCTTAATCCATGTTAATTTGAATAAAAATGTATCCAAATTTGCAGGAACTTGATTCAGAGTCAAGTTTAGATGCAAAAAAATATTACTCCATATTTTCAAAAACATCGAAGCTCTTATCAGGAGCAACATATCACAAGCAATTGGTAGATGAAAATGGACAGCCTCTTCACCCTACCAATTGGAACATGACATCTTCCAGCCACAATCCTAGATCAACAATGGTAATAATTGTTTGATATAAAGTAATTTCAACAAACTAATTACATTGGCGTGCTTAATAATATCATTGATATTGTACTAATGATGTTCAATATTTTTTGAAATTATGATTCTAGTGGTAATGAGCGACCCACCTACCATTTTTTAGAGCACCCCACTATAATGTCAACTCAAAAGAAGGTTGCATTAAGAGAAAGAATAAGATAGGAAGCATACAAAGAATGGTTGAATCAACCACCTATTCAATTCCCACCATGTCCAAATTCACTAATTAGGAATGACTACAACAATAGTAGTTCTTCATCACAAGCTGGAAATCGAGGCAATCAAATGGAGGTTGGTATGAATGATTAATTACGGGATACCACTGCCATGGAGGAAATGTTGTTATATGCATTCTAGAACGATGAGCTAGGCGATGATGCTCATATCACTTATACCTTATTCGAAAGCCTAAAATATGCTTCTACCACCCCTCTCTTTAGACTTGGCAACAAGTCAAAGTCTACTCAGTTGGGGACAACAATTTTGTTGTACAATGTGAATTATAACGACTTCATATTGCACCTTTGAATTGTAACATCTATATATTTTTTATTTTTAATTGCGTTCGGGTTATTAAACAATGACACTGTGATTTTTTCACTTTTTTATAGGTGCATTCGTTCCCATCTATGAAGGAATATAGACATCATTTTCGCATGGAGTATGTCGATGATGGAGGCATGATACAAGACTATAGAGTGGAAGTCGAGTTTGACCAATCTAGTTGTGCTGGCCACCACGATTAAATCCTAGTGTAGGGGACAGGTTATGTTGGAAAGATACAAGAGATCATTCATGTGGACTTCTCTTCATTCCAATGTGATATTTTTAGGTGCAAGTGGTGGGACACCTTTGATCGGAATAATGTAAAGGAAAATCACGATAGTGGGTTGATATCTATCAAGTCTAGAAAGATGTGGCATGAAGCTAGGGAGTCGTATATGTGTTGGACAACAATGAGCTAAAGAATCTTATATTGAGGAAATTTCATGTTAAACCATATTTAGATCACCCAAGATATCAAAAGACATTCATAGCAGTGAAGAAGTTCTATCATTGACTGAATTTGAAGAGGGAATGTTGGAAATAATACTGAGAGGGGGGGGGGTGAATCAGTATTAGCAAGTCAATAATTTTTCATTTCCATAATCAGATTCATATACACTACTTCAGTTAATGGAACTCGTGTGTATACGCAACTGTGTTTAAGGCAACTAACATATATCTTGTAGACTTATGATTCAGTTAATTCATCATATGTTGATATTTAATCAGTGCATCAAAACCATATAAACAGTAACCAGGTGCAGTAAAAACAGAACAGACAATCACACACAAGAACACAAGATATAAGGTGGAAACCCAATGTGGGTGAAAACCACCTGCTGCAATCGTCTCTATCTTCTTTTTAAATTAGAAACTTCTTTTTACAATTTTTGTACTGGTGCAGTCTTATACCAGTACGCAGGCTTCTACCTGCAGAAGGCTACAACCTTCTCTTATTCTCCAACTTCTCTTGGAAGGGAGCTACAACCCCCTAGCTCTTGTACTAGATGAAATCTGTACTAGTATATAGGTGCTAGCCTATAGAAGGCTACAACCTTCTCTTTTCTTCTAGGGACCATGTTTAATAAATTTTCATACTGGATCCATCAATAACATCAATCAAACATCAAATATATCTACATCAACCAATCTCCTTTGCACCAATCACAACTGAATCAATCAACAACCCTTCAATCTAATCTTTCAAAATGTTGTAACCAAACTTCAGTAACCAGAACCCAAAACACTGCAACAACAAACAGAAGCAGCTAAAACATATTTTATAAGGTATACACTACTTCACTGTGTCGAACCTGCATGTATACACTCTTTCCTCAAGGCGAACCTGTGTACAGATCTGCAAATCAAATTTAAGATGTATATGTTGTTTTGATATGCAGAACCAACATGTATACGCGCCTTTTGTAAAGTGAACCTGCGTACAGATCTGTAAATGATGATTTAACCACTATAACAATTCCAGACTTAATTTATACCCATATCATCATATTTATAGATTACAACATGCACCAATTATTCAGATAAATGATCAAATCATATAAAGATAATTCATTTCAAGCCTTAATGTCTTGACCCATCATTAGATCTTATCCTTCATCAAACGCTAAGGTTCATCTTCGATTCAGATCCAGCTATGCACCATAACCCGATAATCTATATACTAGATCTTACTCTTCATCAGATATTCAATGCTTGAGTGACCTCGCCTAATGATATTCTCCTCCTTTTATAGTCTTAGGCCTTACTCAATACCATGGACCAAAACCACTTAGGACCAATACCTTGGTCCCAATACCTGGGGTAAATACCTCAGACCAGATACCTTGGACCAATACCATGGACCAAATACTTAGATTTCCAAGATATACACGCCTTGAATTCTCTAAAAGCACGTGTGTACGTATACGCAACTTGTATACAATGAACCTGCGTGTATACGTGGCTTGGCCAATGGTGAACCTGCGTATATCTCTCTTTCTTCATCTTGTGAAGTCTGATCAACTCTGAGCTGTTAACCTGCTTCACTGTGATCTGTTATCTGAGTGAGTTGCCATCAAGTACAACACCTATGTCATAATTCCAATAGGGAAGTGGTAGAGTTTGTGGCTAGGTGCTTAGATTTTCAATGAGTAAAAGTAGAGTGTAAACATTTAGGTGGTATACTATAGCCAATTCTGATTCCAGAGTGGAAATGGGAGGTCATTTCCATGGATTTCATTACAGGTTTTCCGAGGACTTCTAGACAACATGATTCCATCATGATTGTGGTGGACAAGTTGACAAAGGTAGCACATTTCATTTGAGTAAAGTCTACTTATTAAACTAGTGATGTAGCATAGGTCTTCATCAAATATATAATAGGGTTTCATGGTGTACTGAAGAATATTGTGTCAGATAGGGATGTTAAGTTCACTTCCAAGTTTTGGAAGGAGTTGTTTATAGTTTTGGGGACATAGTTTACCTTTAGCATAGATTATCATCCGCAGACGAAAGGACAAACAAAGAGGGTAAACAAAATATTGGAGGACATTTTGAGGATGTATGGGATGCTTCAGCAATGGAAATGAGAAGAGTTTCTTCCATTATTTCAGTTTACTTACAATAATGTGTATTAGTAGTCACAAAGGATGAGTATATTTGAAGCACTGTATGGGTGGAGTTGTAATACTCCTATTACTTAGAGTGATCCATTGAACATGGTGTTGATAGGACCAGACATGTTGGCAAAGATGGAACAGGAATTGAAAGTTATCAAGAAAAATCTAAAGGCAACATAGGACATGCATAAAAGTTATGTAGATCAACATAGTTTGTTTAAGGAGTTTCAGGTTGGGGAACATGTGTACTTGAACATCAATCCCAAGAATATCTCCTTGAGGATTAGGTCATGTGAAAAGTTAGCACCTCAGTATTTCAAACCTTTAGAGATCCTTGAGAGGATTGGACCAGTGGCCTACAAACTTGCACTGTCTCCAATGATGAAAGTCCATGATGTTCCATATTTCATTGCTTAAAAGATATGTAAAGGGTGTTGATCATGTTATTGATTGGTATGTATTGGAGGTGGATCTAGAAGGAGAATTCCAGTTGGAACCTCAGTGTATTTTGCAAAGAAAGATGCTCATGCTCCAAAACCGAGCATTCGAGTAGGTTAAAGTGTAGTGGAAGCACTTTGGGCCCAATGAAGCTACATGGGAGATGGTTGATCATATGTGGGCTATGTATCCTTCCTTGTTTGTCGGTTGAGGCAAAGAAATTTTGGTATATGTATATATGTATATGGATGTAAATAATGCAATGAGTTGTGTTATAAAGCTCCAATAAGTGGTATGGGTGTCATGTTTTTATGTTTGTCAAGATGGTTTTATTTTCAATAGGTTGTTCATTTTAAATACTGCATCGAGCTAATTTATAAAGCTCCATGGGTAGTATGTTTTTCTTTGTAGTGGTCTTGTTGGTTATAGGTGTCATTGAACACCGAAGACGATGTTCCCCTAAGGGGAGGGGTTTGTAACAACCCCAGGTTAAAAATACATGTAATAAAGTTAATAAAGGAAAAATAAGACCAAGGTCATGGGACACTTACTCCAAGTTTATTGTTGGGAAAAACATCTTAACGTATATTCATTTGGTTTATTATGGTTAAGGGGAAATTGGCAAAGGTAATGGAAAAGGATTTGAAAAGGCAAGAGGCATTAATTTGTATTTTATTTATGAAAATAAAGAAAAGGAAGGTGAAAGGTCACATGGTGCATGTGAGGAGGAAAATGAAGGAAAAATAATGGAAATTGAAGAAAATAGAGGCCTCATTAATAAAAAGGCTTCTGAGGATTAGTTCACAACCTTTTTTTTTCAATTTTAGCTTCGAGCTCTCTCTCTACTCTCGCTCTCATACTCTTGGAAACTTAGAGCATTCTTGGAGCACTCGAGAATTGAGGAAGGAAAGCTAAGGAAGGACAAAGAAAGCAAAGGGAAGCAAAGATCAAGCAAGGAGGAGTGGTATCTAGAGGCTACAACGAGATTACTTGCAGTTATCAAGTTGCATGTATGATTTCCTTGCTAGTTTTGGCATGCATGGTACATACATGTGTGTACTTGGTTATTTTGTTGTCATTGGCATGGGTTTGTCCAGGTGTGACAGTGGTTTTCGGCCTTGTCTTTCCATTTCCGAATAGCCATGGTGTGATGGGGTTTCTCTTATTTGGTTGACATGGATATCTGGATGGTTTTGAAACTAAGTGGGGTGGTATCAAGGGAGAAACAAAAGGCCTATGAATCTCTGGACTAGTGAAGGTGGGATTGAAGTAAAGCATGATTGACTATACCTTCATTGGGCCTAGAAATCCTCGACTAATGAATGATGGGATATATGGTAAAGCTTAGAGGGTGGATCCTCGTTAGGCCTATGAATCCTCGACTGGTGAATTGCGAGATATACGATAAATCCTGGAGGTGGAGACAAAAAAATTCCTCATGGTTTAGGTGGAGAGATTTGTATGCACCCATGCTTTTATAGGCCTAGTTATCCCTAGATTGATATATGGTGGGATTATGGTAAAACTTGGTAGTGTATGTTTCTTGTTTGGGCCTAAGAATCCGTTGGCGGGATTGTGGTAACACCTAGTTGTATAGATGAGGGCATGAGCCTAAGAATCGCTTGGTGGATTGTGGTAAATCCCGAGGAAGCCCTAGTTGTTTTGTTGTAAGTGCCACATTCATGTCTGGAATATGGCATGAGGGTGATTTGGTGAAAGAAATATTTGGTTCAACCCAATATATGGTCGGGTGGTACGTAGAAGTCCCTAACTTCGTTGTATTTTGCATATGTTAATAAGAGTTATTTTCCTCTTATGTTTTATGTGTAAATTTACTTGTTATTATGTGGCTTTAATGGTTGTTCTATCATTGTTATTCTACTGGTTATATGTTGTTTGTAAGCATGGTTTAATGACATATCTTAGTCATGGCTCTCATCATGTTTTGATTAGTAAATTAATGAATAACGTATGTATGACCTAATAGATAATAATGCAGCTACTATGAGTGGGCATCAGACCTTTTTGACAAATATCATATAATTATGAATGTTCAAATTTGTTGTTATGACCTATATATTACATGTTCATGATGTGTTTGAAGGAATTCCTATCATGGCTGGGCTTTGTTAGGTTACTTCCTTGTTTTATTTTTACATTAGAGGCTTTATCATATTATTATTTATCATTTCTAGAAGTTTCATAAAGTTATGCGCAGAGGCCTGAGTCCTAGCCCTGAAAAAGTGGCTCAGAATCTGGGGTTACTGGCACAAAAATTCCTAAAAAGGCCATGATCACATGGGATACTTGTTGTGGGAGTGACTGGAGGGTTTCAGACACATGGAGGATTGTCATGGGAGCGACTGGGAATCTAGTTTAGCAAAACATCAAGTTCTCTCAAGGGTTGGACACTTGGATAGGTTGGTTGGCTCCTAAATATTCTACAGCTCCTAAAGAAGGTCAGTCTGGTTTTGTTTTGTCGATCCCACTTCCTTAACTATATCGAGGGTGTTGAATCATTTTATAGTAACTCTTCATGACGTGTTTACCTTGGTGGACCAGTTAGATTAGATAAATGTGGGAGGAGGGTGTTACAATCCTCTTCTCATGACTCTATGAAGCATCATATGCTGGAATCCACCATGACCAATGAGCCTCCCCCAACTCCGATTGGACTCATAAATAAATATGTTGTTTGTACTAAATTTTATGGAGCCCCCACACATCTCTTCTATGTGACCCTTGTCTCATTCATTTTCACTCTGTGGTCAATATGCACTTCTCAACTAGAACAACACAACAACCTCTAGCAATATAGGGTTAAACAATCAGAACAATATCACTGCAACAATTCTACACAACTCACTCAAGCACTGTAAAACCCCTTCAATAATACATGCTACATACATAAAAGATAATTTGATGAAAATATAATGAGAAAGCATATAGGAAATGATCTACAATCATTTCTTACTCCATAACCATATTGTTGCATAAAATCCTAGCTGAATCATACTTCTACTGCCATCTCCTATCACTATGAATAGTTGAATATTTTATGTAGAATTCCTTGCACAACTTGCACACACAACTCTTCTCTCACTCACACTCTCCAAGCTCACACAACCATCACTTTTTCTTCTAAAGAGAACCAACCAATAACCTCATGATCTCCATCTATTTGTAATATTTTGTAAATGTTAAATCAATAATTACCATTCTGTAGTGGAGGTCTATTCATATGTTGGAAGTGGTATGGTTCATTAGTCCTTGACTTAATCTAGCCACTAACTTCACTTAACAATGAATATTCTTCTTTTTAACCATATTCTAGAAGTTAGCTTACACCTACAACAATTAAAATATGAATTAACACTTCAATATACATGAGGAAATCAGAGAAATTCATAAAGTGCGTAAGGAAATCAGAGAAATTTGTAAAGTGCGTGAGGAATCCAGAGAAATTTCTAGTTCAAGACACAACCACATGCATAATTCTATAGAATTTAGGTTGAAAATGCATGGATAAGTCTTCTTCCATGCAGTTGGAGCCCATCAACTGCATGCACAGGCTTAGCTCCATGCGGTTGTAGCCATTCAACTGCATGCATAGGCTTAGCTCCATGCGTTTGAGGCAGGAGATGGTCAAAATCAAATTCCCTTAGCTCAGAAGTTGTCCAAACTTGCTCCATTGATTAACAACCTTCTATAAGATCTCAGGGACCCTTTGTAGCCACTAAAACATTCCAGACAACCACTGTCACAACTCCATCACCATCAGAAATCACGCTAGGTTGATTTAAATACCATCCATCAACTGCACTGACACCAAATCCATCAAACTACTTCACAACTTCTCCAACACCTACATAACCTTCAAATCAGCAAAGATAGGCCCTGCGACTGAGCATCGTGATCTAATAAGGTCTTCAAAATGATCTTCTTGTCTTCCTTGTTGGATTCATCATATTTATTATATTCTAATGAGAGCAAAACATTCTCATCAAGATCAATGAAGTATGCTTCCAATATCACCTTCCATAGAGTATAATTTGATCCATGAAGAATAGGAACTCTATCTGCAACATAATATCCTTGATTTCCCATGATCTACCTTCCAGCAGTGAAGCTACAACATAGGCACTGGCTTTGATACCAATTGTTGCAAATGTGATCACTACTACGAGGGGGAGGTGAATCAGTAGTGACAATGTTTATTAATTTTTAAACTTTTTTCCAATTACTGAATCACAACATACATTAACCCATCAATATATCATATCATATAATGCATTAAAAAAATTAGTAAATAACATATATGAATATGTAGCTACACCATGATGAACACATGAAAACCAAAAAAAAAAAAAAACCAAACAAACATGCACAAGATGACACAAGATATTTTTGGATGAAAACCCTCCTCTGGGAAAAAAACCACCCTTGTTGTTGTTGCACTGCTTAATAATTTTATTATTTTTCAACAAATTCAATACATAGAAAATATGTATGGCTACTATCAGTAAGAAATCTAATCCTTATTTTAATTTCTTACAAGTTAGAGGCTAATCCTGATGGTGACAGAAATCTTATTTCCCTAAGGGGTGAGAGACTAGGTAACTCCAATATTTCTAAGGAAATATTCAAGTATCTTGAGTCTTTTTTATTAATTTATTGTTTCTTTAAGGTCTAGTTATTTTTACTAGTGCTAACAACTATCCATTTTTTAGAAAGCAAGCTACCCATACTCATATTTGCATGAAGGATTTTAATTTGTTGTCATTCTGGCTTGTCCTCGAGCTATTGTATATGATTATTTTTGCATTGCAGTATTTTGTGATAATATTGGTCATAAGATTTTACAAAAGCTTTCCTTCAGGATTTGGTTGTACTCTTTATCAATTAAAAAAACCGGTCATTATTTAGTACAACTTTATTGCTTTGCATATATCTTTTTTAATTATTTATTTTCAACAATTTTCTCATTATGCTTTGTCGAAGGTCACATCTTATGCTCTATATAATATAGGGCCTCTTAGCCCAAATTTTGACTAGCTCGCTACTTATTTTAAATTTGATTTATATTTTCAGTTTTGTTCTTTTACTTATTTACCACATTTCAGTTGTAAATGATCTATATTTCATGTATATATCTTCCTTTTACTTTCTGATGTAAATTTTCTTTTGTTTATTTCTGCATTATAAAACACAAAAAATAAACTTGAAACTGAAAAGTTTTTAGCACACAGCCTCACTATCTCATTGTGATAATGAGATTCTAGGATTTGGTTTTTTGAAGTTGGTCAAACTTAAAAAATCATCAAACAATGGAATGAACCTAGTTTCATGTGAGTGTCGTAAGTGACTTCACCTAAACTTCTAAGTCCTTCATCCAATCTTCTTGATCTTTGGCTTGTCTCATTGCTAATTCAATGGAGCAGGACCCTAAATCAATGATCTCCTTAATATCCTAAGTCTCTACTTGGAGTTCCTAAAACTCCTTCCCATGACCTTCCATTCGTTCGACCATCTGTGCAAAGGTAATTTCAGGATCCTTGACCTTCCTAGATAATGCCACCTCATTTTGGCTCACTAGGTTAGACTTAATGTTCATCGTTGTGACCTACTTCTTTTGGAATTTGGTAGTGTTATGCTCATTTCATATTTCCCAATTGTAACTTGTACCAAGAACCAATAGCCAAAACACTTTTTCCCACCTGGAAATCAATTACAAAATCCCCTTCCCCTAATAACCTACAAATAGAAGGTACATTTGTTCTAATACCACTTGTGGGTGGTAAGAGGGAAACACTTCCATCTCCTCTCCCTCTTCTTGGTATAAAGTGGTCATCATTTCTAATGCCACCTGTCACAACCCTAGGGCCTCCTAGAGTCACAAGGAACCTCTTAGGGACACAATGATCCCTTGAATGTGTGGAATTATTGTGTTTCACAACTACCTAGAGTGTTATGGTGTTACTTCACCCAGACTACACCTCACAATGTATTACACATGTTCTTATCTATATTTTATTAATGTGTGGAATCCATAAAACATAAAATAGCAATAACATTGTAACATAATCTTCAATTAATAAAAATTATGAACATCATATGCAAGATAACATCATCATCATAATCATGCACAACTTTAATGGAAACAACCCTCCAACCATTTCGTTTATTAAAATGTATATCTGAAATAATTCCTCAAGACAATGGCTCTTTCCAACCAAATATCAAAGAGAAAATACATAGAATGTACAAAGAAAATCAATACCAAACTTGATGACCCCACCAGCCACCCTACTCCCCTATTATGGGTCATCCCTCCTTCAAGATGGGTTGTCTCCCCTTCTCGGGTGGGTTGCTTCAATTGTCTCATCTTTGCCTTAATGCCCTGCATGACCCTAGGCCCAAACAATTATACTTAGCTCTCCCTTCCATCTATCACTTCTTTCCTTCTCCAAACAACTTATATGAGCTTCTTTGGTTCTTCCCCTTTGGTTATTTGGTTGGTTCATTCCATGTTTTGAGTCATACTTCCATACAACTTGCCCCTTACTTCATGTGAGTTATGTTCTAATATTCCACCCCTTCATGTAGGTTAGATTACCTAGGTATTAGGTGCCTTGGGTCATGCTAACGCCATTCCATCTTAGCCACCCTCAACTCATTGCCTCTTGGTTGATGCCCTCAACTCATCTTGTCTTTGGTGCATTTGGCATGTCTTGCCCAAGTCTTCTCAGCCAATGCCAAATTTTGGCTTGTGCTGAGTTGTATTTTCCAAGTGACAATTTTAGCTGCTCACCTTGGGGACTCGGTCCATGATCATTCCATTAAAGCACACTTCCTCGATCCAACTCATCTCAATCCAACCTCGTCCACTACGTGGTTGCTCATTTAGGGGTGTTTTGGTCCATGTCTTTGGGTGCCCATGTTTCTCTTCATGATGTCGTCTTAGGAATCCTCTCCCATCATTAGGCAAAGTTGGGTGCTTGGTCACAAACATCCGTTGTGCCACAAATCTTCCCATACGTACCCAATGGAAACCACAATTGTTGGTTTTTTAACAAATTGTGTTGGTGCACTCTCGCCTAATATCCTCTTTTGTCACATTTATTGCGTTATTTTTGTCACAAATATGGTAATGGGTATCTCACCCATGGGATACATCTTGTTTAAAGATTCACCCAACTCTAGTTCCTAACATCCTCCCCCACTCAAAGTTATTACCATCCTGGAAATAGTCTAGTTACAACCCTCCAATCATCTCCCATTGAATATCGTCATCATGATGAAGCCCCTTAAGATGATCTAATTGACTGCAACCTCTAGCACATGTGCTCCTAAAGTCACATCTCTCATCTTCTAACTTAGGTTACACATATCATCACCATAATGTAGGGTACCACCTTTACCTACTAATATACCATGTAGATAGGCGCATTATCTATCAAACTAATCACTCACATATCTTAAGATTTGATAGCCTTGAAAAAGGCCTTATTAGGCTTGACCCTAATACCAATTTTTATTATGAATTCTTCCTTCACAAAGTTGTGGGTAGCCCCACTGCCCATTATTGTTGTCACCTAGATACCTCCTAGTTCTAATAGAAAAAAATCCAACTCGGCTCTCTCCTTACCCTTACTTTCCACTTTCTTCTTATGCGAAGATAATACCCCTAGTACCTGCAACATCCCAAACTTAACTGCATCTTGCTACTCCAAAGAAATCTCCTTATGCTTGATTGGGAAAATTCTTGCCAACTGATCATCTCTGTAGATCCAACAATATATGTGCTTCGTCTCTTTGGCTACACTTGCTAGTTTTCCATATTTGGAAGTCTTTGATTTCTCTTAGTCCTTCTTCTTCTTCTTTCTCTTATCACTCTGCATTTCCTTCTTATCCTTACCATGTTTCTGGTAATCAACAAGTTTATTTGTTGCGGTGATGGTTGTTGTAAGAGATTGGACTCCATGTTTCATAACTTCCTTCTTTGTCCATGGTTGGAGACTATTGATAAAGTGGTATAACATGTTCTTCTCTTTCATATCTATAAGCTCTAACATAATACTTGAGAATTCTTTGATATAAATCTAGATCTTAACGGTATGCTTTAACTCCCTTAGGTGATCCCTTGCCACCCATTCTTGATTCCTTGGCACAAAATATGCATACAAAGCCTCTTTGAACTCCATCCATGTCTCAATTATGTCTGTGATATGACTTGCTACTAAGTCCTCAACTCTGGTCCTCCACCAAAGTTTCGTTGTTCTTATGAGATACATGGTTTTTGCATTGAAATTTGTATCTTTAGAACAACTTTTCATTTTCTCTAAAATTTGTTCCACATCCCAAAAGAAGCTTCCAAGTACCTTAGCAATTCTTGTCCCATCGTATATTTCTAGTTATTTAGCTTCACCTTCATATATGAACTTCTAGAACTCTTCCCTACGACGTACTTCAATGTTGTAATTGTATCAGCCTAGTCTCTTGGGAGTGCCACAAGTGACTTCACCTGGTATTCCAAGTCCTTCATTCAATCTTCTTGATCTTGGGCTAGTCTCAACTCCAAATTCAATGGAGTAAGACCCTGACTCAATGGTCTCCTTAATTTGGTGAATCTCTACTTGGAGTTCCTTAATCTCCTTCCACGACCTTCCATTCCTTTGACCATTTGTGCCAAGGTCATTTTAGGATCCTTGACATTTTTAGATAATGCCCCTCATCTTGGTCCACCAGGTTAGACCTAGTGCTCATCATTGTGACTGGATTCTTCCCAAATGTGCTCTTTGTAAGCTCATTTCATATTTCGCAATTGCAACCTATACCAAGAACCATAACCATAACCATTTTACCCACTTGGAAATCGATTAGAGAAGTACCTTCCCCTAATAACCTGCAAAAAAATGAAACTTATCTATGCAATCTTCCTTCGACCTTTGTTCTAACACCACCTATGGGTGGTAGAATAGAAACACTGCTAACTCCTCTAACTCTTCTTGGTATAAAGTGAGAATCAACTTTGATATCATCTATCACAACCTCGGGGCCTCCTACAGTTACAACGCACCTCTTGGGAAAATCACGATCACTCGAGTGTGTGGAAGTAACATAGTTTACAACTACCAAGAGTGGTACAATGTTACTTAACCCAAATTATGCCTCACAATGTATTATCCATGTTCTCTATATTATTATTAATGTGTGGAATCCATCAAGATAGCGTAGTAATAGTATTTTCACATTATCTTCTATTAACATAAATCATGAACATCATATGCAAGATAACATCATCATCATCATCATGCACAATTTCAATGGAAACAACCCTTCGACCTTCTTTTATTACAATGTATAAGTACAAAAATTCCCCAAGACAATGGCGTAGTCCACCCAAATGTCAAAGCCAAAATCCATAGAATGTAAAAAGAAAACCAATACAAAACTTGATGACCCCATTAGGCCACCATACTCCCCTGCCATGATTCATCCCTTCTTCCGGATGGGTCGTCTCCCCTTCTCGACTAGGCTAGTTTGATTGGCTTGCCTCTATCTTCAGACTCTATACAATGGCAAGCCCAAATGGCTCTTCTTGACTCTCCCTTCTATCTTGCACTTTGTTCCAGATCCAAACATCTTGTGTGGGATTCTTTGATTCTTCCCATTCAGTTAGTTGGTTGTTTTATTCTATGATGGAGTCATATGTTTATAATACACCTCATCCCTTATTGTAAATCAAAATATTTGTATTTAATATTCATGCGAAAATTCTATTTAAAAAACAATTATTATATTGAGTTTAAATAACTAATTTATAATTTTTGTATGCTAGTTTTATTTTTTGATTACATGAGAGTCAGAACTTCTATTCAAATAGAAAAAACAAAACTATATTACAAAATGTACACATAAGATGTGGGCCACCTAAAGCCTAAGAAACCAATCCTAAGACCCATTGTCCGACCTCCGGGCCCACAAAACCTGATGTCGGAACTGAAAAGGAGAATCGAACACCACAACCGTTCGATCTGTCATCGAAGATCCGACGGTCAAGCACAATATCAGAACAATAACAAGCTCACTCATTAACTCTTGAATCAGACCCGATAAGCATTTAGAGACCGCTTTATAAAAATTCTGGGTCCGATTTGGCCGATAACCCTCGCGCATGTAGTCCGCCCGATATCCACCAGATGCAAGCAAATCGTGCCAGTCCATGTAACTCGCTCGATGTTTAACACTACTTTCGGACCCGAAGTCTAATGAAGTTGTCGTTAAATTTGATTTCGGGTCCGTATGGCTTGATAACAACCTTGCTAATTTCCACATGAAATTTCTAAGATTTCTTTTGTTTCTCCTATCTACTTGCACTTTAACCAAGCTCCCTGCATAGCCAATAAAAAGGAAATTTGTGGTATAATTCAACTCCATGTGAATACTTGTGCTGACAATCAAAACCCGCCTGAGAACCTTGTGTTTGCAAAGTTCTAGGCTCCAGTTCCAGCCAAAAGGACCGGACATTCTTTTCATAATATCCCTAATATGCTTCATCAAGTGAACTAAAATTCAATTGTTTCCTGAGGTCTACAACCTATTAGCATCCGCTACTTTGATAGAGCTCCCAGTCCATGTTTGCTTGTCTGAGACACTCTTCCCTCAATCTACCCTGGGGGGTCTCTAGCCATTTATAATTATTGTTTCTTTTAGCATAGAGTGCTCCTTCATTAGCTACTAAGTCTGCTAATTTGTTGGTTGTTCGGCACACATGAGTGAAACTCAGGGTTCTCATGTTCTGCATGTGGGAATGAATCCTTTGCTAGACTTGCAGAAGCCTCCAATGTCTTGAAACTTTTTCCAGAGCTGAGCCATAGCTAATTTTCTTAACTGAATTGATGATCAATTCGGAATCGACTTCAATCATAATGTTATGAAGATTTGAGTCCCTCGGGATTTCTAAGCATTTCTCAAGGGCGATGAGCTCTGCCATGTTATTTGTGGCTTTCCCCAAATTACTATGAAATATGATTTCTATGCACCCCTTATCATCCTTTATCACTCCTCTGTAACCAACCATGCCCAGGTTTCCTTTTGAGGCCCATCTATATTGCATTTCAAAAAACCTTAAGGGGGAGGTTGCCAGAAATCCTTATCAACAATTATATGATTTGCATCTTTGTTTCTGCCCTATGGGATAATCCCCTACATACCCAACTGTAGTAGTATCTACCTATCAGTATCTGTTGGATTGTTCTCACAGGCGCTTTTGATGAGGATTCCTACCGTCTCATTGAGCTGTCTTAAGATCTGTGCCATGATGCTTTGGGTAGAACCTTTCCTATTTTTGAAGATTCTGTTGTTGTGTTCTTTCTAGACATCCCAGATTAGAAAGCCTGGAGCTAAAGCCCAAGCTTTTTTTACTATTTCATTATCAGAGAAATTTTTCCTCCACTTCTTTAAGGTGCTGGTAATGCTACCCTTTTCCCTGTCTATTTGTTTGAAAATTGAAGCAACCCAATTCCATAATGTGGATGTGAAAGGGCAGAGGTTGAGAAGGTGATCTATAGTTTCTTCTTGTAATTCACAAAGCTGGCATTTAGATGGACCCGAGACCCCTCTTTTCCTAAGGTTTTCCCAAGGTCATAAATTTTCTATGCTACACTAACCACATGAACAGTTTAATTTTCATCCAGCTTTGGTTCTGCCATAGGTCCTTCCAAACCCCATCAAGGTTTGTAACATCAAGCCCAAGGGCTATGCGCTTGGCCTCTTTGAGGTTAAAGGTGCCTTCATTGTTATTTCCCCATCTCAGCTGGTCTGAATCTTCTGATACCAGTATCTTCCTCTGTTCCAAGATGGTTGTTAGTGCTTCTACCTGTGCCTTCAAGGGGGAGTTATCACTATAAACCAGGTTCTTCCATATCCTCCATTTTCCCTCGCTATTTTCTTGATCCCAAAATTCATTTACTCTGAGTAACCTTTTGTTGTCAATATCGTTCTTGAGATTTGCAAATTCTTCTCTTGACAATTTAGGTTCCTTTTGCCACATGTCCTCCCAAAACCATGCAAGGTTTCCATCTCTAATTTCCCAGAAACTGTGTTTCCGAAAAATGGCTCTATTCTCCCAAGTTTTGTTCCAAAGGTGGGAACCTTTGATGATCCTCGACATTTTGATGTGATCCTTGTCTTGCCAATTGTTTGCATATTTATGTTTCCAAATTTGGGCCTAAGGGGAAACTGAATCTTTTAGCCATTTCCACCATAGTTTTTCCCCAAAAATTTTGTTTAGCACCTCAGAATCATCCAATCCCAAACCTCCATGTGTCTTAGGTTTACAGATTTTTTCCCACGCTACCAAGGCCCATTTTTTTCTTCCCCTTTACCCCAAAGAAAATCTCTTTGGATATTTATGCAAAGTTGCATGACTCCTTTAGGTGCAGGAAGGGCTGAAAACATAAAGATGGGGACAGTTTGTAGGACAACCTTTGTGAGCACTAGTCGTCCTGCTAAGTTCAAAGACCTACTTGTCCATTTCCGTACTTTGTCCTATAGCTTATTAATCACAGGCTCCCAGACCATATTTCTCAGGAGTTTGTCTGTTAGCGGTACTCCCAGATATTTGGATGGCAACATATCTCTATGAAAGCCAAGAATTATATATTTCTCTAAATAGCAATGTCAGTATTAAAAAAGAAAATCTTTGATTTGGAGAGGCTTACCTTTGTGGCCACAACCATTGCAAAGTATTTCAGGATTTGTTTGTAGGCTAGAGCTTGACTTACCGTAGGTATACCCTGTAGCATAGTATCATCCACAAATTGTTGATGGGTCAAAGCATTTCCATTCCTGGTGAGTTTGAGACCTTGGATTTTGCCTTCTGCTTTAGCAGACTTGATAGCTTGGCCAAGCCCTTCCATCATGAGAATAAAGAGGAAGGGAGATAGAGGATCACCTTGTCTGAGACCTCTCGAAGGATTAAAGGGTTTGGATGGTGAATCATTTAACATGATATAGAAACTAGAGGAAGTTACCAGGGCCATAACCCATCTTACCCAGTTATGGTCAAATCCATATGCTATAAGAACTTTCCTTATGTAGGCCCAATTTAGCTTATCATAAGCCTTTTCTAGGTCAAGTTGCATAATCATTCCTTCCTGCCTATTACTTATAAGTGAGTGAACCACCTTGTGTGCTTGAATGATGTTGTGTAGAATTTGTCTGCCTTCCACATATCCAGTTTGCTCTTCAGATACGAGCATTGGTAAAAGAGGTTTAAGCCTGTTGGCAATTGTTACACTAAAAAATGTCACCATGACTATTTGCAGTTAGTATGGCTCCATCAACTGTCATACTATCCTCCTTGGCAAGTCTCATGCCTCTGCTTTTCATGTCAAACTCCAAGAAAGAGAGAAAGTCAGTTAAAGTCAATTATCTCTGGGCACGCAGTTTCTCTCAGCCTTACCTGCGTGTACGCAACCCAAGTTCACAATACCTGCGTACTTGTACGTTCTGTATGTAAAGGGGTGGGTGCGTACCCCTGTAAAGGTCAAAAGGCGCGAGTTTCATCTTTAAAAAGTTACTTGTGGTCAAATCTAGAGCATTCTAGAAGATGGTTTGACGTGTATTGAGCGCCTCCAGATGGTTCATGCACCCCAAAGAAAGAGGAACTTATCCCATGAAGAGGGGAGCTATCCCATTGAAATAGGGGCTTATACCATTCATGGTGGACCTAATTAACTTCCTCTAAAACACTATAAATACAAACATTGGGCCAGAGGGAGGAGAGGTTGAAAGCTGAACATTCCTAAGGGTAGATGCTGTTGGAATTAGGACTTCCTTGTAGAAGCTTGTGAGGAGAGATTCCCATCCTTTCTTGTTTCATTTGGAAGTGGGTGAGCTGATCAAAGTAAAGGAGAACTCTTGTCGGACCCTGGGAGGGACCTGCACAACACCAAGGCTTAGGTTGTAATGGTTTCTTTTGTTTCCTATTAATACAAATAAGTCCATTCTTCTCAACAATTTGTTATTTATGAGTTGTTTCATATACTCCTTGGTCTGTATGTTAAATATGTTTTATTTTATGAGATATTCAGGTGATATTTAATCGTTTGATTGTTAGTGAATGTAGGTTTCGAAGAGAAGGAGGAGCTCATTCGGATCGACGAGGCTGGACTACTACAACAGCGTTGGACTACAGGTAGGATCTAAACACTTGGTTTCTTATATGGTAAATGCATATTTAGAGAAGGATTGTTCTTAATTGTCTTGTTTTTCACTAGAAAGCCTTAAGCTTCTAGGGAGGTTGGTTTTGTCCGCAAAATCAACTCTTTCCACATGACAAAATGGCGACTCCACTGGGGACTCCATTGATGTGAATGATTTTTCCTTTGTCTGAAACTTTGATCTGAGAAAAGTCTTTTTCTTTCTGGTTTTTGGTTGTCTGACTGTGTGTTTGGGTGGCTTAGCTTAGGGTTAAATTAGATTTTAGTTTTTCTTGATTTTGCTAGCAGTACGCAGCCTCTGAGTTAAGCACAGTGCGTACTTGTACGCACTGCAGCTTTGTGCACAGAGCGTACACGCACCTGTGTAAACAGGTTGCCTGCGTACCCTGTCAAAATTGAGAAAATTTCAATTTTCTCCTTTTTGCCTCTTAGATTTTGTTTGTAAGTTGTTTTTACCACCCAGATCCACTGGTTACCTGCCAGAGATCTTCATCTGAACTTGTTTCATCAGTGTCAAGTGTTTTAGTGGAATTCGTAGAGGTTCTAGCCTTAGGGTTTGATTTTTGCATTGGTCCTGTAGTGATTTTGGCTTTAGAAGTCGTAAAACCTTGGATCTCCCTGGTATTTGCAGTCTTCTTAGGAGTCAGACCTTTCATAGAATCTACCCTTGTGAGACACCTACCTTTGTTTTGTCTCTTTGCCGAATCTCGAAAAAGTTTGTTGATTGAACTGTGAATTTCATTTTACGAAAAAGAACAAAAGATTTTATGTTTGTTTTTGGCTAGTTTTTGATTCTGCATTGACTAGTCCTTAGTTAAATCACGACTGAGTAAAACATCCTGGGATCATACTTTGTAGGTTTTGGCCTCATTAGATTTTCTTATTAGGTGAATTTCTTTTGATTTTCTTTTAACTATCTTTGATTTGATTGTTATAGATTTGTAAAGGTTTGCTTTTTTATTTTTAAAATGCTTTGTTAAGCCTGGGGTCACTTGTCGTTAAACCTTGGATTATTGTCAAGGATCCGGCAAGGGGATTGAGCTTGTTACTCTGCCCTTGCGTGCTATCAGGTCATAGACTGTTCCCCCAGGTATATTTGTTGCTGTTGGTAACCTTAGTGACCATTATCTTTAGGATTCTGCCCGAGGTGACGGTGGAGGGATGATCCCACTGTACCTGGAGTAGACGTCGGCTAGACTCACTTGGATTTTCCGGGGGGTTCACTTCCCTCGAGACGGTTAAAGTGGAGGAACTTGTGCCGGTCTATTCATTAAGCAGGTTGCCGGGGTAACTGTTCCACCCACCACTTCTGTACTGAATTCGGGGATGTTGGGCTTCATCACCAACTAGTGTTTTCGGTCCGGAAGGCTACTGTTTGTGTACGGTTTGACGCCCTAGATTCTTTAGGCGTGTGATTCAAATTTGTTTGGTTCTTTAGAGACTTTAGGCGGTTTGTTTTGAGATTCTACTTTGTTTGCGTGTGCAGTGGTTAAAAGTTTTTAACTGTGGCGGAATTACCGAGACAGTCCCGTAGACTTTGAGGCCAGTCTCCTGAGATTTTTACCGTGGCCGATTTGTTGAGGAAGTCCCGTAGACTTCGGGGTGAACCTCCTAAAGATGTCCCGGGTCATTACAAAGGTTTGAAAGTCCTTGTAACTCCTCCTAGTGGCAGTAAAGTAGGTTCACCTGAAGAAGGAGAGTCTTCGTTGGTAGTCCATCCAGATTACCAAAGTCTAGAAACAGGTTATAATCCTGAAGCTGTTGCAGTTTCCGAGCTTGCTGGTAGTTTTTCATCTACTAGTGATATAGGCGAAGAACCTGAAATATCTCAACCTGTTACTCCAACTTCTAGTGTTCCTGATTCACCTAGGGTAGAAAGAGTCATCACTGAAAATCTTCCTTCTCGTTTGATAGCTATTGAAGAACTTGCTCCAGAAGAAGAAGTAGGCATCCTTATCCCTAAAAATCAACCTACCATTGATCTAAGGGAGCGTGAATCTATTTTTTACAGTCCACCAAGAAGTACTACTTGGTACCTTTCATTAACTAATTACTTAGACAACTCAGGGATAAGTTTTTCTCCACCTCGTACTCCTTATCCACCCGGAGGTATTTATACTCCTGTAAATATGTCTAGTCAGTCATCCATGTTTACTCAACCTCCTGAATCTTTCTTGTATGGTGGTCCTTCTGTTCCTGCTGGGTATCAGTCACTTTCTGGTACTTTTGCAGGAGCATCTCCTCAACCCATTGGACATGGGTCATTAGCTGGAAACAATGGTAATAAACCATTGGGCGTAGGAGACATTTATATGATGTCAGGTTCAATTCCCGGTTCTCAACCTCAAGGTGGTCAGTTACCGCCTGGGGGGCAGCCTCAATTAACGCCTGGGGGGCAACCTCAAGGTACACAACTTGCGTCTGGGGGGCAACCTCAAGGACAGTATGTACCCATGGTACAGTACATTCCTCAAGGTCAACCCCAGCCTCAATATGTACCCCAGGGTCAACCTCAGTATCAATATATGCCTCAAGGTCAACCCCAGTATCAGTACTTACCTCAAGGGTATCTACCCCAAGGTCAGTACTCGAGTCAAGGTTATCAACCACCTCAAGGTCAATCTTATGTTCAAGGTATGGGAAATGTACCTTTCAATTATCAATCCTACCCTCAATCCGTTTATGGATCTCAATATCCTCAACTTGTCATGGGTCAATACCCCGGAATGAACATAGTGTGGGATCCATCGCAAGTTCAACAAGTGTTGCAACCAAGCGTACAGTTGTCATCTCAAACTGGACAACCTGTGATTTTTGGTCCATCCCAGCAACCAGTCCAGTCTAATGTTCAAACTTCTGTACCTTCGGTAGTTACTCAGTCGCCAATTGCACCTAGTACTCCATCTCAAACGACTTCTGCAACTACCGCAACATTTGTTTCTTCCACCACACTTACTTCTAGCGTATCGACAGCTCCAGTTTCTACTCTCTCTGCCACTACTCCACAGACATCTTTACCTTTTTCTGGATCTACGATTCAAACTACGGTTCAGATGCCTGTGGGGCAGCCTGGTTTAAGTACGGTTGTCACTACTCAACCACAATTTGTTTATCAACCGTACCAGGGACAGTACCAATACGGGCCTGCTGTCCAACAACCGGTTTACCAGTATCAACCGTATCCTGGGTACACTTATCAACAACCACAGCAACCCCAGTACGGTCCGGTTAATCCTGGTTTTCCGAGAGGATACAATATCCCGAATGTGATTCCTGTTCCAAGTTATCCTGGATATCCTCCTCCTGGGACTGGTCTTGTGACCCAGAGTTTTAGGGATCCTAATCGGCAATTTCCATTTATCGCAACTTTGAATTTACCAGACTTGACGCGCCTAACGAGCGATCCAATAAATTATCTTCCGTTCTGGCCGCCAATGCCAAATAAGTTGCCCACTGACATACCCAAGTTCGAAGGTAAGTCTGGAGAGGATCCATCAAATTATGTGATGACTTACCACCTCTGGTGTGCCTCAAATTCCATCTTGGATGATTCCATCCGTTTACGTCTTTTTCAGCGTACGCTCATTGGTCTCGCGGCCAAGTGGTACATTGAGTTACCATGGGCCTCTTTTTATAATTTTAGTCAGTTAGCTACCTCGTTCCTAACTCATTTTCAGTTGCCGGTCAGATATGATAATGGCACGGAGCTACTAACTTCATTAAAACAGTCGACGTCCACTTATATTTCCGATCATATTCATGAATGGAGACGTCGAAGGCGATTAGTGAAAGTTTTTATCCCGGACCAAATCTTAGCTGAATGGTTTGTTAAATCATTATTACCGAAGATTACTGAAGACGTAGCTAAGGCCGGAGTAGTTACTGAAGAGCAAGTGATTGCTCAAGCGCAGTACCTTGACTTAGTCTATACTCAGTCAGGTACGTTACACGAAAAGATCCCAGATCTTCCAAAGTCAAATCAAATCGCTGCTGCTCCTTCGGGATCTCATGCTGCTGATGGCATGATTGGTACGGTAAATACTAAAAGCAAGAAGAAGTCTTCAAAGAATTCTTCGCCCATTATCACCTTACCAGACTCCCCGACAGGAGAATCTTCTGCTGAAGTCTTCGTTGATATTCACGCTGTAGAGTCATCTACGGCTACATCAAAAAACGGTGGGAAGAAAAAAGGCAAGAAGAAGAATAAAGCAGACAAAACTCCAAAGGAGAAAACAGAAAAGTCGGAAACCAATGACGAAAAGCGCAAGCCCCGTTATCCTTGTCTTATTTGTGAAGAAGATCATTTTACAAGAGATTGCCCTCATCGGGCCGAGGTTGCGAAACTCGTCAAAGGTTCCCAAATTCCTGCTGTCTTGAAGGATCCATTTCCGAAAGATAGCAAAATGATAGGTTCTTCCTCGAGTGCCGTTGAAGAACCCATATTGATGATGTCTCATGTAAGGATTGCGACTCGGTCACACGATTATGGTAGTAAAAGTCCTGTTGATGGATCGAAAGAAGCAGAATCTTCTCAGTCAAATCCATCAACCTTAGCTCCCGGTTCTGATCCACTACAGATCGAGAAACCTAACCCTGACTTAGTAATTAAACCGCCCACCAAGGGTGTACTTCGAAGGTCTGCTTTCAATCCACATGCCAGAGCGGCCCAGAATTACAACATTGTTGAGGATTTAGCTGTTTCACCCTCAGCAATGTCGGCTTTAGAAGTGCTGCAATCATGTCCAGCACAACAAAAATTACTTTTGTCGGCTATAGGAGATGTTGATGTTCAGGACCCGAACCTGATAATCTTTGATCTAGAAAATAGTACACCGCGTTTACCTCATCAGATGGCTTTCCAGATCCCAGTGATAGTCAAAAATAGGCCTATTCATTAGACTGTAATTGATGAGGGAGCTTCCACGTGTATTATGTCGATACAGTGCTGGAGATCACTTGGTTCTCCTTCACTAAATCAATCCCCGACAATTCTTAAGGCCTTTGATGGCCGTGGGTTCCATCCGTTTGGCATTCTACAAGATTTGCCTATAGGGGTTGAAGGAAAAACTGTTAGTATGGATGTGGAGGTGGTTGATGCCCCTCTAGACTACAGCGTTCTCTTGGGTCAAATTTGGTCTTACGCTATGACAGCGGTCGTCTCATCGGTCTTCAGAGTAATAAAATTTCTACATAATGGCAAGATCGTCACCATAGACCAGCTGGCTTACTTTTCATCCGACCCAGCCTCTTCAGAGAGTATCCAGCATGTCGGTAAAATGACTATCCCTTATAAGGATGTTGGTGTAGGATTAGTTAAAGATGCCGGTTTACTAGGAACTTTTCCTTTTCCTCCAATCAACGCCGTGTCTTCATTCGCATCCATTCATATGATTACATCAAATACCATTGTCTATGACGATCCTTGGATCGTTCCTTCCGAATCTGAAATAAATTTATTTGGTGATGTTATGCCTTTGAGTCCGTATGAAATTGCTTATGAAGCCGTGCAGTCTTTTACCGACCTGCGTTCAACCAAAATCGACCAAATGAATGTGGTCCGTGAGGAGTCACTTTTCACTTCAACCTCGGAGTTAATAGCGTTTCCCGAAGTTGTGTCATCTGACGAACAACTTTGTGAAGTCCTATGTGTAGACGATTTACCATGGGATGATCTCCATCATAGATCTTCGTTTTTACCTGAGGATGATCGCTTTGAAAATGATTTCTCATCAGTTTTTACAGCTGAATATGTCAAAGATGCTCAGAGTCCAATGAAACATCCTGATTCAGAGCTGAATTTGGGAAACATCTCTCGCACTGTTCCCAATGACATTTCAGTCAAGCCCGAAATCATTGAAAACATTCATATAGGTGCCTCGTGTTCAGATGACGAAATTCAGACTTACAAGGCCCTATTTCAAGAATTCTGCGACGAGTTTGCCTGGTCTTATGAGGAAATGCCAGGAATTGATCCCGCAATTGTTGTCCATGAGATTAAGACTTACCTGGACGCTAAACCCGTTCGGCAACGTTTGCATCAGATTCACCCTCGAAAAGCGGCTGCAATTAAAGCAGAAGTCGAGAAGCTGTTGAAAGCAGGTTTCATTTATCCGATCCCCTTAACGGATTGGGTATCGAATATTGTTCCGGTTAACAAAAAACAAGGAACAATAAGAATATGCATCGACTATAGGGATATCAATCATGCTTGTCCCAAGGACAACTATCCAACACCCTATATCGATCAAATAATTGATGATTGTGCCGACAGTGAAATATTTTCCTTTATGGACAGTTTTTCCGGTTACAATCAAATCAATATTCTACCTGCCGATCAACCAAAAATGGCTTTCATTTGTCCATGGGGGACATTTTCTTATTGCAAATTACCTTTTGGGCTTAAGAATGCCGGAGCCACTTTTCAAAGTGCGATGTCTTATGCGTTTCATGACATCAAACACATTGTGCAACCGTACCTCGATGATTTGCCTGCTCATTCATTACATCGAGCTGATCACCTTGTCAATTTACGAGCAATTTTCATGAGGTGTAGACATTATCGTATACGTTTGAACCCACACAAATGTGTCTTCTGTATAGAAGTGGGACGATTGTTGGGATTTGTAGTTTCAAAAGCCGGCATTCGCGTCGATCCCTCGAAGGTAGAAGCTATCATCAAATTGGCTCCTCCTTCGAGTCTTCGCCAACTCCAAAGTTTGCAGGGGAAAGCAAACTTTCTACGCCGAGGTTACAAAAGGTTTTACACGGTTGTTGAAACAAAACGCTCAATTCTCTTGGGATGAGATAGCTCAGCAATCTTTTGATGCACTTAAACACGCGTTGACCCATGCACCGTTGTTGCATCCTCCCAACTACAACCAATACTAATTTTTGTACCTCGTTGCCTCTCATTCCACTATTGGAATGGTGGAAGATGAATTCGCAACGGAACATGTGATATATTATCTTAGTAGGACGTTAAATCCCACTGAGCTAAAATATTTGCATGTGGAGAAATTGGCCCTGGCAGCCGTTCAAGCTGTCCAACGTTTTCGTCATTACATTCTTCTCCGTAAAACTACAGTCATTTCGGATTGCAACCCTATGATCTACATTTTGACTAAACAATTGCTAGGGGGCAAGTACTCTAAATGGATCGTTATCCTGCAAGAGTTCGACTTAGAGTTTGAAAAATCTAAGTCTAAGAAATCTTTAGTCTTTGCAGAGTTGATGTGTGACTTCCCGCGTGCTGATACAGAAACTGTGGCAGAGGAACCCATTGCGGACGAATCTTTGTTTCTCATCAGTACTTTAGATCCGTGGTATGGGGATATAATCATCTATCTTCAAACCCAATGCTTTCGACCCGAAGCTTCAAAGTCAGAACGTCGGAAAATTCGATTCCAGTCCCAACAGTACAAAATTATTGGAGATACTCTTTATCGCCATGGGGCAGACTTGGTTTTCCGACGTTGCTTAACTCACGAAGAGGCAGAAAGGGTTTTGAATGACTGTCACTCTGGGGCGTGTGGTGGTCATATGTCTGGGTATGCCACAACTCAGAAGGTGTTGCGTGTTGGCTACTTCTGGCCGTCCATGTTTAAAGATTGTATCATTGCGGTCTGAAAATGCCACAACTGTCAAGTGTTTGATCGCAAGATGCGCACACCACCAGCTCCTCTCCACCTTATAATTTCCGTTGGTCCTTTTGTCAAATGGGGTATCGACTTTATTACATGTAACCCTCACTAAGCCGGGGGGCATGCGTATATCATCCTTGTGGTTGATTATTTTACTAAGTGGGCCGAGGCGATGCCTACATTCGAGGCAGACGGCAAGACAGCTGCGATTTTCGTATTCAATCACATTATTGCTAGGTTTGGTGTCCCACAAGCGATAATCACTGACCATGGGCGCCATTTTCGAAACATTATGATGACAGAACTGACAGGCCAGCTTGGTTTGCGTCACGATAGCTCAACTCCTTATTATCCACAAGCCAACGGTCTGGTTGAGTCCATCAACAAAGTTTTGGTTATCATGATCCGACGAATCATTGGGATTCATCAGTCGAATTGGCACAACATGTTATTTTCCACGCTTTGGGCATATCAAACTTCAGTGAAAACATCAACAGGGTTCACTCCTTTCCAACTAGTTTATGGTTTGGAAGCCGTGTTGCCCATTGAATGCGAAATCCCATCACTTCAAATGGCTGTCGAATTACTTCCAGCTACTTCCGAAGAGGAGAAGCATTTACTGTACTTAGCTCATTTAGATGAGACTCGACGCGATGCTGCACTGGCAATCGAGACTCATGCAAAACGAATGAAAGCTCAGTATGATCGAAATGTGACCCCTCGAAATTTTTCGGAAGGAGACCTAGTGCTATTGTATGATCAAGCTAACGATAAATTAGGTGCTGGAAAATTCGTTCCTATGTGGCATGGGCCCTACATTGTTAAGGGAAAGCTAGCAAAAGGGGCCTATGAGCTGGTTGACTTTGAAGGGGACTCTTTGGGTAAACCCAGAAATGGACTTTACCTAAAGAGGTACTATGCTTAAATGATGGGTGTGAAGATTTTAGTTAAGTTAGTTAGGTTAATTTTTCTTTCTCGCTAGTGTGTTTGTTAGTTTAGACAGTGTGCTTAGCTTAGAAAGTGTGTTTTTCGTCGTTATTCTACTTATCTTGGTTTTACCCTTGATGTTTGCAGATGTCGATGCCTCTCCAAACGTACATTGGATTTGCTGATGGTGCTTGTCGTAATACATGGAATATCTCTTCCGCAGCTTGGGTTATTTATTCACCCTCTGACGAATTAGTTTCTATGCATGGGGTGAGCCTCGGTCAAACAACAAACAACATTGCAAAATACAGTGCAGTGATTGAGTTATTATCTGAATCCATTTCATTTGGGATTCGGAGTTTGATAGTGAGGTTAGATTCTGAACTCGTTGTATTACAGCTTAATAGAGTTTATGCCATTAGAAATCCAGTGTTATTAAGGTTATTTTTGAGAGTGCGTCTCTTGGAACGTGAGTTTGATTACATTGAATATCAACATATTCCAAGGTCTTTTAATACATTAGCGGATGCAATTGCTTCTCGAATGTTAGACAGACATTTGCGATAATCATACATGTAAATTTAAAAACATTAACATTTAATCACACATGTTTAACAAGATAAGCCGGTAATAATGATATATATAGATAGGAGTGTGTCAAAAATACATCGTCTTCGATCATAGGTTGCAAAACACCTTATGATCGGCAAAAATGATAAGTACAAAAAACCAAAATGTCACATGTGTCTACAAAAACGATCAACCAATCACTGGTGATGCTCTCTATGCGACACCACTGCACGGGCTACCCTACACAAGAACCTCCTAAAAGGTCCTGGGACTGCGACTACATAGCGCTGAAGCCTGATAGGAATATCATCTATAGTAGTCTCTGGTATATCCGCCGTCAGACGCTCTAGATCCTGCTCCAACTCAGCTAAGGTCTCTGCAGCCGCATCCTGTGGGACCGGTGCCGGTGCAACTGGTTGTCTCCTCTCGAAAGGCCGGAGATTGGCTGGACGCCGTGGACCTACATCTGCATTTTGAAAATTTTTACTGTCAGTTTTGAGACGATATATAAAAACAAAAAAATATAGATAATTTAAAAACTTGTGAAAAATGAAGTACCTCTGTCATCCCATTGTTCTCCCGGTGGAAGAACCATGTCCAGATCACCGCGAAAATCCACTCCGGCATAAGGAAAATCCTGGATCACAAAGACCTAGTCCTCCAACCAGTGAAAGTAACCCGCAGGAAATTGGACAACTCCCGCTCCCTCATCAGGATGTTGGGCCATCACCGCAACCCATCGCATCAACTTTGGCTCCTGAGGAGGCCCAACCTCAACAGTGAGATGCTGCGGGATCAACATCGGAACTCTCTCTAGGGCAAAGATCACAACTAAAGGCCCATACCCAAAGGTCTTTAATTGCCCGTTCTTTGCCCTAGTCAGTTGGCCCTTCATATTGGCCAACACAGCGTCGCACCAGTTGAAAATGGTGCCTCGGAAGCAATCAATAGCCATCCACATCTGGGATCCAGTGGCAATGTGCAAAGCGGCAGCCCCGCAAAGTCTGGTAATTGTAAAGGCAATTACCATAAGTTCAGGTCGGGATATGTATTTGATTTCTATCCCCTTCTCCTGGTTCTGATTGTTGCACCACTCTAGCCGGAGACTAGCAAGGGATTGGCCACCCGGCCTAGTCCCGAACAGAGACAGTTGCTCGCCCCTATTAGGAAAACCAGTGAGAAAATATATGTCTGAGGGCTCTATCTCGAGCTAGTGCCCTCCGATGTAAAAACATTGATCCTGAACGTTCCACCTTTCAACCAACCACTCTAAGAATCGCACCTGGGCCCTCATGCCAGGTATGGCCCAGTATTTGTAGAGACTGCATGCCTTCAAAGCATCAATGGAAGGTTGATGATCTATTGTGGCCAAATCGACATCTTCGTGTTCTCTTTCGCGCCAATCAAGCATGGTGGGCAATCTACACACCAGAAAACATCCATTAGAATTCACTAAATCAAAAATTAATGGTTCAAATTTGAGATTTGGGGGTTTAAAAATGCTTTGTGCGGAGTACGCACCCCGCATTCAGAAACAGAGCATGGGTACGCAACTGCTCTGAAGGTAGGTTGCGTACACCTGCCATTTTCCCAATGGAGAAAATGTCGGGGTACGCAGGTCACCCATGGGGCACCTGCGTACCCCGAAAAGCGGATCTTGAAACCCCAAAGCCCCCAAAAAATCAAACTAGGGCCTAAAATGAAATTCTAAATGGATGAAAACAAAGAGGAGGATGTTGTGAAATACTTGAAAGAGACGACGCTCGATTCCGACGGTCGGATTCTCCGCAAAGTCCACGGGAAGTTTCTTGCCAAAAGCCCTTTTCTCTCCCTCAACAGTAAAATGGTAAAAATGACATGGTAAAAGGTCTTTTTATAGGTTTTTTGGATAAATGAATGCTAAGTTTGTTTATTTTTCACCATGGAAGGATATTTTTCAATGTATTTTTGCCTATCTTAAACAGGTATGAGTAATGTGTTGTTTTTGTGCAGGACAAAAGGAATTTCAGGGAAAATTATCATTTTTCACGAACCAAGACATCAGAGTCATCTTTTAAGCCCTTTTCTGACTCCTAAAACATGAAAAGATTGCCGAGCATTTCTTTTACACTCGTTAAAACGGAATTAAAAGACGGTCCCCTTATAGCCCTTTTCTGAGCGTAAAAACAGGAAAATATTACCAGGTTTTTGTCGTTTCAAACTCGATACTGGAAATAAAATGACATGTCCTTAATCACTTTTTACTTTTCAGGTCAGAGGCACTAATCATGAAAGTACTCCTTGGTCTCAAGATCAAGCGGTTCTCTCAAGTATTATTTTATACTTTTTCGGGCTTGGGAGACACAAATTTATGAAAAAGTTCAACCCTGGAGTCTTCTTTAGTTTTTTCAGACTCTCTAAAATTGAAAAACACCGAGTTTCTCCTATACTGGACTCGTTAAAATTTCACAGTAAAGGACCTGTTCGATTACAAACAGGAACGGACCACTCCTTCTTAGGGTTCGAATCTAAACTAAGTTGGACTCATTCGAAGGATGAGCTTATAATCAAGCATATGTTATCCTCCTCAAGCTTGTAAAAAATAAAGAGGTACTTGCCAGAAATGGTGGGGGAAAAGAGAGAAAAATGAGCCTATTTGTTATCCTTTGTCACAGAAAAAACCTTATTACCACTCTTGAACACGACACTTTTCATTCACCTGGGTTGGGAAATCCTTTGTCTTAAAGTTGATTAAACCACTTTGAAAGTCTTCAACCGTTTCTGGGTATTAACTTTGGGTCAATCGTCGCCAAGCCATCTGTCGTGTCGTTATGTGTTCAAGAGGTCTCTGCAAATAAACCATTCATATGCAAAATACTTGTCATCCATTTTGACCATCCCTGAGTCAGTCCTTACAGCAACATTTCTTCAACTTGAACTATGATTTCGTGTTGTGGGCTTGCCTGCAACGGGTCGCTTTCTATCGACATCAACACATTATCTAGAGAGATGACTTAGAAATCGTCAGTACCTTGAAGTCTGCATGCATCAATGGCAGGTTTCTCGCCTTTGATGACAGTTTACATCATTGACTTTCGATCGAAGGATTCCGTGACATGTTCGACATCAACCCATTCATTCGCATCTCATGGATTGTACTGGGTACTTTGAGAACCATTGACATCACTGGTGGTATCTCTCACACTTGTTAACAGTTTACATCATTGACTGGTAATCAAGTGGTTTCTACCATGTTCGTCATCAACTCATTTATTCGCATGGATAGAATCGTACCAATTCGGGAAGTAGAAATGAAGACCCTGGATCTAGTTTCCACCATCCAGGCTGCGAGGAGTTTTGTATTCATTATATAGTAGACTAATCATAAACAGATGGCTGCGTCCATACTGTGTCTACATGTGTCTATGATTGTGATGTACTGCAAAATCATTCCTGTATCAGAGCAGTAGTTAGATTGTTAGTTAAAGTTTTCAATCTGAGTATGGGAATGCCTACCTCAGCGATGATATCATCTTATATATGTATTTTGTGTTGAATATTTGCAGGTTCTGACCGGGCTCTCCACAAGATAATCCTTGAAATGATAAAGTACTTCACCCTTCCTAGATGATATAAAACCCTAATCTACTACAGGCTTCGCACTTTAGGGGGCAATCTGTTACACTAAAAAATGTCACCATGACTATTTGCAGTTAGTATGGCTCCATCAACTGTCATACTATCCTCCTTGGCAAGTCTCATGCCTCTGCTTTTCATGTCAAACTCCAAGAAAGAGAGAAAAGTCATTTAAAGTCAATTATCTCTGGGTACGCAGTTTCTCTCAGCCTTACCTGCGTGTACGCAACCCAAGTTCACAATACCTGCGTACTTGTACGCTCTGTATGTAAAGGGGTGGGTGCGTACCCCTGTAAAGGTCAAAAGGCGCGAGTTTCATCTTTAAAAAGTTACTTGTGGTCAAATCTAGAGCATTCTAGAAGATGGTTTGACGTGTATTGAGCGCCTCCAGATGGTTCATGCACCCCAAAGAAAGAGGAACTTATCCCATGAAGAGGGGAGCTATCCCATTGAAAGAGGGGCTTATCCCATTCATGGTGGACCTAATTAACTTCCTCTAAAACACTATAAATACAGGCATTGGGCTAGAGGGAGGAGAGGTTGAAAGCTGAACATTCCTAAGGGTAGATGCTGCTGGAATTAGGACTTCCTTGTAGAAGCTTGTGAGGAGAGATTCCCATCCTTTCTTGTTTCATTTGGAAGTGGGTGAGCTGATCAAAGTAAAGGAGAACTCTTGTCGGACCCTGGGAGGGACCTGCACAACACCAAGGCTCAGGTTGTAATGGTTTCTTTTGTTTCCTATTAATACAAATAAGTCCATTCTTCTCAACAATTTGTTATTTATGAGTTGTTTCATATACTCCTTGGTCTGTATGTTAAATATGTTTTATTTTATGAGATATTCAGGTGCTATTTAATCGTTTAATTATTAGTGAATGCAGGTTTCGAAGAGAAGGAGGAGCTCATCCAGATCGACGAGGCTGGACTACTACAACAACGTTGGACTACAGGTAGGATCTAAACACTTGGTTTCTTATATGGTAAATGCATATTTAGAGAAGGATTGTTCTTAATTGTCTTGTTTGTCACTAGAAAGCCTTAAGCTTCTAGGGAGGTTGGTTTTGTCCGCAAAATCAACTCTTTCCGCATGACAACAATTAATTTGGAGATTATTTTGTACACCACATTGCATAATGCTATTGGTCTGAATCTATCTGGTGTCATAGCATTAACCTGTTTTGGAATCAATGATATGAAAGAGGTATTGAGCGCCTTTAAAATAGTTATATCTTTCCTAGAGTTCTCCACCACTCTGAGGATATCCCGCTAGACTATTCCCCAACATGCTTTAAAGAAGTTGACATTAAAACCATCCGGACCTGGTGCCTTCCCATTTTGCATTTCTTTGATGACTTCGTTGACCTCCTCTTCATTCATAGGCATATTTAGATTATGATTGTCTTCTCTTGTCACAAGCTTAGGAATGTGCTTTGTGAATTCATTAATGAAGTGAGATCTGTCTAAGAGAGGCTTCTCTACTATGCCTTGGATATGTTGAACCAACGCAACTTCTATTCCTTTGTGGGTGTTGAGTTTATTTCCTTGAGAATCCTTGATTTTTTAGATCTTGTTATGAGACCTATGATCCATGGTGGATTTATGAAAAAACCTTGTGTTCCTTTCTCCTTCTTTTAACCATTGTACTCTTGATTTCTATTTCCAGAATATCCCATCTTATTTGCACAATTCTTCCCATTCCTATTGATGGTTATCAGCTTGTTCCTTTTTCCCCACTGAAGCCGTCTGTAATGAGGATCTAATTAATGTCCTGTAGCTTCCATTCAACAACTTTTTTGGCTACAAAAATGTTGCCAAACTCATTCGTATTCCACTCTTTAAGCCTGATTTTGATATGTTTCAATATTTTATGCAAGAGGAACATTTTAGTGCCCTGAACCTGCATATCCTCTTTCCACCATCTTTCAATATTGCTGATAAAGTCCGGATGTGTGAGCCAAATGAATTCAAACCTGAAAGGTCTATTTCTTGGAGTTCCTATAAAGGACACTTCCAGTTGAAAAGTCTAATGATCCAACCCACCAAAAGGAAGTATCATAGCTGATAAATCAGGGCCTGTTAGGATAAGGTCCTCTGAGATAATGAATCTGTCTAGTTTTGAGGCCACCCGAGACTCTCCTCCCCTTTTGTTATTCCATGTAAATATTCCATTACTTGCCTCTGTGTCTACTAGCATCATATTGTTTATAAAATTCTGAAATTCTATGGAGTCTCTACCTAGTGATCTGGTTCCACCTTTTCTTTCTGACAGGGACCTGATCATGTTAAAGTCCCCTCCCAAAATCTAGTGGATGCCCGAATGTTTGTCTCTTAGATCCTCCAGTGAGGTATGTAACCTGATTTTGTCTTCCGGCTTCTGTGGACCATAAACATTTATGATTAAATAAACTTCCTTGTCCCCCATGGGTTGAATCACCATTGTTAAATAGTTCCTAGATGCTTTAGCATCAAGGATTCCTAGTTTCCGAGGGTTCCAAAGTGTGGGAATTCCTCTTGTTGTTTTGTCTGATTTAACTTCTAGATATTCATATTTAGTCATCCATTTGATGTGTATTTCTCTTCTTTTTTCTACTGAACATTTTGTTTCTTGGATGAAAATCATATCTGGTTTTTCTTCTTTCATTCTATTGCTAAGATTCCTTTGCTTCCTTTTACTCCTTGGACCCCTAATATTCCATGTTGTGAGCTTCATGAAGAAAGGTTTGTAAATGTGTAAATGGTTAGGTCTTTCATCTTACCTGAATCAATCATGAGTTTTCCACACTCTATCAGTAGCTCATTCTATTTTTTCCTACCTCTTTTCTTGCTTGGGTTCCTAGGAGCTAGGCCCATTGTTGCTTTCATAGCTTTCACCCCTTTGTTGTCTTGACTATCATGGTTTTTTTAACTCTCGAACCTTTTGCCTACGTTCTCCATATAAACAGTTGTTGCACTCTATTGAACTCCTATTTTGGTAGCGAATCCATTCCTTTGGTGGTTCCCCACTCCAAAAACTTTTCCTGATATAGATGCTCCCTATCAATAATATCTTGTAGTTCATGATCCTCTGTTCCCACCTCACTTGGGGTCATCTCTTGGTCCCTATCAAGTTCCATAGTGTTCAGCAGATCCTCCTTTTGTTGGTTGTTGTCTTGTGTGTCCTCCATACTCTCTTCCTTTTATTTCTCCACAGGGCAATCCTCTAGAGTCTAATAAACTTTATCATGCTCCTCTTCTTTTTCTAGTACCTTGTACCTATTCTTACTTAGCTACTTTTCATCGTTGATTTTATTTTGGTGCTTTCTCCCTCCTTTACCTCTATTTCCTGCTTTGTTAAAGCTATCAGTTTCTTTCCCTGAGGTAGCTTTGGTTCTGCTTTCTATTTTGTTTAAGGGGCAATCTCTGAATAGATGCCCATGTTCATGGCATTTGCGGCATCTGAAAGGAACATGCTCATAGTCAACCACTTGAACCCATTATTCATTAAAAACTTCCAGAATTACTTCATCTAGTAGAGCTCTAGAGAGGTCCATCTCTACACATATACATTCAAAGGAGGTATACTTTCCCTGCCTGGTGGCCTCTGATATTTTTACAAAATGCCCTAGTTTATTTCCTATTGCTTTTAATGATTCATGCTACCAATAATCCAATGGTAAGGAGTAGAGCCTTACCCAAACCAGGACTGAAGTGAAAGTCTCATGCTCCGGGACAAAATTCATTACTTAAGGTCTCATATAGAGGCCCGCAGTAGCATAGAAGTAGGGGCATCCTTCAAACACCCTGTCTTTATCCTCAATGTTAGTGAAGACTAAAGTGAAGAAACCCTTTGATCCAAGGTGTAGGTCTATATCCCCCTTAGGTTTCCAGTGATTCTTTATCCATGCCTGTAATGCCTTCTCCGTTGGCCATAACCCCATGAATTTACAAATGACTGTGTAAGTCGCCACGTGTTCCCTATGCACCTGTAGCGTTGGATCACTTAACACCACTCTTGGTATGATAATATCCCTAGGCTTACACAGTCCAGTTCTATTTTTGGTGTCTGCATTCTGATTTTCTCCTTCTATTCGTTTTTCTCTTTTGGCTTCTTCCTACGTATTTTCCTGTTGTTGTGTACCTCTGTTGTCCTTTTTCCCTCCTCCTAGAATTCCAGTTTCAACCTCCAGAGGTTTCTTGAATCTATTAGACATTGCCTGACTGTAGGAGGGAGTGGAACTCCCCCCCTCTCACCTCTCCATGGTGCCCAACGCTTAACTTCTATTGCAAACCATAGCTCAATCCTTTGCTGCCCAACTGAATCACCTCCTACATGTGCTAGTTTTCATTTTCATTTTTTTTTTTTTAATTTAAATCAACAATTTAATAACTAAACCCACGCAAATTAATTTATTTTATTCACTCATTATGTTCTAATAGTTAATTATTTGATTCATTCATTATGTTCTGATAGTTAATTATTTGATTCACTCATTATGTTCTAATAATTAATTATTTGATTCATTCATTGTGTTCTAATAATTAACTAATAATTATTTGTGATCACAAAACTTTATTCTTCTGCTCAATCTATATTGAGTCTATGTTGTTCCCTCAAACATTTATATAGAAAAAGATATCATTTGGCTTCAAACACTGTTATCCATGATGTTTCGCTTTATCATTCGTAGAACTGCCTAGTAATTTTGTCATGTAGGTGTACCCGGTAACAAGAATCCTAGCACGGAGGATATAATGATGTGTCCATTAAATTTATTTTATTTGAAGCAACCAAAATATTCTTGTTGTGGCATAAAATAGATGATTTTGGACTAAACTCATTTCAAAATGCAATGGGAAGGGAAAATTTACCCAAATTCTGATTAACAAAACTTTATTCTTCCACTCAATCTACATTGTGACTGTAGACATTTATATGGAAGAGTATATCATTTCGCTTCCACATGATGCTATCATTTTAAATTTTCTCTTTAAAATTTTAAAAACAGAGAGGAGAATTGTTAAAAATGGAAGAAATAAAAATATATAATGAAACATAGCATCTCACAGGTGAGCAAGCTGCACCTAGAGACTGTCTCACGGAGAACGCACTACATTGATCATTATTCATCAAGAATATATAGGTTTACATGAGAATAGGAGAGTTAGAACTAACACCTAGAAAATAGGAATTGATTCCTAAACTAGGACACACGCACAACTAATGAACAGACTCTCTCCAATAATACATATTGCTCCATTAATTTCAACACTCCCCCTTAATGGAGAAAGGGTTTACTATTACTCCTAACATCTTCCTAAATAATTCAAATTTAATTCTTCTAAGGAGCCTATTAAAAATGTTTGTTGCATTATCACAAGTATTACATTATTCAATGTAAATCTCTTTTTACTGAACCTTCTCTCTAACAAAGTGAAACTGCGTACCAATGTGCTTTTTGTTTTTGTGAAACACAAGATTGTTTGCAAGTTTGATTGAGCTTTGATTGTCACATCTGATAATTGTAGGATCTTTTTGTTCTTCTCTAGCATCATGGAGAAGTCTCCTCAACCAAATTGCCTCACACGTTGTTGCACACATTTATTGATACTCTACTTCAGCTGAAGATAAGGATACAATATTTTGTTTCTTGTCACTCCATGCAATGACCCCAGGCCCAATGCTAAATGCATAACCTATTATGGATCGTCTGTCATCCAGATTTTCGGCCCAATCTGAATCTGAAAAACCTGTCAATCTAACATCAAATGAATCAGTATATTTAATACCAAAGTCCAAGGTTCCTTGAAGATACCTTAAGACACCTTTCTCTTCCACCCAATGACTCTCAAGAGGCTTTGACATAAACTGGTTCAAAGCACTAACTGCAAAAGGTAAATCAAGTCTATTTGTAGTTAGATAAATCAAACTCCCAACTAGTTGTCTATATAGTGTTGCATCCACCTCCTTATAACCATCATCATTCTGAAATTTGACATTCTATTGTAAAGGCACCAAGGAAGCATTGTACTGATCCATTCTAAACTTTTTAAATAAGCTCCAGACATACTTTCCTTGAGACAAAAAGTTCTGGCCAGAATCCCTCTAGACTTCCAATTCCACACAATAGTGTAACTCTCCAAGGTCCTTCATTTCAAAAACCTATGACATATGGACTTTTATTTCTTTAATGAGCTCATCATCTTTTCCTGTAATAGTAAGATCATCTACATATAAATAAATCAAAACAATTTTCCCCTTTTCATCAAACACAATATACAAATTTGGGTCATTTTTACTACTCTTATAAC
The DNA here is from genome assembly GCA_031772625.1 of Pinus tabuliformis. NCBI lineage: Eukaryota > Viridiplantae > Streptophyta > Pinopsida > Pinales > Pinaceae > Pinus > Pinus tabuliformis. Next base: position 367,124,163 of record CM062807.1, on the reverse strand, counting down.
TATGCCACAAGAAAAATGAATCAATTTTTTCATACCATGACCCGGGAGCCTATTTTAAACCATATAATTCCTTCTTTAATTTGCAGACTAAATGCTCCTGCCCCTATTTGATAAACACTTCAGGTTGTTTTAAATAAGCATCTTCTTTCAACTCTCCATTTAAAAATGCAGACTTCACATCTAGTTGGTGTATATTCCAATGATGTTTTGAAGCTAAAGATATCATCATTTTAATAGTGTTTATCTTAGCTACTGGAGCAAAGATTTCCTCATAATCAGTTCCTTCTCTTTACGAGCAACCTTTAGCTACCATCCTAACTTTGTATTTGTCTACACTACCATCAAATTTAAATTTAGGTTTATATAACCACACACGACCTATAGGTTCTTTCCCTTCTGGCAATTCAACTAAATCCCGGGTTTTGTTTTTAAGTATTGACTCATATTCCTCTTCCATGGTTGCCATCCATTCATCATATTGACTTGCTTCTTTATAGTTTGAGGGTCAATATTTAACATACTATTTATAAGAGCATGATCCCTATATCTTATTAGCAATTGAGTTTTACTACCTGATCTCCTTACTAGTGGACTCGCTTCAAATCTGTCTCGCTCGTTCCTTGGTGGACTTGGCTTGCTAATTGTACCTACATCACTTGATTCTTCCTCTTGCTATTTTTGTTGTTGCTCATGGTTGTCCCTTGTTTCATCACTTCCATCTTCCACCAGCAAAGGCATGTGCCACTCTTCATTGCCTTTATCATTGTTTCCATCATCAACCTGCTCATGGAATACTACATCTCTACTTGCAAACACTTTATGAGTAGAGGGATTAAACAATTTATAAGCTTTAAACTATGTACAATACCCTATGAAAATGCATTTAATGGCCTTTGAATCCAGTTTCTTCCTATCCTCTTTTGGAACATGAGCAAAAGCTTTTGAGCCAAAAACTCTTAAATGATTAAGTGCAAGCTTAAAACCTAATAAAGCTTCGAATGAAGTTTTAAGATCAAGGTTTTTTGTTGGACTCCTATTCTTTAAATACACTACAGTATTTATTACTTCTGCCCAAAATCCATTAGACAGGTTCTTACCTTTTAACATGTTGCGTGCAAACTCCACAAAGGTTTTGTTCTTCCTCTCTGCAGCATCCTTCTATTGAGGAGTGTGGGGTATTGTAAAATGTTGAACTATCCCATGGTCCTTGCAATATTTGATGAAACCACCCTGCTTGTATTCTCCCCCTTGATCTGAGAGGAGAATTTTGATGAACTTCCCTGTTTGTTTTTCAACCATGCTTCTGAACTCTTTAAAGTATTCAAAAGTATGACTCTTTTTTCTGAGAAAATATACCCAGGTAAATCTTGTGCAATCTTCAACAAATAATAAAAAATAATAGGCACCTCCTAATGACCTTGTCTGCATCGGCCCACATATATCAGTGTGCAGAAGCTCTAGTATATTTCTCTTCTTTCTATCTAATCTTGTGGAAAAATCATCCCTATGCATCTTCCCAAGGGCACATCCTTCACACTCAACATGAACATTTTTTAAAACAGGGAGACCATTGACCATACCTTGTTTTTGTAGCAGCACTAAATCAGGAAGATTGATGTGTCTGAATCTTTGGTGCCAAAGATTCTCTGTTGTCATTGTTGTTGAAGTCAAAGCCTGGTGTGGTATGCTTGTGACATTCAACTTGTATAGGCCTCCAACTCGAATTCTAGATGCAACCAATTTATGTTTATCCAACAAATCCTTAATGACACAATAGGTTTTAAAAAACTCTACCTTCAAGTTCTGATATGCAATCATTGAAACATAAATTAAATTCTTTTTAATTCCTGGTACATACATCACATTCTGGATTTTTCTGATCTTTCCATCACACAAAATCACAGGAATATATCTCCATGACCTTTGATATGGAAGTCTTTGTCATCACCAAGGTAGATATTAGAATCACAACTGGTTTATTTTAAAACTTTCGAAACAGTGCTTGTTACTTGTCATGTGAATGGAAGCTCCTGAATCCACAAACCAAGTTTTTGCTTCATCATTCTTAGTAGAGAAAGAAAAATCAGATACAAAGAATATGAGATTCTGATTTTGATCTTCATCAACAAAGTGTCCTGCATGCTTCTTATGTCTATGTTGACCTTCATCAAGCTTCTTCATATGGCAATTCCTAGCAATGTGACCATATTTACCACAATAAAAACATTTGATCCCTGAACCATTTCTAGTTGAAGACACACCTTGAGGTGGCTTTCTCTATGGTGTACCTCCACCTTCCTATCCTGCACTTGCTTTCCCTCTAAAATGATTTTTCTTCTCCATTAATGCTAGATCTGAATTCTAGATTTCAGAGTCATCTACCTCTCTTCCTTTTGTATCAAGATCCCTATCAATTCTTCGAAATTGGGGGCTTTCTCCTTTGCATTTAGGCCTATAATAAACATATGATAATCGCCAGTCATACCATTTATGGTAAACATGAAAAGATCAGTGTTCAATACTGTCTCCCCTATATCAGCCAAATTATTTCTCATCTCCTTGATCCGAGAGATGAATGCGACGACTGATTCACTCTCCTCCATTTTGATGGAGAGAATCTTGCTCTCCAGGAATAATAAATGATTTGTATTCTTTATCTCATACAAATCCTTGATAGTTGTCCAAATGTCATTTGTTGATTTACACTCTCTGATCTGACGGATAATGTAGTCTTTAACTAACAATTTGAACAACACTTTCGCTTTGTTCTTCCTCTTCTCCCAATCCTGAGTTGTTGCAGTTGTTCCGCCTCCTGCTGCAATTGGCTTCCATTCATCCCCATTTGCAATCGCCCACACACTTTTCCCCTCAAGCAGGGTCTGCAACTTGAATTTCCAATTAGAATAATTGGACCCATCAAGCTTATTTCTCTTGTTCAAGTACGCCTCTGCCATCTGATTATTAATCGTGACAGGTCTACCTCAAAGAAAATTTTGACCTCCAGCAATTAATAAAAAGAATGGATCTTTCTCCAGATCTAGAGGAAAGTTCTTCAATTCTTCTATTGCAACTTGTAGGAAAAGGTACACTAGAACACATGGTTGTTAGATCGCTAAGGAGGTAGATCTGCTTTGGTGATTGCGCTCTAATAATTTGTTCCTTAAAATCTACCTTATCGTTGTTGTAGATCTATGAAAATGCAGGGTTCTAAATGCTATACCTTTAATATATACCCAACTACTATTTCACTTTCAACATCCACATCTTGACACCATCAACCATGATGCTATGTGGGCAGCCAGGTGATCCGCAAATCAGAGGAACGTCGATCTACCTCTGGACGTTGATCTCTCTTCTACTGCACAGTCACCGACTCATCCCACTCTCGATGCGCACAAAAAAAATAGCAGACAACCACCAACAATCTTGATCTACCACAACCAAGCTCGCGATCCCAATGATCCTACCGATCTATGAAGACAATTTTCTCCACGCTCATAGCACTCGAACAAGGATCCACCATAGGTCCAACATTTCACTCCATTGCAACGTAGTCAATTCACACAGTGGTTACTCCGATGGGGGTTCCTTTAGTCAACGAGTGTTAGAAATCATCATTCACCAATACCGCTGTGCCACTCCACGATATCACAGTACCCACGATATCCCTGTTGGGAAGAAATCAACGATGACAGGGCCACCAATCGACCTTCGGATCCCACTCAATCTACTCAACAACCTGCCTGGTGACCCATGAGAAATACACAACAATTGAAAAGTCAACCAACGCGCATTTCTGGATGGAAACCCGTGTTGACAAGTCGCATTGATGAGAAATCGTAAGAGTAAAGAGCGAACAACGCGATTTTTCACGCTAAATTCATGTTGCTCCAAAGCTAGGGAAGCACGATTGTCTAGTATAAAACTCGCGTTGCTCCAATTTTACCTCTGAGAAAAAATTTAATTTTATCATGATATTACACAGCACTTCGCCCCCTCGTCAGGCCTTCTTCGCACCAGTCACCAAAGATCACAATATTTCCACTTATGCACTCTCACAGCCTTCAAAAACTCTCTAGCTCTAATACCATGTTAAAAATGGAAGAAATAAAAATATATTCTGAAACATAGCAGCTCACAAGTGAGCAAGCTGCACCTGGAGACTACCTCATGGAGAATGCACTACATTGATCATTATTCATCAAGAATATATAGGTTTACATGAGAATAGGAGAGTTAGAGCTAACAGCTAGAAAATAGGAACTAATTCCTAAACTAGGACACGCACACAACTAATGAACAGACTCTCTCCAATAATACATATTGATCCAATAATTTCAACAAAAATGGCGGCCAACATCTACCATGCTACGTAGAAATGGTATACAGACCATATGAGTTAGGGAGAAGTGGCTCATAATTTTATTATGTGGTTGTATCGCAACCTTAAACTGACTAGATATAATGCATGGTGGTTGCTTTTAGATAAAAGCCGTCATAAATTTTGCTTAGTGGTTTCAATTTCAATTTGTTTTTTTATTAATAAAATATGAATTACAATTTAATAATTTTAAGTAGATTAATTTATTTCCCTTTTATATTTTTAAAAATAATTATATAAAACATAAAAACATTTTTAAAATATATTTAAAAGTATATAATTTTAATAAACAAATAATTTTATATAATTTGAATTAAATAAAAAACATTTATTTAAAAAACAAAAAATCATAAATTAACAAAAATAAATCTCATATATTCAAAAATAAATATTATATATTCAATGTAAGTTTGAAATTTCACTTTCATATTAGGAATGACATGAAAATTTTATGATCGTAAGGTTTTAAATTATTTTTCATTTTAAGGTTAAAATTTTTGACCCAATATTATTTTATATGAGTTAAAAAAATTAGTTTTATAAAGCAGAAAATTTTCATAAACTATTGATTAGATAAAGGAAATTTAGCTAACTAGAACCTATTAAAAATGGTTCATTAAGAAATTCGAAATTGCAAATATTCAAAACTCATCAATGAAATCTAATTGAAAAAACTCATAAAATAGATTATAAATAGAAAATTTTAACTTATGGTTAGTACATCTAACCTATGTGTAGTAAGTTGCAAAATACCAACTATATTATAAAATATGTAATTCTTTCATTTATAAATCATAATCGTCATATCTTAACCAATAAAACTAAAATTAAAATCAAATATAAAATCTCCATAGCCTCTCAGCGTCTTTCTACCTATATTTTAAACACTATTTGGCATTTACATCAATAAGCTTGAAGGCTACTTAGAGGAAGCAGGATGTGATGGCACGATCTTAGCTGGGATAGTCGTCATCCTTCTTCTCTATGCTGATGATATTGTTCTTTTGGCAAGGTGCCCATCTAATCTTGATAAGCAACTCAGGCTTCTTAAGGATTTCTGCTCTACCATGGGTATGACTGTTAACACTGACAAAACAAAAGTTATGATTATCAAATCCAAGAAGGACACTTACGCTAATTTTATGTATGATAATAATAACTTGGAGGAAGTGTATTCTTACAAGTACCTAGGAATTGATATTCATCACAAGCTCAACTGGAACCATAGCATTTAGAAAAGGATTAATGGGGGGTGGAAAGCTTATTTTGGTCTTGAAAATAATTGTAAAACAGCAAACCTCGTAATGTGGGATAAAAAGAAGTTCCTCTTTGAAACTTTAGTCACTCCTGTTATCTTATATGGCTGTGAGGTTTGGGGTTGCAGCATCTCCAAAGAATCATGGAGAAAGATTGAGCAAATCCAGAAGAATTTTATAACTTATAACCTGAAAATTAAAAGTAATACACGCTATCCTATTCTCCTTATAGAAGCAGGTCTTTCCCCTATTGAGAGCCTAGCTATGACTAGGTTTCTACTATACAAGCACAAACTCAATAACATTGATGATCATAGACTTCCTAAGCTAGCTTTAAATTCTAGCCAAAACCACCTAAGGCTTAATCGGGGGTGGCATAAAGACACAAGGGCCTGGTTAAACTATTGGGAGATCAACGAGAATGATGCATTGCAAGACATAAATAACATTAAAGATATTGTTATTTCTAAGTTCAAAGAAAAATGTGGTGTGAGAAAGATTCAGCGGCTAAAAGAAAATTAAGTTATTATAAGAAGGTCGTCAACCCCACCATAGAAGATCAAAAGTATCTCTCTATTTTAACTAGCTCAAAGAAGAAAATTAATATAGCAAAGATTAGAACGAATTCTCATGAGCTCCATAGTGAAACAAGTCATTGGGCAGTTCCTAAAACGCCATGGATGGAAAGGATCTGCCATATATGTGAGAATAGGAACATCAAGGATGAAAACCACTTCCTCTTAGAGTGCCCCGCGTACAACCACATTAGATCTCAATTTCACAACCTTTGTTACAATACTGGCCTTCCTAACCTTTTACAATGTCAAAATTATAGTGAGCTCGGAAGGCTTCTCTCCAAGTTTTTTGAGCATAGGAATAAAATCTTAAATCAAATTAAATAATTTGTTTTTAGGTCTGATAGACCAATGTTTGATCTCAAGGGACGTTAACCATAATCATCAAAAACAATGATCGCTCTTTACCTTTTTCATGATATCTTAAAAGAATAATTTTAATTTATAAATTTATATGATTTTGATGTGACCAGGTGTAAATTTACTTTATTATAAATGAAATGAAACTTTATTTAGCTTTATTATTTTAGAACCTTTTAAAACATCATTTCTTTAAAGTAGGTAAATGTCTGTGATTTGAAATAAAGATTAATTTGAATTTAATAATTTAAATTTGGTTGAAAAATATTATTTAAAAAAACTGAAATATAGTTTATTTGAAAAAGTTCCATTTACATTTATTAATTCGCTAGAATCGTTGTTTATTTATAATTATTTATATTAATATTGTTTTACTTACATTTTAAATTTTAATGATTTTATTTATATTTATTTTTTTTAAATATATAAAAAATTTAAAAAATAATAATAATAATTGTAATTTTATATATATATATATATATATATATATATAAAAGAAAGAGTTTTCAATGTTCATTTCTAAACAAAAATATATATATAAAAATTAAAATGAGAAAAATATGTGTAAATCTTGCTTATAATTTTTCCTTATTATACGTTCATGTTTTATTTATTTTTTTCATTTATTGCCATACACAAAAGTTTAAAGTTCATATTTTATTTATTTTTTTCATTTATAGTGATGTACAAAAGGTTTAAAGTAAAAAAATAAAATTTCCAAAGTTTGCAATTTTTTAAATGTTAAAATTTTAATGCTTTTTTTGCATTTTATTTTTACAAAGATATAAATAAATCTTAATGGATATAAAATTTGTTAAAATTTGATTAATGAAAAATTGGATTTTCAAAACATTTACATTTATGGAAAATGATCATTTTAATTACGCCGAGTTTAATATAGAGTAGATGTTTAGGTGTAATATAAGTATGTAAACAATTATAAATGTGGGCTTAATTAAAAAATAAAAATTAAAGTAATAAAAATAATAAAATTCAATTTCTTATATTTTGATTTTGTTATTAACTTGAATAGGCTTTGTTACAATACTATGGCTTATCAATATCACATGCCCAAAAACCATAACTTATTTCACAACTAAAATATTTTATAACAATATGACAAGATTCTTAACCATGGATATTCACCCCCACTTTACCGTGGATATTATTAACTTGTAAAAACTAGTACAACCACATTAATATTTTTAATGTGGTTGATATAGCTGAAGGCTTCATAAACATAACCAAAAAAATTATTACAACACTAAGAATGCCTTACTAATGCACACATTTACTTGATTAACCATGTATAAAAAGTTTATGGGTCAACTTTAACTTAAGAAGAAAAACAAAGGATTATAAATGAATGTTATAAATAATAATGAGGAACTTATCATGAGAAATTTATTAGAATTGAAATAATCTCAAATCCCTAGAAAATTGGTGGGTGGGGAGTCACATGGTACGAATCATTTTTTTTTAATTTATTAAAAATAATGGACCATTTTGCTAAATAAAATTTGTTTATATATAAATGAATCTTATAAATAATAATGAAAATTGATTAGCGGGAGCCACATTGACACAAATATAATTTTTTAACTTTATTAAAAGTCAATACAACCTAACAAACTCTTTAATACACTAAAGTCAATGATAAGCATTAAGATTAAGCATATGTTGAACATATTCCTTTGAGATTCAATCTAGGTCCTCAGTTAAAAAAATAATTAAAAGTCAATACAACCTAACAAACTCTTTAATACACTAAAGTCAATGATAAGCATTAAGATTAAGCATATGCTGAACATATTCCTTTGAGAATCAATCTAGGCCCTCAATTAAAAAAATAAAATAAAAAAGTCAACAGATCTTTTATTTTTTTGGTCGTTTGAGAGTCATTTTCAAATATAAAAATGAATTTCATTATACAATTTGAGAATATTACATTTTAATTGTGTTGAAACATTTTTATGATTATTATTAAGTTATAGTCTAATAACAGTGTTGTGGGATAAGATTAATTTATAGTTTAAAAAAAAATAATAAGAATCATAAATATTGGTTTTGTGTAATTAGATTAATTTATAGTTTTAAAAAAATAATAATAAGAATAATAAATATTGGTTTTGTGTAATTACTAGTACAACCACATTAAAAATATTAATGTTGTTGATATAGCTAAAGTTTCATAAATATAACAAAAAAAAACTATTGCAACACGAAGAATGCTAAATAAAATTTGCTTATATATAAATGAATGTTATAAATAATAATGAGGAAATTATCCTGGAGGAACTTATTAGAATCGGAATAATTTCAAATCCCTAGGAAATTAGTCGGTAGAGAGCTACTCAACATGAATATAAAATTTTTAAATTATTAAAAGTAATGGACCATTTTGCTAAATAAAAATTTCTTATATATAAATTAATGTTATAAATAATAATGAGGAACTTATCATGGAGGAGCTTATTAGAATTGGAATAATCTCAGATCCCTAAGAAATTGGTGGGCAGGGAGCCACTTGACACAAATCTAATTTTTAAAATTTATGAAAAGTCAATGCAACCTAACAAACTCTAACACACTACAACATTAAGACTAAACATATTCCCTTGAGAATCAATCTAGTCCGTCAATTAAAAAAAAAAACATCATCCACCTTAAGTTGAAATAAGAAACCTTCACTATTAGGCTTTCTTACAATACCACATGCCTGAAAAAACATAACTTATTTTACAATCAAAATATTTTATAACAATACAAAAATATTCTTAACCATGGATATTCATCCCCACTTTACCATGGATATTATTAAATTGTAAATAGGATTTGTTAAAATACCATGGGCTAATACCATGGCTTATCAATACCAAATGACGAGATTCTTAATCATGGATATTCACCCCCACTTTTCATTGATATTATGAACTTGTGAATAGGCTTTGTTCCAATAGCATGAGCTAATACCATGGCTTATCAATATCACATACCAAAAAATCATACATTATTTCACAATCAAAATATTTTATAATAATATGACAAGATTCTTAACCATGGATATTCACCCCCACTTTACAATGGATATTATCAACTTGTAATAGGCTTTGTTACAATATCATGGGTCAATACCATGGCTTATCAATACCACATGCCCAAAAACTATAACTTATTTCACAACAAAAATATTTTATTTTAATTCGATTTTGTAACATTTTTCTAATTAAAGATTAAAAAATGTTATAATTAGTTTTAAGATATATCTAAACCCTTTATCCTCAGGACTAATAAAAATATTCCCATATAATTATATTTTTTTGTAAGCTTGGTGGAACTACATCTTAATCATGTCCAATATATCACCCTGATCGTCAGGGAATTGAACCAGTCACTTCACATGAAGGAATAGAGAACCCGATCACCATCTATTCAAAACGTTGTGGGCCCTATAGAAATTAAATTAAGGTTTTAATAAAAATAAAAATAAGAATACTTTTATATTTAAAGATGTGAAATTTATATAATACAAATATTATTAGTAAGAATCAAGATAGATCCATGTTAACTAAGGGTCCAAGTAATGACAACAAGCAAAGTGAAGGGAAGAGAGTGGGAGGGGGAGAGATAGAGGGAGATAGTGACAAAGTTGGAGGGCGAAGATAAAGAGAGAAAGAGAAAGAGGGAGAGTGATGGGGGGAGACAAAAAGAGGGAGGTGGGAGAGAGAGAGTTGGAAAGCGGGAGAGAGGGAGGAAAAAAAATACATAGAGAGATAAAGGTGGAGAGAGAGAGGAAGTGACAAGGGAGAGATGCAGAGAGAGTGAGGGAGAGAGAAGAAGAGGGAAGAGAGAGAGGAAGATAAGGGCAAGAGAGAGAGGGAGGTGCAAAGATGGAGGGGAGAGAGAGCATGGGGCAGAGAGAGAGATGGGGGGAGAGACAGAAGGGGGTGGGAGAGAAAGGGGGAGATAGAACTCAATAGACAAAAGGAGAGAGAGATGGGGTTGGAGGGGGGAGAGAGGTAAGGAGGAAGAAATATATATAGGGATAAAGGTATAAGGAGAGAGAGAGGGAGTGACAAGGGAGTGATGAAGAGAGAGTGAGGGAGAGAGGAGAGCAGGGGGAAGAGAGGGAGAAGAAGAGAAGGGGAAGAGAAAGAGAGAGGAGGGGAAGAGAAAGAGAGAGGAGGGGAAGAGAGAGGTGAAGAGGAAGAGGGCGGGAGAGAGAGATAGATAGATAGATAGATATGGAGAGAGAGTGTGTATGTTTGGGGGGGAGTTAGAGAGAGGGAATAAGAAAGAGAAACATAGATACAAATATAGATATTATACAGTATTAAATAAGCACCCTAGATCCATCTTAACCTGGATCTATCAAGCACCTAGAGGGATCAAATCTCTCGAGGTGTAAACCTTTCCTTGAGTTTTTCACTCAAAAATAGATTTTCACCTCAAGAGATTGGATCCCTTTTGGCATTTGATAGATCTGGGTTAAGATGGATCTAGGTTGGTATATCATTACAAATAAGATATTTAATAAAAAACATAGTTAAGGGGTGGCAGGAGGGGGGATTCTCTGTAAACCCTAAGGAAGAATAGTCGACAAGTATGCTTAGGGATTAGGAAAGAAGTCCAACAATCAGGCAAAGGTGTATGGTCTCTAGATGGGGCTCCTTTTAGCCCAACAACGGGAAGTTAGAGATATTTTAATCTTGGGAGACTATTTCTTTGTCCTTAGAAATCTTAGAACAAATGTTAACGCTAAGGACAATATGCTAAATTTGATGCTTCAATGCATGAAGGTTATCCTCTCCTCTTTTTCTAGCTCATCATCCTTTCATATCCTAAGGAACCTTAATTTGGAGGTTTACCTAATGGAAAACAAGGCCTTCCCATTGAAACAAGGTCATACTAAAATCAATGGTGTCGAAGGATTTTCCCCTATGCCCAGATGGTAACTATGAGTATGGTCCTTTCTATAATCACCTTCTTAGTCCCATACCTCAATGGAAGCCTCAGTATGCTACCCCTAATCCCCCCTTAAACCCCTCATGGTCCACCATCTCTCTACATCAATATCCATATCAATATGTCATTATGATTTAATAATTAAAGCTTGTGTATGGTAGTATTGGATAACAATTGCAAGGGTTCAACAAAAAAATCGGTTTGACTTAGTGAGTATATTGGCTTGAATGGTTGATGATGTTTTAGAAATTTGACATGATGCTTGATGATTCATAAATATGTTTTTGCTTACGGATTATTTGAATTCACGATGGTGACAAGTTATATTTTTAATATAATTTAGTACCAGATGATTGAAGTAGATTCCCATTCAGAGGGAGAATCTCTCCATAACAACCCTACACCTATTATCATTTGCATTATATGTATAGAAGATTATTTATTGTTAAATTAATATTTATGGACATGAATAGACAAATATCTTATATTGTTGGTATGCAGCAAAGTTTTGGTCTGAGAAGAGAGAGGTTTCCTTACTCTAAACCTCAACCACACAGAATCAAGCCTAAGGGTGCGACTGAAGCCTCTCAACCACATGGAAGAAGGCATATGGGTGCAGTTATGGCCGTAGGACACAAAAGTGAAGCTTTGTGCATGAAATCATAAATTCACATGAAGGATGTCAGTCCTACAGACATGGAGCAGACAACAAAAAGTTCTATGAGCATGGAAGTTTGATTATTTGACTTACTATAGAGAATGTGAATGTTTTGACTAAACTTGTGTTTGCAGAGGACCAAAACTGACCCAAAAATCATCAAATTTGGACAAGGGAAAGTGTATATTTGTATTATAATCCCACATGTGCATATTTGATCAAGTTGGCCCTAAAACAAATTGGACACCCTTGGAAGGCTATAAATACAAGAAAACTCCACCTCATTTGGACATCATCATGGATCATTCTTCTATTTTCTTTCTTGTTTTTGGTTTACACAGGTCTAAGGTAGGTCCGCAGAGAAATGGATTCGCATGAAGGAAAAATTGCAGGGTCCAAAGCTCGCATGTGTTTTTCGAAGGTTTTGTTTCTCACTCGCAGGCTTAACAAAGGAAAATTCAACTGGTCATTGGAATCCAGACTCAAGGGAGTGACTAAAAGCTCACAGTCGCTCGCACGCCCACTTCCTCCTTGGGACCAGGACCTAAAGTTTCACTTTTCTATCAATTGGAGTTTTCGTTTGCTGACCACAGACAGTGATAGTTCATTACAGGCTTCTGAATCAGGTTTTTTGAGTATGAGCATGGTAGGGTTTATCTCAAGGATATTTCCTAATTGATTTTTGTTGGATAGTTGTATGGATGAAGATATGGAACATTGTACTCCATTTTGTTGAATCATTCAACTAAACAAAATCCACAAGATGAACCCAATAATGCTCATACTCAAAGCCCTTATTCAGAAGCTTGTGATGAACTGTCATTGTCTGTGATCAACTGTCAAACACTACGATAAACAAGCAAAAACATCAGAAAACTCAAAAACCAAACCTCAGTTTTTGGTTGCATGGAGCATGAGTTGTGTGTGCGAATGAAAGACTTCAGTCACATGGATGATCTAGCCAGTGAGAAACTCTATCCGAGATTTCTCTATGCCATGGCTATGACTAAGTTCTAAAACCATAAAACAAAAAAGCGAGTTTCAGACCCTGTAATTTCACCTTCATTTGAACTCATCCCTCTGTGGACATGCCTCAAACCTATGCGAGCCAAAACCAAGAAAAAGAATAGAATATTGTCTCATGATGATATCCAAATGAGGTGGAGTTAACTTCTATTTATAGCCTTCCAAGGGTGTCCAATTTTCTTTAGGGCCGACCCAATCAGATATGCACATGTGGGTTTATAATTGAAAAAACATTTTCCCTTGTCCAAATTTTATGAAATTTAGGTTGATTTTTGTCCTATCGAAAAGAGGAATTCAATGAAATCACCATATCCATCAAATGAGTTTTCCAAAGTTGAATTTAGCCCTAGTTTCCAATTTTAACACTCCCTCTCAACTAGGGAGAATTCCACCTGCATCATGTCATCAAATCATACCCAATCTCAAGTATCTCATCCTATTATATCATTATTGTTCATCTCGATTCATCTCTTGCTTATTCTTGCTTAGTTCTTGATTGTCCCTGCTCAAATTCTAACCATTCTCAAATCTAAAAGAATAATAATTTGACATCAGAGGGGAGCCTAAGCTACTACCCTCTATTCATCAAGGAGCCACTTCTAGCACCCGAAATAACTACCCGCAGGGAGCCCAATGCTACCACACATGAAACATCAACAGGGAGCGAAATCTATGACCTGCATCAACATCTGAGAGCACATCTCAACCCATAATCTCATGGGGGAGCTAAACATCTATAACCCCATATCGAGATCTTTGTTTTAGGGTCTAAAGCTCGTATGTTTGTTTTACAGTTTTAGGTCTCAGTCACAGACATGGCACATAGAAATATTGGTTACAATCGCTCGTTGGTTGGATTATCCGTGCGACTAAAGCCTTTAATTCGCACACACAACTCATCCTCCATGCGCCCGAAAACCAGGGTTTGTTTTTTAAGTTGTTTGATGTTTTCGCTTGTTGACCATAGTGATCAACAATTCACCAAAGATAATGGCAATTCATTACAGGATTTTGAATTAGGGCTTTGAGTATGAGAATGGTTGGGTTCTTCTCATGAATTTTGTTTAGTTGATTTTGTTGATATATTTTTGCTTATGGATTATTTTAATTCACAGTGATGACAAGTTAGAGTTTTTATCTGATTTGGTACTTAATGACTGATGATTTTCCTTGATGACAGTGTTATGTGGGCATAGTAACTTTTAGTGATTAATATTCGTATTTGATAATGGTTTTGTATTGGCCTCATTGTCCTTAGCATAATGGTTGAAGTATAAACAATTGTGATTCAGTATGAAGTAATCTCACAATAAATGGATGGAACCTACATGACTTATCCTTGGTGTATGCATTTGCATATAGTGATAGAAATGATTTATATTATGATCATGAGGATGACTTGATGAAGTTTGGTTTGATATTTCTTGGTAAATGACAAATTGTTGGCATGATAAAAGCTTAGATATTTAACTGTCATATGGTCTAAGGAATTTGATACAGTAATATTGATGATTTTGATATCAGTTTTGATATGGCTTCTAAAATTTGATAATTTGACTTAGTTGATTTGATTGCACAATATTGATTTATGTAAGGTTGATCATATTGGTTTGGTAAAGTGTTATGTTTGCAGAAAGCATTGTATGAAGCAAGCTCCCTGAGCCTGGTATGTCCACATTCACAATTACTTAGTGAAGTTGGGAAGTTATCCCCATCCGAACCTCTACTTCAAAAGTGGTCCAAGGTATGATTTTGATTTTGGTTTTATATGCCGATGATATACTCTTGACAGGTAATGAGCCTCTGATGACCAAAGTAAGAGGGAGTTGGCTTCTGAAGTTAGAAATAATGAATCATGGCATGATGAATCAATTTATGAAGTTTGGAACAAAAAATATATATCGTAAAACTATAAAAGAGTTTTTAGAAAAAGGAAATGTAAATCCTTGGACACTCTGATTGAATTTCAAGAAGTTGTGAAGAGATATTGTTGAAATTTACTTGGAAAGCACCCTTCAAGATATTTACATGGGATGATCAATTTTTGATTTGAGATATTCATCCTACGATATGTGACTACATGGATGTATTGATGTTGTTTTGGATCATTATTAATGAGTGCATCTGAGTGTTGCCTTAGCATGAGATCTACCATGATATTTTGGATGAGAAGTTCGTAGCTTTAAGCATGATTGAGGTTGAGTACAATGTTGCTATCATGACTAGCTATGAAGTAGGATGAAAAATCTCTTGGAGAGTCATTTGAGTAGGTTCTAGATATGACATGGATACATTGCATATATCTCCAGCTGGTGTTGTTGTACGAGACAATATTAGGCTTGTGGTTGCTACCTCTGTGAGTGGGAGGATGACTATGGTATCCTTTTTGTGATATGTACATTTTTGTTCTAAAATAATATTTGATTTGATGTCTTCTATGAACAGGAGGCTGATGCTATTGAGACATGATGATTACCATATATGAGCATGATGATATGTTTATGAACTACAGAGAGCATCGATGGTCGAGTACACTGAGCCAACTCTTCCCCCATGTTTGAGCTCCTAGGGTGTGGAATTGAGATGGAGGTTTCTTGGGGTTAAGGGATATCTGGACAATAGGGTATCGCCCCTATCTGTTACCCATAGGGTTGGAGATGTTTATCCCCTATCTTGGACTTTGCAGAGCATACCCTAGTTGGCATCATACCCACAAGCAGGGTTTTTTAGGATTATCCCTCCTTGTCTGGCCAATGAGTTGAGGAGGCTTGGGGCATGTGATCCTTACCTTTTTGTAAGTCAGGTATCTAGCCCAAGCTCAGATTATGATGTAGGTGTTCTACCACATGAATGTTGAGGGTCATTGGTGGGAAGATCGATAGGTAATATGATGGGCTTATATGTGCTCCCCTATATCACCTATTTCTCGATATGGGGTTGTATATGTTTATCTCCCCCATGAGATTATGGGTTGAGATGTGCTTCCTGATGTCATTTTGAGATGTACTCTCTGATGTTGATGCGTGTCATAGATTTTTATCCTCGTTGATGCTTCCCAGGTGGTAGCATTGTTCTCCTCGTTGGCAATGTTTCTGGGTGGTAGAAGTGGCTCCCCGATGAATAGAGGGTGGTAACTTAGGCTCCCCTCTGATGTCAAATTCTTCGATTCGAGAAACATTTTCAACATATGATCAGGGATAATCAAGAGATAAGCAAGAATAAGCAAGAGATGAATTGGGATGAATAGTGATGATATGAGATGATGAGATACTTGAGATTGGATATGATTTGATGACAGGATACACATGACATGATGCAAGTCGACTTATCCCTATTTGAGAGGGAGTTTTAAAATTCGAAACTAGGTCCAAATTCCACTTTGGACAACTCATTTGATGGAGATGATGATTGCATTGAATTCCTCTTTTCAAGAGGACCAAAATCAACCTAAAGATCATCAAATTTGGACAAGGGAAAGTGTGTTTTTGAATTATAAGCCCACATTTGCATATTTGATCAGGTTGCCCTAGAGAAAATTGGACACCCTTGGAAGGCTATAAATGCAAGTGACCTCCACCTCATTTGAACATCATCATGAGACATTCTTCTATTCTCTTTCTTGGTTTTGGCTCACACAGGTCTGAGGTAGGCCTGCGGGGTGATGAGTTCAGACGAAGGTGAAATTGCAGGGTCTGAAGCTCGCATCTTTGTTTTAGGTCTCAGTCTTATGCATGGCACAAAGAAATCTCGACTACGGTCACTCATTAGTCAGCTCATCTGTGTGACTGAAGCCTTTCATTCGCACATATAACGCGTCCTCCATGCAAATGGAAACTAGGGTTTGGTTTTTCAGTTGTCTGATGTTTTTTCTCGTTGATTGCAGTCTTCGGCAGTCAACCGCAGACATTGACAGTTCATTACAAACTTATGAATTAGGGTTTTGAATATGAGCATGGTTGGGTTCATCTCATGGATGTTTTTTAGTTGACTAGGAAAAAATTCTACTTTGGATGGCTCATTTAATGGAGATGATGATTGCATTGGAAGTGTATTTTTGAATTATAAGCCCACATGTGCATATTTGATTAGGTCAGCCCTAAAGAAAATTGGAAACCCTTGGAAGGCTATAAATACAAGAGACCTTCACCTCATTTTGACATCATCGTAGATCATTCTTCTATTTTCTTTCTTTTTTTTGGCTTGCAGGGGTCTGAGGGAAGTCCACAGAGAAAAGGGTTTGCACGAAGGTGAAATTCTAAGGTCTGAAGTTCACAGGTATTTTTCTAGGGTTTTGTTTCTCAGTCACAGGCTTACCAAAGGACAAATTTGACTGGTCACTGGCTTCTAGGCTCAAGGGAGCGACTGGAAGCTCCCAGATGCTCGCATGCCCACATCCTCTTTGTGACTGGAACCTAAATTTGCATTTTTTCAGCTGACCAAAGTTTTCGTTCATTGACCATAGGCTTCAACAGTTGACCGTAGACAATGATAGTAGATTACAGGGCTCTGAAGCAGGGCTTTGCGTATTAACATTGTTGGGTTCATTTCATGAATTTTGTTTAGTTGATGTTGCTGAATAGTTGTATGGATGAAGATTTGGATCACTGTACTCTCTTTCGCTAAATCATTAAATGACAATCTAATAAGAAGAAGAATTTGAAAGGGTTTTCCCCATAGTGGGTTTTTCTGTGCTCCCTGACCAAACCTGGTTTCCCCATGTGTGAATGATTTTCTTCTAATGTTCCTTTATGTTCCACTGCATTGATGATGATGATATTGTTCTTTCTACATAGTTCCATATGTTGTTAAATAATAATGTTAATATAAATAATCTTATGATGTTATGAGATGAATTTAATGTGTAAATGAATAAATACAATTATCAAAACGAAAAACAATATATCCTTAAGAAAAATTAACACCTCATATCTCCGATTCATGATCATCCCCTCCTTCAACATGATGAAGCAAGGCGAAACCCATCAGATTCACATGGAACTCAACTGGCCAAGTCAGCATGCAAGCATGAGGAAATTCTTTTCTTCCTCATAGACCAAGGATCACAACATGCGACATTAATTTCTCCACATGTGAATACCCTCAACAGGCGAGTTGAATTTACTCCCTCTGGTAAAAACTAGACTGCTTAACCGTTTGAGGACCAGGATGAGTGCGGAAGGAGACCTTTGAATCACCAATCTAATGATGGAGGCGTCTTGGGATCCTGGCGGCTCGAGTGCCATAATTCATCTCTGCATGTGGAATCCAAGAAGTAAACTCCATAAATCACCTTGGGGCCGAATAATTTTCTTCATTCTGTTGGTTACAGAAAATATTGGTCTTAGGCTGGTGAGAATATGGGTTTCTATAATTGTTATTGTGGATAATGTTGGAGCACCTCAGTGTAGGAAAACCCCCCTGCCCATTCTCAGTCGTGCCTCCCTGTTCAATGGAATTGGCTCTCTGAGGAGAATTATAGTGGAGGTAATCTTGTTTGGTGAAATAGAGCATGCTACGAGGTTAGTTAAATATTATATCTCTCATATCACATTTTTGGCTCTTCTCCCAAGCATGCTTCCATCATGGCATCTAGTAACTGGGGTCATCAACAAGCACGTTCGCTTCGGGTGGCGAGAAGAAACTTCAAGGATTTTCCTATTGAAGGGAACTCCGTATCCTCTGGCCCCTCGATCTGCAAGCATTGTGACAAAGATCATGCTGAATTGAAAGTAAAGATATATGATTTGCAGGTAATGTTGCACCAATAGAGCGAATCAGAGTGCGAGAATTTTGATATTATGGAAAATAAAAGTCGGAAAATTGTGCGATTAATGGACGAGGTAGATAATGAACCTCCAACACAGTTGATTCTTTCATCTAATCTGATACTGTAATGACTATTTTTACGCCGTAAGGCGTTTCCCTCTGAGATCAACTTCCCTCTCTGCCTACCTGTCATCTTCTAAGCCACAGGATTATATGTTAGACGATTGCAACCATTTCAGCCGTTGATCGGGGTTGCCCAAACGGTTTGGGCGTTTCATCGAATAGTTTCATCCGGCCAGCAGGGTTTGTACCTCAGATCAAACGCTTGCCCTCGCTCTGGATTTGGTTTCATCGCTCTGGATTTGGTTTCAGGCTCCCTGTTCTTGCCGGTCTTCGTATTTTTCCTCTGGGTAATTATTCCACTGGATCATAGGCTGCTGGATCATGCCATCAAAGGCGGCGCCATCAGATGCGATGTGCAGCAGATCAGGTCTCTGAATGCGAGTGCAGGAACAGAGCTTTCCAGGGAGACTCCAGAGGTTGGGAGCACTGATCAACTAAAAATAGCCCTAAAAAATTCCTTACAAGGTTAGCTTATTCTTACATGGGTATGTTATGCTTTCTGTTATTGAATTTGGGGTCCTTATTGCATTTTGGATGATAACAGTAATTCGGAGCTGAAGGATTTAAGCCTTTTCTGAAAGTAAATTGCTGATTGCCCGTTTGGGTTTTGTGAATGTCAATGCAAGGCCTGAACAGGGGTGTTTTCGGCGTTCCAGTGGCTAAAAGGAACGAAATAGAGAAGCTTCTAATGCTGCTTGAAGAACAAAACCCTGTACACAATCCTACTGAAAATCTCCAAATGGTAAATGCGTTTGTATTTCAATGTGACACCTTCATTTCACATGAATCTAGTTGCAGGATTCCACGTCGATTCCTTCACCGCGTAGCCTCCGACCAACCATGCCTGCAACTTGAATTCTCTCTATATATATATATAACTTCTTTGCATATTCAATGTGGTTTTCGTAGGCTCAGTGCAAATATCCATTGCCTCTGTAATTGCGAATTCTGTGATATGAATATGATGGAACAATCAACAACTCAATTCGATTGTCTGCTCTTCGGTACTTTTGGCATGAATTCAGAAGAAATCCTGGATTCTGTTTCAATTTGAACTTTTCGCATATCTTTAATTGCATTTATCATGAATATTTTGCCAGAAATTCCAAAGTTATTTTGACGCTCTGTTTTATTTTTGTCACAGATTTGGATGATACTCTGTATCCTTCCAGTACAGGCATTGCCACAGCCTGCCGCAAGAATATTGATGGTGTGCTGTGAATTATGTCCCGTATTAAGTTTTACATACAGATTATTTTTTCCTTCCTCTATTAGAATTCAATTAGTTTTTTCTCCCTGGGTGTTGTTTCATGGATTTGATTAATGTTGTTCCAGAGTTTCTTGCACAAGTTTTCGGATTCAGCAGAGAAATTGTTTCCAGCCTCCGTACAGAATTTTATAAAACCAATGGGAGCACTCTGGCTGGGCTGAGAGTAAGATTTCCCGCCTTCCATATTCAATCTGCAAGAAAAAATCAATTCTTATTCACTCCCCTTTAAGCATCACCATGTGACAACTTCATAGAGCAGAACAGAGGTATCATTGCTTGGAGGATTTAGGCTGTTTGACTGTGACTAATAACTGTTGTTTAAAGTTGCAGAAACTGGGTTATGAGGTTGATGCAGATGAATATCACAGGTGCAATTCTATTTTGTTTGTGCTGTGAATGATTGTTTCTGTCACATTTTTCCTTTCCTACAATGAGCAAAAAAGAAAATCAATATAGAGTGCTGTGAGAGACCTATTTCAGAAAAATAGAAATAGCTTTTCAGCTTTTGTATTTAATTTTCCATGACATTCATGCTTAAATTGTATCACTAAGCATCATGGCTTAGTGAGGAGATTCACCTCTATTTCTCCCCTGAGATAATTGAAATTTATCTGGCTAGGTGCATATGCTTTATTGGCATTTTATCAAAAGGAAAATCTTATACATGTGTAATTTTCATAATTTCTAGATTTGTGCATGGGAACTTGCCATATGAAGTCATTGAACCAGACCCTGCACTGAGAAGCGTTTTGATGAGCATGCCTCAAAGGAAATTGGTAAGTATTTGGTAATGAGTTGCATAAATTCAATTTTTAGGTCAACTTCAATAGAATTTAAAGCCTTACAAGCACAAACACAATTCTATAAGGTTGCTTCCCCTGTGGATAGTTGAAAGAGATCATGAAAAATACAATAGTTGGCATTATTTCTCTAAGAATAAAATGAAATGAATGCAACCATAACTATTGTTTGGAGATATCTTATGTGCAGATATTTACAAATTCAGATAAGACTCATGCATGTAAAGTCCTAAAAAGACTAGGCTTGGAAGACTGTTTTGAGGATGTCATATGTTTTGAGAGCCTTAATATGGCTTATCTTTTTAATCAACAAACTGATGAATGCAAACCCAATACTTCTCCTGTTTTTATCAAGCCCTCAATTGAAGCCATGAAGCGTGCACTCACAATTGCAAATGCAGATCCACCAAGAACAGTAAGTTTCCAGCGTTTGTCTTTAATTTGTTTACATATTTTTACAGTGATCTTTCTTCGAACTCTTCTGCAGCTCTTCTTTGATGACAATGTCCGAAACATAGCAGGAGCAAAAGCAACAGGCCTTAATACAGTTCTGGTAAGCCCTCAAATGACCCTCAGAAATTACTAGTGCATGTCATAATTTTATCAAATTGCAGGAAACTTTATAATTCTTTGTGACATAGTGGGAAAGGTTTAAGATGGAATTTATTCGTTACAGAAAAATAGTGGGGGAAAGAGAGTTCTGTGTTGTAAATTGTGAAAATTGTTTTAATAGTTTTGACCATTGGACTCGAAAACTCCTGTTCGTAGTCAAATTTCTTTTGAATCTGAGAGAAGTAAAAAGATTACTTGAAAGTCTAGATTATCATTCTTGGTGGCTTGATATTTATTGGTTTCTTACTTAATTTGGTATGTTGTTTGGGAAGGTGGGCAGCTCTGTAAAATCTGAGGAAGCTGATTATTCCCTAGAAAGTATTCATAATGTGAGGGAGGCAATTCCTGAAATTTGGAAGGAGACAACCAAATACATGGGCCATGATAGAGATGACAACTTTGACTTTTCAATTGTTAATGTGAATTCCATTGAAGAAACTCCTATTGAGGGTTAACTAGCCAAACATTCTGAAAAAATTTATCATTGAATGGAAAATGATAAAATATTCACATTTAAATAAGCTTGTAGAGTTTGTTAATTTCTACATTCAGGTCACTTGGATTGAATCCCACAACGGTTTCACAATCAAATGACCTTCTACTATGATCACTTATTGTACAAGTATGATCTAGGAAGCAATTCTCTTTGATACATTTGCAGATTTTTATGGGTCTTCTTGCAGAACCCAAAGGGCTTTAAACGCTTGTTCAATTCTGTGGCCAAGGAATCCACTACCATTGCTTCCAATTCCTTCTGCATGGACATAAAGTGTGCCCTTTCTGCCATGTTGCTAAGAACTACTGGATAAAAATGCCAAACCACAACACTGAGGGCCTGCATGCTGGTTAAACTTAAAAGCCTGAGGAAAGGTAGAGATTTGGCTGACAAGACTTCTTTGGAGACAATCAATTGTGAAAATGACCATCCAATTAATGAGAGAGAAATTTTCTACTTGAGTTCAACCCAGATTAATTCCCTTTCCCTTGCAAAGGAATGCTGATCTAGAAAGCATCAACAAAATACAAATGAGAGGAGAAGGAAACAATCAAAATCCAGCAGTGCTTGGAATGCAATCCGTCATTTGCAAGGGAAGCAATAATGCTTTTCTTCAGATTGTAGGTTGCTGAGAAGAAGAGAGCAATAACATTTATTTTTGCAGATTCTGCACTTCTTTCATCCTATTAAAGCAGCAAAAAAATTAATTATCGTTTTACATTTTAAGAATAAGATATTTGGAACCCTTTCATATGATAGGTGTAATGTCTTTCAACATGCATTGGGGTTTGTAAGTTTGAGAAATTTCAATGGGCATATGCTAAAATCGGATCCTCTGTTTATTCTGATAACTAGATAAATATGTGTATGCTATTTCTAAACAAAGACGGAATTTAATACTTACAATTACCATCATTCTTTGGTTTTGAACTCTTATCAAAGGAAAATTCAATCAATCCATATTCCTCGATCCCACTAAATCTTGTTTTAGATGTTGAGGATTGCTAATTTATTTGTTTTCACAATTGCAGCTGTAAATGCTGATGGCTTCTTAGCACGGGATATAACATTCGAAAATGCAGCAGGGCCAGGTAGTCAACAAGCGGTAGCCCTAAGAGTAGATAGTAATCACTCTGCCTTCTACATAGGAAAGGTTATTTCATTAACATTTAAAGTAGTAGCACATGATATTAATCAAAATTCAACAATTGCATTCACACTTATATAGTTTTTTAATGTTGTTTTGAATGAAAATACTAAGTTTTCATGGTTTCTTCATAAATAAGTGTAATTTGCACAAATTCATGGTTACGTTTCTGTGTTATATGAAAGCTCAATCTATTCTATTTTGAATTTGGAATCAGGAGCCAAGTCGGCACTTCTAATACCAACTTCAATGGACATGCACAAACTATGAAAGTTGAAGAAAGCTATATAACTTCCGAGGTGGGTGTTCTTGTTTTTGTGATGCAGCAGAAAAGGAGCAGAAAAGGATCAATCCAGAAACCAAAAAGACTCAACAACACTGCAGAATACCAACTTCAATGGACATGCACAAACTATGAAAGTTGAAGAAAGCTATATAACTTCCGAGGTGGGTGTTCTTGTTTCTGTGATGCAGCAGAAAAGGAGCAGAAAAGGATCAATCCAGAAACCAAAAAGACTCAACAACACTGCAGCTGCTTGTTCCCAAATAGGGGGCTTATCTCCAAATTTTGTTTTCCCTTTCATCCATTTCTCTTCTCTAATTGCAGGGGTGTCACTAAACTGAACAAGGTACTCAATTTATATCGTGTTAAGAGGAGCCATTCTTTATTTATTTGTGGGATCGAACATATGACCTTTCCCCAATAAATAACTTATCCTGCCTGGCTTATCAGTTATCAGTCATAGTTAAGACCGATTTTATGAGTTTATGAAACATCGTTCAGATGAATTTTTAGGAGTATTACATAATGTGCAAATTTTGCATTGCAGTCACACTTCGTGTTTTTTAATCTTTCCTGTGAATTGGATCTGAATCACATTGAAACAAGTACAACAGGGGTTGTATTTAAAACCAATAAGATTCACTTAAACAAAACTCAGAGAATATGTCAAGCATCAATAGTTCTAGTTTTCTTATCAAATTTCAAAATAGAACAAATTTTACCACAAGAGAGCTCATTCCAAATTGATATTCCAAATTGATATGGTTCAGAAAAGGGCACGCCATCCCATCCCTCTTCCCATCCCTTCCCTTTCCATTTGAGCAAAACAAAGATATATTTTTATATCATCTGTGGCCATGCATTTTTTACCACAAGAAAGCTCATTCCAAATTGATATGGTTCAAAAAAGGGCACACCATCCCATTCCTTCCCTTTCCCTCCGAGCAAAACAAAGATATATTTTTATATCATCTGTGGCCTTGCATTTTTCAACAGCTTCTCTGATGCAAACAATACATAGAATATAACAGATGGACAGTTCTCATGCCTCTAATCTTAAGAAAATATTTCTACCGTAACAAGTATCACTCCATGAATATGGTGGAGAAGCAATTAATTTTTTCATTTGTTCACCCATCAAAATCAGTTTGTAATGACATTCCACGTTGCAGAATGCTTTGTCACCTCTGCATTAATCAGCAAACAGAGAATGAGATTAGCTCTTGAGAATTGGAAATTATAATCAATTCAAGGTGAATTTCAAAGATTAAAGAAAATTCTAACATAAAAACCATGTTGTGATCATTATAACAAACCTATACATGTAGATGTCCTTCCAATGGTTCAATTGTCGGTTGCAAAGAAAGCATGCTCTGAGAAAATGGGCAACATGAAACACTTCAACATTTGAATTGTTGAATTGCTTTGAGATGGGGTGGCTAACATCCCATACTCCATGTTCATGTTGTTTCCAAACAGGGCATTGCACAGTTTCACACTTGATAACCGTCAAGAGCCATCGGTAAGAGTAATCCCTGACTGTGCATTTAAGAAAAGTGTAGAACATTATACCTGTGGGTTAAACCGAGTTCAGGCAGGCCAGACCCTTGCTTACCCGGGAAAGATCACAAACCATATTCTTGTAAATAGCAAGTTTAAGGGAACCAAATCCATGGTGGTTGTCAAGATAACTAACATAGAATAACAACATAGCAAGAAAATCGTCATTCACTACACACTGAATTTAAAATAAATCCTTATGGTCACGGTATGGGTATAAGCATAAGGAGAACTAAGTTCCATTACACACAGAAATCACGGTATGGATATAAGTAGAAGGAGAACTAAGTTCCATTACATACATAAAATTGAAAGACATTCTGAAAATATAGAATAACAACATAACAAGAAAAATCGTCATTCATTACACACTGAATTTAAAATAAATCCTTATAGTCATGGTATGGGTATAAGCAGAAGAAGAACTAAGTTCCATTACATCCAGAAAATTGAAAAACAATATGAAAATATCAATCGCATTGTCTAAACTAAAAAAGCTAGGAAACTGTAGTAATCATTCTCCTTGACTAGACTATTAAGAAGAAATTAGAGCAGTTAAAACTACCTAAACGTCGTTGAAGTAGCCATAGCTAAATCTGAAACCCTCCTCCGAGAAACTCTTCCGTAGAAATTAAATAGGGTCCATGCATTAATAACAAAAAAATAAATAAGCCGCAGACTTGGTGGAACATTTGTCAACCTGGAAAAAGAAAGGAAGCACTTGGTTATTTAGGGGAAGATAATTTCAAACCACCTTCGAACTGTGATTGAGAACCATTCACTCACCTGTGAACAAGAAAACAAGACGGGTCTCATAAGACCTAGATAACTCATAGCAAAAAGGGGAGAAGAACCACTTTCAACCAAGAGAGCAATCGCAAGAGGAAGATGAGATGATGAACCCTCGTGGAGTCAATTACCCGCCAGACGAGGATTATTGCAGAGACAAGAAATGAGCAAGGTTTCCGCTCCTGTAAGCCAAGGGAGAGGTCGAGGATTGGTATCCTCACTCCAGAAGCTGGGTAATGGATCGTTCTTTGCTTCAGAAGGTGTCGCATTAGCTGAACCTTAGCTAGACTTTTCCCTGCTTTCAGGGCGGACAACATGTCAGGCATATATCCTGCCTCCTTCATCCGCTTAGACAAGTGATCCAGCATTGCATAAATTCTCTCTGACTGTGGGTGTGATCTATCTCCTACAATAAATTTGTGCACCACATTCTTGATTTCAATCCAACTACATCCAGGATTCTTCTTTACCTCCCTATCTTTCATCATTCTTCTCACCTTTGCAACATCATCCCACTTGCCTGCAGCAGCATAAATATTTGACAGCAAGACATAGGAAGCTGCATTTTGAGGTTCCAAATCAAAAAGGTGTTCTGTTGCACGTCTACCTATATCAAGGTTTCCATGGACTCTGCAAGCACCAAGCAAGGCCTTCCACAGAATAGCATCAGGCTCATAAGGGATGGAGTTGATAAGGTCCTCTGCTTCATCCAAGTGCCTTGAACGACCAAGAATATCTACCATGCAGACATAGTGCTCCACTCTTGGTCTAATACCATGATGCTGACTCATGGATAAGAAATAGTGCCAGCCTTTGTCCACTAGGCCTGTATGACTACATGCAGCCAGAACACCAAGAAATGTAACGTGATTTGGAGTCAAGCCTGCTTGTTGCATTTCTTCAAAGAGTAGTAATGCCTCCCTGCCATGTCCATGCTGAGCATATGCTGATATAATTGTGGTCCATAAGACCGTGTCAGGTTTGTAAATTTTATCAAATGATAGCCGTGCATCATCTAGGTTCCCATCTAGGTTCCCACATTTAGCATACATATCAACTATGGCACTTCTCACAAAAACATCTGACTCAATCCCACTTTGATTATTTGAGCATGAACCTGTTTGCCCTGTTCCAGGGTTGCTAGGCCAGCACATGAACTTAACACAACCAATTAACCAATTCTTTGTTCCTATGTAGCATCCTTGCTTTGACATAAGTTGGACATAGATGAGGACTTACACCGACATTCCATATTCAACAGCTCTACTTAGACATTGACATAACTCATATAGACATCTCTATGATTGGGACTCAGCAATAGACAAACTCTGCTGTCAACTCAGCAGCTTATGAAATGGCCAAAGTCTTCTTAAAAATTTCAATATTTCTACAGTTGAGGATTGTAGCAAAGCTCAGGGATCAAACTTAACTCCATGCTTATGAGGCATCCGCGTTCTCACAGTTACTTGCAGCTCATTCTCAGTTTTAATGGGAAGGTGATATATGGTGTATTATTGTTGTAGTGGCAGGGGATGGATTTTAATTGTTGGTTGGACCAAAAGAAATTGATGCAAATCAATATTAACTAGTTATTGATAATTTTGCCCACTGAGTTCCTTGAGGTCGAGTATAATGCTTTCCTTGCTTATCAAAGAGTATTGATTCTTTTCAATAGGAGTAGCATGTGAGTATCAGTTTTATAAAGAAGATTCTTTTTATTATTAATAAAAATATAGATAGTTAGTTTCATTTTAAAGGGTTATAAATATGAGTTACAAATACAAGACTTAAAAGGTTGTAAATATTTCAAGGGTTGTAAATATGAGTTATTAATTGTTTTTACTCAAAACATGATAAATAGCAATTTAGCAATTTCTTTTTAGTTGAGTGACTCAAATTCATGTTTCTTTAGGTTGACGGTAAACCCACTAAAGTGGAAAAAATTGTGATTCCAATAATTAGAGGAATTGTCATCATGGGGTGATAAGAAATTTAATATTCCAAGAAGAGGAGGTAGTAGTAGATTCTAAATAAATTAGCAATGCAATAACATAAATGTTTGCAACAAATTTAAAGAGATCCACCTTGTTGAATAATGCACACACTACATGGATAATGGATTTCCGCACTTTATGCCTTACGGCGTTTTCTTTGCAACATCTGGTGCAAATGCTAGTTTACTGCATATCTCTTCTGTCACAATTTTGTTGTGTATACACTAGTAGAATAATAAGAGTATTTCTACTTTCTATAGTTAGTGATGAAAATTGGGAATGGCTAGATAGTCTGCAAATGTCAATGTAAACTCCCGAGGTTTTTTCCGCGACTGAGCACGAATTTAATGAAAAAAAGTACTCACTCTGGTTTGAAAAAAAACATAGTTAACAAACAGAAAACAAAACTAGTCAATTTTAGGTAAGATATTTCAAAACAAATTATCAAAAAAGTTCTTTATTTTTGTTTTCTTTTTTAGAATCTTAAGAGATTAATACGGGAGTCTAAATAGCTAATCAACAAACAATCTATCTTATTTGCAACAATTTTTACATTCTTTTCTTATTAGAATTAAGAGTTGCCAAAGTCACAAGTGACATTTTTTTTAAATGAGGATGAAGGGTTGGTTTTGAGTTTAATTTTCGTACATTCCTTTAATGTTGTTTTAAGGATATATAATTGAATATTCAAAATTTGTAGTTGTATGTATTTGTCGTTTATTGTACCTATGTTAATGGATTACTCACTCACTATAAAAGTTTACTAATAGTAAGCATTCAAGCAATGATGATTCAAAAAATTTAAACTTATTTAAAATAAAATTCTATAATTTTTTTATAACAACATCAAAATAAATGCAATTATTCATACCCAAAGTCTTTCATGAGTTCATGTTAAATCTACATCTATGCAAAATATGTTAGCAATGAAACCCACACCATAGCTTGAAGATTGACCATAGAACATGACAATTTTTACTTCATGCTTGTGACTCTCAAAAGCATCTATTGTTTGATTTTTCTTTTCCTTCCTCAGTGTTAAGAAAACTTTTAAAATTTATTTCAAACATTTCAATAGTAGAATCTTTAGAGCAATGCTACAAGATAAATGTCAAATGGGTTTACCTCAAGTGGTTGGCAAGAATGATTGTTATCGTCCACACCAAGTTTCAATTCCCTCAAGTGACATCTTGAGCTCAAATTGAGTATATTTTTACAATGGCTTCAGGGCTTGTTGTTGTTTTTCCCTGTGCCTTGAAGAATCCAAGGTTTACCATAAATACCATTCTCAAAATGAGGGAAAGTACTTGAGGTTTCCCTAGGCTCTGTAACCTAGAAAAAAAATATAAACATTATTTTCCACAGACTTAACTAATTGAAGGTGTGTTGGGTGCAGGAATTGCACTTAAGCAAACTCCTCAACACTTAATTGTCAACCTGGGGGATCCATAAACTTAAAGATGAAGCACAGGCAATGCCAGAGATGGTATGAACCTTTCTGATGTAAATTCCTACTTTCTTAAATGGGAACTTGCATAATCGAATTGGAAAGAGTAAAAGACAATTGAATCATCAAAGTAATCTAGTGCTGGAACAAGAAAGAATGCATTTGCAAAGGAATCAAAATAAAAAGACAATCACTCCAACTGATCAATATTTAATCACTGAGTATATGCTTATATTCCTCTTTAGTAGAAACACTTTAGCAGTCTCGTAAAGTGGGCCCTTAAACCTGCTTTCTTAAAGGTTTCCTTCTTGCACTAGTCAGTCCTGCACTTATCGCAATCTGCTTGCACTAGTGCAGGCACAAAGATTTATGCAAGAGGTATAAGTTGTGTCTTACCAAAGATTCTTGACTTCATGCAAGGGCTCGAACCTCAAGGGTTTTGAGCACTTGGATCTTGTGACAAGAAACCAGTTCTTGCACCTAAGCAGAGTTCCTTGCACTTAGTTATCGATTCTAGAAATAAGCGTTAACTATTGCAAATGAAACTTAATTGCATAAATAACTTGCACATGTAAAAATAAATGTTTCCAATCTTAACTGCATGTAAAATGAAAGTAAATAACCATAACTGGAAACAACCACTAAAGAATTAACCTGCCATCTGCATATATATTACTTAGAAGAACGGAAAAGAAACATTGCATGAAAGAGACTAGAAATACTTGCTGCAACACACCAATGTGCACTGGTGCAGGTTCATTTCTCCTACTTTGACCAGGCGAGGAAAACCAATCAAAAGGAATTGCATGAAAATAAATTGCGGGAAAGGGAAAAGGATTAATCACACCAACGTGCACTGGTGCAGGTTCATTTCTCCTGCTTGGACCAGGCAGGGAAAACCAACTGAAATAAATTGCATGAAAGGAAATTGCAGGAAAGTAAATCTAACTAATTCACACAATGGATCCGCTCACACTTTGACAAGAATACATGTGCATGGAAATAGAATTCAATTAAATCACACTTTAACAATAAGAACACATAAATAAATACGAAATCGAAAATAGGGTAAACAAGTTGGGTTGGCTAGGCCCTAGCCAGCCAGCTCATTTCCCTTCTAAGAAACGACGCTACTTAGTAATTCAGATCAGACTCATTGGCTTAAAAGAATAGATAATATTTGAAAGGCATGAGGTGGAGCTCCTTCTTTCTATTAATTCGCAAAGGCAAAGTACATCGTGGAATATAGAGTCCAGCCCAGATTTGGGCGATAACAAAATATACAATACGTTTGGAACACAGTGTTGTTATCTCCTCTATCTGCCGTTTTTTTAATTCTATCTACATTCTGTGATTTATAGACCGTCGGCCCAAGGCTGTAACTACTAAACTTAGTACAGGCCATTCGGTCAACCGTTTTCATAACAAAATGTAGATTTTAGCCTCTCGACTTTTAAATATAGACAATTGAACTCGCTGGCCTTGGGCCAAATCTTCAGCTTCCATTCAAGTAATATGCAACTTCAGTCATGTCTTTGGTTGCCTTTGGCTGATCTGGTCTTCGTGGCCAATGATGCATAAAATGTGTTAGTAGTTAGGGAAGTCTGGATCTGCTGTGCAGATTCGCTGCGGTGGAAATAGTGTGAGATTTGATCCTTCACTTAAATCAGCAACCACGTTAAGTGGATTTATTTACCATGTATTTATCAGAGATAAGGATAAGTTACAAAAGTGCATTAAAAGTAAGAAATCTGAATTAAATAATTAATTAAATGCTACATTGAAATAAAATATGAAAAATAAAGTAGATGTGAAATATATCACCATGCTTGGACTAGTGCAGAATGAGGGTATGTGAAAAGGGTAAAACATAGGTAAATAGTTGTGGTTTATAAAGGGAAAAAAGACAAGAATGGGGACAATTTAGGGGACTAACAAGGTGCTCGTACAAATACAAGAAAAAGTCTGTTACACGGACATTATGATATGAAATAAATTGACTATAATGAAATTCTCTTCCATGGGTTATATCATGACATATATAAAGATTCAATAAAGGATCTTTGTAATAAATTTCATATTGTTTCTTCTGAATATTATCGCCATCATTTGATTTCTTTTTATTAAAATATTTCAAAGGAAAATTACAAATTTGAAATTTATTTGATATTTCACAAACAACATAATTAGACACATTTCTCTTGGAAATGTTTAAAAATACTTTTATTGTAGTACTATGTGCCTACCACAAATCCTCAACTAGAGTGCGCTATGCAACAGCCAAGGAATGTGGCACGTGCATCCTCATTTAACATTACACCAATGTCAAAGCTAAGAGATGGGATTTGAAATAAGTTACTAGCACTACTTAAAATAGTATTGAATGCAATATTAGCCTCATTTAGAACCTACCTTGAGATTCGATCAGACTTCTAAATGTTAAGTTTACATCTAAATGGGAGTGATTTTCAAAATAACAAGGTTAAACAAATTAAATAATAACTTATCCTATTATTATACCATTTTCGCATGGTTCTACAACACTGCATCATGACTTTATTCACGTGTAATCAAAACTTAAGGACCAACCCCAATCGTGTCGTAAGAACAACAACCACACTCAAGTCTCTCCTAATAGTATATATTTATTAGGCTAACTATTCCTCTCATATATAGAATTGATGCATATAAACTATTACATCCTCACCTCCCTAAAATAGGAGGTAATTGATCCATATATACTACTTGTGCAACTTAATGTTATACATTCACATATACACCCACCCTAGCAACATTGTGACGATAGATCTTCATTTCATTATCTATATGTTTATGACTAATAACATGTTGCAAAAAGTCATATTTAACATCATTAGATAGAGTGCACACAATCACTAGACTTCTCTCTTTGCACTATTTATTGAGGCATGGGATATCCATGCAAAAATCAATAACTTTAATGAAGTCAAATAATGGAGACAACCCCCTACCCATTTTTGGGTATTCACAAATCCTACACACATTAATATGCTAACCACTGTGCATTATTGCTTTGTTATTTTTTCAACTCTTATTTTCACTTTACCTTATTCCTCTTTGTGTGCTTCTTTCCTTCCTTGCACCTTACTATTATTCCCATATTACGGATAGTAGTTCCAAAAAGGGGTGAAGGGATGGAGTGTGTGGATTTGAATTTTTTTACTCAAATGTTTCTACCTACTTAGGAGTATAAGGCATGACCCTCTTCCATGTCTTGTGATGAGCACCAATATTGCAACAAGAATGTTGTAACTCGTGGGCTACCAGCTTTACTTTATCAACCCAGGTTCGTACAAACTTGGAAGTGAGTGTTGTATACACAAGTAACAGTGATGGTTCTGCCTTTTGTCAGGGTTCAGCTGGCAAGAGACCACTGGGGTTTTAAATCCATACTTCTATGGAGTCAAAAGAAGCTTTGTTTCTTGATGGAAGAAATTGAAATCTGCTCTAAGGGAGAGTTACTCTACTGCAATAATGGAAAAGACCGATATTCAATGCTAAATCACACCATTTCCTAATTAACTGCCAAGAAACTATGCTTTGCAATAATGCTAAATTATCATGAACCAAATGCTACTATCTAAGCATGGAAGTAAGAAGCATCAAACATCACTAATGTGCAAGTAAAGGTACTTAAATAAATCTGTTTTTGTCTTTTTGTCTTTTCATGCAAAATCAAGTATGCAAACTAATTTATTTTGGTGATGTGGCAAGTGAATTAAGGATGTTGGAGGATGTCTGGAAGGGTTAGGAGATGGTTGGATGGTGTGGGAGACCCTTGGGAGAATTTTGGTGACTTCCTAGAGGTTTTCCCTCAATTCGGCCTCAAAATAGGCCATTTCAAGAAAACCTATAAGATGTACTAGAAACCTACATGATTCCCTGTAAACCTACAGGATACATCCGAGAGAAAAATGGAAGGTGTTGGAGGTGATGGAAGGCTTAGGGAAGGTGGTAGATGGGTGGAATGAAGTGAGGAAATGTCTAGGATCACTCAGAAATAAACAACAAAGATAGAGGATGGTTGGATTCGCTCAATGTGATTGGAAGAATTTCTATGAAAAATGATGAAAACTAGTGAAGGTGATGGTGAAAACAAGTAATGGCTATGGTGGATGGAGTGGAAGATGGTTGTTTGCTATGAAGTCTTTGTCTCCTCCTAAAGCACCTGCTCTACATAAAACATGTGTAATTCCCATGAATCTATGTAAACAAGAAGCATTATCATAAGCTAGAAAAGCATAATTAATGAACTAACTGCCTACATTATGCATGAGGAAAGTTGCTGAAAGGAATGAAAGCATGGATGAGATCTGCTACAAGAGTGAAGATAGAAGAGATGGAAATGAAATCCGACTTTGCAAAATTGATCAAATGCTAACTTAAATACAGTAACCTCTAAATTTTATGCAAGAAATAGAAATATGTGTTTTTGGGGCTGCATAAGGGTCCCTTCCTCAAATCATGATCCCAAAGGGAGAAAATGAGGCCAACACACCCACGGACAAACTTGTGGTACTCCTTTTATCCCTGCTAACCTTTTACTGAAGTAAGGCACAAATGGAAGCAAAGTAATAAACAATCCAATTTACACTACTTGCAATGGAAACACATCTAAAAGCAAATTAACAATGAAGCTATGAGACTAATCTAAACATACAGATACAAGAAAGAGGAGCCTCGGCTGCTAGGGTTGGGCCCTAACCCAAGAGATTCAGCCCTCTAATTTAACTCAGTGCTGGCTCAAATCAAAACTCATTCTTATTACCAAAACAAAAAATTACATGAATAAAACTTTTGCTCGAAAATAGCTTAGAGTTTTACAACAAAAATTCGAATCCTAATGAGGCTTTAGGCCTCTCTACTTATACAACTAAAGTCCCCAATGACTTCCTTAAAATTAGGGAGGCTCAGCTGCCTAACTCGAGATAAACTAGCTCTTTGTCTCTCACTTTCTCAGTTGCCTTCTAATCCTCATGGCTTGGCTACTTGCACTTCGAGTTAGTGTGATGGATGGAGGAATATTTGAATGGATGAGAAGTAAATGAGTTGGATTTACCTCCTATATTCCCTCTCCCTTGTCCCATTCAAGTTTCAACCTTAGTATTTGCCAAAATTCCTTGATTTCATCCTTCAATCCTGCATTCAATGCATATTAGTCCACTAAGCATAATATCCAACTCTAACTCATCTCATAAACAAAATATAATAAAAAACACGTAATAATTTGTGAGAAAAGTTGGTTTGACTAAGCTAGGAGGTGAATTAAGGCCCATATAATTACCCAATGATGATGCTCATCATCACCCCCCTATTAAAAGTGTTGCTCATCCTCTGAGCAACTCAATCAATATCCATATCCTTCATAGCTCTAGTGGCCTCCCTGACATCCCATGCCTCTGTTGTGGTTTTCTCTTCTTGTTCATAGAAGCCTACTTTCCTTTCTACCTCCACCCACTACCCCTTTTCTTGTTCTTCCTTCCTTCCTTCTAGAATTCCTAAGAGTGGTGGTGGACTAAGTTTCAAGCCAATCCAATTGACTTCCGGCCTTTGCATAGATTGCTTGTACATGGGTGTCATGTTTAGTGCTTCTCTCAATCATTGAGGAGAGTAGTACTCTCTTATCTTTAAGTTGTATGGCAATGTGTTCCATCTCCTCAAGCAAGCATGTATGCTATCATCCCCTAACAGCCTGAAAATGTCCTCAAAATGTGAAATTGCTTGCTCTTGGGCAACAAGATATCTAGGTGTAAGCTGAGGATCATTTGCAATAAAATTATGGGTACTGATGAGGGCCATGGGATCTGACTGTTCAGCTCTGATCATAAGAGGTTCAGTTTGCTCTCTTGCCAATATCTTCTTCATCTCTGTAGCCCTTTATTTCTCATGGTTCATCCATTATGCCAAAGTGATCAACTGTAAATCTCCTAGCTTGGAATTAGGGTCCCATACATTCATGTATGTTAAGGCCATGTTGTGCAAATAAAACTCAGACATCTTGGCCCTATCTTCTAATGTGTTATGATGACAAAGATTAATGAACTGCCTGTGGTCCTGAAATGGCATGTTGCCTCTCTGTGCTAGGATCTTGATCTGGAACTGCAACCATTGTTCCTTGAGGTATAGGGCATAAGGTTTAGCTGGCATCCTACACTAGATTGCTTCCAAAGAGACATTGGCCATACATGCCAATTGATTCTCTCTTTCTTGCAGTTGTCCTCTCAACCATGCATTTTTTGTTTCTAGTTGATTTTTCATTATGGCCTCTCTATCTCTCAAGCTACTTAGCTCTCTGCCCATCTCCTTGAGCTTCTCCTCCATGTTTCCAATGTCTTCCACCCCATTGGAATTGGCGATTACATCCATCGATGAGTTCTGGCTCTCTCCTTCTCAAGCTTGAAGAACGGTGGAATAGAAAATTTTTGAGGTATGACCCTGCCTCCTTCAATAAACCTATTGTTATGAAACCAGCTCACAAAAAGATAGAAAACATAGATGAGCGCCTTAGAAATCATCCTCTTCGAGGGGGCAACCTCCTTTACATTACACAAATGAAAAATTCTTAGATGATACAAATGACAAGACCTCCTTTATATATATAGGAGTCTAAGGGGTCATAATATAATCAGAGCTGACATAACAATAATAATGTAAGGGCACAATAATAACAATATGGGGACTACATGGGCACAATAATATAATAAGGGGATTGTACTAATATCAGTAAGGGGTTACACTAGTAGTATAGGGACCTAACATGCCCCTCTCCTTCAAAAAGTGTTGTCCTCAACGCTTGAGTAGTCCTTTCGATTCCGTAGCTGTCAAGTTCTTGTTTCTATGACTGCTCCAGGCTCGAATATGATTTTTCCTTCCTCATCAAGTTCTAGCAATATTGTTTGAACTGGGATCATCTGCAACTTTTGAATGAGTGGCCACACTTCATCGTCCTTCTTCCATTCATCCCTTGCTTTGTTTATCCAATCTAGTTGGATAATAGAAACAGCACAAAACAATGCTTCCACATCCTCATCCTTTCTTGAGAGTGCATCTACAACAACATTTTGCTTCCCTTTTTTGTAGATGATTTCAAAGTCATAACCCAACATATTTGTGACCCATTTTTTCTATTCTTCTAAAGATAATCTTTGTTCTAAAAAGTATTTAAGACTATCATGATACATTTTTACCTTGAAGTGTCTTCCCATTAGGTAAGGTCGCCATTTCTTAAGTTCATGTAGTATTGCCAACATTTCCTTCTCATAAATAGCTTGCTTGACATGTAGCCATAAAAATACCCAATCGCCTACATCAAAACTTCTTTCACTGCAATGTTGATCTACCTATTGTTTTATTCGGTTCTGCACCAAAGTGGTGTTATCCTTTAAAAGCTGGAGAACTTGTTTTTGATGTTCGATGTGATATTTCACTACTTGAATCTTTTTCTTCTTGATATGTCCTTCTATCTTGAGAGTTTGAGGAGTTGTAATTTCTTCCAATACCTTACAAGATATGGTTGGATTCATTTCTTGATGCTCGATGTGATCTTTCCCTTCTTGAACATTTTTCTTCTTGATATGTCCTTATATCTTGATAGTTTGAGGAGAGGTAATTCCGTCCAATGCATTACAAGATATGGTCGGATTCATTTCTTCTTTCTCGATGTGATCTTTCACTTCTTGAACCTTTTTCTTCTTAATATGTCCTTCTATCTTGCGAGTTTGAGGAGTGGTAATTCTTCAAAATGCTTTACAAGATATGGTTGGATTCATTTCTTCTTTCTCTGGGGTTGGTTCCTGGTGTATATCCTCTTCTTTTGATGTTTCTTGATCCTTTTCTTCCTCCTCTTCATAATCTATGTAAAATAATTTCTTCTCAACACACTTATGACCTTTACTGTATTTGCTATCACAATTGTAACAAAGCCTTTTTTCTCTTTTTTCTTCCAATTGCTGTCATGTAAACCTTGTAGGTTGTGGAAGGCTAGGAGAAAAAACACTTACATAATTATAGTCGTGAGTGGTGGGATTCCTTGTTTCCATAATTTCACTTTCAATTTTTCTTGCCAACTTGAATGCCTTCTCCAATGAATTAGGTTCCTTTAAAGTCCCTATGAAGACATCAACCCTTTTCTTCTATGGAATATCATTTACCCTTATATTTAATTTTTGAAAGACCTCAATATGCTTTTCCGTTGAACCCTTTGTTCGAGATTTATTAAATGGCTAAAGAAGGTGTTACTCTTTGCATCCTCATAATGTGCTATCATTTCTTCCATGAAAATTGACCAAGTGACAAGTGCTTTACGAGAACACAGCCCTTTATATCATAAAAATTGATCCCGTTCTAAATATGAAGATGCAATATGCACCTTTTGTAACAGTTGCACCTCATGTAGATCAAAATATTTCTCCATCTGTAGTATCCAATTTACTGGATCCTTGCCATCAAACTTCCCCATATTTCCTTTTCTTGATTTTAGGAGTTCGATCTTGAAATGACTGTAACTTCAGATTTTCTAGTTCTAAAATTACGACCTGCAGTAGCCCTCTGCGTCCTCCAAGAAAGAGTTATGCACAATCTCCCAAGATGACCTGATTATATACCTTTTCAGAGGAGCGAATTTGTATGAAGTTCCATGTGTCACTGTTTTGACCTTTGGATCTGAAAAATATAAACAAGAAACTAACATCTGTAGTCTTTTTTTTTAACTTCTCACGAAATTTCAATTTGATGCTCGGAGAGAAAGTTATGATGATTTTCCCAAGGTCATTTGTTTAAGATGTAATTTGAGATTCTGCAAAAACCCTAAATTCCTCAAATCATATATCCTAAAATGTAGCGATACAAGATCTAAAATTCAGACTCAAGGTTTAGACCACTTTATTCTCAAATGGGTTTTTTTTAGCTCTGGAAACTTCATAGTGAACAAGTTATTGTGAAACTTCCATGATGACCTGTTTTAGATGAAATTCTGGAGCTTGAAAAAACCCTAATTTCCTCAGATCATATCGCCGAAAATATAGCGAGAAAAGATCTAAAATTTGGACCCGAGGTTCAGCGAGATTTCTTCTCAAATGGGTTTTTTTTAGCTTCTGAAGCGTCGCAGAAAAATAGTTATAGCAAAAATGCCACGATGGCCTATTTGGAGCAGCAAAACCCTAGAATCCAAAGCTCTGATACCAAATGTTATGAAACCAGCTCACAAAAAGATAGAAAACATAAATGAACGCCTTAGAAATCAGCCTCTTCGAGGGGGAAACCTCCTTTACATTACACAAATGAACAATTCTTGGATGATACAAATAACATGACCTCCTTTATATATATAGGAGTCTAAGGGGTCATAATATAATCAGAGCCGACATAACAATAATAATGTAAGGGCACAATAATAATAATAGTGGGCTTCTATGGGGCACAATAATAACAATATTGAGACTACATGGGCACAACAATCTAATAAGGGGGTTGTACTAATAACAATAAGGGGTTACACTAGTAGTATAGGGACCTAACACCTATAATAGGAGTCAAGGTTAGGTTGGGGGCTAGGTTCTCTTGACTCTGGGTCCTCTTCTTTAGTTCCTTGTTGTTGGCCTACCTCATTTTCCAACTTTTGTGTCTCCTGTAGGTTCAATAGAGTATCCTGTAGGACTGCTTCTGCTTCCTATAGATTCTGTTGTGTATCTTGTAGGATTGATTTTCCCTTGGAGGAGGTTGATCTAGTCATAGTCCTTCTCACATAGGTGATAGGAGACTTAGGGGAAGGAATTTTCTCCTTTTTTTTAAGTGAGTCTTCAATCACAATGGGAATTTTGGTTGGTGTGTGGGGTTTCCCTTGCCTTATTCTTGTGCTTTCCCTTGTCCTGAAATATAAGGGGGTTTGCCTCTGTCTTTTGCCTTTTTTCTTGATGGGGGTCCTAAGAGAAGTGAGGGCAGCTGCTGCCTCTCTCTTAGTGGGTTCTAGAGACACCCTAGGTGACTTCTAATTGTTTTCTGCCCCCTCTTTCCCATTGCTTTCTTCACCTATGTCTTTCCTTTCTTCTTCCTCTTGTAGATCCTCATCATATTTATCAGTTTCCTCCTTAACATCCTCCTCTGTTTCTTCATCATCCTCCTTCTCTTTCTCCTCTTCTTCTTCATCTTCCTCATTTTCTTCTATTTCGTCTTCTTCTTCATCCATCTCATCTTCATCTCCTTCTGTTTCTTCTTCTTCATACTCTACTTCTTCTTCCTCTGCTTTAGTCTCTTCCTCTTCCTCTTCAATGACAATAGGGCTAACATCATATCTAAGAGCTTTGATGTCTTCCTCTACCTGCATGCCTCTGAAAACTGACCATTGTATAGATATTGTGAGGTTTTGGAGGGAATCTTCTATAAGGATTCTAATTAAACCATGGTGAGCTAACTGTTGGGAATTTCCCTCTTGCACTTTGATGCTTGAGTGTATTAGTGATTGCAGTAGGAAGTATGGTATGTTGAGCCTGTGGTGAGGGGGTGTTTCTGCTCCAAATCTCAATTCTTCAAGAAGCCTAAAATGATAGCCATAGACCACACTATACCTACCCTCACATGAAATGTATTTGATAAGTTGGTAGCTTACCTCATTCCTGGGATATGGAAGACTTGCTCTCCTTACTCAATTTTTTCCCTCGGTGGGTTCCTCACCTTCTAAAAAGAATTTCCTTTTGGCAACCTAGTTATCTCCTTTGTCTTCCTTCCTCCATGGTACTCCTAGGGGAAGTGTGGTAACTCTGCTGATGAGTTCAGGGGTGATTTCTATGGAGAGGCCTCTTACCACAACAGTGGCATGGACTCTGGTGAGTGGAATGAGGGAGAGAGCAAAATCTCGGGCCACCTCATCATCATACCCCCTTAATTTTTCAAAAAACCCCATCCAGTTATGCCTTGCGAATATTTCTAGTACCTGAGGGTGTTGTTGGATTCTCACAGTGTTAGTGGGATCCCTCTTATTAAACCCTCCTGTCATCTTGGTTGGTGAGGTTTTGAGGAGATGAGATGGTTGATACAATTTTCAAATGCAGAAGTAAAAAATTGAGATGACTATGTGGACAATTCTCTTGCACAGCTGCCAAATTCACTCAAACTAGAGGATTTTTTTATCAATTTACTTGGAAAGAGGAATGTAATTATAGAGCCTACCTCTTCATAATGTTTGTTGTGGTCAACCCCCGAGTTTTCCCCTCTGAAACTCCTCTCGGCCTATCCTGTAGATTGTCTCTGTGTATCCTGTAGGAATCCTGTGTGCAATCCTATAGGATTTCCTATGCAATCCTGTAGGAATTCTGGTGCAGAAAAATGATGGTGTCTTCCTTGATGTAGGTTGCTTAGATATGAGAGTGTCTTGTGAGAGTGAGCCTCAAGGAAGTGAATGCATGGGGATGACGATTATTTCCTCTTATGGTCATTTGGGTTGAGGTGGTGTGCTGGCAGCCGAGGTACGATTTCCATTTTTGGACCATTGGTCCCCACTACCACCTCATCATTCCCCACTTCCTCGTAATCAACTCCCACTTCATGCTTTCGTAGCCTTAACTGCTTTTGTCCTTCTCCTTTCTATTTCTGAGTTGATTGCTGCCACGTGTGAGAGGACAAATTATTTTGTCTTTGTTGACTGATTGAAGGTGCCCAAGTTAACTGGCCACCTTTCTCTTATAAACCAACTTACTCGTAACGTTTACATCTTTTGACTACATTATGCACATGAGAGAGTGAGTAGGATACTTACCTGTGGTGCTTAATACCTTGCTGCAATGGTTGAAGACTAGAGGTGCTTGCTGTGTGTATTGGTTGCATGTTATTCTTCTTCCCTTTTTTGTTGTTCTTTGATGATTTTTTTTTGGTGCAGGTACCTAGTGTTGAAGATGATGTTGTCATTGCTGCTTTGGAGTCCCTTCTACTCTTGGATCATCATGTTGGAAGCTTGCTATTCTTATGATTTGTATTCTGTGGGATATGTTGCTACAGGATTTCCTACAGGATGTCCTGTAGCTACTTCTCCCTTAGAACTCTTAATCATACCTTTTGTTGGGAGTTTGAGGATGGTGACATGGATGGAGAGGGAGACTAGAAGCATGGAGAATGAGGAATACTCAGATGATTCTCCCTATTGCTCTTTGTTTCCTTTTTTTTGGAAGACTGAATTTTTTTTTTTTGAAATTGATATTTGTTTTTAAGGGTGAATGCAGGGATGTTGAAGGTGGACATAGGTATGGTCATGGAATGATGATGTAGGGGTGCTATTTCATTGACATAGAAGATCATTTTTTCCTTTAGGGTTGCTTCCTGTATGATTTCTCGGTCACTATGATTCCTACAGGATCATCCTGTAGGTTTTTAGGGGATCCTGTAGAAAACACAGTCCCCTTGTAAACTGAAGGAAAGGAGTGGAAAAAATGAGAGAAATGGTAGAGTGATGAATGAAAATGAGTGGAAAAATAAAATGTGAGTGAAATAGGTCTCTTGGTGATCCTCCTTTTCTCTCTAATCGTCCTTCTTGCTGACTTGCAAAATAGAAATTTTCATGATTTTTCTCTTTTCTTTTTTTTTTTCTCTTTTTCCTTTTTAAACAAATAGGCTGCCTCTGAGAGGTTTTCATCCTAGTTGTTTTCCCTGGGCGCCTCAAGAGAGGTTTTCACCCAGGGATCTTTTTATTCTCATTTTTTCTCTCTTTTTTTTTATATTGACACCATTGGGCTGCCCCAAGAGGTTTTCAACCCGATAGTGGGACTCAGGTGCCTCATGGAGGTTTTCACCTGAGTCCTTATTCTTTTTTCTTCTTCTTTTTTCTCTCAGTGATTTGATGAGGTAGGAGCTGAAACTTGCTCCACTACCATCACTTTTTTATTGATATCATCAATGAATTCTTGTTTTGACAATGGTCTCTTGTAAATTTTCAGTTGGTGTCCATTAACAAGTAAAGGAATGGCCTCTTCATCTATGGTTCTAATCTGTACTGAACCATTATCATGGCATCTTTCTACAACATAAGGTTCTAGCCATATTTTCCTTAACTTTCCCTTGAAGTCTTTATAACTAGAATCATATAACAAAGCCCAATCACCTTCTTGAAATTACTTTTCCGTTATGTTCTTATCATGCCAGATCTTCCTCTGAAGTTGAATTACCTCTATATGTAGGAGGGCTTGCATTCTGAACTCATCCAAACCATTCAACTAGAACAATCTCTCTTTTTGTGCACTACTGAGATCTAGATCTATTTGGGCTGCCATCCTTAATGTGTTATAGTCAAATTCAATGGATAGTAAGGCCTTTTTCCCATAGACTAGCTCATAGGGTGTGAATCTAGTGGTGGTCTTCCAGGTGGTATTATAGGCCCAGGTGGCCTCAACTAGTCTATATGCCCAATCCTTCCTATTGTTGCTTACCACTTTGGTCAAGATGCCCTCCAGCACTCTATTGGTCACCTCTACTTTTCCATTAGCTTGTGGATGATAGGGAGTGGAGGTTCTATGCTTGCTCTTGTGTTGGCTGAGCAAGTCTTCAATCATGTTGGAGTAAACTAGCTACCTTGGTTTATGACCAACTCTCTAGGGTACCCAAATTTGTAAAATACATTCTCCCTTAGGAACTCAGCTACCTTCTCTTTTGTTGTTTCTTTAATTGCCTTGGTTTCATCCCACTTAGTCAGATAGTTAGTGCACACAATGATGTACTGCTTTTGTTTGGAAGGAGGGTCAATAGGTCCAATGAATTCCATGCCCCACTTTTCAAATGGCTCAAAAGTCACCTAAGGGTCCAAAGGCATTTCATCTCTTAGAGTAGGCCTTCCCATCCTTTGGCACCGATCACACTGGCTAGTATATCTTTTCACATCCTCATGAAGAGTGGGCCAATAATAGCCTACTTGTAACACTTTGAATGTTGTCCTCTTTGCTGCAAAGTGACCTCCATAAGGCCCATCATGACAGGTCAGAAGGATGTTAAAGACTCCCCTGTCCCTGAGACACCTTCTCAAGATTTGATCTGGGCCAATTTTGAAGAGATTTCCCCCAATCCAAGTGAAGGGGGTGCTCTTCCTCACTATCTTGCTCTTCTCTTTGGAGGACAAGTTTGGTGGGAACTGTGCAGATACCAAATAGTTTGTTATATCAGCAAACCATGGAGAGAGAACTGAAATAGAAAATAAGTGCTCATCCGGTAACTGGTCATCAACCATTCCTTCTTCACCTACAGGAAAATTTAATCTAGACAAAAAGTCTGCAACAACATTTTCCTTACCAGGCTTATCAACAATAGTTAGATCAAACTGTTGTAATAAAAGTAACCATCTTATAATCCGAGCATTCACATCTGGTTTATTCATTAAATATTTGATTGCAGCATGGTCAGTATGCACAAATGTTTGATAGCCTGTAATATAATGCCTAAATTTGTTCAATGAATGCACAATAACTAGGAGTTCCTTTTGTAGGTTTTAACCCCGTACAGAAACTACCTGCATATGAATTCTAAAACATAGAAAATAAATAATGCGAGAGTAGAACACATAAAACACATATACATAGAGACTTTCCCCTGGATCCCAAAACCGGGACTACCAGCTTGATTTTTCATTATGTTCCTTTCAATGTTATAATACATATTTATACATGCCGAGGCATCCAATACCATGGACCAAAAACCATCGCGTCCAATACCATGGACCAAAAAACCATCGTTTCCAAAAAACATGTGCGAAAATCATGCACAAAACCATAGGTGGGTCCGCCCAACCTAACATAGGGTCCAAAACCAAAATTTTCTGGGGCGCTGCCCCGGACCCCATAAAGTGGGGTTATGGGTGCCCCTCAAACCCCCTGTTAACTACGTGGAAAGAATATAACACAACCCAACATTATACCACTTGTTGTTTTCTTTCCATAGGGGGCCACAAGAGAGCCTAATCATTTTTCCAGCCCTGAAATGCCCATTGTCTCTCTACACCAAGAGAACTTCTTAGAGCTCACAGATTGTGTCAATGCATCTGTAGTATTCTTTAAAGTGTCCACCTTTACCAGCAACACCTTTTTGTCTTCTATCATATCCCTCACAAAGTGATACTGAACATCAATGTGCTTTGTCTTTAAATGATATGCGGGGTTCTTTGCCAAGAAAATTGCACTTTGGCTATCACAGTCTATCCTTATAGCTTCCTGCACTAACCCCATACTTGAACACAATCTCTACAACCAAATTGCTTCCTTGCTTGCATGAGTGGCTGCCACGTATTCTGCCTCTGTAGTTGACAGTGCCACTACAAATTGTTTCTTACTCATCCAACTGACTGCACCTCCAAATAGGTTAAACACATACCCACTTGTACATCTTCTCTGATCTATATCTCCAGCCCAGTCTGCATCAACAAAGCC
Source organism: Pinus tabuliformis (assembly GCA_031772625.1). Taxonomy (NCBI): domain Eukaryota; kingdom Viridiplantae; phylum Streptophyta; class Pinopsida; order Pinales; family Pinaceae; genus Pinus; species Pinus tabuliformis. The sequence continues at coordinate 367,079,224 of CM062807.1, read as the reverse complement.
ATAAATATCCAACACTCTGTCCAATCCTGGTCTTCCTTGGTAGCACAAACCATAATCATTAGTGCCACACAAATACCTGAAAACCCGCTTTAATGTTGTCTAGTGCTCCTTCCCTGGTTTTGACATAAACCTACTCAATACTCCCACTGCATGTGCAATGTCTGGTCTAGTATAGACCATTGCATACATCAGGCTACCGACTACACTTGCATATGGAACATGGGACATGTCCTCTTCCTCTTCTTGTGTCTTGGGACACTGTTCAGCAAATAACCTCACACCTACAGGAATAGGAACCTTCACCGGTTTACTATCCTGCATATTAAACCTCTGCAATATTGTCTCGACATACTTCCTCTAGTTTAACCAGATCTTCCTCTTTTCCCGATATCTTTTAATTTCCATGCCCAAAATATAGTTTGCAGCACAAAGATCTTTCATGTCGAATTTGGAGGACAATTGGGTCTTCAAATCCTGGATAATTTCTTTGTCATTTCCAACTAGCAACATATCATCCACATATAAGACCAGATAAATAACACAGTCACCAATTAATTTAAAATACATACAATGATCTGCTTTGCTTCTGGTGAAGCCAAGTCCCCATATAAATGTATCAAATTCCTGATACCACATCCTTGGTGACTGTTTTAACCCATATAGAGACTTATTTAACTTTCATACCAGTTCTTTCTTACCCTTCACCGCAAAGCCTTCAGTTTGTTTCATGTAGACCTCCTCTTCCAGATCCCCGTGAAGAAATGATGTCTTCACATCCATCTATTCTACCTCAAAATCAAAAGCAGCATCAACAAATAAAGTAATCTAATAGAAGTTACTTTGGCAACAGGAGAAAAAATATCACCAAAATCAATTCCCGACACCTGGGAATAACCTTTTGCTACTAACCGAGCTTTGTATTTCTCCACTTTTCCTTCTACATTTGTCTTCTTTTTGAACACCCATTTACTGCCAATGGGTTTCCTTCCAGCCGGCAACTCCACCAAATCCCAAGCCTCATTTTTGTGCAAAGATGCCATTTCATCAACCATGGCCTCTTTCCAGAGTTTTCCCCCTCTGAATCCACTGCTTCCTTCACAGTTCTGGGATCATCATTAGTAACAGACAAAGCAAAATTTGAATAGAAAGTAGATGGACTATACCTTTCTGGCTGTCTTCTTTTTCGAACTAATCTTCTCACAACCAGAGTTTGTGGCTCTTCATCTTCTAATTCCTCCTTTGCTGTAGAGTCTAATTCTTCCTCCTTTAGATCAAACTTTATCTTCTCTGGTTCCTTTGGTTGGACTTCATGTTTAATAACATCTTTCACCTCTCTGAACACCACATCTCAGCTGTACACAACCTTCCTTGTTACTGGGTTCCAAAGCTTATAACCCTTTAAACCATCCTTATACCCAATAAAGATGCACTTTTCAGATTTACTATCCAACTTGGTTGTTTTCTCCTTTGGAACATGTACATATGCATCACATCCAAATACCCTCAGATGTGAAAAAGAGGGTTTATTACCAGTCCATACCTCTTATGGAGTCGTATCCTCGAACGCTGATGAAGGTGACCTGTTGACCAGGTAACATGCAGTATCCACCGCCTCTGCCCAGAATTCCTGTCCTAACCCGGCACCACTGAGCATGCTTCTTGCCCTTTCCATCAATGTCTTATTCATTCTTTCTGCAACTCCATTTTGCTGAGGTGTATATGGAGTAGTATTCTACCGTGCTATACCACACTTCTTACAGAATTCTTCAAATTCCTTACTACAAAACTCTCCACTGTTATCTGTCCTCAGCACCTTTATCTTCTTCTCTGTCTCGTTTTCCACCAGAGCCTTAAATTCTTTAAACCTGTCAAAGACTTCAGATTTCTTCTTAAGGAAATATATCCATGTATTCCTTGAGAAGTCATCTATAAATGATACATAGTACACAGACTTACCCAGTGATGGAACCTTCACAGGTCCAAACACATCATTGTGCACAAGTTATAATATATGTTTCGCCCTCTTACCACTAGAGGGGAAACTCACCCGATTCTACTTCCCGTATACAAAATTTTCAAAGAAATCAAAATCCAGTGAGCTATTACTCATACTTTATACCATACCTTTACCATGAAGTATTCGAAGGCCCTTCTCTCTAATATGTCCAAGACTTTGATGCCACAGCATGGTATTTTCTCTAGAGACCACTAGATTTTCTACTCCACTTTCAGGAACCACGGAACTGTTGCACCCATCAACAACAGTGATACCTTGCAGCTTGTACAGAATTCCAATCTAAACTCCCCACATCAATACCAGTGCTCCCCGAACCATCTTGCAGGTATCCTTCTCGAACACTATTTTTACACCTGCATCATCCAGCTTACTAATAAAAATCAGATTCCTGGCTAATGCAGGAATATGAAAAACACCCGGAAGTGTTCTAACCCTTCCACCTTACAGCTTCAACTTTACTTTCCCACGACCAATGATTCTAGCCTTCCTGTCATCCCCCAAGAAGACATCACCACCATCATATTTCTCATACTCACAGAACCACTCTCTATGGGGAGTGAAGTGAAAGGATGCACCTGAGTCAATCAACCATGCCTCATGATCTACATGTGTACTTGAAGAAGCCAAGTACACATCCCCACCTTCATTTGAGGTGGTTTTTGCCTTTGTAGAAGGAGCCTCATCAGATCCTTTTCCTTTGTTAGGAGCTTTAGATTTACAGTCCCTTTTGAAGTGGCCTTCCTTTCCGCATTTCCAGCACACCACCTTTACAGGTTTTCTTGGAGATTTAGATCTCCCTCTAGATTTAGATCTCCCACTCGATGACTTATTTTTTTTTTTGTTCTGGGACCATCCTCGTACAGACAAGGCATCACCATTTTGGCTCTCCATATTTTTCCGTCTCATCTCCTCCGTCAGCAAGGCTGTGACTATTTCATCAAACTGTAAGGCAGTTGCATTGCTACCTATTGTAATAACCAGACTATCCCACGAATCTGGTAGAGAACACAACAAACTGATGCACTTATCTTCATCTAAAATTTTAATATCAACAGATGCTAACTGACTTACCACAGTATTAAATGCATTCAGATGCTCTGTCACTAAGTCTCCATCTTTCATCCTCAAGTTATACAACTTTTTCCGCAGGAACAGTTTATTCACCAGAGACTTAGATCGGTACAAAGTCCCTAACTCGTCCCACAAAGCCTTTGTTGTAGCTTCCCTTGATACATTCAGCGATACTGAATTTGAGACACACAATCATATTGTGCTCTTTTCCTTCTAATCCAACTTCTCCATTCTTCATTAGACACTCCCGTTGGTTTGGTACTCGATCTACCGCGATCCACTGATCTTTATCCACCAACAGATCCTCCATCTTGAGTTTCCACAACTCAAAACTCTAACCATTAAATTTCTTGATCTCTATCTTTCCGCTACTCACCATCTTCTTTCACCACCAAAATTGATCTCGCAGATCTCCCACTGAACAGGGTCTACCACAGGCCCGAGCGAAACCCCTCAGCAACAAAGGCATCCCCTTCAAGCCAAATCTGCTCTGAAACCAAATGTAGGTTTTCAACCCATACAGAAATTACCTACATATGAATTCTAAAACACAGAAAATAAATAATGCGAGAGCAGAACACATAAAACACATATACACAAAGATTTTCCCCTGGATCCCAAAACCAGGACTACCAGCTTGATTTTTCATTATGTTCCTTTCAATGTTATAATACATATTTATACATGCCGAAGCATCCAATACCATGGACCGAAAACCATCGCATCTAATACCATGGACCAAAAACCATCGCGTCCAATACCATGGACCAAAAAACCATCGTGTCCAAAAAACATGTGCGAAAATCATGCACAAAACCATAGGTGGGTCCGCCCAACCTAACATGGGGTCCAAAACCAAAATTTTCCGAGGCGCTCCCCCAGACCCCATAAAGTGGGGTTACGGGTGCCCCTCAAACCCCCTATTAACTACGTGGAAAGAATATAACACAACCCAACACCTTTTTTGTCATTGTGTAATTTAGTTCAGCCTTTGACAAGTTCTTACTGATAAAGTAGATAGCATAAGGCAAATTTTCATCTATCTCACCTAGGGTTGCTCCTATGACTTTGTGTGAGGCATCAACATGAATATGAAAGGAAAGGGCCCAATTTGGGCCTCGAAGAATCAGTGCAGTGGTTAACTTATTCTTTAGGGTGTCTAAGGCCTCTTGACAACTTTTTGACCATATAAACTTAGAGCCCTTGGCCAACAAACCAAATAGAGGAGAGGCCAACTTGCTGAAGTCCTTTATGAACCTTCATTAGTATCCACCTAACCCTAGGAAACTTTTGACATCTCTCTACTTTTGAGGAGGTGGGACCCTTTGGATGATAGCTATTTTGTTTGGGTCCACCCGCCGTCCTTACTGAGATATTGAATGACCTAGCACAATCCTTGCAGTCATCAATAATTCACATTTCTTGGGACTGAGAGACAGTTTCATTTCAATGCATTTGTGTAGTACATTTCCTAGGTTGGACAGATCCTCTTGAAAATCACAGCCATAAGGTGTAAAATCATCCATATAAAATTCCACCGCATCATGGACTAACTCGGTGAAAATACTCAGGACTTCTCTCTGAAAAGTGGCAGGGACATTGCATAGGCCAAAAGGAAGGACCCTATAGGCAAAAGTACCCTAAGGACAAGTGAAGGTGGTTTTATCCTGGTCTTCTAGGCTGATCTGAATTTGGTTGTACCCGCTGAATCCATTTAGGAAAGAGAAAAACTTTTTCCCTGCCAGGCCATCTAGCACTTGGTCAATGAAGGGTAGAGGGAAATGGTCCTTCTTTGTGGCTTTGTTCAACTCCCTGTAATCGACACAAATCCTCCACTTACCATTTTTCTTTGGAACTAACACCAAAGGAGAGACCCACTCACTGTTGGAGATAGGGTAAATGAATCCTACATCTAGCAGTTTTTGCAGTTCTTCTTTGACTATATCTTTAAGAGATGGATTAATCCTCCTTTGGGGACGTCGTACTAGATTGCAAACCTCTTTGATGTATATGTGGTGAGTACACACTGAGGGGTGTACTCCTTTCATTTCTTTGTAACTGTAAGTGAAGGCATCTAGATGTTCCTTTAGCATGTTGCATAACTTCTCTTCTTGGAGAGTAGAAAGAGATGGATTGATTTTCAAGGTTCTCTCAAGGCCGAATTCTATGGTTTTGACACGGAGGGGGTTGGAATTGGCCAAGCATAGGTCAATTGGATGATTGTTCTGGGTTTCCTTTACTACATATTCTAAGGGAAATGTACTGGGAGTTGGACTTTGGAGTAGGTGTTTAATCAAATCATCTTCATCCTGTTGTCCTCCTCCCATGGTTGTTTCTAAAGTATAAATTTGGTCAGAATAAACTTCATCTTCTTCCTCCTCCTCCAAGCATAAAGGTAAATCATGCTCTAGAGATCGCTGAGCAGGAGGGTATAAGACTAAGTGCTTTGACATATGCCCATTCTTGATGGTCATATTCCCAGCTCTGTAGCTAATGTAAGCATCGGCAGTGGCCAACCAAGGTCTCCCAAGGATGAGAGGGTAACCAGTAAGCTTAGCCTTAGGATGGAGAACTAGGAAATCTGCAGGGTACTCCCAAGAGTCAATGGAGACCATCACATCCTCCACAATCCCCTCAAAGGTCACTGTGGAGTGGTCTGCAAGTTGCAGAACTGTTGTGGTCTTCCTCAATGAACCTTGGAGGTTGAGCTTGAGCATGGTTTCCTTGGTCATCACATTAATGGCAGCCCCAAGATCGATCAAAGTGTGTGGGACAATGGTGCCATTGATTTTCACATCTACTACAGGGCTTCCAGGGTCCAAATTCTCTAGACATAGTAACTTCCCCAGCATTAAGTTGGATAGTTGTCCAATGACATTAATGGTAGGGGCATCCCTTCTTCGCCTCCTTGGATGCTTGAAGCACTTCTCCTTAATCAACTTATTGTAAATAGGAATATCTTTTGTTGCTTGGAGAAGTGGAATCTTTACACATAGATTTTTCAATTCTCCCAGAAGTTCAGTCTCTTCTGGGGCAGGTTGGAGTGGTTGGGTTAATCTCTCAGGAAAGGGTGGATTCACTTTAAGAATGCTTTCGTCTCTTTCTTCCTCAACCTCCCTAGGTGGAGGTGGAGGTTAGTTATCCGAGAGAACTCTCTAGGTTAATCTCCTGGATTTCCACAGCATAAGCTGGATATGATTTCTCTCCACTGTATACTTGTTGAGCCTGTCTGTTGTTCGGGTTTGGATTTGGATGGGAAGGCATCTTGCGTTTCTTAGGTGGATCAGAGTGTAGCAGTTGTGGTTGGGAAGGTGGTGAAGGCAATAAAGCTAGAGCATTATTATATTGGGGCCTTCGCCCCTGGGGCGGTGCATTCCACTGAGGTTATGGCAGAGCATATGATTGAAATGACTAGCTGGCTGGCTGAGAGTGATACTGAGATGCAAAGGACATAGGAGGGGGTGTAGACTAGGAAGGATGAGCAGGGGGTCCCCAAGAAGCTATAGTTGTGGTTTGGTTGGGGTTTTAATATGCATGGGATGACCCTTGCATGCCCTACTGGTATGGTCTAGGCCCATGAGGTCTCCTTTGGTTTATGTAGCAGAGCTGCTCAGTGACCCCTTCCGCTCCTTGATATACAGCTTTGAGTCTAGGCAAATAAAGCCACTTGTCTATGGAGTGGTTTTCTTCACAAACTAAAAAATTTTTAATAGAATTCAATGGAAATTCATTCCTAGGATGCCTCCTAGTGCATCTAGGAAAAAAAATGGCCAAGGCTCTCTCTGCTTCCTCCTACTTTCTCTTAATGTGAATAGTGTCCATTTGCAAGGCAAGGGTTTGCAACATCTCAATTTTGAAATCTTCCATCATGTTTCCAATTTCACCCTTGATAGATGAGTTGGAAGAGCATGTATTGACCATAGGTTGACTACCCCTACCCTTTTTCCTAGCTGCCCTAGAATGGTTTCTAAAGACAATCTTGATATCCTCATAAGGTAATTGGTAGATATCTCCTCTTGCTAAAAAGTGTAGGGTATCTAGAAGATCTTCCCTTACTCCCCTAAGCAGGACCAGCTTTAGTGACTCAGGGTCAAGTGTGCACCTGGCCCTTTTGTAAATAAGCTGGAATCTTTCGTCATAATCCTCTAGGGATTCATCATTTCCTATGATCATCCTAAAAATTTCCTTTTTAGTATCCTTTGACTGACAGTAGTCTCGATACTTGTTGTTAAAGGCTTGCTACATCTGGACCCAAGTTGTGATGCTATCCCCAGGTAAACCCATGAACCAACGCAATGTTGCATCCTTGAGGGTAGATGGAAATAGTTTTAACTTTTGCTCATCATTTGTATAGTCATAGGTTCGGCATATAATAGCAAACTCAAATAGGAAAGTATCGGAGTCTTCTGTGGTCAAGCCATGGAAATGAGGTAGGATAGAGGGTCTTACATTTTTCATCTTAGTGTCCCCATTGGTTTCCCTGGTGGGGAAGGCACCCTCAACTCTCTCTCTATTCCCTCTGTCATTTCTATTTTCAGCCATTGGTTCAGTAGGAATGGGTTCTTCTTCTTCTTATTCTTCCCCTGTAGGTTCTTCAAATATGCCAGGCTACTCACCTAAGGGTTCCTCCAGTTCACAGCCATCGAAGAAGAGGGAAGGTTGGTTGTTTGATGCAGTGGGGGTATTTGGCAAAAAATTCCCTAAGTTATCCCTATTCCTACGAGGCATGAAAGGAAATGTTTTTAGGTTGGTTTTGTGTTTTTTCAAACTTGGAAAGTACTTTGCAGAATTTAAATTGATGATTAAATGAAAACTACTAACTAAGTGAAAAACTACTTGTTGAATTGAAATCTTGCTTGCAAAAATGGAAAGGAAAGTAGAAAATGTAGAATGAAAAAGGAAGCAACTAAATTACTTTTGCAGAAATAAACTAATGGCAGAATATTAGAGACAAGAAATAGAAGAAAGAAGAAGTATTCACATATTACTCAGACACCTCCCCTGGCAACGATGCCAAAAAGTGATGAGCGCCAGTATTGCAGCAAGAATGTTGCAACTCCTAGGCTACCAGCTTTACTTTATCAACCCGGGGTTCGTACAAACTTGGAGGTGATAGTGTTGTATACACAAGTAACAGTGATGGTTCTGCCTTTTGTCACGGTTCAGCTGGCGAGAGACCACTGGGGTTTTCAAGCCAGAATTCTATGGAGTTATAAGAAGCTTGGTTTCTTTATGGAAGAAAGGGAAATCTACTCTAAGGGAGAGCTACTCTAATGCAATAATGGAAAAGATTGAAATTCAATGCTAAATCACACCATTTCCTAATTAACTTCTAAGAAACTATGCTTTGCAATAATGCTAAATTACAATGAACCAAATGCTACTATCTAAGCATGGAATTAAGAAGCTTCAAACATCACTAATGTGCAAGTAAAGGGACCGAAATAAATATATTTTTGTCTTTTCATGCAAAATCAAGTATGCAAACTAATTTCTTTTGGTGATGTGGAAAGTGAATTAAGGATGTTGGAGGATGGGTGGAAGGGTTAGGAGATGGTTAGATGGTGTGGGAGGCCATTGGGAGGCTTTTGATGACTTCCTTGAGGTTTTCCCTCAATTTGGCCTCAAAAAAGGCCATTTCAGGAAAACCTACAGGATGTACTAGAAACCTATAGGATTCCCTGTAAACCTACAGGATACAGCTGAGAGAAAAATGGAAGGTGTTGGAGGTGATGGAAGGCTTAAGGAAGGTGGTAGATGGGTGGAATGAAGTGAGGAAAGTTCTAGGATCACTCATAAATCAACAGCAAAGATAGAGGATGGTTGGATTCACTCAATGTGCTTGGAAGAATTTCTATGAAAAATGATGAAAACTAGTGAAGGTGATGGTGAAAACAAGGAATGACTATGCTGGATGGAGTGGAAGGTGGTTGCTAGCTATGAAGTATTTATCTCCTCCTGAAGCACCTTCTTTACATAAAACATGTGTAATTCCTAAATAGCTATGTAAACAAGAAGCATTATCATAAGCTAGAAAAGCAGAATTAATGAACTAACTGCCTACATTATGCATGAGGAAAGTTGCTGAAAGGAATGAAAGCATGGATGAGATCTACTGCAAGAGTGAAGATAGAATAGATGGAAATGAAATCCTACTTTGCAAAATGATGCAGGAGCATTCAACCCAAGGAAAATCATTGTATTTTAGTAGACATAGGGGGGTCATGTGTTTTAAGGAAGTTGGTTTCCTAAGTCTCAAATTAATGCAATATTTAGGCTTTTAAGTGATTAGAATAGGAATTAATTAGATGTGTGAGGATGTCTGTAAATGCTCTCGAATAAAGGAGAACATGAGTGGTTAATAATGACAAGAGAGTTAGAAGTCAATTATAACTCTAAAAGTAGTTTCATGATTTGAGGAACTAGAGAGAGTTCTTAGGAATTAATTGAAGTTAGAAGTGGACATAGAGGAAATTTAGGAGTCAGTTCAGTAGATCTAGGATTTGAACCAGAATTAGTTCAACAGAACCTTTCTGGTATAAATGTAAATTTACAAGCAAAGTAAAGGAGGAGGCCACTGATATTGAAGATCAGGCCTGTGAAACAGAGGTCTCGATATGTAATCATTTTTTTATACTTATATATACATAGGTTTATTTCCTAATTGTGTAATTGTGTGAAATGAGTATTTAATGAATGAATTACATGTAAGTTATGAATTCGTAGGTTTTGTAACAGAAGGTTGCATGCAGAGTTCTGTAGATACGCAGAGGAGATAATGATTCAAAGGAATCATAAGGGATCTTTGAATCCAGCTGAAGGATCAGAGTAAACTCTAGAGAGGTAGTGAAGGGAGAATTCACGAAGTTAAGTTTAGAGGAAGCGGAAGAGTAGAAAACTGAAACCCTACAGAAAAACCAAAAACCGCAGGGAAAAACACTAAAGGATGAAGTAAAGTCAAAGGAAAGGAACGAGCGGAGAAGTGAAGAGGTGATGCATAAGAACCGTTAGATCTCATAGATCAACAGTCATCGCATGAGAGAAGAGCGCGGGAGATAACTGAAGAAAAGGCAGGTTTATAAGTGGAAGTGGTATTTCAGGTGAGGTTTAAATGGTAAGTGGTATGGAAGGGTGAGTGTCGATTCCACTCACCATTTGACACATAGCATAAAGGTGGTGAGGGGAAACCGCTTTATCGGGCGTTTAATCCCCGTGCTCGTTGTCTATCTGAAACCAACATTAATCGTTAAATATGAAGAAGGAATATCGACAGCGGCAGGTGGTCATTCTGTTCTATTGATCGAGTGAAAGTCCCACTGTCAGATCGAGTCTAGATTGACAGTCATAATTTGATCACTGGTCAAAGTTTGAATGGAGAGCGCAATGGAAAGGTGATGGATGTGTGTGGACCCAACGACAATTATGAACGTGGGTTTATAATTTTTGAAGTTCGGCCTATGTGTTTCGGTCGGGTTATTCCTTTGTATTACAATATAATTTGAAGTTCCGCGTTTAAAGATAAGTTTATGCGATAAATGCTATGTAACCAATGTTTAAAGAGGGAATGTTATATATATGTGGTTAAAGGGTTAGTGAAAGCTTAAACTAAGGTTTATGGGAGTGAATGAGTCCCAATAGAAGGGTTTAATGAAAGATTTTAATAAAGTCATAAATGAAGGCTTGAGGGTTGATTAAAATCTTGATAAGTGGATATTGCCTAAGGGTTACGCTATTTGGGTTTTAATAAATTATTCCGCGGAGATTAAGAAAGGAGTCCTTAAGCACTGATGGTTGAGATTTTGACTCGTTAGAGAGATAAAATTCCTGGGATAAATGTACTTATGCATTGTAGATGCATACTGTGGGTGTAAGCAGGGTTAACCCTGCATCATTTGGTATCGGAGCATAATTGTAATCAGAGCAGGGAAAGATTTCCTATGGAAAGGAGTTTGCAGACAGAAGAAGGTAATGTGCATAAGTTAATTGAATGAATGGTAGAGACTACAATAGAAGATTGTAAGGGGAACTTTTGAAGTTCCTGGGAGATTGTAGCAGTTCCAGCAAAGGCTTGGAGTAGACAGGAATAGAGGATTCCTTGAAGAAAAGTGAGAGCAAGATTACTTAGTACAAGTTCTAAAGGAAATAGGACTTGGAGACAAAATAGAGAACAATCCATTCAAAGTGCAAAAGAATGGGAGAACAAGATCATACATAGATCTTGGAGGTAAGATAGTGTGTTTTGTTTCAAATTGAAATTGAAGATTGTGGTTGCAGATGAAACATCTCAGCAAAGGACAGTAAGAGAAGTTGTGAGAGGAGAACCAGATGTGTTCTTGAAGGTAGAGTAAAGAAAACACTCTGAAGGAGAAGTGGCAATGAACCTGAAGAATCCAACAAGAGGTTGGACAGAGAGGACAGCTGAAGTGTTCTCAAGAGAGAGTGAGAGATTGTAGAAGCCTAGAAGGAGCAAAGTTGTTGCTCAAGAGGAGGTTCCAAACAGAGGACCCGTGCTTACCAAAACACTGAGCAAGGAGAGCTTAGTGAGGTAAGATTGTAGTGAGGAGGACTAGCTATTGCAAAGGCTTGTTGCCGATGAGTGAGAAGCTCATGGAGGAAGAGGAGAAGACGATGACTATTAATAGTCATAACAGAGGTTCAGAGAGAAGCCACAACAGAAGAAAGATGAAGAAAGAGGATGCCAAGGAAAATGGAAAGAGGATGAGTCAAGAGGAAATTGACAAAGAGATTGCAGAGTTAAAAGAACAACTCGATGCATTAAGGAGAATACTTGAGGAAAGCTAGAGACTAGGTTGGGTCTTGAGGAAGAAGCCAGTGAAGTGGCATAAGTTGCAGAGAAGGCTACAATAGAGGCAAGTAAGGTGGCTAATGGAAGAACTCAAAGAAGCTGAGTTGGAAATGAAAATGGAAGTGTCCATTTGTGAAGTAGAATAGGGTGAAGTTCTGAGAGAAGATGAAGACTTGAAGACTGAAACTTCAAGTGAGGCCAAAGGGTCACATGGTTTTAAATCTGACAATTTGTGTATGTTTGCAAGTGAAACATGTAAAGAAGGACAATTTTTTGATATTGTCATAAAGAAGGAAGAAGACAAGCAGAATCTAAATTCTGTTCTAGAAGAAGATGAGATAGAAAGGTCTCAAATACAGTTGGGGAAAGATATCAAGAAACCAAGTGAAGGGCTTGAGGAGATTGAAGAGGAGACCATCGAAGAATTTCTAAGTCATAAAGAGAACTTGGAACAACAAGGAGATATGATGGTTGAAACATCAAGTGGGACCATAGGGTCTTATGTTTTCAAGACTGATAGTTTGTCTGTGGATGCAAAACAAATGCCGGAGAATATTAATACAGATGGTGAGACAAGGATAGCTCTTGGAGAAGGTAAACAACAAGAGATTAAAGGAAAACTTGAAGAAGAGACTATGTTAGCTGAAAACATAGTAAAGGATCATCAGTTCATCATGATGATAGCTATAGTGGAAATAGCCATGAAAGATGTTAAGAAGGAAGAAATTGATGCAAAGGATTTAACCTTGGGATAAAGGACATCTGATGATTTGTCACTAACAAAGGAAGGTTTTGTAGAGGATCAGCAATCTTTTGAAGCTGTCAAAAGTATGGAAAAGTGTCTTTCAGAAGATGAATACTCTTAAGTGAAGCTGAATAGATCTCTTAAACTGAAGTATGAGGAGCAATGTGTTTCAGGGGATAAAAGGTACTCTAGAGCAGAGTATGATGAAGAAGACCTCTCAAATGAGGAAAGTATTGAGTTGTTACAGTAGAAAGAACTCATTGAAAAATTAATTATTGGAACTCTTACGAGACAAGAACCATTCCTTGTGAAGGAAGGAGATGAAGTTGAGCCTGAGGAGCAAAATCTGAAATCTGATCAGGTCAAGACTGAGATGGCAAGATCTCAGAACCAGAAGGAGACAGAAGAGTCACATGGGAGTAGGTAGCAGAATGTTAAAGTTGTCATAGAGGAGAAAGATGACAGTCTTATTCTAATGAAGACTGAATAAATGTCGTCCCAAAGAAATTATCCAATGAATGCATTGGGGAAGGAGAGAGATTGTTTGAAGGTGATATGGAGGTTCTTAAAGAACAAGAGGGTAAGGATGAAACGGAGGCAGTAAGAATCAAACAATTTCAAAGAAGAGTTAACCAGTAGCAGGCTAAGGAAGAACAAGTTCACTACTGTGAAAAAAAGTAGAGAGATATCATTGAAGAAGATGGTATGGAGGAGAGACTAGTTTATAATCTCATGAATTATTTTGAGAATTCAAATCAACAGACTGATATGCTGATAGAGGAGGAGAAAACAGAGCGGCAAAATGAATTGTTGCCAAAGGAAAATAAGGCACTGAAGCCTTATGTTTTTTATTTTAACAAATTTTTTGTGAATGCAGGTTTAGTTGCAAATGATGGAGGAAATTTGGCACAGATGAGCAGCCAAATAAAGATGAAAGAAGAGGATTCTGTGGAAGAATTTAATCCATGGAACAGAGATGCTCAATTGCTAGAGAAAATGTTGTAAATTCAGAATCCAATGCAAAAATTAGATGTTGCAGAGGGAGATATCATTAAGGATATTCAGGAATTTTGTGTGGAAGCAATGTCTACAGTGGTCCCTAGAGCAGTAACTACAACAATATCTAGGACAGAAAAAGTTGGATCAAGACCAAAAGTAGAAGAAAAAGTAAACCAACAACTACAAAGTGAAAATAACCAACAGCAATTTGAAGAGTTAGTAGACAGCAGCAACAACCTGAAGCAAAGAGAAAGAGGTAACAGTAAATGGTACAATATGGACCAGCCCAAAGATATGCTAGAGGTGGAGATTGAAGAGTTATGGAAGTTAATGATGAAGTGGTCCATATGGAGGAAAATGATAGCAGTAGGAAGGATGATCAATCAAAACTTGAACCTGATTGACAAAGAGAGGAAGGTGAAATAGAAGACAGAATAAATACAGCAACAGCAAAGGTGCAAGACACTTGGGCAGCTACAAACTAAAGTTTGGGACCCTGGAGGTTTTTACCAACACATGAAGACACATGATCAGGAGATCATGAATATTTTCTACTTTGGGAGTCTGATGCGGGAGCATTCAACCCAAGGAAAATAATTGTATTTTAGTAGACACAGGGGGGTCATGTATTTTAATGAAATTGGTTTCCTAAGTCTCAAATTAATGTAATATTTAGGCTTTTAAGTGATTAGAATAGGAATTAATTAGATGTGTGAGGATGTTTGTAAATGCTCTCGAATAAAGGAGAACATGAGTGGTTAATAATGACAAGAGAGTTAGAAGTCAATTATAACTCTAAAGGTAGTTTCATGACTCGAGGAACTAGAGAGAGTTCTTAGGAATTAATTGAAGTTAGAAGTGGACATAGAGGACATTTAGGAGTCAGTTCAGTAGATCTAGGATTTGAACCAGAATTAGTTCAACAGAACCTTTCTAGTATAAATGTAAGCCTACAGGCAGAGTAAAGGAGGAGGCCACTGATATTGAAGATCAGGCCTGTGAGACAGAGGTCTCGATATGTAATCATTCATTTATACTTATATATACAGAGGTTTATTTTCTAATTGTGTAAGTGTGTGAAATAAGTATTTAATGAATGAATTACATGTAAGTTATGAATTCGTAGGTTCCGTAAAAAAAGGTTGCAAGCAGAGTTTTGTAGATACAAGAGGAGATAATGATTCAGAGGAATCATAAGGGATATTTGAATCCAGCTGAAGGATCATAATAAGCTCTGGAGAGGAAGCGAAGGGAGAATTCACAAAGTTAAGTTTAGAGGAAGCGGAAGAGCGGAAAACTAAAACCCTGCAGAAAAAACCAAAACCACAAGGAAAAATACTAAAGGATGAAGTAAATTCAAAGGAAAGGAACGAGCAGAGAAGTGAAGAGGTGATGCATAAGAACCGTTAAATCTCATAGATCAATGGTCATCACATGATAGAAGAGCGCAAGAGATAACTGACCAAAAGGCGTGTTTATAAGCGGAAGTGGTATTTTGGGCTAGTTTTAAATGGTAAGTGGTATGGAAGGGTGAGCGCCGATTCCACTCACCATCCGACACATAGCACAAAGGTGGTGAGGGGAAATCGCTTTATTAGGTGGTTAATCCCCATGCTCGTTTTCTATCTGAAACCAACATCAACCATCAGATATGAAGAAGGAAGATCGACGGCGGAGGACCACCGTTCTATTATATTGATTAGGTGAAAATCCTACCATCGGATCGAGTCTAGATCGATGGTCATAATTTGATCACTAATTGGAGTTTGAATGGAGAGCGCAATGGAAAGGCGATGGATGAGTGCAGACCTGACAAAAATTATGATCGCGGGTTTATAATGTTTGAAGTCTGGCCTATGTGTTTCGGTCAGGTTATTTCTTTGAATTCTGATATAATTTGAAGTTCCGCGTTTAAAGGTAAGTTTATGCGATAAATGCTATGTAACCAATGTTTAAAGAGGGAAGGTTATATATATATATATATATATATATATATATATATATATATATATGTGTGTGTGTGTGTGTGTGTGTGTGTGGTTAAAGGGTTAGCGAAAGCTTAAACTAAGGTTTATGGGAGTGAATGATTCTCGATAGAAGGGTTTAATGAAAGACTTTAATAAAGTCATAAATCAAGGCTTGAGGGTTGATTAAAATCCCGATAAGTGGATATTGCCTAAGGGTTAGGCTATGTTGGGTTTTAATAAATTATTCACAGAGATTAAGAAAGGGGTCCTTAACCATTGATGGTTGAGATTTTGACTCGTTAGAGAGTTAAAATTCCTAGGATAAATGTACTTATGCATTACAGATGCATACTATGGGTGTAAGCAGGGGTGACCCTGGCATCACAAAACTGATCAAATGCTACCTTAAATACAGTAACCTCTAAATCTTAAGGAAGAAATAGAAATCTGTGTTTTTGGGGCTGCATAAGGGTCCCTTCCTCAAATCATGATCCCAAAGGGAGGAAATGAGGCCAAGACACCCACTGACAACCTTGTGGTACTCCTTTTATCCCTGCTAACCTGCTACTAAAGTAAGGCACAAATGGAAGCAAACTAATAAACAACCAATCCAATCTACACTACTTGCAATGAAAACACATCTAAAAGCAAATTAACAATGAAGTTATGAGACTAATCTAAACATACAGATACAAGAAAGAGGAGCCTTGGCTGCTAGGGTTGGGCCCTAACCCAAGAGCTTCATCCCTCTGAGTTAACTTAGTGTTGGCTCAAAACAAAACTCATTCTTATTACCAAAACATAAAATTACATCAATAAAACTTTCACAAGTCTGGAGCTCGAAAATAGCTTAGAGTTTTACAACAAAAATTCGAATCCTAATGAGGCTCTAGGCCTCTCTACTTATACAACTAAAGTCCCCAATGACTTCCTTAAAATCAGGGAGGCTCGGCTCCCGAACTTGAGATAAACTAGCTCTTTGTCTCTCACTTGCTTGACTACCTTCTAATCCTCATGGCTTGGTTGCTTGCACTCCAAGCTAGTGTGATGTATGGAGAAATATTCGAATGGGGGAGAAGTAAACGAGGAGGATTTAACTCCTACAATCCCTCTCCCTTGTCCCATTCGATTTTTAACCTTATTATTTGCCAAAATTCCTTGATTTTCTCCTTCAATCTTGCATTCAATTCATATTAGTCCACTAGGCATAATATCCAGCTCTAAATCATCTCATAAACAAAATATAATCAAAAAAATGTAATAAGTTGTGAGAAAAGTTGGTTTGACTAAGATAGGAGGTAAATTAAGGCCCATATAATTACCCAATGATGAGGCTCATCATCTTGTCCATGCATGACCTATCCAATGATGATATTATACCTCTTTGGACAATATTTCTATAGTGATCCATATTCCTCAAGTTACCCTATATTAATTCATGGGTAAGACCTCTTAGGTTTTTTTAGTGCTTTGATAGGACCCTTAACTATGTTCTCTCATTTTGTTTCTAGATCTTGGTCACCCACTTGGTTCACTTAGACCTTTGAGGCACTTTTTTATGGTATTTCCTAGCATCATTGATTTAGGTTGGGGTACAAACCCCCAATTGGGTTCATATTCACAAAGGGTACTTCATTACATGTACGCAATGACACAAATCCATTTGGGATTGCTATTAATAGGGTTATATGTGTCAAAGTTTATAACCCTTCATGATCTCTTAGTGGGGAGTGTATCGTGGGTTCTTAAAGAGGCTACTATGCCTATTTTCAATTACATGCATACATGGGGGTTTTTTACCATTAATAACTTACAATAGTCTTATAAAACTTGGAATACTAATTTAATACATGAAACAACTTTGTTGAACAAATCAATCCCTCAAATAACTAACCTAAAGTATAACTAGGCCTTGAGGTCATTCCCTTGTATATTATACCATTCAATCCATCTTTTATAAGCCTCTTGGGTAATATTTGATCAAACTACCTTAAAATCTATATGTTGTAGGCACACACTCACATTATTGATGCATTTTTATCCAAGCTATCTTCAACCTTTTCATGCATTTGGGTTGTTTTCACCTATCCTCTCTAGAACCTCTAGATGCACCTCTTATAATTTGTTTGGCTCCAATTTTGATGGATTCTTTATTCATCCTAAGGAATTTTCATTGGGATAGCTCCATTAATATCTTGGATGATTCAATCCTACAAGCCTGAGGAAGGTTCCATTGCAACTATGAGAAATAGGTATCATACCCATTGAGTGCACTCAACAACACTAGAGATATATATCCCTTTTTTGTGGAAGTAATTCTCTCTTGCAAAGAACCCATTTCTATGCTAAGAGTTGGTTGATAACCCACAGTGGAAGCTATTTTGCCTAATAGGGCAGACACCTCTAATCCTGCTTGGACAAAATGGAAGATGTTATCAATAAATAATAGTACGTCTTGCTCATTGAAATCTCAGAAATATTCGGCCATGGTTAGAGCAATTAAACCAACTCTAATGTGAGCTCCTAGTAGATATAGTGTTGTTTTCATATATGGATATAGATCTTCCTATTGGAGGAGATATAAAAAGATGTTGGTCATTGGTTTAATTGTCACGTGGAAGAAATTAGAGTGGGTTAGTTTTATATTGATTCACAATATGGAAAATAGAGAAAATTAATTTATGTCCATTTTGATATCAAGGGGATAGATTTTGTTTGTGGACATGATCCTATTTTGACACCATTTAATTATGAGGCACTAGGTAAGTTGTACTAGGAAACTTACTCCTTCAATATGTTTTTTTGTGATTACCACCAATGCATGATAGCTAAGGAGGACAAAAAAATGACTACCTTACCCATCAAATGTTGTTTCTTTCCCTATAACGTGATGCCATTTGGAGACAAGAATACACTTATATTTTCCAAGATAAATTCTAGAAATATTCAAAAATTGTTTCATTAGTTCTTGGAGGCTTTCCTCGATGACTAAATACAATATAGATTGGTCAAAGACTGTGTTGCTATGTTGCAGATTATTTTTAACACCATTGCAAATTAAAATTGTCTGGATTTTAAGAAGTGCATATTTTTTACCCCTCTTGTTACATGATAAGCACATATTGTTTGAAGATATTGTGTTCTAGTACATCCAACAAATATTTTCATCATTGCTAACATACTAGCCCCTAATATCATTGCATTTGGGGTAGGTCCATATTTTCTACTATATGAGATTTACAAGGAACAAAGTAGGAAATATGTTGCTAACATTAAATCCACATAAAGATTGTTGAAAAGCTTTAAATATTGTGATTAGATAAATGAATGTGAGACTTCATTCAATATTTTGAGAGAGAAATTATTAAGTTCTTCAATTTTTGTGTTCCGAAATTGATTAGTCAATTTTCATGTGCATGTGGATGTTTTGAGTATAACTCTACCTATAGCACTAACACAACCTATAAAAGGAAATATTAATCACCCTATACACTTTACTAGCATACATTTACCTTGAGATAAAGGGAAAAAAACCACCATTGAATGAAAGACACTCTACTGTTGTATGCCCTTCAAAAGTTTTAGAATTATCCATTAGGAGATCACTTAAGCTTTATACCAACCATTATTTTTAGATTATGTAATTATTAAACTAGTGTTGGAAGATCAACTACGAAGATGGTTACTTGAAATTTGAGTTTGAAGTAGTTGTATAGCTAAGAAAACATAATGTGGACCTAATTACCAATCTATAATAGAATTAGGTTATTTTGGAGAAGAAGAGGATGATCAATTACCAGATGTAGACTTATTTAGGTTTAAATCCATACCATATTACTTGTAAAAAATTTTCCTTTTTAACAATAGTTGTGGCATCTCAAGTATATAGTACAACAAAGAGAATGTATTTGGTTGCTAGAATTGCCAATTACAAATTGATTACTGGAAAAATTTATATAATGGGAAATAATGTTGTGCTTGTAATTGCATCTTGGATTATTAAAATTGAGATATTATATGGGAGTGTCACAATGGAGTCATTTGGGGACACTGTGTAGGTAAAAATTCTATAAGAAAAGTTATACTAGAAGGTCTCTAGTTTTGTATAGTGTTTAAGGGAACCAAAGAAGGTACCAAGAGTTGTGACAATTGTCAAATAATTTAAATACCCTTTAGGATATATGAATTGTTTTTGCATCCAAATGCCAGTTTAACCATTTGAAAAGTGGGTTGTGGAATTTATTAGGTCTATTAACTACCTACTTGGTAAGCTAGTGTAACATACATTATCACTATTACTTACTATATAATCAGGGGCAATGCTAGTTGCCTAATATTGTTTATTTCAAATTAAAGCTTAGCTCATTTCTTAAAACATCGTTACTTGTTTTGGTTTTCCATGAAGTCTATAGTGTGATTAGGGGAAGCATTTTTTGAACACCATTATCACAACCCTCTATTATTCACATGGTAATGGTACAATGTACACTTTCAATAAGATCTTGGAGCATGAACTTACCAAAATTGATGTTATCAATAAGGATGACTGGGATGAAAGGATATCAACATTATTATGAGCATACTAGATCACTACAAAAGATTATTCAATTATGCCTCATTTTGATTAGTTTACGGACAAGAAATAGTAGTACTAATAAAGTTTGAGGTCCTTATTTTTATTTTTATGTAAGATACACAAATAATTCATGAGGAACCCTTAGAGGAAAGATGGGTATATTATTGTAACTTGAAGAGGATAATTTCCTTGAGTTTTCACTAAAATGTGGAGAAGGATAGGCAAACAACTTGACATGATATAAATATTAAGAATAAGGCATTTTAAAAGAGTGATTTGATCCTATTATATGATAGTAGGTGCATAAAAAAATCTAAGTTTCATATGGATTGGTTGGATCCCTTTTTAGATGCATAGATAAGAGGGTAAAGCACTATACAACTAGTTTAACTTGATGATATACTATTATAGTGGTGGGTGAACGTTGGTCAGCTAAAACCTTTCACCCGCCCAACACTAATGCATGTTTCATATCTATGTAGAGTAATATGTAGATATATTTTTTTCTACTTAAATATGTTAAGTCTATTTAGGGTTCATCTTGCCCACTTAATTAGATTCCAAGTCCAAATCTTTTAGTTTTCCACTTTTAACATTTCCCATTTCAATAAGATTCATTTATGTTTTTGTAGTTTTTCTTAGGGATATGACACATATTTTAGGACAAGGAGGGAGAAAGCCAGTAATTCAATTTTTGACACCTTTTCATGATTGTGAAAGTCTTTCGTAGAAATTTTCTTAATTCCTTAATTTAGGAGGGTTTGTTTTCATATGGCTGGGTGCAAATGAAAATTAAATACATGTTATGTTAGTGATAGGTGCATCATGAGATTTTGGTTGGGGTTGGGATTGGAGTATCATTGCAAAGATGTAGTGGCATATAACTTTAAATAGGTCAGGAATTATTATTAATGTGATGATTTGTTATAGTATGGATTTTAGTATTTAAGGACTATTTTTGGTGGACAAGGTGAATTTATGGAATTTTTTTAAATCCAAATTTACTTGCACACGGGATGGATAGAGGATATTACCTACCCATATTTAGTGTTATATTGGATAGAAATGTTAGGCTTAATCATTTTTGCTCATTTCTTTATTAGATTGTGCAACCAGTTTCTCCTTATTTCATTAATAGTTTGTACAACCATTTTCTCCTTGTTTATTTAACAATTCATGATCAGTAATCACATGAAAATCTAGATAAGAAAAATGGTGAGAACAAAGCTATTGCTAAGATTCCTCAGTTTTGGTTATTATTCTGTGTCCACCTCAAGATTATTAGAGTTTATACCTGAAATCATACACAAGTATGGAAAACATGGTGAGTTTGTACCTGAAATCATACATGAAAAGTTACAAGCGGAGTGAAAGTGAATGCATGTTGTACCAAAAGGACACATGCTAAGCATATTTGGAAACAAATTGAAGCTATGCTTAGGGATTCAAGGAAGAAAAAATTTGTGGTTGATGAGTTCATGGTTGCTCCCATTAAAGTATTGTAGGACTTAAAACGGAAGGAAGAGCACTCAAAGTTCATTGAGGAATATTTATTCCTAAAGCTACATCCCACAATGTAGAAGAATTAAGTCACAATGGAAAATAAAGAAACGATGTTCACATGGAGAAATGAATTTTGATCCTTGAAGGAGTTCAGACTTTTAAATTTGTTGAGGAATCTTGTCTTTAGGAGCACAGGGGACATGTTTTTTTCAAGTTTGATATTTTTTGAGTCAGATTCACTAGTGATGTCTCCATGTCAAGGCCTATATGACTAATAGTTCAAGTTATTCACCTTATGATGAGACTTTTGACAAAATTTCTAGATGTGATGAAGGGGTTTTAGAAGCCAAAAAAACCCATAGGATTAAAACATGCCATATAATTGTTATAATAAAATATGTAACCACAAAGGGTAGTAAGGGACCTAAGATGTAATCTATAAATGCTTTTCGAGTCAAGATGGCTTTCTAGATTATGGTTTGTAGAGTCATGATGAAATCAAATAAGGAAGAGTGTACCTTGGACACTTTGTAAGTGCTATAATTCTACATCCAAGGTGTGTACTTGGATTGGTGCACATATATTCTCTATGAAGGTATTGATGTATTTTGATATTCCCAAGATACTAGGTAATTGTTTATCTATGGATACATTATCATGGATCTCGCTGTGATATAACCGAAGGAACCATTGGATCACACTCTTGTTTTCTAGAGGACAAGGATTTATTATTTATTATCTACTATTCTTAATGGGTTTATAAGGACCCTAGTGATATTTATTTCAACAGAGTCTATTTCTATAAGTGGTATAATACTTGATGGTGGCTAACATGAAAATCATCTAAATTCCTAATTGCCTATTTGATTCTGAAAAATAGGTTTTGATTTTTATTGTATATATGCATCTTGCATGGATGTTGGTGGCAAGAATTGGTTTTCACCCTTACCCTACATTCTCACAGACGAGGCACTTAAACTTGGGTTACAATTACGTTTCAAGGTATAATGAAAGCATATAGATATAAGCTTGGATTATTTATTTGATAAGGGAAATGATGCTTAGTCTATTTTAGTTGTTAGGAAGAAGATTATAACAATCTATAGTGTATTACTTGAATTTTGATTCCTAGGTTAGTATTGTGTATGTATATCATGAATGTATAAAATTTGAGTGATGATTTGTGTAAGATTTTGGTGCAGCGGAAACAATGGTTTAATAAAAACCCACAAATGGATCTATAAAACCCAACAATCACCCCTTTTTACAAAATATAAGCCCTTTTCCCTATCGGAATCCAAAAGCCTTTGAAAAAGCCTAAAACAGTGCTTTTTCCCTTTCGGGACCCAAAATACCTTTGAAAAGGCTAAAACCAAGCTTTTCCGCCTTTTACACAGTTATATGGACTATTACCGCAGATCCAGATCTGGCCGATCGAACGGCTTAGAATGAATCGCAATATTGGCGATCGGGATTCCAATGGTCCTCACTATCGGCGCTATTCCCCTTGCGGAGGTCTGATGTGATATCGTTGATCACTATCGGTGATTTCAATGGGTTGCTTACAATATATATATATAACTCCGCTCTGAAGTGCTGATGCGATTTATGTCGGCAATCACAATCACAAAGGGTTGGGTCAAAAATTTAACGTGCGTCGATCCAACCGCGCGATGCGATATATATGTCGGACCCGATAAGGCCCAAAACTCCCATGCATAATATTTCATGTCCGCTTTCTTGAATCCGCTAAGTGTTTAGCGTGATTTCCCTTTGTAAATGGCTTTTGGCGATGCGATAAGGAAATACACAAGGTCGATGCGATTTGGGTTTCTACGGACCCGATATCATTCAAAACCTCCGTCTAAAGGATTTGAAGTCCGGATTTTCAATCCGAATGGCTTTTATGCCCAATACTTAGTGTATTTTGGGTTCTCTGCCTGTGAAACTAGAACAATGGAATGTGCTCACTAAATGATCCTTTAACACAATATCTCCATTAAAAAACATGAAAACCACAAGGACAGCATCTATAACATCTGAATCAAAGAAAAGCAAGCATTTGAAGGCCTCCACGACTATTTATAACACTATGCACGCAACACTATTTTATTTTCAATAAGCAATAACAAAGTCTTGGCCTTAGGCCATATTACACAGAAAAAGACCTTTGTCTCCAAAAAGAATGCAATCCACACACACTCTCTCTATGCTCTCACTCCACTCATCCCCCGCTCATTACATTTTCCTTCCTTTTATGCATCGATAGACACTCTAACCATATCTAACATCAAATCTCTATTTTTAATAGATCTAACAACAATCTTCTATCTCCTAACTCTTTCTCACACCTATGCTAACAACCCTATCTCTAGATTTAAAATAAGATAGTCTCTAACTTCTTACAATAATGAATTATAACTAATTTCTTGAGAGATCCAACCCTCTCAGTAAAACTGGTTTTTTTTTACTAATCAGGTCAATGAATTTCAACCTCTTTTAGCCACAACATGTGAACAAGTTTTCACATTGCTGGCTAAGTCTGGATGCTCCTGCATCAGACTCCCGGGGAAGAAAATAATTGTCCTTCAAACTTTCAGGACTTACTCCACACTTTTGTAGTTCTGTTATAGTCAACCAACTAGAATCTTCCACTGCCTGTCCTTTCCACTGGACTAGGTACTGGAAATAAGTCTACCCTCTAGTTTTCTTGGATACTCTTTGATCCAAAATAGCTTCAACTTCTTTCTTGGCTGCTTTTGGTACCTGTTCCTCCTAGTTCATAGTTTGAACTTCATCACCTATAGCTTCTTCGTGCAACTCTGTCTCTACCTCTTTGTACGGACATAGATCTGCAATATTAAAAATGGGGTATATTCCAATCCCTTCTGGCAACTCAATCTCATATGCATTGGCTGAAAATTTTCTGACAATTTTGCAAGGTCCTATCATTTTCAATTTCAATTTGTTGTATGTTTAGCAGGAAATATCTCTTTCCTCAAATGCACCATCACTAAGTCTCCCACTTGGAATTCTTTCTCTCTTCTTTTCAGATCTACCCTCTGCTTGTATTTTTTGTTGCTTTCCTGAAATTTGCCTTTGACTTCTTCCTGTAACCTCTGCATCTATTCTGCAAATTCTTCAGCGTTTGCACTCCTGGCTTCCTGTTTTCCCAAATCCCTGAGTTCATACACACCTCTCGAATGCATTCTAAAGACAATCTGAAATGGACTCATTCTAGTGCTTCAGTTTGGTGTATCATTTTAAGCAAACTCAGCTTGAGCTAGTGCCAAATCCCACTGTTTGGGATTCTGATATACTAAACTCCTTAATATATTCCCCAAGCTTATGTTCACTACTTCAGTTTGTCCATCTGTTTGAGGATGGTATGTTGAACTAAAACTGAGGTTAGCTCCCAGTTTTTTCTAAAGAGTCCTCCAAAAATGCCCTACAAACTTGATATCTCGGTCAGATACAATACTTATAGGTAACCCATGCAATCTTACAATCTCTGAAAAGAATAAATTAGCTATGTGTGTAGAATCACTAGTTTCCCTACAAGCAATGAAATGTGCCATTTTAGAAAATCTATCTACTACAACATAAATGGAATCATTTCCTCTCTGAGTTTTTGGTAATCCCAAAACAGAATCCATGCTAACTACATCCCACGGATGGTCTAGTATGGGCAATGGCTGATACAGTATTGTATTCTGACTCCTTCCTTTGGCATGCTGACATATCTTGCATTTCTCAACAAAATTTTTAACATCAGTTTGCATTTTGGGCCAATAATAAAAAGCATTCACCTGAGCAAAGGTTTTATCTTGTCCAAAATGACCAGATAATCCTCCACTATGTTTCTCCTTTATGATTTTTTCCATCATGGAACATTTTGGAATACACAACTTATTGCTTTTAAATAATAGGCCTCCTTGAATGAGGTAGTCCAACCACTGAATTCTGCTATGGCTCATGGGATTTTGAACTGTTGTGTGGATATCTCTGAAATCTTCATCATCATTGTACATTTCAATAATTTCCTCAAATCCTACAACACCCACTTTGAATTATTGCATAAAGAAACTTACCCTGTTCAATGCATATGCTACTTTATTTTCCTTACCACTCTTATGCTTTATTACAAAAGTAAAACTTTGCAGAAATTATACCCACTTGTCATGTTTCTGATTCAGCTTTGACTGGTTATTGATAAACTATAAGGCATGATTGTTTGAATATAATATGAATTCTTTTGGTAGAAAATAATGTCTCCACTTTTTCAAAGCCTGCACAATAGCATAAAACTCCTTATCATAAGAAGAATATTTCTTCTTTGCATCATTCAGTTTCTCACTGAAATATGCTATTGGTCTTTGCTCCTGACTCAGAACTGTGCCAACTGCAACTCCACTAGCATCTATTTCTACTTGAAAGACTTTCTCAAAATTAGGCAATGC
The DNA here is from genome assembly GCA_031772625.1 of Pinus tabuliformis. Classification (NCBI taxonomy): domain Eukaryota; kingdom Viridiplantae; phylum Streptophyta; class Pinopsida; order Pinales; family Pinaceae; genus Pinus; species Pinus tabuliformis. The sequence goes on along the minus strand of CM062807.1, from coordinate 367,053,080 downwards.
TAAAATTGGCTCCTCTGTGATCTTCTTCTTCAACAAATTAAAGTTTCTGTCTGTTGCTTCTGTCCATTGAAATGGTTGATTGATCTCCTTGATTGTCTCAAGGATTGGTGCACAAATTTGACTAAAACCTTTTATAAACTTTCTGTAAAAACTTGCAAGTCCATGGAAGCTTCTTACCTCAAATATGCTTCTAGGAGTAGGCCAGTTCCAAATTGCTTGAACCTTCTGTAGATCCATCTTCAAGCCTTCTTTAGGAACTACAAATCCCAAGTAAACCAGCTCATCCTTCATGAAACTACACTTCTTTAAATTTATTAGTAGTTTCTCTTTCTGTAGAGTTCTTAGGACCAACTTAATATGCTCTAAGTGCTCCTCTTTACTTTTACTAAAAACCAAAATATCATGAAGGTACACAATAACAAATTTACCTGCATACTCCTTCAAGACTTGATTCATTAATCTCATGAACATGCTGGGTGCATTAGTGAGCCCAAAAGGCATCACTAACCACTCATACAATCCACTATTTGTTTTGAATGCAGTTTTCCTTTCATCACCTTCTCGGATTATTATTTGATGATATCCACTTTTCAAATCTATTTTAGTAAAGTATTTTGATCCACTTAGACAGTCCATTAAATCATCCATTTGTGGCAAAGGAAATCTGTACCTGATTTTGATTTTGTCGATAGCTCTGGAATCTGTGCACATGCGCCATTCTCCTCCTTTCTTTGGACTGAGTACTGTTGGTACAACACATGGACTAAGGCTTTCTCTGGTCATCCCTTTATCCATCAGCTCCTGTACTTGCCTTCCAACTTTTGTGTTCTCTTGAGGAGATAGTCTATATGCTTCTTTATTTGGCAAGCTTGCTCCTAGTATTAAGTCAATGTGATGACTAATACTCCTCATCAGTGGTAATGCATTTGGCAACTCATCCACAATAATATCAACAAAATCATCTAACAGTATTTTAACTTCTTCAGGAAAATCATTCAAGTTTGTGGAAGTTAAAATTACCTTTGGCCTTCCCACAATAGCAAAATGCAACTCCTCATTCTTCACTACTTCCTATAGCAGCTCCTTTCCACTCATCAGCATAACACTACTTCCAAGTGTTCCTTTGTCAACATCGTCCTTCAATGGCAGCAATGTGTGTTTAGTTCCATCTTTCTCCAAAGTACAAGTGTTTCTCCTTCCATCATGAATAGCTTTCCGATTAAATTGCCACGGTCTTCCTAGTAATACATGACATACATCCATGGGCATTACATCACATAAGATCACATCTTTATACGTACCAATTTGTATCTCCACCTTGCATTGTTCAGTCACAATGATCTGATGTCCCTTCTGCAACCATGACACTTTATAAGGAGTAGGGTGCATGGTCTTTGCTAGCCCGAGCTTGTCCACCATTTCTGTAGAAACAAGATTGTCAGTGCTTCCACTATCAATTATTACTTTGCAGCACTTACCTTTTGACTTACAGGTAGTTCTAAACAAATTCTTCCTCTGTGCAGGTTCTCCAGTCTCCTTCTCTGCTCTAAGCAAAGTTCTTCTCAATAACAGTGATTCACCTTCTTCAGGGGGTTCTTCCTTTTCCACAAGTCGAGGTGGTTCTGGCTTTGCCTCAACCACATTCACACTCCTCTAACTTGCTGGTTTATTATGAGGACAATCCCATGACATATGTCCCCATTCTCCACATGTATAACACCGAACATCTCTTCCTCGCCCTCTTCCTTTGGGCACAAATCTTCCTCTATTAGATTCTCCCCTCTGTGGTGGTCTACTACTTGAGCTTCTTGCTTCATGCTGATGTTGTCGTCCTCTTGATCAGGTAGCTCCTCTACCTCTTGCTGAGCTTTTTCCTCTATTCCTCTAGTTCTGTTTCCTCAAGATCTTTTCTTTTTCCTTCAAACTTTCTTGATAGGCTTCCTCAATAGTTTTGATACTTAACAAGCTAATCTCATCTTTTATGTCATGCCTTAAGCCATTTATATATCTAGCTACCTTTTCCACATCATCCTCTACATGTCTTGCTCTAATATTCAATCTATAAAATTCTTTTGTATACTCTTTAACCGACATTCCTTTTTGCCTTAAATTTTTCAATTGCTTAGAAAAATTGAAATGATAGTATTTAGGAAAAAACTTTCTTTCATTTTACTTACCATTTTATCCCATAACTTGATCTTGGACTTCCCTTTCCTCGTTCTTGATGTGTGTACCTCGTCCCACCAGATGGCTGCGTGACCCTTCAATCTGGTATCTGCAAACTTCACTCTCTTCCTGATGTAGGAGCATCCATCACCCTTAGACAAAGGGAGGAATCCAAAGCGGAAAAAGAAAGTGGACGTGGACCAGGGGAGAAAAACAAGGAAAATTTTGTTTTAAAACAGATTTAAAAGATGGAATGAATAAGTCTCGAAGACTTATTAATGTAATCTGCCATGTGTATACAGGTTGTTGAGCAAATCAAGGAGGGGATGTGATCGGATCCCTCATAGTGATCCGATCCACATAGTGAGGGGATGTTATCTGCCACATATGCATGCATTATCAAGCTTTAAGGGCTTTTTGTTGGAGGATTGATCTGATCCTTCTGTGATCTGATCCAACAATGCTTCCTTATATATATGTGATTGAACCTGCATGTTCAAAGTAGTAGATAGAGAGAAATAGATAGAAGACTGTGAGAATAGCGTGTTTACAATGTAGTTGAAGGAGAACCCGTGCTAAGGCTGAAATGCCTTATATTTGTAATTATGTTGTATATAATATATAGTGTGCTTAAGTGTTGCTTTGTGCCTGTGTCTTTTATTTCTTGAACAGTCTGAGTATGTGGGTTTGATCGACCATTGATCACAGTTGGATCGATGGTGATCCACTAATTAATATATTGTTGTTGTATATGAGTGTTCATGCATAAATAGAATTATGGCATGCGTAACCGAAATGTTTCTAGACTATGGTGGAACTGGATTTAACCGTAGAACCCATCAAAGGAGTGTGTAAACCGACTTACACTGAGAAATCACCCAAAATCCTTAGTATATCCATAAATCGGATGTGAAATTTCATACAGAATGGCCTATACCCTTATCGGGTCTGGAAGACATATCTGGTCGGCGTTTTCAACGAAAGAGGTCCAACCATTAAGCAGAGCAATCAGCGATAAGCGATGGATCCTGGACCATCAGATTGGAAGCCCGGATCGAAGACCCAGATACGATCGGTGATCGCATATCATAGAGGCCAAAGGATTTGGACAGTGGAGCAGCAAAGGGCGATACACCGATCGCAATATCACAGATAAACTAGTCGGCGATCGGTTGGATCAGAGATCGGGTGTATTGGGGGACCTGAAGGAACAGAGCTTAAGGTAGTGGACCCGATGATGTATAGAATCGGGTATATATATTTTAAATTCCAGTATATTGAGTCGGAGTGGGATTTCCATGACTTTCCCGTATTCCGATAGTTAATGGTTGAAAGGGGTTTAAGGCTTGAACACCTATGTGTAATGCCTCTGATGGGGAAAAAGACCCGATAGTATAAAGCTTCTGATGGTGTGGAAAAAGGGTCTGATATGTGTTGTGGTCCATGGTTAAAGGCTGAAGGCCTAAATAAATGAATGAATGCTTCCGATAGGCTTAGTGGATAGAATAAAACTCATGTAACAGAGAGTGATTAAAAATGTAGTCAAATGAGAACCTATTCTAAGGCTGCAATGCCTTAGTTCTGTAACTTTATACATATAATGAATGGATTGTATATTATGTGGATTTGCGCAGATTTGTGTATTAAGTATTTTCTGTTCTATTGTATATATGTGCATGATGGCTTGAATTCCTGTGTTGTAAGTGTGTTGATCAACCATCGACCCCAGAAAGGATCGATGGCAACCCAAAGATACTAATAGAAGTTATGCGTGAATGTCAGAGAGGATGGCAGAACTGGATTTAACCGCAGAACCCATCAAAGGCGTGTGTAAACTGACTTACACTGAGAAATCGCGCAAAACGCTTAGTATATCCGTAAAGCGGACGTGAAATTTCATACAAAATGGCCTATACCCTTATTGGGTCCGGAAGACATATCGGGTCCGCGTTTTAAACGAAAGAGGTCCAACCATTGAGCAGAGTGATCAGCGATAAGCTATGGATCCTGGACCGTCGGATCAAAAGCCTGAATCGACGTCCCAGATATGATCGGCAATCGCATATCGAAGAGGCCAAAGGATTTGGACAGCGAAGCAGAAAAGGGTGATACACCGGTGGTGATATCACTAATAAACTAATCGGCGATTGGTTAGATCAGAGATCGGGTCTATCGGGGGGCCTGAAGGAATAGCGCTTATGCTAGCGGACCCGACAATGTATGGAATCGGGTATATATATTTTAAAGTGGAGTATATTGAGTCAGAGCGAGATTTACATGACTTTCTCATATTCCGATAGTTAATGGTTGAAAGGGGTTTAAGGCTTGAACGCCTATGTGTAATGCCTCCGATGGGAAAAAAGACCCGATAGTATAAGCTTCCGATGGTGTGGAAAAAGGTTCTGATATGTGTTGTGGTCCATGGTTAAAGGATGCAGGCCTAAAGAACGCTTCCAATAAGGCTTGTGGGCCATAACCCACAGGCCTCAAAATTGATTTGTTAAGGAAAATGGATTTTGACTAACCCCCAAAATATCCTTTCCATCATTTGGTATTAGAGCAGAATAAGATTCTGCATGCAAGAGAAGGAGAAGGATTCCAGAGAGAGAAAGAAGAGGAGAAGGAGGTACAGTTGTTTAAAGTTGGAGAGTTATGATCTTACTGTCGCACAGAGAACGACAGCAGAAGGTGAGTGGATTTACAGCAAACCTAGAGCATGGAGTGCTCATATGGTTCCAGAGGAGAGAACTTGAAGCATGCCAAAAGACCGAGTGAGGAGAGCTTGGTGAGGTATCATGTAGTAGGAGGAGACTGTTACTACAGAGGTTTGGTTGCAGCTCACAGAAGACCATGAAGTCAGTTCCACTAAAGAATGCAGTGGGTAGAATTGCTAAGGACAAGGAGAAGCATATGACCAGGAGGTCATAAATTTTTGTGCCTCGGGAGTCTGATGCAGGAGCATCCAACACCCTTAGATAAAGGGAGGAATCCAAAGAGGAAAAAGAAAGCGGACATGGACCAGGGGAGAAAAACAGGAAAAAATTTGTTTTAAAACAGATTTAAAATATGGAATGAATAAGTCTCGAAGACTTATTAATGTAATCTGCCATGTGTATATGGGTTGTTGAGAAAATCAAGGAGGGGATGTGATCGGATCCCTCAAAGTGATCCAATCCAATGTTTCCATGTTATTTGCCACATATGCATGCATTATCAAGCTTTAAGGGCTTTTTGTTGGAGGATTGATCGGATCCTTCCATGATCCGATCCAACAATGCTTCCTTGTATATGTGATTGAACCTGCCTATTAAAAGTAGTAGATAGAGAGCAACAGATAGAAGACTACAAGAATAGTGTGTTTACAATGTAGTTGAAGGAGAACCCATGCTAAGGCTGAAATGCCTTAGATTTGTAATTATGATGTGCATAATATATACTGTGCTTAAGCGTTTCTTTGTGCCTGTGTCTTTTATTTCTTGAACAGTCTGAGTATGTGGGTTTGATCAACCATCGATCATGGTTGGATCGATGGTGATCCACTAATTAATGGATTGCTGTTGTATATGAGCGTTCGTACATAAATGGAATGATGTCGTGCGTAACCGAAATGTTTCCAGATTATGGCAAAACTGGATTTAACTACAGAACCCATCAAAGGAGTGTGTAAACTGACTTACACTAAGAAATCGAACAAAACCTTTATTATATCTGTAAAGCGGACATGAAATTTCATATAGAATCACCTATACCCTTATCAGGTCCAGAAGACATATCGGGTTAGTGTTTTAAACGGAAGAGGTCCAACCATTGAGCAGAGCGATCAGTGATAAGCGATGGATCCTAGACATGTTAGCACTCAAGGAAAATCTCCTAGGTTGTAGCTCGGAGATGCTTGGTAACATATAAATTAAACTATTTTTGCAGAAGTTTATTGGAAGGGATGATGGTTTGATTCAAGCCAAATAACCACTTCTACTCTATTTTCACTCCAGACATGAATGAACACCCTCAGACTACAAGGCTTTAGACCACCAATGCTCAACAATTTAGGAATTAGGTGAGCATGGAGAATATTGACCACACCAGTAGATACACACAACCATGTGATGGTTGGCTGCAACCAGTAATGAAACTTGTAGATCTAATCTATTGATGCAAAGACAAGGTGACAGTTGTTTTGCATCAGACACAGAAGAAACCTGAGTGGCCTACTCATTGATACATTCAATATTTCAATACAGAGATAAGATGACAGTTATATAGTATTAAACATAGAAGCAATCATGAATATAGCACCACAGGCACAATCTTAGAATAGAGAAGAAATGGACAGTGAGAATGTAACAACAAAAGAAGCTTACATTTCTGAAAATGAAGATGAGATGCTACAAATTACAGAGTGTCTAGAGTCTCCAAAAGTTGAACCTTACATCAAATGCCAACCTTGATTACATATTTCTGGTGGCTATTTATAATTTTTCATTACAATGGCCCCCCTGGCCTTTAGGGATGGGGGATCTTTAATTGACCACCAACTGCATTTAACTGTGTGATAGTGTCTCTGAATGAAGTTGCTTTCTTCACAGTGAGAACCTGATCAGTTTAGGTGCTGTGTTATCCTTTCGGTGGTTGGATTGATTCACAGCAGTGGAGTTTCGTGACTGTTTAATTTGGTTTCTAAGTCGTGTTGGGTCCTTTTTTCCTTCAACCATGCTCTTCATTTAATTCAGTTTCATGGTCAGACTGTCGCCAGACTGACGGACTTTCCCATCTTCTCCTTCGAGTAACAGACAGGATGTGGGACATGGAGTGCATGGGCAGATGAACGGCTGGGATGATCGTGGATGGTGGTCATCGGATCAATGGAGATGAGTGGCGAAGATCGTTTTACAGAGGCTAGCGATTGCAGTGGGAGTGGGATGTGTCTGGGCTGTTAGATCTTCAGCGGGTAGATTGGACGGTTATAGAGCGGTGGAGATGTCCGGGTGATAACGGGCGGGGTCATTTAGCTTGGGTGGTAATTGTTATCATCGCGCGAACATCAGGCGATACATGGTAAGTGTTAGAAGTCACGCGATTCCATTCAGCGGCTGACACGTAGCAGCAGATGAGAGAGAAAAACCACCCATATCGCGTGGGTATTGTCTATTCTAGTTGCTCATGTGATGTGAGCGAGGACCGTCAGATATGGTGAAGGTGATCTGACGGTGGGGAGGGATCGGGCATGTTTTGCTTTATCGGGCACAATATGGGCTGATGGATTGGTGGGAGAAGATCGATGGCAGAAATGTTGTGCGATGAGTTATGAGCACGTAAAGGCATATGGTCGGGTTTTTGGGTACTTTGGCTTTGCGCTTGGGGCTAATGGTAGAAAAAGGGGGTTTTGTTAGGTTTAGAAGGTGAATTAAGGAACGGGAAGGGTAGAAACTGAGCGGGGTAAGGGGAGAAGGGGAAAATGACCCAGGTGGGGCCCCTTTTAACAGCAGCAGAGCAGATCGAGCCCTTCCTTGACCTTTCAAAAGTCAACACTAAACCTCAAGGCTAACATTGGCTCCTTCTGGGGATGAAATCCTCCCTGTGAGGTTTCAAGAACCGTAGACCACTACCTTCTACATAAAAACAAGATCAAAAACATTGCCTAGTATTCCATTGGGCATGGAGTCAAACTAGTATGAAATAAAAGCCTGAAAACCAACATATTTACAATACCAAGGCTTAAAAGCCTTAACTGAAACAAAGTTTGAAGAACAACTCATTGACTGGGCCATCAAAAACATATCCTCCTTCCTTTAAAGCATTCCCTTTGAGAAAACATCCATTAAACTGAAAATTGACCCTTTTTACCTTTCTATGAAAGGTTTTTCTTGTCTTGGTCAATGTGCATATCAGAAAATTCATCAAAGACTTGCAAAATCCTATTGATTTGATCCTTTACTTCAAAAAAATTCTAGCATTTGGTATTATCAGGCAGAGATGGTCTATATTTCACCTTATCTCTGTATGCTTTTAGCCTTGGATGTTTTTCTCGAAAGGTTTGGCACACCTGCTGAAGGATAAGGTCTGCTTCATACTCTGTTGTGTCATTTCTGACCTAAAAAGTTAATATGAAGGATGAATCAATGCATTCTTGTGTGGGGGACACAAGGACTTCACCTATTCCTGCAGCTTCCTTAGAGCAAGCCCCATCAAAGAACATGTCCCAAATTTGTTAGCCTTCTTGCTCTGTGATCTGGAAAACTAGTTTTTTAAGCTGCGTAGAGGCCAACTGATAAGGCTTGGTAATGTCAAGGTAGAGCTTAACCATGACAGTCTTGGGCATTGGATTATGGCCGGCTCCAGTGTCCATAAGACAATTATGAAGGATTTCATCATGAATAGATAGAGAAACATAGAATGATGGGGAGTTGTCTTCACAACTTTCAATGATTGGGCTGAGAATAGTAGCTAGTTAGTCATCTTGCAGATTTACATAGTCAGTGGAGGCTTGGATTGCTTTAGGCTCAAGATCCCCAAGGATGGATGCTTTGAAGGACTCATTCTTCACTAGTTCAACCAGAGGCATAGGTATTCTTGGCTTCTGAATTTCTGATTGAAAACCAAAAGAAGAAGGGGACTTGTCAAGGCCTCTTACCTCTATGGTTGGAGCTTTGAGGATGATAGGTGGTGTGCCCCAGTATTGCAGCAATAATGTTGCAACTCCTGGAACTCCCTTCTTTAATTTTATCAACCCGATAGTTCGTAACAAACTTGGAAGCGACGGTGTTGTATGCACAAGTACTAGCTCTTGCCGCAGCTGTCACTTGGTCAGCTGGCACAAGTCCGCTAGGAGCTTAAGCCAACTTCTATGAGCTCTTAGAAGAAGCTTTTTAACTGATGAATGAAAGCTAACTCAAAGGGGCTAATTTACTTGCCGAAATAAACTGGAAAGCGGAAAGGAAATGCAAACCCTAGCAAACCCTAATTTTACCAGCTAGCCCTACTGATGTGAAAAAGAGGATGCAAGCTACTGAAAGAGATGCCATTGACTTCTAGGAAGGTAAAATTCATGTGTCTAAGTTATCACTATGTGAAGAAAACATCTTTTTGTATTTTTGAATAAGTTGTCACAATTATCATGCATACAATTTAACTGTTTTTTATTGTGCCGAGGTGGATTGGCGAGAGGAAATGCTTGGAAGAGGTCGGGAAGGTTCAGAGAGGGCCTAAGGGGTCCCTAACACCCTTCCAGAGAGTTTCACAGAGTTTGGCTATCAAGAAACCTCATTCATGAGCTTCTACAGGAAGTGTGCAGGGGTTCTACAGGATGTTTCAGGAATTTCTACAGGATGTTCAGAAATTTCTACAGGATGTTTTAAAATTGGATTTTGGAGGATGGGTGAGTGAGGGAAGATGCATGAATAGATATGGAGGTAGGATAGGGGTCTGAAGTGGCCCAGGGGCTGGTGGATGGAGTGGTGAGAAGGTGTAGATAGCTAAGTTGGCTCAAAGAAGGCTGAAACAATGATGTACAAAAACTAGGGTTATGTGAGCAAATGTGGCAAACGTGAGGGAAGGATTCTAGGTAGAGGGTGGAGTGGATGGTGCTGATGGAGAATAAGCAGATGAAGGAGTGGTACAGGTGCTCTGCAAGTCGTTTTTCCAATCTGAACCAACAAAGACTTGTAAATTCAAAGACCTAGTTTCGTTGACCTAATTTGCTAGCTGTCAATAAAGAGAATGAACAGAAGTGTGACCTGCAATGAAACCATGTATTTTAACTCATGCAACTAAGCAAACGAGAGTCTGAACTTGTAACCAACTTCTACACATGAAGATCAAACACTAGTGATTGCATGGCAAAGCAAAATCAGTGTTTTTGTGGGCAGAAAAGTCATCCTAGTCACAGCTCCTGATCCCACTGAGGGAGAGGTGAAACCACAGATGTTTTTTGCCCCTTTTATTGAATATTTTTTTTTTAACAACCTATCAACTAAATCTGAGCATGAAAAGCTATTTTACTCATAAAAAACAACCTAAATAATAAAACAAGGTTTAAATCTAAATAACAGATTTTATTCTAAGAATGCAGCAAAGACACATGAAAGTAAACAAAGGAGGTACTGGGCACTTGAGATGGGCCCAACCCCAAGAGCTATAGCCTCCTAAGAGAGATTTAGAGCTGGTGCAAAGCTGGATTCATCTTTATTGATCAAAAGAAATGTTACATTCCAAAAACTGTCCACAAGGAGAACTTGAAAATGTGTTGAAAGCAAAGCTAATCTACTGCCTAAAAATCGAACTACAAAATGACTACAAAATGAATACAAAAATGACTATAAAGTGACTAACTGAAATGAGGCCCTAAGCCCTCTTATTTATACAAATTTAGGACCCCAACAGTCCTCCTAAACTTTAGGGACTCGACTGCTCAAAACTTGCAGTTAACATTAGTCCTACTTGACTTGCTTGGCTGCCCTTGCGATAATTGATTTGGTGGCCCTTGAACTCAGAGCTGATGGTGGAGAATTCGAGGTAAGGGCCCATAAATGAAGGGGACACCTTCCTAAAAATCCTCTCCCTTTTTCTCCCACGAATTTGGTTGCCAAGTGCTCATTAAGACCTTTGATTTTGTCTCCAAATTGACCAAAAAGACTACACAAAGCACACATTAGACTTGTTGGCATAATGACTAACCCAGTTCACTCTATTAGCATAAATATAATCAAAAATATGCAATAAACTAATGAGAATGGTGGATTAAGTCGAATTAGGAGGTTGAATGAGCCCATATAATTATCCATTTTTGGGGCTCATCAATAGGATCAACTGATAGCTACTTCTACTTATTGGCTTGATGTTCTGCTGGAACAACAGCTTTATGAACAGGAGTTTCTTTAACATTATTCATCATAGACCTCAGATTATATTGGTGTTGATCTACAATTTGTAGAATAGCTGCACCATCCCATTCTTGGCTTATCTAGTCATTGAATAATGACTTATCATAGGCAGCTTTGGTTAAAAAAGTGGCGCTGCCTTTGTCTTCCATAGAATGGATATCATCATCCTCCTCAAATTGTGCTTCTTCCATGACTGCATTTTGAAACGGGGTCTTCACCCTTTGGTCTTCATTGGCATCTTTGTTTCTTTGCAAAATCTGCAACTACTCATTTGCTCTTCTATATGGATTTGGATTTGGAAGAGCAAAGGGATTAGGAACCCTTGCTTTCCCAGAATGTTGCTCAACCATTAATTTGGAAACTTCAGAGGCTAATGACTCTATCATCTTGGCCATTTTATCGATCTTGGGATCTGAAGATAATGAGGGCTCACCCCTCTGTCTTCTTCTATCAGCATTACCTTTTAGCTTTTCTGCAGCCATGATGTTTGATTCTACTTCCAGGGCCGCATCTTGTATATCAGTCAAAGAAGCACATCTTCTCTCCCTCAATAGTAAACAAAAATAAGAATTGAAGGCATTGGCATAGGTGAGCTTAGCAGAGGTAGCGGTGGGTTTCACTTCTGCTGGTATCTTGTTGTACATGCGGTTAAATCTCTTATTAAAATCAGATAGCGGCTCACCATTTTCCCTCTGTAAGTTCCCAAACTCAGTATGATAGTAGAGCAGATCTTTCTTATCCCCCCAATGCTTTAGGAATATATCATCCAAGGCCTCAATGTCTACTATAGACCTAGGGGTTAATTCTCTGAACCATTTGCTAGCCTCTCCATCTAGGCTTTGCACAAATACTCTCATTCACACATCATATTCACTAATGTCTAGATTATCAGCGTAGCTATAGAAGGACTCAAGATGTTCTTCTACTGTGACTCCTTCTGTTCCAATGAACTTAGGCATGTACTTCTGATATTCTCCTACATGCATGGCATTCAAAAGACTAGGCAAAACCAAGGTCCCATACCTAGCAGCTATGATTCTTTCCATTTTGGTGGGTGCTTGTGGGCCTGCCATGAGTGGGGTAGACGAAAGAATGCTAGCAGTCTAAATGATAAAAAGCTGAGGGGTGACTGACAGGGCTAAAGGAATATGGTGGACTGGAGGGTAGGTTTCCTTTGTGTTGAAATCTAAAGGAGGACCTAAAGAATAAGGAGCTTTATGAATCTCTAAAAAAATTTCCTCACTGCTAGTGCTATAGGCTATATTCTCAATATGTATGTGCTCTGTTACAAGCCTTTCTTGCAGAGATGCATAAGATTGTTTAGGTTTACCTGATCCTGATGCTCCCTTTTGTGATGTCTTTCATTCCTTGATAATCTTCTTAGGGTCAGGTACTGGGTGAGCTGGTGACTTCTGAGGATTTCTCCAAGTTTGCCTCACAAACTGAGCCAGAACTGTGATGTGGAGTCACAATGAGGTTCAACCTCCAGTAGAGTTTCCATATAGATGATTATAACCAAAAATGTGTCTAGACTTTTTCTATCATCAAAGCTGAATCTGTGTCGTTCTCCCAGGGAAGATGAGCTTCAATCTTCTCTCCCTGGCAACGACACCTATTATGCTAGCTCTCCAGGAAACTCTCCTAGGTTGTAGCCTGGAGATGCCTGGTAACATATAAATTAAAATATTTTTGCAAAAGTTTATTGGAAGGGATGATGGTTTGGTTCAAGCCAGATAATCGCTTCTACTCTATTTTCACTCCAGACATGCATGAACACCCTCAGACTACAAGGCTTTAGACCACCAATGCTCAATAGTTTAGGAATTAGGTGAGTATGGAGAATACTGATCACACCAGCAGATACACACAACCATGTGATGGTCGGCTACAACCAATAAAGAAACTTGTAGATCTAATCTATTGATGCAAAGACAAGGTGATAGTTGTTTTGCATCAGACACAGAAGAAACCTAAGTGGCCTACTCACTGATACATTCAATATTTCAATACAGAGATAAGATGACAATTATCTAGTATTAAACATGGAAGCAATCATGAACATAGTGCCACAGGCACAAGCTTAGAACATAGAAGAAATGGAAAGTGAGCATGTAACAACAAAAGATGCTTACATTACTGAAAATGAAGATGAGATGCTGCAAGTTACAGAGTGTCTACAGTCTCCAGAAGTTGAACCTTACATCAAATGCCAACATTGATTACATCTTTCTGGTGGCTATTTATAATTTTTCATTACAACGCCCCCCCTGGACTTTAGGGATGGGGGATCTTTAATTGACCATCAACTGCATTTAACTATCTGATAGCGTCTTGAATGAAGTTGCTTTCTTCACGGTGAGAACCTGATCAGTTTAGGTGTTGTGTTGTCCTTTAGGTGGTTGGATTGATTCACGGTAGTGGATTTCCATGACTGTTTAATTCAGTTACTGAGTCATGTTGTGTGCTTTTGTCCTTCGTCCATGCTCTTCATTTAATTCAGTTTCATGGTCAAACTATCGCCAGACTAACGGAGTCGGCCATCTTCTCCTTCGGGTAACAGGCAGGACGTGGGACATGGAGTGCGTGGGCAGATGAACAGTTGGTATGATCATGGAAGGTGGTCATCGGATCAAGGGAGATGAGTGGTGGAGATCATTTTACAGAGGCTAGTGATCGCAGTGGGAGCGAGATGTGTCCAGGTCGTTAGATCTTCAATGGGTAGATCAGATGGTTATCAGGCGGCGGAGATGTGCGGGCGAAAACAGGCAGGGTAGTTTAGCTTGGGTGGTAATGGTTTTCATCGCATGAACATCAGGTAGTAAATGGTAAGTGTCAAAAGTCACGTGATTCCATTCAGCGGCTGACACATAGCGGTGGATGAGATAGAAAAACCGCCCATATCGCGCAGGTATTGTCCGTGCTAGTTGCTCGTGCAATGTGAGCGAGGACTGTCAAATATGGTGAAGTTGATCTAACGGTGGGTAGGGATCGGGCATGTTTTGCTTTATTGGGTGCAATATGGGCTGACGAATTGGTGGGAGAAGATCGACGGCGGAAATGTTGTGCGATGAGTTATGAGCGCGTAAAGGCATATGGTCGGGTTTTATGGGTACTTTGGCTTTGCGCTTGGGGATAAGGCCAGAAAAGAGGGGTTTTGTTAGGTTTAGAAGGTGAATGAAGGAACGGGAAGGGTAGAAAGTAAGTGGGGTAAGGGGAGAAGGGGAAAATGACCCAGGTGGGGGCCCTTTTAACAGCATCAGAGCAGATCGAGCCCTTCTTTGACCTTCCAAAAGTCAGCACTGAACCTCAGGGCTAAGACTGGCTCCTTTTGGGGATGAAATCCTCCCTGTGAGTTTTCAAGAACCATAGACCACTGCCTTCAACATAAAAACAAGATCAAAAACATTGCCTAGTATTCCATTGGGCATTGGAGTCTAACTAGTATGAAATAAAAGCCTAAAAACCAACATATTTACAATACCAAGGCTTAAAAGCCTTAACTGAAATAAAGTTCGAAGAGCAGCCCATTGACTGGGCCATCAAAAACATATCCTCCTTCCTTTAAAGCATTCCCTTTGAGAAAACAACCATTAAACTGAAAATTGACCCTTTTTACCTTTCTATGAAAGGTTTTTTTTGTCTTGGTCAATGTGCATATCGGCAACTTCATAAAAGACTTGCAAAAGTCTATTTATTCGATCCTTTACTTCAAAAACTTTCCAGCATTTGGTACTATCAGGCAGAGATGGTCTATATTTCACCTTATCTCTGTATGCTTTCAGCCTTGGATGTTTTGCTCGGAAGGTTTAGCACACCTGCTGAATGATAAGGTCTGCCTCATACTCTGTTGTGTCATTTGTGACCTGAAATGTTAATATGAAGGCCGAATCAATGCATTCTCGTGTGGGGGACACAAGGAATTCACCTATTCCTGCAGCTTCCTTAGAGTAATCCCCATCAGAGAACATGTCCCAAATCTTGAGCCTTCTTCCTGTTAGTGCTCGAATCTACCTTAGGCTGAAGGAAGGCAGGATTTCAAGGTAACATCAAACCAAGCTCAGCCTCGTAGCTAGCCCTACGAGGATAGGAGAGGGCTCTCTCCGGGTCTATCTCGACAAAAGGTATCCAATAGGGTCTGAGATGACTTAAATGCAAAACTAATAATGATTTTAGGCTAGTAAATAGATATGAAAGAGATAATTCAATAAATGACTAAGTTTCTGGGTTGTATGGGACAAGGACAACATGAGTAGAGATTTAACCATAGGTACAGGATATTTCATAAGGCGAGATAGGCATGAGGCTTTAGCAATCAAATTGAATTTAAATGGGGTGAAAAGATTGTTTAAGAAGACTGAAAAGGGCATTAATGTATGAATCCTTTCCAGGAAGAAGAAAACACATAAAGTCTGAACACTTCCTCAAGGCAGAGCAATGACTGAATTCTACCTTTCTCACTTAAAATTATTCAGCTGGAAACGATCATGAATGAACTACAAAACATAACAAAGACATATGAAACATAAAGGAAGAAACACATGCTAAATTCATACCGCAAGAATCTTATAAATCAGAGCTGCACCATTTAATTAATTCTCTGTCAAAACTGTACAGTGATAGTGCTAGGTTTTTTCCTCCCACACTTTTTCTCAGAGCTCAGGCCCATTTACAAATGATTTTTCATACCATAAATAATCTCTACCATGAGAAAACAAATCGACCAAAAAAAATGAGGGAGTTGTTTCAACTAAAATCATGAAAATAGCAAAGGAGTTGTCCATCTGTTCTAAAGATAGAACAACGTTACATTTTCCACTCAAATGACCAATGGAGAGGCGGAAGCTGAAGCTGTAAATCCCTTTGAGTTGCAACTAAAGACAAAAATAAACCATTCGTTCATATTTCTCTATTATGATAATTATCTACGTTTTAAACTTAGGCGTTCGCTTTCCTTTGCTATTTCTTTAGGAACTTCTGGCGCTTCCATTGTTGTCTACCCCCTTTCATAGTTTTTTGAAACTATCAATCCATACCCACCGTGTTTTCTTTTATAAAGAACATTTATTTCTCCAGTTTCCAAATTATAGAATGCATAGAGATCGTGATCAACATTCACCAACTGCTCTAAGGCTTCTTCATTGGTCATTAGTGGCATTTCAAAGTATTTCACCCAAACCACCTCATCAAATAAATCAATTTCTTCATAACGCGTGTCCTTGACATCTCCCAAATCATCAGATTCTTTGTCAAGCATATCCTTGACATCTAACAATTCTTAGAGAAACTCCCAAGGCTTAGGTTGTTTGCGCATCTTGGATGGACGGCCATGGCCCCCATCTTTCTCTTTGATCTTCCTCAACTTTCTCTGAATAATATCCGAGATGATGTCTATGCTGGCATAGATGGTTTCAGCCTCCTCTTCAGCTCTTACAACTCCATGCTTTTTGTTTTGTGAAGATGGTTACCTCACTCCGCCTGATTTTCGGGTCTTTTCCAATCTCCCCACCTCGGATGGACAAACGGACATCGACTTCTCTTACTAGGTTGGCATTTTTCTGAACTGCATTGGCAACCTTTTCTTCTACATAAGCCTTCACTACATCTGTTAACTCTCTCCTATGCGCTCGAACTTTGGTGATGATCCTGATCCCTAGGCTCACTCATCACTACTCCTTGTGTCTAAATACCATCGCGCTCCTATATTTCTGCTACGGTGACTTTTCACCTTACGCTGGCCTTTTGAACAAAAACTAATTTTTCAATAAAAATGGTTTCCACTAAAATTTTGCCTTTAATGAACGCACCCAGCTGCCATTTGCTAATCTCACCACGTGTCTTCAGTTTGCAGAAATTACTTGTATCACCATTGTTTGATTACCAGCGCATTTATTTTTTTTTAATCACCTGATTAGTCACTAATACAAACAATGAAGAGGCCTCCTGCTCAAATACTTCGTCTTGGTGTTTTCTTCATAGCTTCAAAAGAATATATGTACCACTCAGAACTTACAATCTGTGCAGACATAATGGAAAGTGCAATCTTGATGCTCTGAAAGTGGTAGGGATGGGCTTTCTTCTCCATTTTCAGAACAGAGGAATATGATTTCCCAAGTCCATTCAGTGCAATAGCCTCGTTCTCCAAATGCTTTTCTTCTGCAATACGAAAGGAAACCTTGAAATAATCTATAGCTTCCCAGATTATCTCCATATCGCTACACATTACCTTCTCCAAGAGCTCTTCCACTTGAATGCGCGCCTGGATTGTTTCACACAGCGTTTGGTATTTGAAAACCTCTGTTTTCAAATCTGCTACATGTTTCACCACTTCCTTACCCATGGAAGCAGCACCTACAAGGGTTTCAGCTCGTTCAAGGAGTCCATAACAGTCACGCATTGCGTTCAAACATTTCTTGTAACCATCCCTGTCAGATAATTCTGTATTCGTCAGGGATTCAACGCCCCGTCGAAATATGAACTGTGCATGGATTTTATAAAGCATAGCGCCCATTCTTCTCCTCCCTGCCCACTCTGTTTTAGAGCTTGCCACGGTCTCGCAGAGAACTCTGAGGAGGGGTTCAAAACTTGTGCAGCGATCACCGTAAAGCTGATCAGAAGACCACTGAACGATTTTGGAAATTGTGTCTTCAATCTGAGTTAACCACTGCTGTTCTTTCACTGCCAGGCTTCCATCATCTAAAGCATTGAAATAAAACTCTAGGCATCTGGTCATCCCGGATCTTGCAACACATAATGCAGAACCTGGTCCTTGTTTCTGTTTCCCTGCAATTTTTTCCTTGATGATATATCCATTCGGTTTTCCCCTCATAACCAATTTAAGGCAACCAAGTTTTTATAACGTGAAGCTTTGTCCTCCTCAGTGCCACTGACACCGAGGACTTTTTCATAGAATTCGTGAGCTTTCTGTAGCTCGTGGCGTGCCACAGAAGGCCTAAGGTCACCTTTTGATACTTCCATGTACAGGTTGTTTCCATCACGAAAGCAACTGGTATCTACGTGCATTTTTTCTCCATTACCTGAAGTAATGAGTCATTGATACGAGAAATTCAATGCCTCTTTCTAGACAACACCAAACCGAAGTCAACAGCAGTGGCAAACGCACTCACACATTCATTTGGATCAAAAAATTTGCAGTTGTTTGAAAAATTGAGCAATGGAGATAAAATTTTGGGCTGGGGGCTCTGTGCGCCGCGCCTGGGGAGTGCGTCGCGCCAGTGTTAATTTACACTGCGGAGGAGCGCCCAATGCGCCGTGTGGCCCATGTGCGCCGCGCCTTCTTCCTATGCATCGCGCCGCTCTATTTCAACACAATTTCGATCTTTCTCACCCCAAACGATTTTGTTTTTCTTTTTCTAAGCTTTACACGCTTGGGGACATGATTTTTACATGAAGATTTCCAATTTTAAATTTTCCAAACTCATTTTCATAATGCTTGAAAATGCCTTTAGTTACAAACTCTGTTCTTTGCTGCAAGCTTTGTTTTGCTTCCTACGATTCACCCCAGCTCGAAACTCCCGACAAAACAACAGTTGTGCATCATGAGGATTTTGGTACAAGGAATTCATATCCAGTGAAGTATCTTTAGTATTCTCCCAGTCAAATGAAAATCGAAACTTTTCACTTGGCTTGATAACACATTTCTTAGGCTTCTTTGTTCCCAGATACTGCTCTTAATAGCTTCAAGTGCTTTCTCCCTCTCTCTTTCGCTTTATACGCGGCACTTTTTCACATTTTAATACAACGTTGTTTTTCTTATTTCCACTTGACTTTTTGAACTGACGATGACCCTCTTTGTCAATTTTGCAGGGGTGTTTGGCATGCGATCTTGGCAGAAGATGACCAGGGTTGCGCCTGAAACATTGCATGTTTAAGCTTTAAAAAATTACATATTCACTACAAAAACAAATTTGACGATTTCTTCTTCAAAACTCTGTTTTGAAGAAGAATCATTCTTGAGCCTTATTGATAATGGATATTTTGAAATGAAGACTTATTGGAGACATCCTCATGGCCTGTGGGCGTTATTTGACATTGTTGAAGACCAAATCAACTAACCCTAGTCTTACTGACTGAAATGCCTCTTGCTGACCATGAGACCAAACAAGACTGTACATGACTTTAAAACTGACTTTGATGAACAGACTAGAGCCAACAGAGCAAGGCATGAGGGATAATAAATGAAAAGAACCTTCCGTCAGATTATTGCATGCCCCTAGCAGAATGCAGATGAATGACGAAATGAGACACCTAAAATGAAATGCAATAAGAGAACTGATCTCTGACGGAGGGATGTAAAGACCGACTCTAACATTGGCTCCAATGGGGATGGTAGCTCCTTGGAGGTGCCAAGAATGGCAGATCTCTGGGAGAGCTAGACAGTGCCTTCGTCCATTGGGCTATGGAGTCATTATTTCGACAAACAACACTAGACTTTGACTCAAACTAGCTCAACTTTAAACTGAAATAACTGCTGAAATGGCTGAAAAAACTTGCCTTTAACAAACTAACTCAAAATGACTAAGACCTGGACTTAAAACTTAAAGCTTGGTGGCAGTAGATGACCACATGTGTTTCTTACAAAATAATATACCATCAAACTATATCAAAATGCCAATGCAACCAATCAAGCAGATGCCTTCTTGATTGATCCTCCTGATCAGATCTTCTAGTCAACAATAGATACTGGTAACTGGGCATCCAAAAACACAGTTGACCATGATCTCCTTCATCACTAAATACTGCAATAATCACCTTCACTGCTGAGTGCAACAGATTTTCCATTGGATCATGAAAAACATGAAGTATTTCCTCCTGCTGAAAGAGCAAGGTGTCTTTCTCCTTTGATTTTGATCTTTCATCACACTGTAATTCAATAAGAGCATGTTCCTAGTTCTCAAAAAATTCTGAACAAATAGATGTGCAGATTCCCCCTTCAAATAACACTTCAAAACATGAGACGTATCAGGAATAATCTGAAAGGGAATCCTGAATGGCCTGATCTTCTGTAGTCTAAATATATTGTAGTTCATCTTCATATGATATGAAAGACAGATTCTCATTACATTCATCAATCATGAGAAAAGAAACTTCAAATGATTCTTGAAACCCAACACTAACATTTCTATCATCTACCATAAATTCATCCAGAGAAACCTTTTCACTTACTTGAACGAAAATCTCGTCTTGTTTTTCATAGAGGGAATGAGCTGCCTTCTCATGAAGATCTAGTTCTGGTGAGATGAGGGCAGTTAGGTCTGTAAATCCGCTTTCTCCATTTGAGACAGCATCAACCATGCAACTCTCTTTTTCCTCATCACAATCTGTCTCTCGATCTGATTTATCATCATCACTTTCTGAGATTGGAACATTAGTTTCCTGCGTTACCTACATGCTGTCTTCTTCTATGGACAGATCTGAAATGACATTTCCTCTTTCATCACTTTCAACCATATGGAAATCTTCATCCTGCTGATCTTGACAAGTATCCTCTAAGATTTATGTGTGCTGCTGAAACGGATTTTGATATAGGGCTTCCATGATCTCTTCATCCATGAAATTATCATATTCATAATACTTCTCAAGGCTTTCAATAAAACTATAAGCATGCTTGAAACAGTCTTGAGCTAAATTTAATGATGGATAAGATTCTTTATACCTTTCAAAGAACATGGTATGAAAATCTTTCAAACAGTAAATACAAGCAGGCGGTAAACTTTCATACCAAGATTGGGCTTCACCCTCTAGGGTGGCCAGGAATATCTTCATCAGGCAATCTTCAGGAAAATCAACCTTCAACTTGTGAATATGCATGTGAAATCGAACTAGATGTAAAGCAGCATCCTTCTTACCATCATCTTTAAACGTCGGCAAATTCCTTGACCAATCTACCTTCGGAATTTTATTTGGAAACCTGGAATGTGATCTCGGCTCATAGGAGCATATCTTCTTGCAACCCGTTCCATCTTGAAAATCTCAAGACTACTCATCTCTCTGCAGTGGAGTCACCATGAAGCATTGATTGTTGGATTCTTCAGTGAATGGAATCGCCAGGTGATGATTTCAGCCTTCTGATGTCTGATCGTTGTCCACCATCAACAATCAGATCGGAACTTGAGATATGTACTGGGGCAAGACAATCTACAAGTAAACTTCGTTGTCCACAATATGGTCACCGCTATGTTAGTGCTTGAATCTACCTTAGGCTGAAGGAAGGCAGGATTTCAAGGTAACATCAAACCAGGCTCAGCCTCGTAGCTAGCCCTACGAGGACAGGAGAGGGCTCTCTCCGGGTCTATCTCGACAAAAGATATCCAATAGGGTCTGAGATGACTTAAATGCAAAACTGATAATGATTTTAGGCTAGTAAACAGATATGAAAGAGATAATTCAATAAATGACTGAGTTTCTGGGCTGTATGGGACAAGGACAGCATGAGCAGAGATTTAACCAGAGGTACAAGATATTTCATAAGGCGAGATAGGCATGAGGCTTTAGCAATAAAATTGAATTTAATGGGGTGAAAAGATTGTTTAAGAAGACTGAAAAGGGCATTAATGTATGAATCCTTTCCAGGAAGAATAAAGCACATAAAGTCTGAACACTTCCTCAAGGCAGAGCAATGACTAAATTCTACCTTTCTCACTTAAAATTATTCAGCTGGAAACGATCATGAATGAACTGAAAAACATAACAAAGACATATGAAACATAAAGGAAGAAACACATGCTAAATTCATAACGCAAGAATCTTATAAATCAGAGCTGCACCATTTAATTAATTCTCTGTCAAAACTGTACAGTGATAGTGCTATGTTTTTTCCTCCCACACTTTTTCTCAGAGCTCAGGCCCCTTTACAAATGATTTTTCATACCATAAATAATCTCTACCATGAGAAAACAAATCGACCAAAAAAAATGAGGGATCTATTTCAACTAAAATCATGAAAATAGCAAAGGAGTTGTCCATCTATTCTAAAGATAGAACAGCGTTACATTTTCCACTCAAATGACCAATGGAGAGGCGGAAGCTGAAGTTGTAAATACCTTTGAGTTGCAACTGAAGACAGAAATAAACCATTCGTTCCTATTTCTCTGCTATGATAATTATCTATGTTTTAAACTTAGGAACTTCTGGCGCTTCCATTGTTGTCTACCCTCTTTCATAGTTTTTTGAAACTATCAATCCATACCCACCGTGTTTTCTTTTATAAAGAACATTTATTTCTCCACTTTCCGAATTACGGAATGCATAGAGATCATGATCAACATTCACCAACTCCTCTAAGGCTTCTTCATTGGTCATTAGTGGCATTTCAAAGTAGTTCGCCCGAACCACCTCATCAAAAAAATAAATTTCTTCATAACGCGTGTCCTTGACATCACCAAATCATCAGATTCTTTGTCAGGCATATCCTTGACATCTAACAATTCTAAGAGAAACTCCCAAGGCTTAGGCTGTTTGCACATCTTGGATGGACGGCCATGGCCCCCATCTTTCTCTTTGATCTTCCTCAACTTTCTCCGAATAATATCCGAGACAATGTCTATGCTGGCATAAATGGTTTCAACCTCCTCTTCAGCTCTTACAACTCCATGTTTTTTGTTTTGTGAAGATGGTTACCTCACTCCACCTGATTTTCGGGTCTTTTCCAATCTCCCCACCTCGGATGGACAAACGGACATCGACTTCTCTTACCAGGTTGGCATTTTTCTGAACTGCATTGGCAACCTTTTCTTCTATATAAACCTTCACTACATCTGTTAACTCTCTCCTATGCGCTCGAACTTTGGTGATGATCCCGATCCCTAGGCTCACTCGTCACTACTCCTTGCGTCTGAATACCATCGCGCTCCTATCTTTCTGCTACGGTGAGTTTTCACCTTATGCTGGCCTTTTGAACAAAAACTAATTTTTCAATAAAAATGGTTTCCACTAAAATTTTGCCTTTAATGAACGCACCCAGCTGCCATTTTCTAAGCTCACCACGTGTCTTCAGTTTGTAGAAATTACTTGTATCACCATTGTTTGATTACCAGCGCATTTTTTTATTTATTTTTAATCACCTGATTAGTCACTGATACAAACATTGAAGTGACCTCCTGCTCAACTTCGTCTTGGTGTTTTCTTCACAGCTTCAAAAGAATATATGTACCACTCAGAACTTACAATCCGTGCAGACATAATGGCAAGTGCAATCTTGATGCTCTGAAAGTGGTAGGGATGGGCTTTCTTCTCCATTTTCAGAACAGAGGAATATGATTTCCCAAGTCCGTTCAGTGCAATAGCCTCGTTCTCCAAATGCTTTTCTTCTGCAATACGAAAGGAAACCTTGAAATAATCTATAGCTTCCCAGATTATCTCCATATCGCTACACATTACCTTCTCTAGGAGCTCTTCCACTTGAATGCGTGCCTGGACTGTTTCACACAGCTTTTGGTATTTGAAAACCTCCGTTTTCAAATCTGCTACATGTTTCACCACTTCCTTTCCCATGGAAGCAGCAACTACAAGGGTTTCAACTCATTCAAGGAGTCCATAACAGTCACGCATTGCGTTCAAACATTTCTTGTAACCATCCCTGTCAGATAATTCTTTATTCGTCAGGGATTCGACGCCCCTATGAACTATGCATGGATTTTATAAAGCATAGCGCCCATTATTCTCCTCCCTACCCACTCTGTTTTAGAGCTTGCCACGGTCTCGCAGAGAACTCTAAGGAGGGGTTCAAAACTTGTGCAACGATCACCGTAAAGCTGATCAGAAGACTACTGAACGATTTTGGAAATTGTGTCTTCAATCTGAGTTCTTTCATTGCCAGGCTTCCATAATCTAAAGCATTGAAATAAAACTCTAGGCATCTGGTCATCCCGGATCTTGCAACACATAATGCAAAACCTGTTCCTTGTTTCTGTTTCCTTGCAATTTTTTCCTTGATGATATATCCATTCGGTTTTCCCCTCATAACCAATTTAAGGCAACCAAGTTTTTATAACGTGAAGCTTTGTCCTCCTCAGTGCCACTGACACCGAGGACTTTTTCATAGAATTCGTGAGCTTTCTGTAGCTCGTGGCATGCCACAGAAGGCCCAAGGTCGCCTTTTGATACTTCCATGTATAGGTTGTTTCCATCACGAAAGCAACTGGTATCTACGTGCACTTTTTCTCCATTACCTGAAGTAATGAGTCATTGATACGAGAAATTCAATGCCTCTTTCCAGACAACACCAAACCGAAGTCAACATCAGTGGCAAACGCATTCACACATTCATTTGGATCAAAAAATTTGCAGTTGTTTGAAAAATTGAGCAGTGGAGATAAAATTTTGGGCTGGGGGCTCTGTGCATCGTGCGCACTCCCAGTTCGTCGCGCCTGGTGAGTGCGTCGTGCTATTGTTAATTTACACTACGGAGGAGCACCCAATGCACCACGCGGCCCATGTGCGTCGCGCCTTCTTTCTATGCGTCGCGCCGCTCTATTTCAACACAATTTCGACCTTGCTCACCCCAAACGATTTTGTTTTGTTTTTTCTGACCTTTACACGCTTGGGGACATGATTTTTACATGAAGATTTCCAATTTTAAATTTGCCAAAGTCATTTTCGTAATGCTTGAAAATGCCTTTAGTTACAAACTCTGTTCTTTGCTGCAAGCTTTGTTTTGCTTCCTATGATTCACCCCAGCTCGAAACTCCCGACAAAACAACAGTTGTGCATCATGAGGATTTTGGTACAAGGAATTCATATCCAGTGAAGTATCTTTAGTATTCTCCCAGTCAAATGAAAATCAAAACTTTTCACTTGGCTTGATAACGAGTTTCTTAGGCTTCTTTGTTCCCAGATACTTCTCTTAATAGCTTCAAGTGCTTTCTCCCTCTCTCTTTCGCTTTATACGCGGCACTTTTTCACATTTTAATACAACGCTATTTTGCTTATTTCCACTTGATTTTTGAACTGACGATGACCCTCTTTGTCAATTTTGCAGGGGTGTTTGGCTTGCGATCTTGGAAGAAGATGACCAGGGCTGCGCTTGAAACATTGCATGTTTGAGCTTTAAAAAATTACATATTCACTATGTTATTACTGAAAAGATTTCAAAGGAAAAGGGTAAGGTAAGGGAGAATTGGTCTTGGTTATTCTCATGCTCCTTTCATGCATAAGAAGCACATGGCAAAGCTCAGGTTCAACATACATCAGAGTTTTCCATTTAAACTCAAGTAAGGCAGTTAGCACTCAAGAAGAAGAATGTAGCTTTGAGGAAGTCAGAAAAGAAATTGATGTCTACCAACCTTGAGATTGCCCAATTCAAGGAAAGGGATTACTTACAAGGTATAAACATCAAGCAAAGGAGACAACATGGTCAGCAGAAGGATTCGAAGACAAGCATAAGAATGAAAAGCATAAAAAGGGGGAACTTTCTCTCCTTGTTTTTACCAGTCAACATCTAGAAGAGTTTCTGAGCATTTAAGAACTCATCTCTAAAAACTGAAAGAGGCTTTCATTCCTAAGATACTGAAGTACAAAAACCTCTTCCAATTTCTTCAAATCAATTATGATCTGGGAGAAATGAAGGACCAA
Source organism: Pinus tabuliformis (assembly GCA_031772625.1). Classification (NCBI taxonomy): domain Eukaryota; kingdom Viridiplantae; phylum Streptophyta; class Pinopsida; order Pinales; family Pinaceae; genus Pinus; species Pinus tabuliformis. Next base: position 367,027,446 of record CM062807.1, on the reverse strand, counting down.
ACTTGCACTACGAAACTGTTGTAGGTGCAGTTTTTCACAGGCATATTTCTCTGTTTGACACCTGTTTTTCAAAGAAATATTATGGACGGTAGGAAAGGTGTTTGAAAAAACCAAGAGAGGTTTTTGTTAAGAATATATTGGTTCACAAAAGCCTCCTTCAGTTTCCTCAAGTCCATTACGGTATTGGAGAAATGAAAGACTAAACTTGCGCTACGAAACTGCTGTAGGTGCAGTTTTTCAAAAAATCAAAATTTCCTGTTTTACACATCTTCTTCAAGGATCGATTTTGGGCAGCTGGAGTAGTATTTAAAAAACCCAAAAGAGGTTTTTGTTCAGCATGGATTTTTTCACAAAATCCTCCTTCAGTTTTTCCAAATACATTTTGTACGAGAAGTTATGAGCTCTGTACCAAGACCTATTTTTCAGCCAGAACAGAGCAAGGGACAGTCTCCTAGTTTCTAGGAACACCAAAAGGATGAGTCATCAAGGGCCGGCTGGAAGGTTATGGGCTTCATCAAATTCGACTTCATGAAGTTTTAGGTGTCAAATAATGTTTTAAATGTTTATATAAGGTTGTTGTAATCATAATAAGGAGTTACACTCCTAGTTGTATTAGGTCTGTAGGACTCCTAGTTAGTTGTCCTTTGTATTAAATAGTTAGTTTTAACTGTCAATAGGTGTCAAATTAGGAGGAATTCAAATTCCCCTCATGCTAGAGGAAGGAATATACATGAACTCTATATATGGGAGAATAAATAATGTAATCAAGGTTGGAAAACTTTATAAAAGAGCATAGTATTTGGCTTATGTAAAGACTCACTTTCAGTAATATAATTTTGATTTTACTTCTCATGATTCATGAAGGATTTTTCATATTCAAAATGTGTGATGTTGTCTTCTTCTTGGTTTTGTTTATAGTGGTATGGATGTATAATCACTCAGAATTCACTGAATGTGCTCTGATTTCCTGTATGCATCTATAAACTGTGTGGTTCCTTATGAGTGTATATTCTGAATATTCAAATGTTGAATGCCCTGACTTCCATGTAAGGTCAAGATCTTTGTTGTATTGAAGTGTTGTTGACTCCATAGGCCCAATGGATACTTGTTTGATGTATTTCCAGCATTCATATTTGTCACAATTGTTCTACAAGAGTTAGCCATCTTATTTTTAATCAAAATCATTATTACACCCAGAGAGAGCCCTCTCAGGTTGAGGAGGCTAAGCCTCAGCCTAAAGTAGGTTTGAAATAGTTACTTAGAATCAACCTGAACAGCAGCCTATCAGGGTCTGATTTTGAGATAACATTTTGGTGCGTCTGCCGGGAGCCTGAAGTCTATTCATTCCCGAAATTAAGAGGTTGAACTTCTGAAGGTAGCAGGAGCTCAGACATCTTTTTGAGGCTGCAAAACTACCTTGGCGACTCCACACATCGAATAAGAAATTGGAAGGTGACTCCACTGCTAGAAGATCAGTAGCTTGATGAAGTTACAAGATGAATTCCACTGCAAGAATGAATTCCAGGTATGCTCCTATGAATCGATCTCATATCCCTGGTTTTCCAAATCCTATGCCAAAGGTTGATTGGTTAGAGGATCTTCCGATATTCAAAGATGAAAAGAAAGACAATGCTGCTCTTCATTTGGTTAGGTTTCATATGCATGTACGCAGTCTTAAGGTTCATTTCCCTGAAGATTGTCTCATGAGGATGTTTATGACCACTTTAGAAGGAAAAGCATGGTCTTGGTATAAAAGTTTGGAAAATGGTTCATTATATTCTCTTGCTGATTTCCATGATGTGTTCTATGACATGTATAAAGAGTGTCATCCCTCCTTATTGCTGGTCAAAGATTGTTGTAAACATTCTACGAGTTTTATTCAATATTTGGAGGATTGTTATGATGATGATGAATTTATGGATGAAGAAATTTTAGAGGCTCTTCATAACAATGCATTTCAACACCAAGAAGAAAGTATAACATCTCATGAAACGCAGCATGAAGAGCAGCAGGGATTTACTTGTGAAAACCATGTTTCATCCTTTGATATGAATGAAGAGATGCAGCAGTATTCTCAGTCTTCGAATCATAATGAAGATAAAAATGATTACACACAACAAGAAGAAATATTGGAAGAAAATTTTTATAACCCTCAGGTAGAGGAAAAGGTTGATCATTTATGTAATTCCTTGCAGCAGCTTACATCAAAGAATGATCACAATAGTGAGGAAAATTACATTGTCTATGGGAGTCATGAAGAAAGGCAGTTGGATAGCACATCAAAGGAATTTTGTGTGGCTAAGGATCAGTTGTCTAAAGAGATAGAATGTTATGATGATTATCAAAATAACCATGTTTTCTTTGACCCTATAAATGAATACATGGCAAAGTTTTGCACATCAGCATTTCAATTTCATTTGCATTATGAAGATCATATACATTATAGGTTGATTTGGTCATCTCACTACCATGGTTATTTTGAGGTTGAATGCAGTCAAGAGCCTCCAATATCAGAGAGGATAATTGATTGGCTTTATTGGAAATATCATGTTGCTTGAGCTACAAGTGGAGCTTGCAGCTGATAGGGTAGGTAGGTAGGAAAATGCAAATAAGCTCAAGGTTGACTGAGCATTTTTTTTTCAATAGTGGTAGATTTCTTTCTCTCACAATGATCATCAAGTTTAAGCCCGAGGTGAAGGCCCAAGAAGCTTAAAGGGGATGCTTGTCAAACAAATTTCTGTTTATCATAAGAGGATAAGGCACTAGACCTGCGAGTTCTTAGTGTACCACAAGGGCACACTATCCAAAGTGGAGCCACTGTTATCACTGAAAAGATTTCAAAGGAAAAGGGTAAGGTAAGGGAGAATTGGTCTTGGTTATTCTCATGCTCCTTTCATGCATAAGAAGCACATGGCAAAGCTCAGGTTCAACATACATCAGAGTTTTCCATTTAAACTCAAGTAAGGCAGTTAGCACTCAAGAAGAAGAATGTAGCTTTGAGGAAGTCAGAAAAGAAATTGATGTCTACCAACCTTGAGATTGCCCAATTCAAGGAAAGGGATTACTTACAAGGTATAAACATCAAGCAAAGGAGACAACATGGTCAGCAGAAGGATTCGAAGACAAGCATAAGAATGAAAAGCATAAAAAGGGGGAACTTTCTCTCCTTGTTTTTACCAGTCAACTTCTAGAAGAGTTTCTGAGCATTTAAAAACTCATCTCTAAAAACTGAAAGAGGTTTTCATTCCTAAGATACTGAAGTACAAAAACCTCTTCCAATTTCTTCAAATCAATTATGATCTGGGAGAAATGAAGGACCAAACTTGCGCTACGAAACTGCTGTAGGTGTCGTTTTTCACAGGCATATTTCTCTGTTTGACACATGTTTTTCAAAGAAATATTATGGACGGTAGGAAAGGTGTTTGAAACAACCAAGAGAGGTTTTTGTTAAGCATGTATTGGTTCACAAAATCCTCCTTCAGTTTCCTCAAATCCATTACGGTATTGGAGAAATGAAAGACTAAACTTGCGCTACGAAACTGTTGTAGGTGCAGTTTTTCAAAAAATCAAAATTTCCTGTTTTACACATCTTCTTCAAGGATCGATTTTGGGCGGCTGGAGTAGTATTTAAAAAAATAAAAAGAGATTTTTGTTTAGCATGGATTGGTTCACAAAATCCTCCTTCATTTTTTCCAAATACATTTTGTACGAGAAGTTATGATCTCTGTCCCAAGACCTATTTTTCAGCCAGAACAGAGCAAGGGACAGTCTCCTAGTTTCTAGGAACACCAAAAGGATGAGTCATCAAGGGCCAGCTGGAAGGTTATGGGCTTCATCAAATTCGACTTCATGGAGTTTTAGGTGTCAAATAATGTTTTAAAAGTTTAGATAAGGTTGTTGTAATCATAATAAGGAGTTACACTCCTAGTTGTATTAGGTCTCTAGGACTCCTAGTTAGCTGTCCTTTGTATTAAATAGTTAGTTTTAAGTGTAAATAGGTGTCAAATTAGGAGGAATTCAAATTCCCCTCATGCTGGAGGAAGGAATCTACATGAACTCTATATATGGGAGAAGAAATAATGTAATCAAGGTTGGAAAACTTTATAAGAGAGCATAGTATTTGGCTTATGTAAAGACTCACTTTCAGTAATATAATTTTGATTTTACTTCTTAGAATTCATGAAGGATTTTTCATATTCAGAATGTGTGATGTTGTCTTCTTCTTAGTTTTGTTTATAGTGGTATGGATGTATAATCACTCAGAATTCACTGAATTTGCTCTGATTTCCTGTATGCATCTATAAACTGTGTGGTTCCTTATGAGTGTATATTCTGAATATTCAAATGCTGAATGCCCTGACTTCCATGTAAGGTCAAGATCTTTGTTGTATTGAAGTGTTGTTGACTCCATAGGCCTAATGGATACTTGTTTGATGTATTTCCAGCATTCATATTTGTCACAGTTGTTCTACAAGAGTTAGCCATCTTATTTTTAATCAAAATCATTATTACACCCAGAGAGAGCCCTCTCAGGTTGAGGAGGCTAAGCCGCAACCTAAAGTAGGTTTGAAATAGTTACTTAGAATCAACCTGAACAGCAGCCTATCAGGGTTTGATTTTGAGATAACACACTACAAAAACAAATTTGACGATTTCTTCTTCAAAACTCTGTTTTGAAGAAGAATCATTCTCGAGCCTTATTGATAATGGATATTCTGAAATGAAGACTTATTGGAGACATCCTCATGGCCTGTGGGCGTTATTTGACATTGTTGAAGACCAAATCAACTAACCCTAGTCTTACTGACTGAAATGCCTCTTGCTGACCATGAGACCAAACAAGACTATACATGACTTTAAAACTGACTTTGATGAACAGACCAGAGCCAACAGGGCAAGGCATGAGGGGTAATAAATGACAAGACCCTTTCGTCAGATTATGGCATGCCCCTAGCAGAATGCAGATGAATGACGGAATGGGACACCTGAAATTAAATGCAATAAGAGAACTGATCTCTGACGGAGGGATGTAAAGACCGACTCTAACACTTCCTTTGTGATCTGGAAAACTAGTTTTTTATGCGTAGAGGCCAACTAATAAGGCTTGGTAATGTCAAGAACGAGCTTAACCATGACAGTCTTGGGCATTGGATTATGGCTGGCTCCAGTGTCCAGAAGACAATTATGAAGCATTTCATCATGAATAGACAGAGAAACATAGAATGATGGGGAGCTGTTTTAACAATTTTCAATGATTGGGCTGAGAATAACAGCTAGTTCGTCATCTTGCAGATTTACATAGTCATTGGAGGCTTGGATTGCTTTAGGTGCAAGATCCTCAAGGATGGATGCTTTTAAGGACTCATTCTTCACTAGTTCAATCAGAGGCATAGGTATTCTTGGCTTCTGAATTTCTTATTGAAAACCAAAAGAAGAAGGGGACTTGTCAAGGCCCCTTACCTCTATGGTTGGAGCTTTGAGGATGATAGGATCAAATTTTCGCTACTTCTGCTTATTGGCTTGATGTTCTTCATGAAAAACAGCTTTATGAACAGGAGTTTCTTTGACATTATTCATCATAGACCTCAAATTATATTGGTGTTGATCTACCATTTGTAGAACAGCTGCACCATCCCATTCGTGGTTGATCTGGTCATTGAATAATGACTTATCATAGGCAGCTTTGGTAAAAAAAGTGGTGTTTCCTTTCTCTTCCATACAATGGATCTCATCATCTTCCTCAAAATACTCTTCTTCCATGACTGCATTTTGAAACGGGGTCTTCACCCTTTGGTCTTCATTGGCATCTTTGTTTCTTTCCAAAATCTGCAACTGCTCATTTGCTCTTCTATATGGATTTGGATTTGGAAGAACAAAGGTATTAGGAACCCTTGCTTTCCCAGAATTATGCTCAACCTTTAATTTGGAAACTTTAGAGGCTAATGACTCTATCATCTTGGCCATTTTATCGATCTTGGGATCTGAAGATGATGAAGGCTCACCCCTTTATCTTCTTCTATCAGCATTACCTTTGAGCTTTTCTACAGCCATGATGTTTGATTCTACTTCCAGGGTTGCATCTTTCATATCAGCCAAAGAAGTACATCCTCTCTCCCTCAATAGTAAACAGAAATAAGAATCGAAGGCATTCGCATAGGTGAGCTTAGCAGAGGTAGGGGTGGGTTTCACTTCAGCTGGTATCTTATTGTACATGTGGTTAAATCTCTTATTGAAATCAAATAGCAGCTCACCATTTTCCCTCTGTAAGTTCCCAAGCTCAGTATGATAGTAGAGCAGATCTTTCTTATCCCCCCAACGCTTTAGGATTACATCATCCATGGCCTCAATGTCTGCTATAGACCTAGGGTTTAATTCTTTGAACCATTTTCTAGCCTCTCCATATAGGCTTTGGACAAATACTCTCATCCACACATCATCTTCACTAATGTCTAGATTATCAGCATAGCTATAGAAGGACTCAAGATGTTTTTCTGATGTGACACCTTCTGTCCCAGTGAATTTAGGCATGTACTTCTGATATTCTCCTACAGGCATGGCATTCAAAGGAGTAGGCAAAACCAAGGGCTCATATCTAGCAGCTATGATTCTTTCCATTTTGGTGGGTGCCTGTGGGCCTGCCAATACTGGGGTAGATGAAAGAATGTTGGCAGTCTGAATGATAGAAAGCTGAGGGGTGACTGACAGGGTTAAAGGAATATGGTGGACTGGAGGGGAGGATTCCTTTCTGCTGAAATCTAAAGGAGGACCTAAAGAATAAGGAGCTTTATGAATCTCTGAAAATTATTCCTCGCTGCTAGTGTTATAGGCTATATTCTCAATATGTATGTGCTCTGTTACAAGCCTTTCTTGTAGAGATGCATAAGATTGTTTAGGTTTACCTGATCCTGATGCTCCCTTTTGTGATGTCTTTCTTTCCTTGATAATCTTCTCAAGGTCAGGTACTAGGTCAGCTAGTGACTTCTGAGGATTTCTCTGATTGTGCCTCACAAATTGAGCCAGAACTATAATGTGGAGTCGCCAAGAGTTTCGGCCTCCAGTAGAGTCGCCAAATAGATGATTACAACCAAAAATGTGTCCAGACTTTGTCTATCATCAAAGTTGGATCAGTGTCATTCTCCCAGGGAAGCTGAGCTTCAATCTCCTCTCCCCGACAACGGTGCCAATTACGTTAGCTCTCCAGGAAACTCTCCTAGGCTGTAGCTCGAAGATGCCTGGTAACATATAAATTAAACTATTTTTGCAGAAGTTTATGGGAAGGGATGATGGTTTGGTTCAAGCTAGATAACCACTTCTACTATGTTTTCACTCCAGACATGCATGAACACCCTCAGACTACAAGGCTTTAGACCACCAATGCTCAACAATTTAGGAATTAGGTGAGTATGGAGAATACTGACCACACTAGAAAATACACACAACCATGTGATGTCCGGCTACAACCAGTAAAGAAACTTGTAGATCTAATCTATCGATCCAAATACAAGTTGACAGTCGTTTTGCATCAGACACAGAAGAAACCTGAGTGGCCTACTCTCTGATACATTCAATATTTCAATACAGAGATAAGATGACAGCTATCTAGTATTAAACATGGAAGCAATCATGAATACAGTGCCACAGGCACAAGCTTAGAATAGAGAAGAAATGGATAGTGAGCATGTAACAGCAAAAGAAGCTTGCATTGTTTAAGATGAAGATGAGACGTTGCAAGTTACAGAGTGTCTACAGTCTCCAAAAGTTGAACCTTACAGTGTCTCTGAATGAAGTTGCTTTCTTCACGATGAGAACCTGATCAGTTCAGGTGTTGTGCTATCCTTTAGGTGGTTGGATTGATTCATGGTAGTGGAGTTCCATGACTATTTAATTCAGTTGCTGAGTTGTACTGTGTCCTTTTTTCCTTCGGCCATGATCTTCATTTAATTCATATTCATGGTCAGACTGTCGCCAGACTGACGGAGTCAGCCATCTTCTCCTTTGGGTAACGGACAGGACGTGGGACATGGAGTGCATGGGCTGATGAACGGCTGGGATGATCGTGGATGGTGGCCATCAGATCAAGGGAGATGAGTGGCAGAGATCGTTTTACAGAGGCTAGCGATCATGGTGGGAGCGGGATGTATCCGGGCTGTTAGATCTTCAGCGGGTAGATCGGACGATTATTGGTTGGCGAAGATGTGTCGGCGATAACAAGCAGAGTGGTTTAGCTTGGGCGGTAATGGTTTTCATCACGCGGACATTAGGCGGTAAATGGTAAGTGTCAGAAGTCGCGCGATTCCATTCAGCGGCTGACACATAGCAGCGGATGAGAGAGAAAAACTGCCCATATCGCACGGGTATTGACTGTGCTAGTTGCTCGTGCGATGTGAGCGACGACCGTCAGATCTAGCGAAGGTGATCTGACGGCGAGGAGGGATCAGGCATGTTTTTCTTTATCGAGCGCAATATGGGCTGATGGATTCGCGGGAGAAGATCGATGATGGAAATTTTGTGCGATGAGTTATGAGCGCGTAAAGGAATATGGTCGGGTTTTATGCGTACTTTGGCTTTGCACTTGGGGCTAAGGCCAGAAAAAAGGGGGTTTTTTTGGGTTTAAAAGGTGAATGAAGGAACGAGAAGGGTAGAAAGTAAGCTGGGTAAGGGGAGAAGGAGAAAATGACCTAGGTGGGGCCCCTTTTAACAGCAGCAGAGCAGACCGAGCCCTTCCTTGAACTTCCAAAAGTCAGCACTGAACCTCAGGGCTAACACTGGCTCCTTCTAGGGATGAAATCCTCCTTGTGAGGTTTCAAGAACTGTAGACCACTGCCTTCTACATAAAAACAAGATCAAAAACATTGCCTAGTATTCCATTGGGCATGGAGTCTAATTAGTAAGAAATAAAAGCCTAAAAACCAACATATTTACAATACCAAGGCTTAAAAGCCTTAACTGAAATAAAGTTGGAAGAACAACCCATTGACTGGGCCATGAAAAACATATCCTCCTTCCTTTGAAGCATTCCCTTTGAGAAAACAGCCATTAAACTGAAAATTGACCCTTTTTACCTTTCTATGAAAGGTTTTTTTTGTCTTGGTCAAAGTGCATATCAGCAAATTCATCAAAGACTTGCAAAAGCCTATTGATTTGATCCTTTACTTCAAAAACTTTCCAGAATTTGATATTATTAGGCAGAGATGGTCTATATTTCACCTTATCTTTGTATGCTTTCAGCCTTGGATGTTTTGCTCAGAAGGTTTGGCACACCTGCTGAATGATAAGGTCTGCTTCATACTCTGATGTGTCATTTGTGACCTGAAAAGTTAACATGAAGTATGAATCAATGCATTCTTGTGTGGGGGACACAAGGACTTCACCTGTTCCTGCAGCTTCCTTAGAGCAAGCCCCATCAAAGAACATGTCAAAAATTTGTGAGCCTTCTTCCTCTATGATCTGGCAAACTAGTTTTTTAAGCTGCGTAGAGGCCAACTGATAAGGCTTGGTAATGTCAAGACAGAGCTTAACCATGATAGTCTTGGGCATTGGATTATGGTTGGCTCCGGTGTCCAGAAGACAATTATGAAGGATTTCATCATGAATAGATAGAGAAACATAGAATGATGGGGAGTTGTCTTCACAATTTTCAATGATTTGGCTGAGAATAACAACTGGTTGGTCATCTTGCAGATTTACATAGTCAGTGGAGGCTTGGATTTCTTTAGGCTCAAGATCCTCAAGGATGGATGCTTTGGTCAAGGATGGATGCTTTGAAGAATTCATTCTTCACTAGTTCAATCAGAGGCATAGGTGTTCTTGGCTTCTGAATTTCTGATTGAAAACTGAAAGAAGGGGATTTGTCAAGGCCTCTTACCTCTATGGCTGGAGCTTTGAGGATGATAGGATCAACTGATGGCTGCTTCTGCTTATTGGCTTGATGTTCTGCAGGAACAACAACTTTATGAACAGGAGTTTCTTTGACATTATTCATCATAGACCTCAGATTATATTGGTGTTGATCTACCATTTGTAGAACAGCTGCACCATCCCATTCTTAGTTGATCTGGTCATTGAATAACGACTTATCATAGGCATCTTTGGTTAAAAAAGTGGTGTTGCCTTTGTCTTCCATACAATGGATCTCATCATCTTCCTCAAACTTCTCTTCTTCCATGACTGCATTTTGAAACGAGGTCTTCACCCTTTGGTCTTCATTAGCATCTTTGTTTCTTTCCAAAATCTGCAACTGCTCATTTGCTCTTCTATATGGATTTGGTTTTGGAAGAGAAAAGGTATTAGGAACCCTTGCTTTCCCAAAATGCTGCTCAACCTTTAATTTGGAAACTTCAAAGGCTAATGAATCTATCATCTTGGCCATTTTATCGATCTTGGGATCTGAAGACGATGAGGGCTCACCCCTCTGTCTTATTCTATCAGCATTACCTTTGAGCTTTTCTGTAGCCATGATATTTGATTCTAATTCCAGGGCTGCATCTTACATATCAGCCAAAGAAGCACATCTTCTCTCCCTCAATAGTAAACAGAAATAAGAATCGAAGGCATTGGCATAGGTGATCTTAGCAGAGGTAGGGGTGGGTTTCACTTTAGCCGGTATCTTGATGTACATGCGATTAAATCTCTTATTGAAATCAGACAGTGGCTCACCATTTTCCCTCTATAAGTTCCCAAACTCAATATGATAGTAGAGTGGATCTTTCTTATCCCCCCAATGCTTTAGGAATACATCATCCAAGGCCTCAATGTCTGCTATAGACCTAGGGGTTAATTCTCTGAACCATTTTCTAGCCTCTACATCTAGGCTTTGGACAAATACTCTCATCCACACATCATCTTCCCTAATGTCTAGATTATCAACATAGCTATAGAAGGACTCAAGATGTTCTTCTGCTATGACTCCTTCTGTCCTAGTGAACTTAGGCATGTACTTCTGATATTCTCCTACAAGCATGGCGTTCAAAGAATTATGCAAAACCAAGGGCCCATACCTAGCAGCTATGATTCTTTCCATTTTGGTGGGTGCTTGTGGGCTTTCCATGACTAGGGTAGACAAAAGAATGTTGGCAGTCTGAATGATAGAAAGCTGAGGGGTGACTGACAAGGCTAAAGGAATATGGTGAACTAGAGGGGAGGTTTCCTTTGTGTTGAAATCTAAAGGAGGACCTAAAGAATAAGGAGCTTTATGAATCTCTGAAAAATTTTCCTCACTTCTAGTGCTATAGGCTATATTCTCAACATGTATGTGCTCTATTACAAGCCTTTCTTGCAGAGATGCATAAGATTGTTTAGGTTTACCTGATCCTGATGCTCCCTTTTGTGATGTCTTTCTTTCCTTGATAATCTTCTCAGGGTCAGGTACTGGGTCAGCTGGTGACTTCTGAGAATTTCTTCGAGTGTGCCTCACAAACTGAGCCAAAACTGTGATGTGGAGTCGCCAAGAGGTTCGGCCTCCAATAGAGTCGCCAGATAGATGATTACAACCAAAAATGTGTCCAGACTTTGTCTATCATCAAAGCTGGATCTGTGTCGTTCTCCCAGGGAAGCTGAGCTTGCATCTCCTCTCCCTGGCAACAACCCCAATTATGTTAGCTCTCCAGGAAACTCTCCTAGGTTGTAGCTCGGAGATGCCTGATAACATATAAATTAAACTATTTTTGCAAAATTGTATTGGAAGGGATGATGGTTTGGTTCAATCCAAATAACCACTTCTACTATGTTTTCACTCCAGACATGCATGAACACCATCAGACTACAAGGCTTTAGACCACCAATGCTCAATAGTTTAGGAATTAGGTGAGTATGGAGAATACTGACCACACTAGCAGATACACACAACCATGTGATGGTCGACTGCAACTAGTAAAGAAACTTGTATATCTAATCTATCGATGCAAAGACAAGGTGACAGTTGTTTTGCATCAGACAAAGAAGAAACCTAAGTGGCCTACTCACTAATACATTCAATATTTCAATACAGAGATAAGATGACAGTTATCTAGTATTAAACATGGAAGAAATCATGAATACAGTGCCACAGGCACAAGCTTAGAACAGAGAAGAAATGGAAAGTGAGCATGTAACAGCAAAAGAAGCTTGCATTGCTGAAAATGAAGATGAGATGTTGCAAGTTACAGAGTGTCTACAATCTCCAGAAGTTGAACCTTACATCAAATGCCAACCTTGATTACATCTTTCTAGTGGCTATTTATAATTTTTCATTACAACGGCCTCCCTAGCCTTTAGGGATGGGGGATCTTTTATTGACCACCAACTGCATTTAACTGTCTAATAGCGTCTCTGAATGAAGTTGCTTTCTTCACAGTGAGAACCTGATCAGTTCAGGTGTTGTGTTGTCCTTTAGGTGGTTGGATTGATTCACGGCAGTGGAGTTCCATGACTATTTAATTCGGTTGCTGAGTCATGCTATGTCCTTTTGTCCTTTGGCCATGCTCTTCATTTAATTCAGTTTCATGGTCAAACTGTCGCCAGACTGACGGAGTCGGCCATCTTCTCCTTCGGGTAATAGACAGGGTGTGGGACATGGAGTGCATGGGTAGATGAACGGCTGGGATGATCATGGATGGTGGCCATCAAATCAGGGGAGATGAGTGGCAGAGATACTTTTACAGAGGTTAGCGATCGCGGTGGGAGTGGGATGTGTCCGGGCCATTAGATCTTCAGCGGGTAAATCGAACGGTTATCAGGCGGCGGAGATGTGCGGGCGATAATGGGTGGGGTGGTTTAGCTTGGGTAGTAATGGTTTTCATCGTGTGGACGTCGAGCGCTAAATGGTAAGTGTCATAAATCGCGCAATTCCATTCAGCGGCTGACACGTAGCGGCGGATGAGAGAGAAAAACTGCTCATATCGTGCGGGTATTGTTCGTGCTAGTTGCTTGTGCGATTTGAGCGAGGACCGTTAGATCTGGCTAAGGTGATCTAACGATGGGGAGGGATCGGGCATGTTTTGCTTTATCGGGTGCAATATGGGCTGATGGATTGGCAGGAGAAGATCGACGGTGGAAATGTTGTGCAATGAGTTATGAGCGCGTAAAGGAATATGGTCGGGTTTTATGGGTACTTTGGCTTTGAGCTTGGGGCTAATGCCAGAAGAGGGGGGTTTTGTCAGGTTTAGAAGGTGAATGAAGGAACGGGAAAGGTAGAAAGTGAGAGGGGTAAGGGGAGAAGGGGAAAATGACCTAGGTGGGGCCCCTTTTAACAGCGGCAAAGTAGACCGAACCCTTCCTTGACCTTCCAAAAGTCAGCACTGAACCTCAGAGCTGACACTGGCTGCTTATGGGGATGAAATCCTCCCTATGAGGTTTCAAGAACCATAGACCACTACCTTCTACATAAAAACAATATCAAAAGCATTGCCTACTATTCCATTGGGCATGGAGTCTAACTAGTATGAAATAAAAGCCTGAAAACCAACATATTTACAATACCAAGGATTAAAAGACTTAACTGAAATAAAGTTCAAAGAACAACCCATCGACTGGGCCATCAAAAACATATCCTCCTTCCTTTAAAGCATTCCCTTTGAGAAAACATCCATTAAACTGAAAATTGACCCTTTTTACCTTTCTATGAAAGGTTTTTTTTGTCTTGATCAATGTGCATATCAGGGAATTCATCAAAGACTTGCAAAAGCCTATTGATTTGATCCTTTACTTCAAAAACTTTCCAGCATTCGGTATTATCAGGGAGAGATGGTCTATATTTCACCTTATCTCTGTATGCTTTCAACCTTGGATGTTTTGCTCGGAAGGCTTGGCACACTTGCTGAATGATAAGGTTTGCTTCATACTCTGTTGTGTCATTTGTGACCTGAAAAGTTAATATGAAGGATGAATCAATGCATTCTTGTGTGGGGGACATAAGGACTTCACCTATTCTTGCAGCTTCCTTAGAGCAAGCCCCATCAAAGAACATGTCCCAAATCTATGAGCCTTCTTCCTTTGTGATCTGGCAAACTAGTTTTTTAAGCTGCGTAGAGGCCAACTGATAAGGCTTGGTAATGTCAAGATAGAGCTCAACCATGACAACCTTGGGCATTGTATTATGGCTGGCTCCAGTGTCCAGAAGACAATTATGAAGGATTTCATCATGAATAGATAGAGAAACATAGAATGATGGGGAGCTGTCTTCACAATTTTCAATGATTGGGCTGAGAATAATAGTTGGTTGGTCATCTTGCAGATTTACATAGTCAGTGGAGGCTTGGATTGCTTTAGGCTCAAGATCCTCAAGGATGGATGCTTTGAAGGACTCATTCTTCACTAGTTCAATTAGAGGCATAGGTATTCTTGGCTTCTGAATTTTTTATTGAAAACTGAAAGAAGAAGGGGACTTGTCAAGGCCTCTTACCTCTATGGCTGGAGCTTTGAGGATGATAGGATCAACTACTAGCTGCTTTTTCTTATTGGCTTGATGTTCTACAGGAACAGCAGCTTTATAAACATGAGTTTCTTTGACATTATTCATCATAGACCTCAAATTATATTGGTGCTGATCTACCATTTGTAGAACAACTACACCATCCCGTTCTTGGCTGATCTAGTCATTGAATAATGACTTATCATAGGCAGCTTTGGTTAAAAAAGTGGTGTTTCCTTTGTCTTCCAAACAATGGATGTAATCATCTTTCTCAAACTTCTATTCTTCCATGACTGCATTTTGAAACGGGATCTTCACCCTTTGGTCTTCATTGGCATCTTTGTTTCTTTGCAAAATCTGCAACTACTCATTTGCTCTTCTATATGGATTTGGATTTGGAAGAGCAAAGGTATTAGGAACCATTGCTTTCCCAAAATGCTGCTCAACCTTTAATTTGGAAACTTCAGAGGCTAATGACTCTATCATCTTGGCCATTTTATCGATCTTGGGATCTAAAGATGATGAGGGCTCACCCCTTTGTCTTCTTCTATCAGCATTACCTTTGAGCTTTTCTGCAGCCATGATGTTTGATTCTACTTCTGACGCTGAATCTTGCATATTAGCTAAAGAAGCACATCTTCTCTCCCTCAATAGTAAAAAGAAATAAGAATAGGAGGCATTGGCATAGGTGAGCTTAGCAGAGGTAGGGGTGGGTTTCACTTCAGCTGGTATCTTGCTGTACATGCGGTTAAATCTCTTATTGAAATCAGACAGTAGCTCACCATTTTCCCTTTGTAAGTTCCCAAACTCAGTATGATAGTAGAGCAGATCTTTCTTATCCCCCCAATGCTTTAGGAATACATCATCCAAGGCCTCAATGTCTGCTATATACCTAGGGGTTAATTCTCTGAACCATTTTCTAGCCTCTCCATCTAGGCTTTGGACAAATACTCTCATCTACACATCATCTTCACTAATGTCTAGATTATTAGCATAGCTATAGAAGGACTCAAGATGTTCTTCTGTTGTGACTCCTTCTGTCCTAGTGAACTTAGTCATGTACTTCTGATATTCTCCTACAGGCATGGCATTCAAAGGAGTAGGAAAAACCAAGGGCCCATACCTAGCAGCTATGATTCTTTCCATTTTGGTGGGTGCTTGTGGGCCTACCATGACTGGGGTAGATGAAAGAATGTTGGTAGTCTGAATGATAGAAAGCTGAGGGGTGACTGACAGGGCTAAAGGAATATGGTGGACTGGAGGGGAGGTTTCCTTTGTGCTAAAATCTAAAGGAGGGCTTAAATAATAAGGAGCTTTATGAATCTCTAAAAAAATTTCCTCACTGCTAGTGCCATAGGCTATATTCTCAATATGTATGTGCTCTGTTACAAGCCTTTCTTGCAGAGATGCATAAGATTGTTTAGGTTTACCTGATCCTAATGCTCCCTTTTTTGATGTCTTTCTTTCCTTGATAATCTTCTCAGGGTCAAGTACTGGGTCAACTGGTGACTTCTAAAGATTTCTCCGAGTGCGCCTCACAAACTGAGCCAGAACTATGATGTGGAGTCGCCAAGAGGTTCGACCTCTAGTAGAGTCCCCAGATAGATGATTACAACCAAAAATGTGTCTAGAATTTGTCGATCATCAAAGCTGGATCTGTGTCATTCTCCCAGGGAAGCTGAGCTTCAATCTCCTCTCCCTAACAATGGTGCCAATTATGTTAGCTCTCCAAGAAAATCTCCTAGGTTGTAACTCAGAGATGCCTAGTAACATATAAATTAAACTATTTTTGCAAAAAAAATTCACTCTAGACATGCATGAACACCCTCAAACTACAAGGCTTTAGACCACCAAAGCTCAACAGTTTAGGAATTAGGTGAGTATGGAGAAAACTTACCACACCAGCAGATACACACAACCATGTGATGGCCGGCTGCAACTAGTAAAGAAACTTGTAGATCTAATATATCAATGCAAAGACAAGGTGACAATTGTTTTGCATCAGACACAAAAGAAACCTGAGTGGCCTACTCACTGATACATTCAATATTTTAATACAGAGATAAGATGACAGTTATCTAGTATTAAACATGGAATCAATCATGAATACAGCGCCACAGGCACAAGCTTAGAACAGAGAAGAAATGGGCAGTGAGCATGTAACAGCAAAAGAAGCTTGCATTGTTGAAAATGAATATGAGACGATGCAAGCTACAGAGTGTCTACAGTCTCCAGAAGTTGAACCTTACATCAAATGCCAACCTTGATTACATCTTTCTGGTGGCTATTTATAATTTTTCATTACAACGCCCCCCTTGGCCTTTAGGGATGGGGGATATTTAATTGACCACCAACTACATTTAACTGTCTGATAGCATCTCTGAATGAAGTTGCTTCCTTCACGGTGAGAACCTGATCAGTTCAGGTGATGTGTTGTCCTTTAGGTGGTTGGATTGATTCACGGCAGTGGAGTTCTGTGACTATTTAATTTGGTTGCTGAGTCGTGCTATGCCCTTTTTTCCTTCGGCCATGCTCTTCATTTAATTTAGTTTCATGGTCAGACTATCACCAGACTAACGGAGTCGGCCATCTTCTCCTTCGGGTAACAGATAGGATGTGGGACATGATGTGCATGGGTAGATGAACAGCTGGGATGATCGTGGATGGTGGCCATCAGATCAAGGCAGATGAGTGGCGAAGATCATTTTATAGAGGCTAGCGATCATGGTGGGAGTGGGATGTGTCTGGGCCATTAGGTCTTCAGTGGGTAGATCAGACAGTTATTGGGCAGTGGAGATGTGCGGGCGATAACGAGCGGGGTGGTTAAGCTTGGACAGTAATGGTTTTCATCACGCGAATGTCGAGCGGTAAATGGTAAGTGTCAAAATTCGCACAATTCCATTCAGCAGCTGACACATAGTGGTGAATGAGAGAGAAAAAGCGCCCATATCGCGTGGATATTGTTCGTGCTAGTTGCTCGTCCGATGTGAGCGAGGACCGTCAGATCTGGCGAAGGTGATCTGACGGTGGGGAGGGATCGGGCATGTTTTGCTTTATCGGGTGCAATATGGGCCAATGGATTGGCGGGAGAAGATCGACGGTGGAAATGTTGTGTGATGAGTTATGAGCGCGTAAAGGCATATGGTCGGGTTTTATGGGTACTTTGGCTTTGTGCTTGGGGCTAAGGCCAGAAAAGGGGGGTTTTGTCGAGTTTAGAAGGTGAATGAAGGAATGGGAAGGGTAGAAAGTGAGCGGGGTAAGGGGAGAAGGGGAAAATGACCCAGGTGGGGCCCCTTTTAATAGCAACAAAGTAGACTGAGCCCTTCCTTGACCTTCCAAAAGTCAGCACTGAACCTCAGGGCTAACAGGACCTTCGGATTGAAAGCCTGGATTGACGGCCCTGATACGATCAGTGATCGCATATCGAAGAGGCCAAAGGATTTAGACAGCGGAGTAGCGAAGGGCGATACGTTGATGGCGATATTGCCGATAAACTAATCGGTGATCGGTTGGATCGGAGATTGGGTGTATCGGGGTCCTGAAGGAATAACGCTTAAGGTAGTAGACCCGACGATCTATAGAATCAGGTATATATATTTTAAAGTCCAGTATATTGAGTTGGAGCGGGATTTCCATGACTTTCCTGTATTCCGATAATTAATTGTTGAAAGGGGTTTAAGGCTTGAACGCCTATGTGTAATTCCTCCAATGGGGAAAAAGACCCGATAGTATAAAGCTTCCGATGGTGTGGAAAAAGGCTCTGATATGTGTTGTGGTCCATGGTTAAAGGTTGAAGGCCTAAAGAACACTTCCAATAAGGCTTGTGGGCCATAACCCACAGGCCTCAAAATTGATTTGTTAAGGAAAATGGATTTTGACTAACCCCCAAAATCTCATTTCCATCACTTCCCCTCATCAATCTCTTCATAGTCAAAGTACTGGTCTAAGGATCTGATCCAACCCGTTAACTCTTTTGCGTTCAGACTCCCTTCATACATAGGGATTTCTGCCTTAGGTTTTCCCCCCACTTTTGCCAACATCTTCAGGACCTTGGCAGTTTCATAATTTTCGTCTACTATATCCTTTGTAGGGGATTCTTCTGAAGAACTTTCATTGTCTTCATCAGGGGATCTTCTCTGGGCAGTCTCAATTAACTCCATCTGCATACGCAAACTCCATACTCCTTCCAGTAGAATTGCATTTGGATCAACTCTTCCTCGACCAATGCCTCTCCTTGGTGGCATTTTCGCTGCAACAACCCTTTCTTTTGCTCTGATACCAAAAATGGTGCAGCGGAAACAATGGTTTAATAAAAACCCACAAATGGATCTGTAAAACCCAGCAATCATTCCTTTTTACAAAATATAAGCACTTTTCCCTATCAGAATCTAAAATCCTTTGAAAAAGCCTAAACAACGCTTTTTCCCTTTCGGGACCCCAAATACCTTTGAAAATGCTAAAACCAAGCTTTTCTGCCTTTTACACAATTATATGGACTATTACCGCAAATCCAGATCTGGCCAATTGAACGGCTCAGATTGAATTGCAATATCGGCGATCGGGATTCCAATGGTCCTCACTATCGACGCTATTCCCCCCGCAGAGGTCCGATGCGATATCGTTGATTGCTATCGGCAATTTCAATGGGCTGCTTACAATATATAGAACTCCGCTCTGAAGTGCCGATGCAATTTATGGCAATCGCAATCATAAAGGGTTGGGTCAAAAATTTAATGTGCGTCGATCCAACCGCGCGATGCGATATATATGCCAGACCCGATAAAGCCCAAAACTCCCATGCATAATATTTCACATCTGCTTTCTTGAATCCGCTAAGTGTTTAGTGTGATTTCCCTTTGTAAATGGCTTTTGGCGATGCGATAAGGAAATACACGAGGTCGATGCGATTTGGGTTTCTACAGACCTGATATCATTCAAAACCTCCGTCTAAAGGATTTGAAGTCCGGATTTTCAATCTGAATGGGTTTTACGCCCAATACTTAGTGTATTTTGGGTTCTCTGCCTGCGAAACCAAAAAAATGGAATGCGCTCGCTAAATGATCCTTTAACACAATATCTCCATTAAAAAACATGAAAACCACAGGGACAGCATCTATAACATCCAAATCAAAGAAATGCAAGCATTTGAAGGCCTCCACGGCTGTTTATAACACTATGCACGCAACACTATTTTATTTCCAATAAACAATAACAAAGTCTCGGCCTTAGGCCAGATTACACAGAAAAAGACCTCTGTCTCCAAAAAGAATGCAATCCACACACTCTCTCTATGCTCTCGCTCCACTCATCCCCCGCTCATTACATTTTCCTTCCTTTTATGCATCGATAGACACTCTAACCATATCTAACAGAAAATCTCTATTTTTAATAGATCTAACAGCAATCTTCTATTTCCTAGCTCTTTCTCACACCTATGCTAACAGCTCTATCTCTGGATCTAAAATAAGATAGTCTCTAACTTATTACAATAATGAATTATAACTAATTTCTTGAGATATCCAACCCTCTCAATAAAACTGGTTTTTTTTTACTAATCAGGTCAATGAATTTCAACCTCTTTTAGCCACAACATCTGAACAAGTTTTCACATTGTTGGCTAAGTCCAGATGCTCCTGCATCAGATTCTACATTGATTGATAATATAATAATAATAAAATATATTGCAAGTTATAGAAGAGAAGGACAAGATAATGGGGGGATATAAATCCTTTAGAGGGGAAATAAAGGGGACATAGTGGGCTAAAGAAAAAGAAAATGTTATTCATTAATAAGCCTAAGTCCTTAACCTTGCTCAATTAGTATTCCCTAATCATTGATATTAGTGATAAGAGAGGAAAAATGTGTACTTCCCATGAAGCATGTGGCTTCCCACTTACTCGAAATTTTATATATGTTTTTTTAAATCCATGGGGGGAGATTAATTTGAAGGCCTTATGGGAGAGTTTGAATGTTTTTGGGGTTCCATTTAAAATTAATGACAGGTTTGAATCATCAGGGTTTCATAGTACCAAGGGTTCAAGTGTTGAATATGTTCAAACTACTACTCTAGTTCAAATCTTCAACTTATTCAAGTTAAATCATTTGATGGTAGAATTTGAGTTATCAAAATTAGGAAAGTTTGAATTTACATAATGTTAGGGAAATTGGAGGGATTTACTCCTTGATATAGAATGACCATGGAAATAGTATAAACGGGTTATTGAAATCTACAACCATGGATCATGAGAGAATTGTAATTGTATGGAATGATACTAGTTTTCATTGAGGAGTTTGATACAAATAATAATTCTTATAATCCTAGCAATAAGATTTGTTGGCCAACCTATGTTGAAGCCCTAGAAGGAAGTGGGATAGTTTGAGGGACTTATAGGCAAAGAAAGGGATCCCATTTCTTGAGTTATATAGGCTAATGGGGCAAGATGTTTATTTCTTGGGACAATTCTAGTTGTAAATATTTACTGAAAACTTGGGAATTGGGTTGTGCGAAGATAATTATAGCTAACAATAGAAGAGTTTACCCTCATGGATTCAAAGCCTTAGCTAAAGGATGGCCTTTGTTGCAAAGAGAATTGGTGCAATAGGGAGCCTATGGTTAGGTAGATTATCTTTATTCTGTAGTGATTTAGCCAAGACTTTCTAAACAAAAGTGGTCATGAATGTACCTACGAATTGCATAGAATTAATTTTGTTTATGTTATTGATTTTATCACTTTCTAATTTGTTCAGTCTTGTTTACATGTGTAATCTTACAATGTGTAATTTATGGTACCATTGTTCATTGAATGATTAACTATTCTTGCATATTCAACATTGTCAATGTACACACGTTTAAATTTTAATAACTAGATGGTGGCTATCACAAAAAAAATGTGAAATTGTTGGTTCAAGAAGCACCTTGCATCCTCGAAATGGACAATGGGTATTGGGTATGTTACAATATGGTACCAGAGCTAATAGTGATATCAATAGGGATATATGGGCTATAATTTTGTTGTATATTTATTCATATTGGACCATTATATTATTTGTCATCCATATTAATGCTTTCAAAGTAGAAAAAGTGGAGGAATCATCTCACAAAACCATTTTTACTAGTGGGTCCCAATTTGGCAAATTGGGGTCTAAAAACTTTCAGAAGTAGTTTGAGGCATTAAATAGCATTTTTTGGGGTAAAACTTTGCCACTTAAGTTCATCACCCCTACATATATTCTTCACATAACTACTTTTCCAATGGTGTAAGAATCACCTCAATCCGAAGTTTGTATGCAAAATTTATGCCACCCAAAAGTTGACCTTCTTGCTTTGAGCACCATGATTCGAGAGGATTCGATGTCAACCCCCATTATTCATGAAAGAGGGGATAGTTAGGTGATAATGATGAAGAATACTTTATAAGATTCAATATTGTAACTCTATTTAATAGTTGGAGTCAAACTTAACCATTAGGTCTATTGGAGTGTGCTATAACCATACAACTAGGAGGAAAAGGGGTTCTGCGATCTTCAAGTGAATTTTGTTTGTTAGCTAAGCAAAGTAGCTAGGAATGCATAGAGAGAGAGAAAATAGAGAGGGTTTGTACATTGTATTTTCCCATGGGCCACATGTTTCACTCCTTTGTACTTGCATCCATTTTCATTCAAAGAAAGAGAGAGCAAAGCGGCCTCGCCTTCTAGCTGAGTTTCCTTCCGCTAAGGTTTCCTAGATCATATATTGTGTTATTATGGTTGTTAGTAATTGTATTTTGTCTATTATATATATTTTTTTATTATGGTTGTTGGTAATTGTATTTTTGTTTATTCTCTATTTTATATACTGTACACATTGTATGCAAGAAAACAATACCTTAGTCAGTCCAAAAGTCTATGGAAAATTACCCTCATAGTATAGATTTTATATTTTAAGTATGATTTTATTAGATTTGTTGTGACGAACTACCTAGTGGAATATCCTTATTAGCTTACGTATAATATTGGCATCAGAGCAAGTTTCTTTGGGCATATTGTGTGGAGTTGTATGGGATCTATATCGATTAAGTTGAAAGTCATAAAACCTCGAGCATGGCTGACAAATCTGTTAATAAACCTCAATATCCAACAAAGGAGAGGTTTGTAGGACTGGAAGCATAAGTCACAAATATAAACCATGAGCCTACACATGGTGGCCTTGACTAATAAGCTCAGGCTATTTGTAGTACGAAGGTTCTAACATAGAGTTTATATTGGAGGGGAGATAAGTGTGTCTAGAAGAACTAAAGGAGTCCAAGAAAAAAAGAACCTAGTTCAAGTGCAATGAACCGTTTTATATTTATTGTTTTATATGTAAGCAAAGGTTAAAATTGGTCCATATCAAGGTGATATCAAAAGTTTTAAGTTAAATCAATAGTTATAGTAGATAGAGGCTTATTTTAGTGTTCACGATATAGAGGAAGAATAGATAATTTTGTTTCCTTGTTTGAAATTAGAGGACCATGCCTTGACCTAGTGGGAAAGCCACATGAAAACCCATAGGATGGAGGGAGATATTCAAGTAACTAAGTGGAAGGATTTCAAAATTCTCATAAATTCCTAGTTCTACCCTATTAGGTATGTAGAAGACAAGTGGATCTGATGGCATTACTTCAAGCATAGACAAGGGTAGAGTGTATATGAGTACACCAACAAATTTACGAAGATGAAAATAATGCTAGATATCTCCCCAAAGAACTCATATGTGCTCCTAAATTATATGGGGAGTCTACATAGCCATCTATGGAAGCAAGTACGTTGTTCAAACCTAGAACAATGGACAAGGTTTACGTATAAGCATAATACCTAGAGAACATAGGCCAAAATAAACGGAAATCAAGTGGGTCAAAGCTAAAGAACCACCATGAAGCTTCCAAGGAGGGGAAGAAGAATTGTAAAGGGTGAAAAGGAAAAAGATAATAGCGACGACACACCAATGCAAACATCCTAGCAAATCACTACAACCAATGTAACATTGATGGTAATATAGAGGAAAAGTGTTGGAAGTTGCATTCTAAGCTCAACCTGAAAACAGAAATAAATATGCTAAGAAGAAAAATATCATATCCACATATTTGAGTAATCAAGTGGAAATTAACTCAAACATGGATGAGAATATTTCCTATACATCAATGTAGAGGCAAGTGAATCTAAGTATCTTTCAACAACAAGAAGAGAAGGAAATGACTAGCCTCTTCCATATAAATATACATATAAAATATGAAAAATGAGTTATCTATTAAACATAGGATCATAGGTAAATGTCATAGATATATATGTAGAAATTTGAATAATATAACACTTATTCATAGAGATTATCCTGATTATACACTATTTGCGGAATGCATGCATAATACATAACCTCCTCTACCATTGATCATCAATTTGCGGAATTAAAAAAACAATCGCATGCACACATTGAAACATCAATCACACATATCAACATAGTATGTAATGGGGAAAGCATACAACTGAAAACCCCCAACTATCTGTATATTATAATGATAGAGAACATGTAACAATACATATTACAATACTCCTCACAAGTACTTAGTATTATCTCCACATGCTACACACAAACTAGCTCAGATCTGAACAAGTCACGGGTTCAAATCTCCTCCACTGTTTGCCTGCCTCTACTGCGCAATCCAAGTTGAGAATAGATCAGATCCAAGTTCGAATTCCCCTGGCTTGTACTGCGCAATCCTCATTGGAAATCTCAATCAATGATTGTGCAAATCTCATGCACAGCTATAGTCACAACTGATAGTAGTCTCACCCTTTCATCCACCTCTAACACTTGTCTCCACTGAACTGTCCATGCACTGAGTTAACTGATGTATTCTTTAGTTGATTTATGAGTTAATAATTAGTGAATTTATTAATAATTAATTCACATCACTCATAAACACAACTCCATCAACTCCTCAATCAACTCCACCAAACTCAATAACTTGAGTTCTAACTAAAGTCCATCATGAAATAGCTCAACTAACCCATAGGAAAAGCGTATTTCCTTCTGGCAGTTGCATGTGCCACATCCGTAGCTTGAATTTAAGTGTTGTAAGAGGATAAGATAATGTTTATAGTCCAAATATTATTAAGAGCTAATACTATTCGACTGTTCTATTTTTTGATTGGCAATATAAAAATAGACTCCACCCATATGTCTAAAAATAGAGGTCCATATATTTTTACCAACATGACCAATCATCCATAAATAGCATCCTACAACTCATAGACCATGATCCATATGTCTAAAAATAGACATAGTCTAAAAATAGGCTTTGCGCGAAAAATAGCCTGCAGGCCCACTTAGTGAAGGCGACTTCTTTTCACTAAGCTCCATCATCTTGTTGCATTTTCAACACTCCCTCTCAACAAGATATGGATTATCAGCAACCCCTATCCTACCTCTGTGGTATTTGAATTTCCTCCTGGTGATCACCTTCGTCAAGATATCAGCATCCTGACCCTCCGTGGGAATGTATGAAAGTAACATGATTCTCTGCTGCACACAATCTCTGATATGATGGTGCCTGATGTTGATGTGCTTGGATCTATCATGAAATACTAGATTAGCTGAGAGTCTAATGCAACTCTGGTTATCACAATAAATCACCGTAGGCTCCAAGTGTGACCCGAACAACCCGACCAAGATCTTCCTCATCCATATAGCCTCGCATGCAGCCAAACTTGCTGCCATATACTCAGCCTCTGCTGAACTAAGTGCCATAGATCTCTGCTTCTTGCTTTATCAAGAAACAGTTGTCGACCCGATACTGAAGATCCCTCCAGATGTGCTCTTTCTGTCCATTGGGCTCCCTACCCAATCTGCATCCGTGAAGCCACATAGCTTCACCTCATCCTACTGTCTGTACCACAATCCATATCTTGATGTGCCTCTGAGATAACGCAATACATGCTTGCCTGCCTTCCAGAAGAGCTTGGTTGGCTTAACCATAGCTTGTGAAAGCTGGTTAACAGCATAGCATATATCGGGTCGTGTATTGACCAGATACATAAGCAACCCCACCAACTATCTATAAACAGTGGCATCCACTACCTCCGCTGAAGTAGCATCCTCCTTCCTCCAACCTCCAGGAAGAGCAGTATCAACAGGCTTGCAGCGATGCATGTTGAACTTCTCCAGTATCTCCCGGGAATACTTACCCTGAGAAACAAATAGTCCATCACTGCGCTGCCAAATATCCAATACCAGGAAATAATGAAGGAGGCCCAAGTCCTTCATCTCAAACTCTATAGCAAGATCCTCCTTGCATGAAAGTATCAACATCTCATCTCCCATCAAAATCAAATCATCTACATAAAGTACAATGATTAGCAACTTACCCTCCACCACAATCTGGTATAGGTTAGGATCTGCCTCACTCTTGGAGAATCCAAATCTGGTGAAATAATTGTCTATCCATGTGTACCAAGCACGAGGTGCTTATTTCAACCATACAACGCTCTCTTGAGCCTGCACACATGCGACTCGCTGTTGAAGATCTCGAAACCTTCGAGCTGCTCTATGTACACCTCCTCCTCAATGACTCCATTGAGGAACACAGTCTTCACATCCATCTGATGGATGTGCCACCCCATCTGCGCTGAGAGAGCAAGAATCGTTTGTATGGAAGAATACCTTGCGATAGGTGCAAAGGTCTCCTCATAATCGATCCCCTCTATCTGTGAGAAGCCTCGAGCAAAAATCTTGCCTTGTACTTCTCCACACTCCCGTCAACTGCCTGCTTCACTTTGTAGATCCATCTCGAACCCACCACTGATTTCCCCTCCAGTCTTGGGACAATCTCCCATGCATTGTTTCTGACAATCGAATCATACTCTTCCACCATGGCATCTACCCATGCGGGATCCTCCACAGCTTCCTCGAAAGAGGATGGCTCAGTCATGACACATTTTCTCACAAGAGCCATGTATCCAGTGTACTGATTAGGTGACTGTCTCCGTCTGTGCTATGCTGTAGGTGGTCCTACAACCTTCTCTGCATCTTGAGCCAGTCGCTCAGCTTCTGTAGTGCGCTTTTTCCCTATGATGGTTGGCGCTGCATGAGTGGTCTCTTTCACTCCAAGAACTTCATCTTGTGTCTGATCCACATCCTGAAGCTCATCCTTAGAAACTAATAGCTCCTCATCTGCATGCAAGTGTGGCTCCCTCTCAACCAAACACTTCATGGCTTTCTCCTCCTAAAATTTGATATCCCGTCACACAACAGTCTTGCGACTGTCTAGCAAATACACATGATAGTTGTGGGGCGTATCAGTGTACCCCACAAATATCCCAACCTCTGTGGTCAGCTCCAACTTCTTCCTGGCATCCTTCGTCACATGCATGTAAACAGGAGAACCAAAAATCCTCAAATGTGAAATATCAGGCCTCTTACCAGAATAAGCCTCCTCGGGTGTACTCATGCCAAGTATCTTGTGAGGAAAATGGTTCTGCACATATACTGCAGTATTGGATGCCTCCGCCCACAAGTGAAGGGGTAGGCCCTGATCATGCAAATCACCCGTGCAGCACCCACGATCGTTCTGTTCTTCCACTCAGCAACCCCGTTCTGCTGTGGGTTATGGGGAGCTATGAGCTCTCTTCGAATCCCTTCAGTGCTACAGAAGTCCTTGAACTCGCCAGAGATGAATTCACCACCATTGTCGCTCCTAAGAGCCTTCACCTTCTTACCTGATTCCTTCTCGACCAGTGCTTTGAACTCACAGAACTTTGAGTATGTCTCTCTCTTCTTCTGCATGAAGAAGATCCAGCACTTTCAAGAGAAATCATCAACAAGATCACATAGTACTTGTGCTTTTCTGTCGAAGCTACTGAGAAAGGTCCACACACGTCTATGTGAATTCTCTCAAGGATCGTCGTGGCACAACTATCCTTCTCGTGAAAGGTGGATTTCACAAATTTTCCCAAAGTACACCCCTTGCACTGATCTGACTGCGCAAGAGTGCCTTTAGGAAGCCCAGTAGAAATCTGCTGCAGTATCTTCAAGGCTCCATGGTGAAGGTGGCCCAATCTCCGGTGCCACAGCTCACCATCATCCCGGCTCACCAATCCTTCTACCTTGCATGCCATTGTTGCGCAGCCATCTACATGCAATTGATAAAGGTTCTTGACTCAAACCCCTATCTTCTGGGTTTCTCCAGTTGTCTTACTGCGCAGGAAAGCCTTTCCCTCGCTGAAGACAACATCATATCCCTTGTCTTCTAACATCACCACAGAGATAAGATTCTTCTTCAATCATGGAACATGCATCACTTCCTTCAATACGAAGGGTTTACCAGACTCCCTCTCAAAGGAAATGGTACCGATACCGGTCGCACTATATCTACCATCATCGCCCATCTCGATGTGCACTCCAAGATCTTTCTCATCCAGATCAAAAAACAAATCTCGATCTCCTGTCATGTGAAAAGATGCACCACTATCCAAAAACCATACCGATCCCATCACACTTGATACCAAGCATGCGATCAGTGAAAAATCCAACTCAAACTGCGAGGCTAAGGCCTCTCCCGCTGCAGATCCAGCAGCTTGCTTATTTTTCTTCTTCTGCGGACAATTTGTGGCATAATGTCCGTGCTGGTGACAGTGAAAGCACTTCACCTTGGACATGTCCTGCTTCTTGCCTTTCGCACCAGAATGAGAAGATTTCTTGTTCTTCCCCTTCTTTACTTTGGTAGCCAAAGCACAATTTTCTTCATTAGATGCCTTTGATGAAGATCCGTCCCTAGTATTCCGCATGATCTCCTCTTGCACAAGATCAGACCAAAGTCTCTCCCATCCTGGCAATTTCTCCTGACCATTAACAGAGTCCTCATAGGAATGCCAACTCTTTGGAAGACAAGGAGAACCAAGCTCACCAAGTCCTCATCATCGACAGTCACCCCCACACTTCCCAGCTCATCCCGACATTGGGTGAACTTCGTGAGATACTTGGGCATACTGTCTCCTTTCTCACACTTAATGTTTTTGAGTTTGTCCTTAAGCGCCAACTTCCTCTGGTCACTCTTGCTTTGGAATAAATCTGTCAACGCTTTCCACATCAAGTATTGAGAAGCCTTTCCATGCAGGTTGGATACAATGTGATCCTTCACGCCCTCCAATAGAATCCTTCGACACTTTGTTGTCTTCTTTTGCCAAGCCTCAACTTGAGCAACATCAGTAGGCTTTGGGACCTCAGCCTCTATGAACTCCTTCAACCCATTGTCATCCAACACCGCCTCCATCATATCTTTCCATGCAATATAATTTGAGCTGCCTTCAAGAGCATACTCCAATCGCAATCCGTTGAAAGACATTTCAACTTCGACACCAAGAAAACACTGCTGCAAATTCGAATTCCACCAGCTCAAAAATCAACCGCTTCTGATCTAAAATTCGTGAGAACAAAGTATTTCTCATACAGAGATTGACTATATGGGCATTTACCGGATATCTCACCTTCCAAAGGAAGGATGAATCCAGAGGCTACCTAGCCCGATTACAGACTTTGCCTGAAGAAATAAAATGTAATCACTTTCTGAATAATAGATCTGATGATCAACTTCACTCTGATACCATGTAGAAATTTGAATAATATAACACTTATTCACAAATATTATCCTGATTATACACTATTTTCGGAATGCATGCATAATACATAACCTCCTCTACCATTGATCATCAATTTGCGGAATTAAAAAAGCAATCGCATGCGCACATTGAAACATCAATCACACATATCAACACAGTATGTAATGGGGAAATCATACAGCTGAAAACCCCCAACTATCTGTATATTATAATTATAGAGAACATGTAACAATACATAGTACAATACTCCTCACAAGTACTCAGTACTATCTCCACATGCTACACACAAACTAGCTCAGATCTTAACAAGTCACGGGTTCAAATCTCCTCCACTGTTTGCCTGCCTCTACTGCGCAATCCAAGTTGAGAATAGATCAGATCCAAGTTCGAATTCCCTTGGCTTGTACTGCGCAATCCTCATTGGAAATCTCAATAAATGATTGTGCAAATCTCATGCACAGCTATAGTCACAACTGATAGTAGTCTCACCCTTTCATCCACCTCTAACACTTGTCTCCACTGAACTGTCCATGCACTGAGTTAACTGATGTATTCTTTAGTTGATTTATGAGTTAATAATTAGTGAATTAATTAATAATTAATTCACATTACTCATCACTAGTGTATTTGGCAGTTAGACTAAATACAACTAGTTCAACTAAGTCAAACTGAACACAACTCCATCAACTCCACCAAACTCAATCACTTGAGTTCTAACTGAAGTCCATCATGCAATAGCTCAACTAACCCATAGGAAAAGTGTATTTCCTTCTGGCAGTTGCATGTGCCACATCCGTAGCTCGAACTGAAGTGCTGCAAGAGGATAAGATAATGTTTATAGTCCAAATATTATTAAGAGCTAATAATATTCGATTGTTTTATTTTTTGACTGGCAGTCTAAAAATAGACTCCGCCCATATGTCTAAAAATAGAGGTCCATATATTTTTACCAACATGACCAATCATCCATAAATAGCATCCTGCAACTCATAGACCATGATCCATATGTCCAAAAATAGACATAGTCTAAAAATAGGCTTTGCGCCAAAAATAGCCTGCGGGCCCACTTAGTGAAGGCGAATTCTTTTCACTAAGCTCCATCATCTTGTTGCATTTTCAACAATATATCTGGTAAAAAAAAATAGGACTAGAGACTCCTGACCATCCTATTCCATAACCATTGGGATGGATCAATAAGGAGGAAAAGACAAAGGTAACTAAATAATGTAGAATCAAATTTTCTATGAGTGTTTATTTTATTGATGAATCAGAGTTGGACATATTTCCACTTGATGTATGTGGATTTGTATTTGGGAGTCCCTATACATACATGCAGGATGTGATTTTCATGAGGAGAGACAACCAATACTTCCTCATCAAGGACAGAAAATACTTCATCATCATCATGCATAAGGCCAATTCAAAGATCTCACTGGTAAGTGCCAACCACGCCAAGAAGTTGATTCCCTCTATCAAGAAGTATGTTTATTTTTTTAAGAGGAAACAAGTCTATAGAAGAGTCCATGAGAGCTAATTCATCACTGGAGTAGTGTACTAAGGAACATAAATAACAATTGGAAGAGTTGATACATGAATACATGGGTGTGTTCCAGGATCCTAATGGGCTACCACCCAAGAGGTAAGTGGAGCATGAGATTGAGTTGGTTCTAGAATCTCCATTGCCAAACATTGGACTGTACAGGTAGTTTGTTATAGAGGCAAACAAGGTGAAGATTCAGTACCAATAGTTACTAGAACAAGGTGTCATTTGACCAAGTACTTCACCATGTGCTCACACATCATCATTATGCCAATGAACAATGGGACTTGGTGGATATGTATTGATTATAAATATTTAAACAAAATTACACTCAAGAATAGGTATCCCCTGCCAAGGATACATGATTTGTTGGATTAATTGCAGCAAACCAAATAATTCATCAAGATGGAATTAAAGTCAAAATATAACGAGGTTTAAGTCAGAGAAGAGGATATGTGGAAGAATGCCTTCAAAACCAGAAAATGTTTGTGTCAATGGTTACCTATGATGTTTGGACTATATAATGCACCTGCTACATTCATGATTTTAATGAATTATATATTGAACCCCTTTATAGATTCATTTGTTATTATTTATTTGGATGATATACTAGTATACAGTGCTACCTAGGAGGAGAACATCTCACAATTGATGTAGGTGCTAGAGATATTAAAGAAACAACAACAACTGGAAAATTTGAAGAAGTGTGATTTTGTAAGACAATATTTGGTGTATCTGGGATAACTGATAGGTGGACCAGAGCTAAAGAAATATCCTTCCAAGGTGGAGACCATTATGAAGTGGTTGGTGCCTACTAATAATTTTGAGGTTAAGATTTTTATTAGGGAGACATGGTACCTAAGGAAATTCATACAAGCCTCATTTTTAGTAGTGGAAACACCACTCCATGCCATAACAATGCGTGGTGAGAGTTTCTAGTGGGGAAAGTGTCAATGGAGGGATTTTCAGGAGTTAAGAAGAAGAATTCAAGCAATGATTATGGAATTACCAAAATTTTAGCAACCCTTTTAAGTGGATACAAATGTGAGTAGGTATGTTATGGGAACGATCTTAATGCAAGGAGGAAGACTTGTGTGCTAACAATTTAAAGTATTTAATGGGACAACTATTAACTCCCCTAATTATGGCAAGGAACTATATGCCTCGGTACAAGCTATGAGAAGTGGAAACACTATTGAATGAAAAAGGAGACAATGATCCATATATATCACCAGCCACTACATTAGCTACAATAACAAAGTAAGCTAAAATAGATGACACATATGTGGATGGGGTTTCTATAATAGTTTATTTTATTGATCAAGTACAAGAAGGGTAGAACAAACAATTTTTCCTATATGCTTTCAATGCCACCCACATCAAAGATCAAATCTTTGGGAACTCTTATGCACATGGATCCTTTCACTCATAATGCATATAAAGAGGCATATACAAAGGAAGAGGACTTCAAGAAGGTGTTTCAGTAGTTGCAAGGATAGATTCATATGCATGATGGAAACAAAACAGTTGACTGTCATCTCCAAAATGGGTTACTCTACAGGTTAGATAAGTTATTTGTTCCTAAAGGTGAGTGATTGAAGCTGATTAGAGAGTCTCCCATCTCCAAGGTTGCATGTATTGTTGGTTTAGGGAAGAGATTGGCTTACTTGAAAAGGTCTTAGGATGAAAGAAGAGGCATAAATGATGTATGATTTATTATATTGGTAAGCCTAGTAATAGGAAAAAGGGTCTATACCATCCCCCCTGTACCACCTTGTCCTTAGGAAAGAATTTCCATGGACTTTATGGGAGGTTTACCAACAACCCTGGAAGGGACATGACTACATGTTCATGGTATTTAACAAGTTCAACAAGTTGTGTGTTCTAATGCTTTGTAAAAATACCATCAATGGGTAATAAGTAGCAAACTTGTTCTTTGGACAAGTCTAGGTGTAATTTGGGATACCAAGGAACATTATTTCATATAGTGATAAGATTTCTCACCACATTTTGGACTACAGTATAGGAGAAGATGGACATGAATTGAATATATCTATAACATTCCATCCATAGATATATGGGAAAAAAGAAGTAGTCAATAGGATGTTAGTGCAACTTTAGGGGGTTACAATCATAAGCATCCAAAGACTTGGGATGAAAATCTAGTACATATACATCACTCTTATAATAGAGAAGTTCATAGTCTCCATTTGAAACTTGTTTATGATATTTTCCACCTCCACCTTTGGATATTGCATATGGACAACAAGGAGGACTAAGGGAGGATCTTATATGGTATGCCTTAAGGGAATTTTTTTTTTAGAAGATCAAGCAAATTTTTATATAAGCATAAGAGACATTGGATAAGTTACAAGAAAATACAAGACCAAGCATGATCAACATGTAACAAATAACTCATTCAAAGTGAGTGATAAATTATGGTTGTAGTTGAATCATTAGAGGTTATAAGGTCCTAGTAAGAAAATCAAGGCTTTACAATATGGTCCCTTTAAGATAATGGAAAAGATGGGAGATAACACCTATAGACTCAGTATACCCCCATACATGTGCATTTACTTAGTGGTGAATGTAGAGAATCTGAAACTCTATGAGCTTTCCATGCTAGATTTGTAAGAGGAACAAGTCCTAGCTTCTATAGAGGATTTGGCACTCGATGCTCAAGTAGAGTTGAGAGAAAATACAATTTTATAGAAGAGGTCCATATGACAAGACAAGTGTTTTATGATGTTTGGCATATTAGGTTGAAAGACAACTTCTATGCAAGGCTAAATTGTAGATCTAGAAGAAGGTCGAGGAAAAATTTCCTCACCTCATTCAATAAAATCTTTGATATATATATGTGTGTGTGTGTGTGTGTGGAGATTACCAAGCGGGGGGAGGTGAATCAATAATCTTAAGCTTCAAGTTTTTCCCAACTTAATTTCTTCTTATGTAGCTAATGACATATGTATATGCTCAGTTTTATTAGTTTCTTTTTGCAGTGACCAGAGAGAGATACATTTGCATAGATACTTATTCAAAATTCAAGAGCATTCACACGACATCCAACAAAACAACACATGAAGACACCAGATATAGGTGGAAACCAATAAGGGAGAAAACCATGAATTTTTGGCTGAAAGTGATGTGAAGGCAAGCTCCTACTTCCCGCTACATCATATTTTTGTAGACTCTAACTTACAAGAGGCTCCTACCTCAACACAATACAACTTGTTCTTTATCAAGCTATAATATGAAAGGATACTGCAATCTCCCAATCACAATACAAAGTCAAGTGTTTTGGTTACCTGATATTAATTTTTTTTGTCAAGTATGTTGTTAATATTCTCTACTTATCTTCTTCAATTATATTCCTCTTATGTTGTTTCTCATGAACTCTCTCACACAAACTTCTTAACTCCCAAAAAATTATTTTCCAATTCAACAATGTATATTTTATAAGGATAGCTTGTTGGTTGTTTTTATTCTCTGCAGGAATACGAAATGAAACATCATCTCCTGGTGTTATAAAATTGTTCACAACCTGTCTCTTCATTTTCAAAAATGAAAAATAGAATTTTGTAATATAAAATAGAGCTGAAATAATATAACTCAAAAGTAATGATTACAAGAGACAAATCAGATTTGTCTTAGCTACATTTTCCAAACTTGTACCATACATTTTTCCTATTTAATGAAAGCATATATTTTCCAACTTGTGTCTCAATATATCATGTCCCATTTTTAAATAAAAATAACCAATCAACATATTTATTTAACAATTTTCAGCCTTCACATTAATTATCATAACCTTTCCACTTCACATCACTTTCAGCTTTTGCACTTCAAGAAGCCTTGCAACAATAGCCATATAGTATTCAGCATAAATCAACCTTTGCACAATATCATCACCATATCATCACCAATTGACATCAATGCCAACATTACCAACATTATCCCCCTTTGGCATTGAAGGAAACATAATGATTCCTTCTTCCTTAAGAGAAAAAAATATCACTGTTACCTCCCCATTTGACATAAATGCCAAGTTTTTTCCATATCAAGTGTTGTTCATACCAGTCTTGTTCTCCATTGTTCACTATGTTCATCATTAATAAACAATACACTCCCTAAAGCATTAAAGACTTTGCAAGGCAAATGCTCTTTTAAAATAAATGCATTGCTTTATTAATGAAAGCACTCCAATTGTGAAAGCAGTCTTTGTATGAATATTAATAAGAACTATTACATCTCTCAGGAGACACCAATATTAATGAATGTAGTAGCCTTACTGAAAAATAATATAATGTACTCCAACTAATATAAAACCGTAAATGTTTCTCCACCAATTTTTCCATAATCTTTCATATATAATGTTATGCAAACACTTCCATTTGCTTCTCATCTTTTATTGAATGCGGTATACGCTCGAAAGCTAGAGTATTAACGTTGGAGTATTAAATAGAATAACAGTGAATGTGAGAGTATTAAATAGAACTTATATGTGCCAACCCTAGAGTATTAATGCCAATGTTTCTCTATTAAAATATCAACATCGCTCCTTTCAAAAGCTACAATGTTGTTGCTTTCAAAAGATCCAATGTTGATATATATATATATATATATATATATATATATATATATATATATATATATATATAGATATATATATATATATATTTAACAACAACTCCTTCCATCGCATACCATATTAGCTCCATAAAGGCCACATAATCCAATGTTGATATATATCATGCTTTCAAATAATCACTTGACTTTAATGTTTCTATATATTAAAAAACAAATTAATAACATCGCATACCATCCTCACTCCATATATTAAAACCTTCCTTCCATCACATACCATATCCGCTCCATAAAGGTTGTGTATAGCACGCTTGAGTGATAACGAAGGCCACAATAAAAGAATGATACTACTTCATCATGGCATACAACCTTGATAAGGCATATATACATATGTTGATGATGACCATTGATATACATTACCAACATTAACGTTGGTATTAACGTTGGAAACCTTGGTGCATTAGAGGAAATCCAGCCTAAAGGTGCCCATGAAATTTTTACCTACATAATATGTAAACCAATCAAAATCCTTTAAATTTAATAAGAGGTGCATATAAATATTTTGGAGGGTAAAATAATAATAATAATAATAAATTAAAAATAAATAAATAAATAAATAAAAACTATTTTTTTAATTTTATTTTTTGCTTATCTCCTTATAGGCTTACTCAAATTTCAAGTGTAGACACTCATTGATTGTGGAATTAAATTATGCATCCAACGAGTACCCACTGTGCATACTTCTAAGAAGACCCACATTGTTAAAAAAAAAAAATTGAAGATACATTAAAAAAGTGGGTTCAAAATATTTTTTTAATGTATCTTCAATTTTTATCAATGTGGGTCTTCTTAGAAGTATGCATAATGGATACTTGTTGGATGCAGAATTTAATTTCGCATCCAATGAGTGTCTACACTTAAAATTTGAATAAGACCTTGTTACACTAAAATTTGTCACCATGACTATTTGCAGTCAGTATGGCTCCATCAACTGTCATACTGTCCTCCTTGGCAAGTCTTATACCTCTGCTCCTCATGTCAAACTCCAAGAAAGAGAGAAAGTCCTTAAAAAGTCAATTAACTCTGGTTACGCAATTTCTCTTAACCTTACCTGCGTGTACGCACCTCAAGTTCATAATACCTGCATACTTGTACGCTCTGTCTGTAAAGGGGTGGGTGCGTACTCCTGTAAAGGTCAAAAGGCGCGAGTTTTACTTCAAAAAAGTTACTTGTGGTCGATTCTAGAGAATTCTAGAAGATGGTTTGACGTGTATTGAGCGCCTTCAGATGGTTCATGTATCCCTATGAAAGAGGAACTTATCCCATCAAGAGGGGAGCTATCCCATTGAAAGAGGGGTTTATCCCATTGATGGTGGACCTGATTAACTTCCTCCAAAGCATTATAAATACAAGCATTGGGCCAGAGGGGGAGGAGGTTGAAAGCTGAACATTCCTAAGGGTAGATGCTGCTGAAATTAGGACTCCCTTATAGAGCTTGAGAGGAGAGATTCCCATCCTTTCTTAGCTTCATTTGGAAGTGGGTAAGCTGATCAAAGTAAAGGAGAACTCTTGCTGGACCCTGGGAGGGACCTGCACAACACCAAGGCACTGGTTGTAATGGTTTCTTTTGTTTCCAATTAATACAATTAAGTTCATTTTTCTCAACAAGTTGTTATATATAATTTGTTTCATATACTCCTTGGTCTTTATGATGAATATGTTTTATTTTATGAGTTATTCAGGTGCTATGTAATCGTTTGCTTGTTAGTGAATGCAGGTTTCAAAGAGAAGGAGGAGTTCATCTGGATCGGAGAGGTTGGACTGCTACAAATAGCGTTGGACTAAAGGTATGCTTTAAACACCTGGTTGCTTGTATTTTAAATGCATATTTAGGGAAAGATAGTGCTTAAGTCTTGTTTGTCACTAGAAAGCCTTAGCTTCTAGGGAGGTCAGTTTTGTCCGCAAAATTGACTCTTTCCGCATGACAAAATGGCGACCATACTGGGGAAACCATGGATTTGATTGATTTCTCTTTTGATTGATACTTTGATTTGAGAAAATCTGATTTCTTTCTAGTTTTTGACTGATTGACTATGAATTTGGGTGGAATAGCTTAGGGTTGAGTTAGTTTGTATTTTTCTTGGTTTTGAGAGCAGTACGCACCCTCTGCGTTAAGCACAGTGCGTACCTGTACGCACTTCTGCTTTGTACACAGAGTGTGGCCACACCTGTGCAAACAGGCTGCCTACGTACCCTGTCAAAAGTTTAGAAATTTTCCATTTTTTCCTTTTTACCCATTAGATTTTGTTTATAGTTTATTTTTTGCTGCCCAGATCCACTGGTTACCTGTC
This sequence comes from Pinus tabuliformis, assembly GCA_031772625.1. Taxonomy (NCBI): domain Eukaryota; kingdom Viridiplantae; phylum Streptophyta; class Pinopsida; order Pinales; family Pinaceae; genus Pinus; species Pinus tabuliformis. Next base: position 366,989,954 of record CM062807.1, on the reverse strand, counting down.
AAAAGTTTTCATCTAAGCTTGTTTCATTAGCATCAAGGGTTTTAGTGAAGTTCATAGAAATTCTAGCCCTAGGTTTGATTTTTGTATTGGTCTTGTAGTGACTCTGGCTTTAGAAGTTGTAAAAACCTTGGATCTCCCTGGTCTTTTCAGTCTTCTTAGGAGTCAGACCATTCGTAAAATCCACCTTTGTGAGAAACCTACCGTTGTGTTGTCTCTTTGCGGAATTTCGAGAAGGCTTGTTTGTTAAGCTGTGAATTTCATTCTTAAGAAAAAGAACAAGAGCTTTTTGTTTTTGTTTTTGACTGATTTATGATTCTGCATGAATTAGTCCTTGGTTGAATCGTAACCGAGTAAAACATCCTGGAATTATATTTTGTAGGCTTTTACCTCATTGGATTTGTTTTTAAGTAAATTTCTCTTAGATTTTCATAGATCTTAAAATTGATTTTTGTTAAGTAGTTTTTCATGCTTTGTTAAAATAAAATAAAAAAATATTTTGGAGTTGATTTGCATTAGTTTTTCTTGATGAAATTAGTGCATTAGAGAATTTGTTGTAGTTTCTCTTAGTGATCAATTTTTGCATTGTTGGAAGTGAATGGAAACTCTCTCCTTACTTTAGTTAGGATTCATCGAATTGAAAAGATTACATTATCATATTCGATTGCATTCAGTTGAGTCGGGTCATAACACCATTGGTTTCATATCCATTTACCCATTTGAGTAATAACAGCCTAAATAACACAGCGCTTAATTAAAATTCATCTAGTAATTTTTACATTTCTAGGGCTCTGATACACCAACATAGATTAGGCTAGTGTCTTGGAGTAGGAGAGTAATTAACTCTCCAAGACAGTAAAACCAAACAAGTAGCTTATCTTGCGGTAGGATAAATCCAACTGTTACATTTATACTCTGGGAAATCTCCTCTTAAAGGAGAAGCACGAGATCGTGTTCGAACCAGTGAGGGGATCAATCCTCCTTCATTGGGAACGACGCCAGATATGCACGTACTACAAACGGTAAACCTCGGATTGACCAATGTCGAGGAGCCTGGGGTCACTTGTCGGTAAACCTTGGATTATTGTCAAGGAGCCGGCAAGGGGATTGAGCTTGTTACTCTACCCTTGCGTGCTATCGGATCGTAGAATGTTCCCCCAGGTATATTTGTTGCTGTTGGTGACCTTAGTGACTATTATCTTTAGGGTTCTACCCAAGGTGATGGTGGAGGGAAGATCCCATTGTACCTGGAGCAGACGTCGGCTAGACTCACTTGGATTTTCTGGGGGGTTCACTTCACTCGAGACGGTTAAAGTGGAGGAACTTGGTCCAGTCTATTCATTAAGCAGGTTGCCGGGGTAACTGTTCCACCCACCACTTCTGTACTGAATTCTGCGATGTTGGATTTCATCACCAACTAGTGTTTTCGGTCCGGAAGGTTACTGTTTGTGTGTGGTTTGACTCCTAGATTTGATAGCGCGTGTTAATTTGTTTGTTTTTACTTTTAGAGACCATAGGTGTGAATTGTGAATTTTAATTGTTAAGTGTGAATTGTGATTTTAGTTTTAAATTGTTAATAAAATTCACTGAAGTTGAATATAATGGCAAATGTTCCGGAATTTACCAACCTAGGAACCCCTCCTAACGAGAATCCTAGTACCTTTCCTTATTTTGGAAATGTTGGTCCTCCTTATATGGCTACTTTGTCATTACCTGGATTTACAATAGGTTTACCGATATGGTTATTTTCAACTTCGTTGGCCCAAAGTACTCCAATTGTTCCACCTCAACAGAATGCTTCACCTCAACAGAGTTCACCATCTCAACATCACCAACCTTCTGTTGACCCTTTACCTTCTTCGCCTAATTTTTCTTCCTCCATTTCTTCCTCTTCGCTTGGCAAAAGCCTTGACGCTAGTAACCAGGTGTCTAAGAAGAAGAAGAAAGGGAAGAAGAAGAAGAAGAAGGAGAAGCAAGATAAGAAAGAAGTCAACCAACCAACCATGGTCTTGGAAGTATGGTCAGAAAAATCTCATCAACTTTCCATTGATCCATCAACCAGTGATAGTCAAGTTCCTGGGAAAAGGGTAAAGTTAGGTTTCCTTGTAAGTTATGCAAAGGGAGTCATCAAACTCACATTTTCCCTCACATGGATGAAGCCTCAACATTGTTGGAAAACCTTACTGTTCCACAGCAAGAATTTCCAACTGGTTACTGTAAACTTTCTCCCAACCTACCGTCAACTGACGGAGTGATTGATCTAATTTCAAGTACAGTCGATCACACTCTTCCATTGGAGAGTGAAACTCATGTCACTCAGGTTGATGATCCATTAGTTGATCAAGTGGTCGATTCAATTTCACATTCGGTCGATCCCACTTTCCCTTTAGAGAGTGAACTTCATACCGCTCAGGTTCTTTTTGTTACATCAGATTGCTCTACGCCGGGGGGCATTTCACCTGTTTTTACAGAACCCCCTCCAAGTACTGAGGTCTTTTCCTTTGATTGGAATAGACTGACAGAACCTCGTCTTCCTTCCTCCATCCCTTTCCAAATCATTGTCAAGGCTGGTGGTAGGGACATACATCGTACTCAGGTAGATGAAGGTGCTTCTGTTAGGATTTTATCCTCAACTGTTTGGAAAGCTTTGGGTTCCCCTCAGCTTGCGCCTATTACGCAGAATCTGAAAGCTTTTAATAGAACCATTAGTGAACCTTTAGGGATCCTTCCTAAGTTTTCTATTACCTTGGAAGGTAAAACTGTCTGTATTGATCTTATGGTAGTTCGAGATCCCTTGGATTTCAATTTACTCCTTGGGCGAGACTATGTTTATGCAATGAAAGTTGTCGTATCGACACTCTTTCGCGTGATGCCTTTCCCTCACAATGGCAGTATTGTGACTGTAGACCAGCTTTCGTTCCCTAGTCTTGTTTTAACTACCAATAATATGACACCCCTAAATGTTCCTGATTCTAAAGTGCTATCTACCCTGCCACGGGTTAATTATGTGGCAACTGGTCCCATGTTTTCAGTTACCAATGTACGTGAGCCTCCCACTGTTTGCTCATCTTCCTTTGATTTAGATCTGGTAATTGACATGGAAATCTATATGGGATTACTTGAACATGATGTTCTTATCCCTTTTGAGTCCCTTGACATGTGTTCCTTCCAGAGAAGTATTCTTCCTTCTGATGAAGACCTCTTGGAAGCCATGATCAAGGTGTGTCCATTGACATGTCTTTCTTCCAGTTGGAAGCCATGATCAGTGAGTGCGAGGATAGTTTTTTCCTGTATCAACCTCGTTAAAAAATGAAACAGGGTGTCGTGAGCATAGTTCCTTGTCTTGTGTCAAGCTCATTAAAAAATGAATCAAGGATTTTTTAGCATAGTTCATTGTCTTGTGTCAAGCTCTTTAAAAAATGAAACAAGGATAGGTTATTTAGGTAGATTGTAGAGAGTAGTCATGAGCATAGTTCCTTGTCTTGTGTCAAGCTCATTAAAAAATTAATCAAGGATTTTAGAGCATAGTTCCTTGTCTTGTGTCAAGCTCGTTAAAAAATGAATCAAGGTTTTTAGAGTATAGTTCCTTGTTAGGTAGATTGTAGAGAGTAGTTATGAGCATAGTTCCTTATCTTGTGTCAAGCTCGTTTAAAAAATGAAACAAGGGTTTTGAGGATAGTTCGTTTCCTGTGTCAACCTCACTAAAAAATGAAACAAATCCCACGAATCTGTCCAAGATTTCGAAAGTAAACCTTCATTTCATCCACCTGGTTGAATGTAATGAAGCTTGGGGGGCATGTACCTCGTTTTGCGTCATTATGTTGGGGGCATGTGAACTTATAACAAGCATAGTTTTTCGTTTCAAGCTTGCGTAAACATGAAACTGAATCCGAGCATGGTTCTTTTCCTGTGTCAAGCTCGTTAAAAAATGAAACAAATCCTCCTCTACTTGAGTCGAGAGTTTGACTAGATCTCATAAATGTTAAGTTGTATATTTAGGTTAGTTATTTCAGTTTTTGCATAATTTTCTTACAGTTTAGGTCGAGTCTTTCAAATGATCTCGTAACTCAACCTTCATTTCATCCAACTGGTTGAATTAAATGAAGCTGGGGGGCATGCGCTCTAGCAGTTATGCTTAGGGGGCATATGCGCTCTAGCAGTTACGCTTAGGGGGCATCAAGCACAGTTTTCTCTCTGTTTCAAGCTTGTGTAAAAATGAAACTACTTTGAAGAATAGTTTTTATCTGTTTCAAGCTTTTGTAAAAATGAAACCTATCTCGAGTCAATTTCAGTTATTTTCAAGACTCGTTAAACTCATGAAAATCCAGAGATTATTTTGCTATCTTTCATTCTCGTAAAACAAATGAAAATGCCGAGTTCTTTCCGTCTTTCCCTGATCGTAAATTAAATTGAAAGTCGGCCATATGAGTACATTTTTATCATTTTTTCGAACTCATTAAAACATACGAAAAAGTGAAAACCATGAGTACATTTTTATCATTTTTTCGAACTCGTTAAAACTTACGAAAAAGTGACACCGCAGAGTCATCTTTAAGCTCTTTTCAGACTCTCAAAATATGAAAAGATTGCCGAGTTTTTCTTTTAAACTCGTTAAAACAGAATTAAAAGATGGTCCTCTTACAACCCTTTTCTGACCGTAAAAACATGAAAAGATTGCCGTATTTTTTTCGTTTCAAATTAGATATTGGAAATAAAACGACGTGTCCTTGATCGCTTTTTACTTTTCAAGTCAGAGACACTAATCATGAAAGTACTCCTTGGTCGTAAAGATCAAGCGGTTCTCTCAAGTATTATTTTATACTTTTTTGGGCTTGGGAGACACAAATTTACGAAAAAGGTCAACCCTTGAGTCTTCTTAAGTTTTTCAGACTCTCTAAAATTGAAAAACGCCGAGTTTCTCCTATACTGGACTCGTTAAAATTTCACAGTAAAGGACCTGTTCGATTACAAACAGGAACGGACCACTCCTTCTTAGGGTTCGAATCTAAACTAAGTTGGACTCATCCGAAGGATGAGCTTATAATCAAGCAAATGTTATCCTCCTCAAGCTTGTAAAAAATAAAGAGGTACTTGCCAGAAATGGTGGGGGAAAAGAGAGGAAAATGAGTCTGTTTGTCATACTTTGTAACCACTCTTGAACACGACACTTTTATTCACCTGGGTTGGGAAATCCTTTGCCTAACAGTTGATCGAACCACATTGAAAGTCTTCAGCCGGTTTCTGGGTATTAACTTTGGGTCAATTGTCACCAAGCCATATGTTGTGTCGTTATGTGTTCAAGAGGTCACTGCCAATAAGCCATTCATCTACAAAATATCTGTCATCCATCTTGACCATCCCTTAGTCAGTCCTTACAGCTACATTTCTTCAACTTGAACTATGATTTCGTGTTGTGGGCTTGCCTACAACGGGTCGCTTTCTATTGACATCAGCACATTATCTAGAAATATGACCTAGAAATCGGCAGTACCTTGAAATCTGCATGCATCAATGGCAGGTTTCTTGCCTTTGACGATGGTTTACATCATTGGCTTTCGATTGAAGGATTCTGTGATGTGTTCGACATCAACACATTCATTCACATCTCATGGATTGTACTGGGTACTTTGAGAACCATTGACATCAATGGTGGTCTCTCTCACACTTGTTAACAATTTACATCATCGACTGGTAATCAAGTGGTTTCTACCATGTTCGACATCAACTCATTTATTCGCATGGATAGAATCGTACCATTTCGGGAAGTAGAAATGAAGACCCTGGATCTAGTTTCCACCATCCAGGCTGCGAGGAGTTTTGTATTCATTATACGGTAGACTAATCATAAACAGATGGTTGTGTCCATACTGTGTCTACATGAGTCTATGATTATGATGTACTGCGAAATCATTCCTATATCAGAGCAGTAGTTAGTTTGTTAGTTAAAGTTTTCAATCTGAGTATGGGAATGCCTACCTCAGCGATGATATGATCTTATATATGTATTTTCTGTTGAATATTTGTAGGTTCCAACTGGGATCTCCACAAGATAATCCTTGAAATGATAAAGTGCTTCACCCTTCCTAGATGATATGAAACCCTAATCTACTACAGGCTTCGCACTTTAGGGGGCAATCTGTTACACTAAAATTTGTCACCATGACTATTTGCAGTCAGTATGGCTCCATCAACTGTCATACTGTCCTCCTTAGCAAGTCTTATACCTCTGCTCCTCATGTCAAACTCCAAGAAAGAGAGAAAGTCCTTAAAAAGTCAATTAAATCTGGTTACGCAGTTTCTCTTAACCTTACCTGTGTGTACGCACCTCAAGTTCATAATACCTGCGTACTTGTACGCTCTGTCTGTAAAGGGGTGGGTGCGTACTCCTGTAAAGGTCAAAATGCGCGAGTTTTACTTCAAAAAAGTTACTTGTGGTCGATTCTAGAGCATTCTAGAAGATGGTTTGACGTGTATTGAGCGCCTCCAGATGGTTCATGTATCCCTATGAAAGAGGAACTTATCCCATCAAGAGGGGAGCTATCCCATTGAAAGAGGGGCTTATCCCATTGATGGTGGACCTGATTAACTTCCTCCAAAGCATTATAAATACAGGCATTGGGCCAGAGGGGGAGGAGGTTGAAAGCTGAACATTCCTAAGTGTAGATGTTGTTGAAATTAGGACTCCCTTATAGAGCTTGAGAGGAGAGATTCCCATCCTTTCTTAGCTTCATTTGGAAGTGGGTGAGCTGATCAAAGTAAAGGAGAACTCTTGCTGGACCCTGGGAGGGACCTGCACAACACCAAGGCACTAGTTGTAATGGTTTCTTTTGTTTCCAATTAATACAATTAAGTTCATTTTTCTCAACAAGTTGTTATATATAATTTGTTTCATATACTCCTTGGTCTTTATGATGAATATGTTTTATTTTATGAGTTATTCAGGTGCTATGTAATCGTTTGCTTGTTAGTGAATGCAGGTTTCAAAGAGAAGGAGGAGCTCATCTGGATCGGAGAGGTTGGACTGCTACAAACAGCGTTGGACTAAAGGTATGCTTTAAACACCTGGTTGCTTGTATTTTAAATGCATATTTAGGGAAAGATAGTGCTTAATTGTCTTGTTTGTCACTAGAAAGCCTTAGCTTCTAGGGAGGTCGGTTTTGTCTGCAAAATTGACTCTTTCCGCATGACAGACCTATAAGGAGATAAGTCAAAAATAGAATAAATAAATAAAGTAGGTTTTTCATTTCCCTCCAAAATTCTTAACTCTTATTTTATTATTTTTCCTTAGGAGGACACTTTTAGGTTGAAATTTCCTCTCATGCTTACTTTGAATGTTGACACACTTAGAAGCTTGCATCTATTAATGATGGTATTAACGTTGTATTGTTAGTGTTAACATTGGTATTACCGTTGTTGTATTTTTGATATTGACACTGCCTTCATTCAATGTTTCCTATATACCAATATAAATATTAACACTACTTTCATTCACACATATCCAACATTTCCACCAAGCTCGTGACAATGATTCCATGTCAATGCTTCATGTTGCCTCTCACATTTCATGGCAACGCTTGAAAGACTTGTTACATGTCATGCCATTGCATTAAAGTTGCCTCCCCCACTACATTAACATTGCATTAACGTTGTGTGTCCAAATTAGGGCATAAAACCCTAAAAGTTCCTTCATTTGTAAGCGTTGCTTCAATTTGCAATTTTTTTGTTCCAAAACACATATATCATTGAATGCTACTTTAGAAAGAATACATAAATGTCAGATTGAATGTCATTCATTTAAAATTGTTAAAGAATAGTGTTGCCTTGTGCATAATGTTGTGTCAAAATTTTGGAATGTTGTTTAGTTAATAGAAGAGAATATTGTGAATAAGACTGCCTCATGGAAGTGGACGCAGTCATAAAGGAAAACGATGCCATAGTAAATAATATATGAATAATAATGTTTCCATTGCAAATTCATTAAATAATATATGAATAACATTCAATTCTTTGAATAACTGCCTCACATAATTTATTGAATAATAAATGAACAAGGTATTGACAATAATGTTACCCCAATAAATAATAATGTTGAAAGCCCAATAATAATAATAATAATAAACGTGTTATCAGCAACGATGTCGCCCCAATTGATTTATTCCATCGGATTGAATCGAAATGGGTCTAATAATTGAAACCAACATTCCAAGCACCCAACATTTTTATTGGATTGAGACCAATTGTCCTCTTGAATTAACACTATCTTTCCATAGTGTATTGTTCCAACTCTATCATATGTCAATATCCCTAATTAAAATGTGATGGGGGCATAGGATACAAGGTTGTCCAATGAATTCAAATGCTCTTCTTTTGAGATCACATTAGTAGAAAGAATCTGCAGGATCTATCCCTAATTTGTTTCTAAATATTCAAATGGTTCTCTAGTAAGAGACTTTGTAAATATATCTGTTATTTGTTCTTTTGTGGGTATGTATTCCATATTCACTATTGTCTTAGCCACTTATTCTCTGAGGAAGTGATATTTTATAGGGATATATTTAGTCTTTGAATGAAGCACAGGATTTTTCGAAATGCTTTTTTGCCTTGTATTATTTCACTTAATAGATATAGGTTCATTGAAATTTACCTTCATATCTTATAGAGTCTATTTCATCCACAACACTTGTGTGCAACAAGCAGTAGCTGCTATGTATTTGGCTTCTCTTCTAGACAAAGAAATTTATGGATATTTCTTGCTTAACCATGCAACCAAAGATTCTCCCATGTAGAATGCAATGCCACTTGTACTTTTCCTCTCATCAACACTATTGCCCAAGTCTGCATCTGTGTATGTTGTCAATGTAAAGTTCTTACCTTTTGGGTACCATAGTCCATAGTCCCTTTCAAGTATCTGAATATCGTCTTTGTTGCTAATAGATGAATATGTTTAGGTGTTGATTGATATATTACCACTAATATGACTGCCAACATTATATCTGGTCTAGAGGTTGTTATATATATCAAGCTTCCTATCATAGATCTGTATATATTTTGATCAACGTCAGGCGATTCATCATCTGCACATAACTTGCATCTAATTTCCATGGGGATTGAGACATGTTTATAGTCTTTCATTTCAAAAAAATTCAACATATCTCTTAGGTATTTCTCTTGAGAAATCAATATGCCTCCTGACTTTTGTAGAATTTGTACCCTTAGGTAAAAGGTAAGTTCTCCAATCATTGACATCTTGAATTCAAACTTCATCTCTTCAACAACTACTAGATGATATTTATTGCTACCAAATATAATATCATCCACATATGCAACCACAATTAGTAATTCATCATATTACTATCAACTTCTCCTCTCTTGAAACCCTATTTTTTAAGATACTTTTCCAGCCTAGAGTACCATGGTTGTGGTGCTTGTTTAATTCCATATAATTCCTTCTTTAGCCTTCCAACATAATCAATATTATTTGATAATAGAAATCCTTCAAGTTGTTCCATATAGACCTCTTCCTCAAGTTCTTCATTTAGAAAAGCAAACTTCATGTCCATTTGGTATACTTTGAAATCATTATAACAAGCAAGGCCAAAAACATCCTGATTTCCTCCAATCTCGCAACTGGTGCAAAAGTTTCTTCATAGTTAAGACCTTCTACTTGTGAGTAACCCTTGCACACCAGTCTGGATTTGTTTCCAACAATTTTACCTTGTTCATTCATCTTATTTTTTGAATACCCGTGTTGTGCCAATGACATTATTTCCAACTAGTCTTGGTGTCATTTCCCAATTATTGTTCTTTTCAATTTGGTCTAACTCCTTATTCATATCATCTATCCAGTTTTTGTCTTTAATTGCTTCATCAAAGTTATTTGGTTCAATCTGTGACAACATAGCAATATGAACTTGGTCTGATTTCTCTACAAATTGCCTCCTTGTTTGTACTCCTTCACTTTTATCTCCAATAATTTGACTTTCGGGATGATTCTTTTGTGTATATCTTGAGGGACCTTTTGAACAAGTCTTTGTCTTTTATAATTCTTCATCTTGTACTTCATTTTCTTTATTATCATGATGATGATGATCTGGAGGATTGATAAAATTTGTGCTCTTGTTCTTATCAGGTAGCTCTTCATCAAACCTTACATCTATGCATTCCAAAATATTATGTAGTGTTTTATTCTAGCACCTGTATCCCTTACTTTTTTATGAAGATCCCCAAAATATTCCCTCATCTGATCGAGCATCAAACTTTCTTATATTTTCATCATTAATTTTGATATAGAATTTACTCTCAAATACTTTAAAATGTTTGATTGAAGTTGGCTTACCGTGCCACCGTTCATAAGGTGTATTATCACATTTTGGTGTGACATGTGCCTTATTGAGAATATGTATTGTTGTATGTATCACTTCTGCCCAATAGGTTTGAGGAATTTTTCTTTCTTGCATCATGGCTCTGGCCATTTGCTGAATATATTTGTTTTGTCTCTCTGCAACTCCATCATGTCAAGGTGTGTCTGCAATAGTATATTGTCGTTTTATGTCAATTTCATTACATAATTTTGTAAACTCATCTGAAGTAAATTCACCTCCTATGTCTGACCTTATGCACTTTATCTTGCACCCTGTTTGATTTTCGGCTAGTTCCTTGAATATTTTGAACTTCTCAAATTCTTCTAACCTATTTCTAAGAAATTACACCCATTTCAATCTAGAATAGTCATCAATCATCAGCATAAAATATTTTTCTCCTCCTGGTGCTCCTGTCCTAGAAGTTCCACAAAAATCCATATGAACTAGCTGCAAAGGTTTATGACTTGACAGTTTTTCCTTGACTTTGAATGATGTTTGTGTTTGTTCTTGCAAGTAGTTTTTTTAGGCTTCTTTATTTTTCATATATCTCTAACTACTCTCTTCTTACTGAGCCTAATGATGTGATCAAAATTGAGACGCCCCAATATCATATGCCATAGCCAAGATTCATCTTGTTTGCTGATGTAGTATTCTTTGTTATCTTCCTTCAAAATGTATACATTATTCTCTATTCGAACTCCTTTAGCTAAAATTTTCCCAGTAATTGTTGACCTGATTTCACAATCCTAAGCTTTGAAGAGAACATTACAACATTTGTCACATATCTGGCTTACACTAAGCAAATTATGTTTTAGACCATCTACAAATAGTACATATTGAGCCTTTCCTCTTCCATTATTTAGACTAATTGTATCCTTTCCTCTAATTCTCCATGCTTCATCATTGCCAAATGTGGCATTTCCATTTTTATTTTCATCTAGGGATACAAACTTGCTTTTATCTCCTGTCATATTTCTAGAGCAGCCATTGTCCATGTACCATTTACTATTTTGATCTTGAGCTTATAGAACTAGGTCACAATTATCAGCTTTCTTCTCTTCCTTCTTATTTCTCCACTACATGCATTCATATGTTCTACAATTGTTCTGAGATGATAATATATTTTCTTTAAGTTGACATTCATATGTCTTGTGCCCAAAGTTATGACAATAGAAACATTTAGTGATCTCAAAGAGAGGAGAAAATGCATTTTTCTCTCAATTCATGTTTTTTTTTACATTTGTGAATATATTTTTTGCCTCACTTCTCTAAGAGTTCCTCGGATCATTTCTTCTAACATAAGCTCTGCAATCTATGGCTTTATGTCCAAAATTTTTGCAGCAGTAACAATACCCATAGAAAAAACTTTCATACTAGGTAGTGGATGACATTAGTGGATATAACCATTTTGACATACGATAATCTTGTCTCCTAAAGAAGTATGGTCTCTTATAATTTGTTGTGTTATCGTCCATTCCTTTTGTCCTATGAACTTTGATGGTAGTACTTCTTTGCTACTAATCATTTGATGTTGAAGTGTTGCTCAAGTTTTTGTTCGTTGATTGACGTGAACTATCATTTTCTCCCTTAACAACTTTTACAAAAGTAATTGTCTTTTTGTCCTCTACTTTGGATTCACTGGATTCTCCTTCATAGCCTAACCCAACCTTCATGAGTGGAGACCTCTGAGCATTTAATATCACATCTAGTTTTTCAGATCCTTTTATATGTTGAATATTCATGTTCAAATCAGTTTGTGTCATTTCTAGCCTTTTCTTCAGAATTACCACCTCTTCTTTCATTCTTTCACACTTCTGACTTTTCTCGTTCATTTGTTGCATCATAATGTCTTCCACCTTATTTTCTTCTTCAATTTCAACTTTCAACTTTATAATCTTCTGAATTTGATTCATTTCTTACATATTTCAACAAAATATCTTTATGCTTTGTATTCTTTGTTTAAGCATGTCTATTTCAACCAGGGCGTTGATCAACTCCCCCTCAAGATTTGCCTCACCTTCCTCTTCTTCTTCATATTTCTCATAATCTTTTTCAAGTTCTTCAAAGGCCATCAACTGAATTCACTACTTACATATTCACTAGAGGATTCATTAGAACTTTCAGATACACTACTATCTTCTTGAGCATAGAACCTTTTCCTTTTAAATTTTTTCTCTCTGCATTTTATTTGACTTGTTCTTTTCTTTCCCTTTAGGCTAATTTTCTTCTTTCTTATAAGGACATTTTGAGGCATATTGCACCACTCTTCCACAATTGAAACACTTAAATGGAAGTTTTCCTATGTACTTATTTGTACCTTTCTTTAATCTTCTGGCAAATTTTGCTTCTTATTCATCATAACGTGAGCATGAACATTATTTGTCTTATATATACTTGTCTAGTTTGAAAGTTGCATATTTGGTGGCTGATTTTCGTTTTGGAATTATCATCTCATATGATGTCAAGGAACCAAGTAATTGATCCATGTTCAAAGTCTCAAAGTTTGTTGTCTATTCTATTGTTGAAACCTTAGGATTGAACTTAGAAGGTAATGACCTCAATATTTTTGAACTACACTTTCTTTTATTGTTTCTCCTAGACCCATCATGACATTAACAACTTCATCAACTCTTAAAAAGAACTTAGCAATATATTCATCTTCATTCATTTTTAAAGTCTCAAACTTCATTCTATATACTTGTAATTTGGACATCTTTACCTTTTTATCTCCTTCATGAATATTTTCCAGTTTAACCCATATTTATTTAGCTATTTGGAAATGCATTATTTTAATAAATTCATACTCACTTAATCCACTCATAAGTGCATTCATAGCTTTTGCATTAGATATAAATTCCAATTTGGCATCTTTGTAACTAGTCGTTTACTTTGGTTCTTCATACCCTACCATTACAAAAACCCAAACTTCTACTCCAAGAGACATTAAATATGTCTTCATTCTCACTTTCCAGAAAGCATGGTTTGTACCAGTAAACAAGGGGGATTTATTTGTTGAGCATACTTCCTAACTAGCCATTATAATGACTTGGGACCTCCTTCCAGTTGTCAAACTGATACTGAAGGAACTTGGCTCCGTTACCAATTGATATATATATATATATATATATATAGATATATATATATATATATATATATATATATATATATATAGATATATATATATGGATATTACTGAGAGGGGGTGTGAATCAGTAATCTTAAGCTTCAAGTCTTGCTCAACTTAATTTATTCTTATGCAACTAATGAAATATGTATATGCTCAATTTTTAATGGTTTATTTTTTAAGATACCAGAGAGCGAGACATCTGCAGATATACCTATTCAAAATTCAAGAGCATTCACACAACATTCAATAAAACAACACATGAAGACACCAGATATAACTGGAAGCCCATAAGGGAGAAAACTATGAATTTTTGGCTAAAAGTGATGTGAAAGCAAGCTCCTACTTCCCAATTACATCAGATTTTTGTAGGCTCTAACCTACAAGAGGCTCCTACCTCAAGGAAGCTCCAACTCCCACAAAGTTTTCTGCATGCTACAACCCACAGGAGGCTCCTACCTCAACACGCTACAACATGTTCTTTATCAAGCTACAATATGAATTCAGACTGCAATCTCCCAATCACAATACAAAGTCAAATGTTCTGGTTACCTGATATTGATTTTCGCTCTCAAGTCTGCTGGTCATTTTCTCTGCTTACCTTCTTCAATTATGTTCCTCTTTTATTGTTGCTCATGAATCCTCTCATACAAGCTCCTTAACTCCCAAAAAGTTCTTTTCCCATTCAAAAATGTATATTTTATAAGCATTTCTTATTGTTTGTTTGTATTCTCTATAGGAATACGAAAGGAGGCATCAGATCTTGGTCTTCTAAAACTGTTCAAAACATGTCTCTTCATTTTCAAATCTAAAAAACAGAATTTTGTAATATAAAATAGAGCTGAAATAATATAGCTCAACATTAATTATTACAATAGACAAAACATATTTGTATTAGCTACATTTTCCAAACTTGTACCATACATTTTTCCTGTTTAATGAAAGCATATGTTTTCCAACTTATGTCTCAATCTATCATGTCCCTTTTTTACATCAAAATAACCAATCAACATATTTATTTAATAATGTTTAGCCTTCACATTGATTATCGTAACCTTTGCACTTCACATCACTTTTAGCTTTTGCACTTCAAGAAGCCTTGCAACAATATCCATCTAATATTCAACATAAATCATCCTTTGCAAAATATCATCACCATATCATCACATTATCATCACCAATTGACATCAATGCCAACATTACCAACAAGCTTTTGGGGACCAAAAGCCTCCCAAAATAGGGGATATGATCCACATTATATCATCATATTATTTTTCATCCATCTTAATCCTTTTAAAGTTTAAAAAGTTTCAGAATCAACTCATAGAACCATTTTTACCAGTGGGTCCCAGTTTGGCAAAGTGGGGTTTGAAACCTTTCGAAAGTAGTTTGGGGCATTAAATAGGGATTTTTTGGGGTAATAATTTTCCTTCATAAGTGCAACAAATCCTAGTTCTATTCTACACACATATACCTTTCTAAGGACACAAGAATTTCCTTAATCAGTGTTTGTATTCAAAAGTTATCCCACTTGGAAATTGACCTTGTTGTTTTGACCACCATGATTCGAGAGGATGCCATGTTAACTCCCATTATTCATGGAAAAGGGTCTATACATGTGATCACGATGAAGAATAATGTAGAAGGGTCCATATTGTAACTCTAGTTAAGAGTTGAAGGAGTCAAATTGATGGGGGCCTTGAATATTACATTTAAAGGCCCATCTATAACATATATCACCCAAGAATGCATGTATTTCCAACCTTCAATTACTATTCATATTTTTAGTTTACATGTCTTTCCTTATATTGAAGTGTGTGCCTAAGAGATTTAACCATACTAATAACTTTTGTTACTATTGGTAGCCTTAGCATCCTTACTTGGAAATGTTTTTAAAGGCCAATGATCTCATCTAGCAACCTACCATGAAGATAATTGCCCTGTCCCCTCAACTTTCAATATACACCTATAGGACCAATAAAAAATCAGAGTTATCAGTAGTTAAAAAAAAGTTGGATGCACAAGAAGCCCTAGGGGAACAATTACCATTATCTTAGGGATTTTTGGAGGGAAAAGCAACCCTCCTATGAGGAGGTTTCTCTCTCACATTTTGTATAAGAAGGGGAATTAGAGGTAGTCAAGGAAGCTTTTTTTTAGAAGAAGAATCATATTGTCACCCTGCATAATAACAAATTTTTAAATTTCCATTCCATTAATAACGATTTTTAATTAATGAAAAGATAGATCTTTTTGTAAGTTTTTAGAGTTAATTTTTTTTTGAGTTCCTAAGCACCTTGGGGCGGGCCCAACCACTAGCACTCTCGAACCCTTCTTGTACTTTATGTACCTTATTTTCACATGTTTCCTTAGAATGTTATAATTTCTTATTTATGTACAATGATATTCGCATAGTTTAACGCTCATGTAGGTGCCTAAAGATAACATTTATTATTTTTCATAATTTCCATAAGTTAGAATTATCTTCAGGTACTTGATTTCATCTTTTCTTCATTGATTTGCAAGACTTATGTCATTTCTAGAGTTTCGTCTATAGTTACAGGTCTTCCTGTAGAAATATAGGGTTTCTAGTAAAACATACTCAAGAGCTTTGTTTTTGCATTATTCTTTAATATTTCAAGTTGGATATTTGCATAACACCTCAGTTAGTCAATTTAACATGATTAAGTAAATGAGGAGGAATTGAAGAAGATGTTTTCATAGCTATGGGAATGCTTACAAGATCACAAATTGCCTTATTTTGGTTTTGTTGAATGGATTGTTTTACTTTTCTTCAATAATAGCATAACATTGTTTTCTTTGCAAGATAGTGTAGTTCCTTAAGTGCCATTAATGTAGTTTGAATTCTTGCAACATTTCTTTCCAACATTTTTACTTTTGCAGCTTTGTTTCCTTTGATTCTTGCAATTTTAATTTTTCAATTTCAAGTCCTACACTTAGATTCTTGAAGATTCACCCCTTGCAAGGCTAGGTCTATTAAAGTGACTGCTAATTAGCATTAACACTTTGTTCACTAGATCAAGAAAGTAATAGTTATCATATATTAGTGTGCATTAAAAGAAAGAATAATTGTAAATTGCATATATAATACATGATACCTCTTAAGTTTAAACAAATCTTGGGATGAAATATTAAATTTGAGACCCTCAAGGCTACAACATTGTTGCTAAAATATTGAGGGTCATCACAAACTTAACCACTAGTAGTTTATCAGTTTATGTTCCATTCTATTCGAGTGCATTTTTTGATCCATAGATGAGAAAAGTAGTTGACAGTATATATATATATATATATATATATATATATATATATATACAGAGAGAGAGAGAGAGAGTTTGTGCATTGTAGCGGCCCAGGGGCCACAAGTTTAACTCCTTTTTACTTGCATCCATTTCCATTCAAAGAAAGAGAGAGCATAGTGCCTCACCTTCCAACTATGTTTTCTCGCATAAGGGTTTATAATATCATATCTTGTGTTATTATGGTTGTGAGAGATTGTATTTTGTCTACTCTATTTTCTGCATTTTACATATTGCATGCAAGAAAACAAAAACTTAATAACTCCAAAAGTCTATGAAACTTACCCTCATAGTATAGATTTTGGATTTTAAGTATAAATTTATCAAATTTGTTGTGACAAACTGTCTAGTGGAATATCCATGGCAGTGTAGGAATCGTATATAAAGAAATCATAGTTTGCATGTCAAGTGCAAGACAAAATACCTTAGGGAAAATAATTGGGGAAGCCTTCTTGAAGATGGCAGTCATCGAATAATTGCTCAAATTCTAAAATTGTATTCCTATTAAAGCATATAGAGATATGATTTGTGTAAATTCTAGATTGTAGAGTTCAATTCCTTGGAATATTGAGTAGAAATGTAATTTAAAGGATATTTGTTTAACAGAATGTCCTTAAGGAGAAGGGAATATATAGAGCCATGACTTTCAATTTAGAAGTCCAAAGTGGGTATGAATATAGTCATTGAAATCCTGATTTAGAGGGGAATGATGTTGAATAATTTTGATGGCTCAAATATTATAGAAGTTCTTTATAGTTCTTTAAAACATTATAATAAATAAGGTCCTAGCTTTGATTTAATAAAATTAATAAATTGCTTAATTACCAACATTTGAAAGAAAATGCTACAGAATTAGACTTAATATGTATCTAATGATTTTATTGTTATGCAAACTTCGTTTGAAGTTAGAAATACAACAAGGAAGTCAAAAGAACATAATTGAAGAATATTAATGAAGAGGAAACATGGAAGATGGCACAAGGACCTTACATCCATGGAGAAGCAGTGAGAGGCCTAATATCAACATAGAATAGATGGAGTCTGGTGAACGTAAAAATAGAATGGAGTCATTGGAGTTAGTAGAAACTGGAAGGAGCTTAAAGATGAAGGTGTAGAGATGTAAATTTGAAAATGAGAGGATATAGAAAGCTAAAGAGAAGAAAAATTAGCCAAACACCCCACTACTATAGAACTTAAGTAATTTGCAAGAGCAAGGGAAGAATGGATTGGATTGAAGGTATGATGAAGGAGGCAGAGTCCATTAAAGAAGAGAAACCCTTGGAAGTTTCAAACACTTAAGAAGTGTTACTAGAACTCAAAGGCATCATTACCCATTACCACAATGAGAAAGGAATCCATATGCATCCAAATAATCATAGAGGAACCCAAAAGTGCCTCCATTTAAACAACAAAGTAAAAGGTATGGTTAAAATTAGTTGCAAGGAGAACTTGGGATGATTAAGCCACCAAACTTTGATAATGAAAAGAAAAGGAAAGAGGATGTAGAATCTTGGTTGCTATGAATAAGAAAGTACTTGCAATTGCATAATTCTCTATCCAAACTAGAATCCAAAATCACTCTATACAACCTGCAGGGGAAAGCTTCTATTTTGTGGGACCAACTAAAGCATGTTATACACATAAAAAAGAGGAGGATTTATTAGAAGAAATTCAGGAATCGTTTCTAGTAACAATGTCTTTTTTAGCACTACTATGACAAGAAGATGCATAAAATATTTGAGGTTAATTTGGGAAATATGAACTTGGAAGATTATTATATGAAGCTTTTGGAGTTGTTGAGGTATGATAATTATGTTAAATATGAGAAGGTAAAGATATAGAAGTTCCTTAAAGGGTTGCATGTATTTTATAAGGACAAAAAATTAGTTTGATGAACCTAAGAATTGTGAAGAGATAATTAAGAACATCAAAAACTTGGATGATGAGAGAAAAAGTAGAGTAGCTTTTCAACAATCTTTGAAAAATAGGAAAAAGGACAAGAAATATGAGAGGAAGAAGGAACTTTATCATTATTTATTCAATATTATTCCTAGTATGTATAAACAACGAATAATTTAGAGTGGATCTAAGATGGAAAAATTCCTAGGAGAAAGGAAAAAGTAAGCAATAAAATATTGAGGATGTGAAGGATTCCATTTTTATAGAGATTGCACTAAAAAGTAGGACATAATGAGGAATGTGATCATCGCACAAGAGGAAACTATAATGTAATATGGGGCTAAGAACATGTCAATACCATATTCTGCCCTAGAAAATCAACAAGCAAGCCATCTATTAAACATGATTGAGGTTGAAAGAAATATTTTCAATCAAGTATTCCAATATTAATTAATATATTTTCAATCATATATTACCCCTAATTTGGTTGAAATATTTCATTTGGAAATAACTAAGCATGATAAATAATGGCTGGTTCAATTGGCTAATGGAACTAAAAGGAAAATTAATGAGATTCTCAAATGTAACCCCTTAGATATGGATGTTGTTAGCGTGGTTGCAACCTAAACATAATACCACTTGGTTCATATGATGGTCCTATGGAATGTATTGGTTGGATGTGCATAAAGCTTTCGTGTAATGCCCCATATTTTTATTATTAAATATATATTATTAGTTAACTAATTAATTAATAAGAAATAAAGTGAAGGATCATAATAAATAAAATTAACTATTTTATTAATAAAAAGGGACAAAAATAAGTAAAAGTAAATTAAGAAAATGTTAAGATAAAAATAAAATGCTTGATCACAAGTGGATTATGTGCGTGGATTTTTTTTTCCCATTTTTGGATAAAGGAATCCTATTTAATGGACCAAGAGAAGGATACAAGTCATCCTTTTCTTGGGAACTATGGGGATGTAGGGATTAGTCGTTGGAAAAGGTAGTTTATTGAGGTCTCAAGTGTGGCCAATTATAGAAATATACATTACAACTAAGTATGTGGTCGGGTGGAGAGTTATTGCCTACACGTTGGTTGTGGTCAATAGGATTAGAGACTAGAGCTCAATGATTCTCTATTCTTGATGTTGTAAGTAAGCAAATTTCTTGGTCTTGTAGGTAAGTTCTCATCATCCATTTCTCCCATGGATTATGCAATTACTAAGGGAAACTTCTTTATGTTTATCAATCATTAATTCTAGATTTATGTATATAATTGATGTAAGATTGATTTTGAAAGTCAATCCATTACATATGGTGTCAGATGTATGGTTGCAACCCTAAGACTTATGAGCTTTATGATCTGTAAATTTCCATGGCTATTTCACTAGACAGTTCATCACAATAGATTTAATAAAAATAGAATAGAATCTGAAATCTATGCTATAAATATTAATTTCCTCAGATTTTCAAATCTATTAGTTACTATTTTTTTGCTTATACATGTAATATATAAAATTAAAAATAAATAACAACGGCATAAAAACACACACCAATCATAATGAAATCCAAGATATGATCCGGGAAACCCTTTCAGGAGAAAACCTAACTAGAAGGTGAGGTTGTTGTACTCTCTTTTGTCTAAATGGAAATGATGCAAATACATAAGAGAATGCACTCTTTATGGATTTACCTAAGACTTGTGTCATGTGTTCTACTACAAGAGACAAACCCCCTCTATTATTCTCTTGTTATAAACTTCCAACTACTCTTATCTATTATGGAACAATATGCAAGAAAATAGACTGGAACCCCTTTTATTCCTAGTGGCTCGATTATAACATAGCCCTCTAGCCAACCAGGGGTTAAATTTAGCCCATTCAACCCTTAACATGAGTTACAATTTGATTGTTATAGAGTATTCTTTGTATTCCCCTCATGGCTAGCCCCTTTTCCATGAGTAACTAGGGCTAACATTGCATCCTCTAGAATTATGGTGGTTGATCACAATAAATGAACTTCTAGGAATCATAACTTTTGCATCCCAACTCTAATTGACGTGATTCCTAAAATGTTGGAAAGGTTTTTGTGTGTATGATAGTGTCGCAAGGTGTAAGCTTAAGAAACAATTTTTTACCTCCAAAAAATGTCATTTAATGCCTAAAATGAGCCTTGAAAGGTTTCTAACCCCAATTTTCCAAATTGGGTCCTGCTAGTAATTAAACTGCCCTTGTAAGTTGACTCCAATTTTTTCACTCTAAAAGCATTAATATGGATGAAAAAATTAGTCGGTGATCCAATTTAGATCATACCTCCCCATTTCAGAGAATTTTGGTCCCCGAAATATTTACTGAATGAGGTGAGGAAAAAAAATTGTAGCTTCTCTCGAGAATACTATTTAAGCTTACCTGAAAACTATCCTTTCAACCTAATTGTAAGAAGATCATGTTGCCACTATCTTATAGTTTTGAACCTCTTCTACAAAATTGTATTCTTTGTCAACTCCGGCTAAGAATCTAGAGCTAAGTCCTCTATCGAATGTATAAGCTACTCCTCTTCTTGATCCATCATGGATGGCTTATAGAGTTTTAGATTTTCCACATTCACTATTGTGTAAATGCACATGTATTGGGGTAGAATGAGTTTGTAGGCATTATCTCCCACCATTTCCAGTATCTAAAAAGGACGATATATCACAAGATGTTGATATTCTTTTACCATGACCCTATAGTCTCTCCTTGTTCAATTGTAACCATACTTTGTTTACCACTTTTAATAACTTTTGTTTTGTGATGATCATGCCTAACCTTGCAGTTTTCGTGTGACTTCTTAGTGTCTTTTGTACTTATAGATGGATCTTCATGATTTTCTCAGTAAAAAAATTCCCTTAAAACATCCCTTGTAGGATCCTCCCTCTCTCCTCCCTATTGTCCAAAAATAGTTTCAAAGGGGTACTTACCAGTATAATTGTGGATTGTTATATTATAAGTGTTGTATATATACTAGATTTTCATCCCAAGTCTTTGTATGCTTATGATTGTAACCCCTTAAAAACTGCATGGAAGTCCTCTTGACTAATTATTTTTTTTCCCATTTATATATGGATGGAATTTAGTAGACATCTTCAACTTTGTGTACATGTTCTCCCACAACGTAGTCCAAAAATCTTAGAGAAATTCAGTGTCCTTATTTGAAATAATGCTCCTTGTTATCCCAAAGTGTAGTGAGACTTTCCCAAAGAACAATTTTGTTGCTTCTTTCCCATTTATGGTCTTTTTATAGGACATGAGAATACACATCTAGTTGAACTTGACAATTATCACAAAGAACAAGGTAATGCTTTCATAAGGATGAGTGGATACATGTAAGCAATTGTATAGACTTTGTTTCCTCTTACTAGGATTGTTGGTACAACAAAACGCACATCCCCTTATGAACCTAGCTATATCTCTTTTATTTTGGGCCAGTACACATATCTATGTAAGTTGGTCATTGTCTTCCCTACCAAAAAATTCCTTACAACCGTTGAGGTGTGATCTTCTCTGATTAGCTCCAACCACTAACCTTTAAGAACGCATAATTTTTCCAATATTTAGACTAACCCATTTTGGATATTATATTAAGTTGTGTTGTATCCATTGTTTGCATGACTTTGGCTCTGCAACTACTAAAACACCTTCTTGAAGTCCTCATCCTCTACATATGCATCATGGGTGAAAGGTTCCATGTGCATCAAATTTTCTGAAGCTGTGTTTTTTTGTGTGGGTGGTATTAAAATAATATCAACAACTTTCTTGTGTTACTCCTCTTTTGCTTGATCACTAATGATACTATTGTAAAAACCCCATCCACTTGCAGTGTCTAGTTTATTGTAACTTACTCTGGGATAATAGGTACTATAGTGGATGGTGATCTATGTGGATGACTCTCTCCCTTCCTATCATATAATATTTACACTTTTTGATAGCTTGTGGATGATTGTCTCCCTTCCCATCCTCCCTACATCAAGATTTATCCCATAACATAACCACTCACATCTCTCTCCATTTTGAAGCATTGTTGCAAGTTCAATAATGCAAGAACTAATGTTTAACTAATTTTCTTCTTCAACCCTCGAAAGGCCTTATGTTGACCCTTCTTCCACTAGAAACCCTTGCAACTTGTTGTTATGGCACAAATTGGTGTGACTATTGCTAAAAGTGAGCCTATGAATTTCCTTAGGTATTATGTTGCCCCAATGAGAATATTAACCTTAGAAACATTGGTAGGAACTAGCCATTTCATAATGGCCTCCATCTTAGAAGGGTCTATCTCGAGCTCCTCTCCATCAATCACATAGAATAAGTACACCAAAGACTAATGTGCAAATTCACACTTCTTAAGATTTTTCAGCAGCTCGTGCTTCTTTGATGTCTCTAGCACTTTCCTCAATTATGATATCTGCTCCTCCCTCGGAGCACTATATACCAGTATATCATCCAAATAAACAATAACAAATGAATCTAGATATTTCCACAATATATCATTCATCAATTCCATGAACGTACTTGGTACATTGCATAGGCCAAATGGCATGATAAACCACTCATACAAACCTTGTTTGGTTTTGAAGGTGGTCTTCCATGTATCTTCTTCTTTGATTTGAACTTGGTGATACCCTAACTTTAAATCCATATGGTGAAGTATCTTGCATGTTGCAACTAGTCCTACAAGTCATCAATCCTAGGTAGGGGGTACCTCTTCTTGAGCTTAATTTTTTTTAATGCCCTATAATCAATGCACATTCGCAAAATCCCATCTTACTTGGTAAAAATTATGATGGGTGACCCACATGATGAGGTACTCAGTTGAATAAAATCTTACTCCAATAACTGTTGCAACTAACTCTTAACCTTGTTTGCGTCTAGAATGGATTTCCTATGTAGCCCAATGTTTGTAAATGGAGAAGAAAAAAAAATAGTTCGATTTCATTCTCCAATTCCCTTTAAGTTGTTATAAAACTCGCTTGTATACTCTACCAAATGTTGTCTCCATTCTGGAGTGTACTCATCAAGGGATGTCTTTATTTTCATTGACTCTTACGCAGATTTATTTTCTCTTAAAAATAGTAAAACATACTTCTTGCTATAAATGATTATTTTTTTGGCATGGTTGGAACTTCCCGACAAAATTTTAGACTTACCCTTGTGCACATTGATGATGAAATATTTTCTATCCTTGGTAATGAATTTTTGGTTACTCTCCACATAAATATTACATATCACATGTACATATAACACATCAAGTGAAATTACAACCAACTCTAAGTCAAACATAAAATTGCCATTCATAACAAATTTTATTTTACATTATTTTTTTACCTTGATACTTGCATCCTTATTTACCCATCCCAATGGAAATGGTATAGGATGGTCTTGAACCTACAATCCTAGTGTTTTGAGAAGATTTGTTGCAACGATATTTTCCTGTGATCTTGAGTCTAAAAAATAATCAAATTTTGTCTTCTTGAATTGTAACTTTATATGGAGGAGTTTGGTCACATCCTTATCTTCTTGTTGATGAAGGCTACAAAGATTCATCCCCTTCTTCATTGATGTGCAAACATTTTTTTCATCCACGTCCAAGTTTCTTTCCACATGATTGCTTAAATTTGTGGCTATGAGATTTTTCTTCTTCCCATCCTTTTCCATGTTCTTTGGTTTGAGTTTTGCTTGTCATTTCTAGAACTTATCCTTTGCACAACCATCAATGTTATAATGGTTTCTAGGATATTTGCACTGGTTTGTTTTCATTGTTTTCCTCTTGTCCACCCCCCCGCCCTTTCCACTTCTTCTTCCCTTCTTTGGAAGTTTTTTAGTGTTCCTTCTACTTTGAACCACTCAACTATCCTTTCTTATGGCCTATGTTTTCTTGGTATTGTACTTGCACACAAGGATCACCCATTGTTCTAGGTTTGAGCAACATCACTTTCTTTTGCAGATGGCCTAAATACTTGAGTTGTACTTCTAGGTTCTTGGGATAGATATCCAACATTATTGTTATCTTCTTGAATTTTGTTGTGTACTATTATATAATTTTCCCCTACGTTTGGCTAAAGTAATGCCATCAAATCCATTGGTCCTATACATACCCAATAAGGTAGAATTGGGACTTTATATGAGTATTAAAATCCTCCCACCCAGTTACTAGAGAATCCACCTCCAGCCTCAAGGTTTCCATGGTGTTCGAACTTAGCTACTCTTTTTCAGGTTTCTTGGACTCCTTCTCTGGTTCATCTTAATCCCCTCATTTCTTGTGCAAATTGGCCTATAGACTGGAACCCCCATATTCTTCAAATAGCCCAAGATTATTGGTTAGGGCCAAAATGAGGAGGCTCACATCATGGTTTACGTTTGTGATTTTCTCTCCCAAATATACAAACCTCTCCCATGTCAGATCTCAAGGGTTATCATAAGTTTAATCTTCAATCATGTATGTGGTTTTATGACTTACTACTTAGACTGATCGTATCCCCTATAACTTCCCGCAAAATACCCAAAGGAACTTTCTTTGATACTTATAAGATATGTAAATTACCGTGGATATTCCATTAGACATTTTGACACAATAAATTTGATAAAAATAAACTAAAATTTGAAATCTATATTATGAGGGTTAATTTTCCTTATATTTTTGGACTTGTTAGTCACCATTTTTTGCTTATGCGTGCAATAGATAAAATGTGAAAAATAGAGAAATAAAATACAAACACACACTAATCACAATGAACACTAAGATATGATCTAGGAAACACTTTCAGGAGAAAAGCCAATTGGAATGTGAGGTTGGTCATCTCTCTTTTGTCTGAATGGGAAGGAACTTTTTATGGATATACCTAAGACCTGTGGTTGATAGGATACTACAGAACACAAGCCCCCTATGTTATGTTCTCTCTCTATCCACTCTAAGCTATTATACTGTTAGAATATCTATTTTATTAATTTTACTACCAAATTTTATTTTTTCCAGGAAATTTCCAAAAATAATTTTGATGAAATTTTTATAAATTCCAACAATGAATTGGGAAGCCATGAATTCACAAAATTTTGTAGAAAATGTGAAAGCCAAAAACCTAGCCAAATTTTGTTTGAAATATTGAGGAATATTTACACTAATTTATTTGGAAAAACCTGGTAGATTGGCTACTGGAAAATATTTTAGCCTACTCCTAGAAGATTTTCTAGCTCGAAACCTTGGCCACAATTACACCTGCAAACTCGGCTTACTCCAACTCGGATTTCTTAGATCAATGCTTGAATTTATGAGTGCAATTTTGGTCTTCATTATTTTTGTGCTTCTTTGGCTGATTAAAATGAAATATAACCTCCTTATTTCAGCTTCCTTGGACCCAAAATAATTCATCCCTCTTTCACTCGACCTCCCTATAATAGATCTTCCCAATGATGCAAAACAATCCTCCAAATGGCACCACAATTTGACCTTTATTTTGGATAATTCGACCCTCCTCAAATATGCGACTTAGCCTACAGAATTTGGTCTTTACTAGTGATGCGAGTTGTTGCAAATTTATTCCTATAGACTCCTATAAATTGTTTGAACTTGGTCCCCCTCCCTCCATTAAGTGCCAATGGAGAATATGAAATTATTTCCCCTTCATACTAGCTAGGGTTTAGGTTTCCCCACCGAAACTAAACATCACCAACTAGGGTGGATAGTTCCACCACTAAAACTAGGATCTACACAAGGGTTTCCCCTCACATAGTAAGCTACTTGAGCTCCAAGTTCAATTCTCAAATAATCAACACATATTTTCCTTGAGCTCCCTTCTTTCTTTTTTTAAACACTTCCTTCTCTCGAAATACCATGGGTGGTTGGAAATACCATGGGCCACCTTATCTTTACCATCCACCTATTTAATTTTTTAGTATTATTAAAATTCTACCTTTAAATTATAATGGCATGATGCTATTAAATGAGTTGATCCCCTTTTCTTTGAGTTGATCCCCCAATTGTAGCCATCATATCCATGTCTTTTGCTACCCCACCACATAATTTTGCAAACAACCTTTTACCCATTATTTTATGATTGTTCTCTAAACATTTGTCTATGGATGATATATAGTGCTCGAGATAAACTATATACCATGCCATTCTAAAGAATTCTTGAGAGAGCGTGCTAATAAATTGACTATCCATGTCGTTGAAAATAGGCTTGGGTATTCCATGTAGCCTAAAAATCTCCCTAAAAAATAATTATTCTAATTACCCCATTATGTAGTTTAATGGGGTGGCCATGAAGTGTGAAAACTTTGTCAATATGTTAACTACCACCAAGTTGTAATCTCTTCCTTGTACCCTTGGAAGCCTTGTACTGAAATCCATGGAAATACTCTCCCATTTCAATATGGGATGGGAAATGACTATAAAATTCATGTGGAATGAGTATGTCCCGCCTTGTTCTGTCCGTAGGTACTACATTCCATCACATGACTCCATACATTCTTTGAGGCCTCTCCAAGAGAACCTTTCTTTGACCTGTTGATATGTTTTGAAATATACTTGATGACCCATTAGAGGTGAATCGTGGGAAACCTTCATGAGTTTTTCTTTGAGCCTCGACTCAATGGCTAAATAAATCTTTCCTTTGTAAAGAATGATGTCATTTAATAGCTTATACCTATCTTCCTATATCATTCCATCCATAAAATTGGATGAAAAATTATTTTTGGAGTACCCTACTAGCAATAGTGTCTTCCAATTAGCAACTATCTCCATGTGCGAATACACTGCTAGTTTCCTCGAGAAGGAATTTGCTACCACATTCTCTTTCCCCTTGACATATTCAATGTCAAAATTATAGGCTTTTATCTTACTAATACATTTATGTTGTCTCTCGTTCAAAAAAAAAAATCTCTAAGAAGTACCTCAAATTATTGTGGTTGATTTGACCATGAACTTCCCACCCACCAAATATTGTATGAATTTGGCCAATGCATGCATGATTGGAAGCATTTCTTATCATGAATGGAATAAAGTCTCTCTAACTCCCTTATCTTGTATATCTCAAAAGATATTGGGTGTGTATCTTGCATTAACACGGGCCCTACACCTTCCCATGATGCATCACATTCTAGTACAAATGGATGAGAGAAGTTAGGAAGTGCTAGAATAGGCAAGTGCTCAATTCCTCCTTGCACCTCTCAAAAGGTTGTTGTTCCTCTTTGGCCCATTAGAAAAGTCCCATTTTATTTATATCTGTTAGGGTTGAAACTATTTGTGAATATCCTATGACAAAGATTCTATAGTAGTTTCCTATGCCCATAAATCCCTGTAGCTCTAAGAGGGTTTTGTGTGTTGCCCAGTCAAATATAGCTTGAACACTCTCTTGGTGTGCCTGTACTCCCTATCCATTGATAACGTGTCCTAAATACATAATCTCCTTCATTTCCAAACTCACATTTGGACTCGTTAACGAAAAGGGACCATTTCTCCAATATGCCCAACACTTCATCCAGGTGTCTAAGGTGCTCCTCCCAAGTCCTACTATATATGAGGAGATCATCGAAAAATACTAATAGAATTTTTTGTAGTTGCTTCCTAAAAATATATTTTGTGCATGACAAGAAGTTCACATGTACATTGGTTAAACCGAACGACATGACCAAGAATTCATAATGTCCATAATGACATATAAAAGCGCATTATGCACATCCTGCTCACGTACCCTAATTTGATGATATCTTAATTCTAAATTGATCTTAGAAAGAAATAAACTACCTTGTGTAGTTTAGCTAATAGCTCATCGATCCAAGGTATTGGGCACCTTTTCTTAATTGCCCCCTTGTTCAAGGCCTTGTAGTTAATACACATCCTTAGGAACCAATCATTATTTTTTACCAACACGACCAAAGAGGCAAATGGGCTTGAGCTAGGCCTTATGTGCCCCATATCCAATAGCTCCTTGATAGTCTTCTCAATCTCTTCCTTAAATCTCTTGAGACCTGCAAGGAGTTGTTATAATTAGCTTCACGTCTTCCTCTAGTTCTATAGTGTGTTTCTATCATATTCTAGAGTCATGTGAATGTACGATAGAGAAAAAAACCAAAAATATCACAATCGTTATCACCAAGATAGTCCATACAAGAGCAGATCATGAAAATATCATTGTACAAGTACAAAAAATATCATATGTATATCCATCAAAGTCAAATATCCTTCTATGAAAGGATGATGATAGAATTTCTGCAAGTCTCCTCTTAGATGCTCTAAAATCTTCAAAGTGCCCAAATCTTGTCGAGTGCCTGCCTTAGACAAAATCTCTGCCACTGTGTTCCTTTCCCTGTAAATATGGCAACAATATATAGAGTCAAAATATTGTTTTAAATGTATGGTCTACTCCAAAATCATAAGCACAGTGTGATTGTGGCATCTTTGTGTATCATTGAACTAGTTTATAAAATTCATGGATTCACCAAAGACTTGAAGAGTGCTATATTATTTTTCAATAGCCAAACATAGGAGAATATTAAGGGAAATCAATTCTACATAATTGTTAGTGCCCCTTCCCAAACCAATTTGTGATTTGAAGAAATGATTATCATTGAGGTATAGAACAAGACCACCACCACACACTCTATTTTCATTTGAAGCTCCATCAAAGTAATCCCAAGGGACCTGGTGTTCAATAACCTCTTCAGTGATAACCCCGGGAGCTTGTGTATTATCTATGTTCGGAAAGAGAACAAAAATTGCACATATATATGCAGCAACAACAATATAAAAAAAAGAATGGTCCTGGAAGGTGTCCTTGTTCCTTCAGAACAACACCCCCCAACAAATGAGGGGTAGAATGTTCCCGAGGGTCACATCATTGGACATGTCCCACCATGAATTCCAAGCATCATGAAAAAGATTCACCCCTCCATGTCAAGTTACATCCAAGGTTCTATTTGACTTTTTTCCATATGCACAAAGTGAATGGACAATGAAGAAACAAATGAGCAATAATCGCCTCTACATTCTTGCATAAAATTCACTAGTTTGGTCCTTCTTTCTGTCTATTTTGAAGATTATCCCAAGTTGGGATTTTATTTTCAATTTTTCACCAAAGAAAGGCCTTGGCCTTAGCTAGGTAGCTAAGCTTCCAGATCTTCTTCCACCACCATGCAGGGTCAACATGTTCTATGGTTGAAATATATATATATATAGAGAGAGAGAGAGAGAGAGAGAGAGTTAGCATAGATTTGTAGTAAGATTGATTTTGGATATTATCATTTAGGAGTTTAGTTTAGTTTAATTTTTATGGTGAAACATAATATCGAATGGAATGAAATTCGTAATTCAATAGAATTAAAGGTATTTACCAAAATGAAACCATGACAAAAGAAAATTAATATCAATCTAGTAATAATGACACAATTTGAAATTCACAATTTAGAGTTGGTATGAAAATTGAGAAAGATATAACATGGATTCAATGCAATTGTTGAGTTATAAGTTGTTTAACTCATAAGAATCATTATTTGGTCAACCTTTCTCCAAGGATGTCACCTCTCAAAAGGGGAAGAAGAATAATAAGGGAACTTGATAAGATGAAATCAATCAATGATCTAGTAGCATCACTTTGGCCTAGATTTCTTTTATATACACTAAACTTTAGTGTCTATGTTTGTTAGGAGTTATCTAGCATGAGCAAATTGTCATTTTAAGGATAATTAATGTACCAAATAATGTAAATATTGGCTTATTTCAAGTTTGGTTTACATGTATTATCAGAGATGGGAAAACTCGTAAAATGGAATTAAAAGCATCAAAATGTTTGATAGTAAATATATAATAGACTATACCAGTCATGTTGGTTATGCCATATAAGTTAGGTGTGACCTTCATAGACCTATAAAGTGGATGTAAACAAACACATTGTCACAATATACATCAAAAGTGATAGGAAAGAAGCAAAATCATCTTATAATTAGTTTAAAAAGATTTTATGGCCCCCTTTGATATTCTCCTTAATACTTGTCGATTTTCATAATAAAGTAAGAAGATGATGGAATTAAATTAGTAGGCATGCATTGATGAGTGTATCTTGAGGGCTTGATACTATATACTTAGAGGCTTCACATGGACATTGAAAAGAGACCATTAGTTATGAAGTGTTATACAATCACATAATACATGGAATCCATCGAGGTAACTTGAGGAAACAAATAATACATTATCTATTCAAGAAATGTGTGGATAAATTGCAATAATCCCACTAAAAGAGAAATAGTACAATTCACTAAAAGCACACATCAAATGAATTCATAATGGGAAGCAATATATGTTAAGATAACACGTAACTAACCCTGGAAAGATAGTAAACCCTATTAAAATGAGAAGATGGAAAAATAAGTATAAAGAGGTAATGGTTTTAAGAAATGAAGGATTTTTTTTTTAAGTTTGAACCCTATTATCAGTTGCATATATTAGATCAAGTTTCCTTATGAAATAAGAGTAAAGTTGAACTTGGAAAATTTATAATGATGAAAACCAATCACATCCCTTGTAACCATGAACAACTTGGAATAATGGGATGAATAGAAAATAGTATTAGATATATACTTAAGGCGAGAAAGTGGGAGTTTCAGAAATGAGTGTATGAAATCGACAAGGAATAGTAGCCTATCTTAAAACATGATGGAAGATTTTGGAAGATGAAGTATGGTGAAATTATATTAAAGGGTTAATAAACCCATGTGTTCTCGTAGTAGGGGAAGGAAAATTTCCAAATAGAATAGTTAAACCTCATAAGTAGGAAAAGGGAAATGCCTTAGCATAAATGTAGTGTTACTTTTTAGTCCAAGATTAGTGATAATTGAGTAAGGTGCCCCATTTCAGTAATAACAATATGAAATTTTAGGATTGGAGTAGTTAATTAAATCTCATATGAACCCATTGAGGCGTATACCTAACATATACAATGGAAATGTTAGGGGAACTATGAAAATGTAATAAGGCCTAAGGAAAATTTAGATAATGATAGTGAAGGGGTTTCTCTCTCGAGTACCAGCCTCTTTTAGAAGATTGATGAGTGGATTGAGCAACATGAAAAATTAATTGATATTTAATTTAAAATTTTAAAAGTGTGGACATGCTATTGAGTTTTATTTTTTGTGAGCTTGATTGTTTGGATCGTTACTTAGAAGATAGTGAGCAATATGAACGATGACCAAGGATGATAGATAAGGATCACAATGGTGACCACATATTTTTGTAGTGTCAATAGAGGAAAGGATGACAAATTATGAACCAAGATAATGTTTAAAGTTTGAATGTTCAAGGTATGACAATTTTCTACTTCTTTGTGTCTAGAATTTCGAGCAAAAGGAAATAGACTATGTGATAGTTTGAGTCTTAGAAATGGATTAGAAAACACCCATTATAAAGAATAAGAAATTGGTGTGCCTATTATAGGTGGTGTTTATATGGATTACGAGAGATAAATATTTTGAGTGTGAACAGTGATAACTTAGTCTTTAATGCTATGGGGTACAACAATCCTTGAATGAACAAGCCATGAATGTAAAGTGACATAAGGACCTAGGGTAATGATAAAAAAAAAATATCCAAAAGATAAGAATTTGGAATTGATATTAATGATTTAAGTCATGTTAGTAAGACCAATAACAACATCAAATTTCCCTATGCATGAAAGAATATATGGCTAAATATGTGAAATAACAAAACATTTGAAGACCATGGACATCAAAATGTTATTAATCTGTGTATAAGGGTAGCATCTTGAAATGGTGATTAAATTTCCAAAATGGTTCATTTTATTCATTCCATTTATTGTGGATTTTCCACCTTAGCACATTTTCATAATAATCTTATTTTGCAACTTTAATTGGTGGGGTCACTAATAAAATCTCATACTCCCATTTTATCGTTCTAGAAAATATATAGACTTACAATGTTTTGACTTATCAAATGTGTTTTGTTTCAAATTAGATTTAAATATTTTTATCATTTGTAAATTACAAATTCTCATGGTTAGCTCTTAGAGTACACTCATGTTACACACAAAATTTGATAAAAGATAAATAAATAGTATTTGCACTAGATGCTACAAAGGAAACGTCGTAAGTTGGTAGCGCATATGGAAGAAGAGCATAGATGAAAAAAATGTGATATGTTAAGTGATCTAACTATATCCAAATTTGAATGAAAAAAGAAATCTTAATGTTAAATGTAATACAATCAAACAATCTACTCAAAACAGAGGCATGCGCAAAAATAGAGAAAACAGAGAGTTGCATGAGCTTTGATACAAGCAAGACCTTAATTAATGGCTTATTTGAGAAAGGCCAAATGTTGGAAGAATTAAAGCTTTTGCATGCAATGCTAAAAGAAGATTTCTTATTTGATATCAATCCTTGCAGTGACTTAATAAATGGCTTTTGTTTAAAGCAGCAGGTGCATGAAGCATATATGCTCGTTAGCTTATTGCTTGACAAGGATTACATTGTACATAGTGACATTTATAGTGTATTTATGAGTGAATTATGTAAGTATGGTAATATTAATGAAGTTCTAAAGGCCTTTAATCATTTGGAATCTGAAGGATGAGCTCTAGATATAGAGACATGTAATATTCTGCTAGATACTCTTCACAGTGTAGGTAGAGTAATAGAAGTAGGTAGACCTAATGCTCCTAAGATTGCATCCACAACATAATGAAGCATCACATTCCATCAAAGTGAGCATCACAACCTTTTTCATGTGGAATCTTGATTCCTCCAGTAATCAAGGGTAGTCTACATCCTTTTCTAGGTTATTCAGATGAATAAAATTGTAGCTCTTACTCTACCTCAAGTCAATTATTACTATCCTTCACTTTTTCAATAATATCTCCACTATCATCTAACTAAACTTGCAAGGAATTGAGATCGGGACGATTAAAGATTTTCGTCCTTTCTCTTCATATTTAAATGTGTTCTTTCAAGTTTACATTTAGTCATAATCTTCTTGGTACCAATAAAAACTTCAGTACTATCCTCTGGTATAATTCTACCTCTACTTGGCATGCAATTCATATCAAAAATTAGATTTTCCTTCTTTTCTCTTTATACCAGGATTTGTTTGTTTAATATTATAGTTTGCTATAACTTTTTAGGCATCAATAAAAGCTTCAATCCTTTTATATTTGAATATATTTTCATGCTGAAATTTTTTGTTACATGAATAAAGGGATACAAATATACATTATGTAGAAAAGAATTTTTCTGCATCTACACAGATATCCCTGTGAAGCTTTTACTATCCTTGTAGATTCACCATATTCATTTTCACAACATCTCTAATTTTTCCCTGTGAATACTAGGAGTGTTTTTGTGAGCTCTTAGCAGAGATTCACTTTTTTGCTCATTATCATTGAGATCTACTCATGTATCACTTCTCTTTGTATCTTGTCTCTTTCATTTGCTGACTCACCTAGTTGTGGTTTTACTTCTTTATCTTTGAAGTTTATTGTAACTATTATTCTGGTACAACTTCTCTTCTTGCTCCTTTCAAATTCGGTTTCTCTTTCCCCTACCTTCCGTCTCATCTCTTCAAAGTATGGTTTAAGTTTGTTGAATCTCTTTCTTTCTTGGCATCCTAGAGTGCATTTTATCCACCATATTACAAAAAATGTAAGTACAAAGTGAGTTTCAATACATGTTGAAGCTTTCATTAAGGAAATGGTCTCAATAGAAACAAACTCCTTTGATATGTGTTAGTGTCAGTCTTTGAAGCCTTCCTCCAGTGATCAAACATGCTCTTACAAAGTGATTTTAAGGTGTCAAGGTCAAATTTTGTCATTTCAGTGAGTCTTCAAGTAAAATTTGGTCACTAGGTATTAGGTCTAGGGTTTGTTTTCACTCCTTTCAAAATTGTCCAAATGTCGGTCCATGTCACCATTCAGCTGAGTGTACCATCATTCAGAGGGTTGTCATCATCATGTCAGGTTCCAATGGGTCATTTTACACCTTGTTCATGCTTCAGTTGTGCCTAGGTAAGGTTCATTTCCCTCTCCTAGGGTTTTGAAGGTAATTTCTCTTGGATGGTCAAATCATCAGCAAAACTTGTATCCTGATGTTCATACACCTTCCCCTATCCTTAATGTACCTTATTAAACACTTCCCATCACTGATATCCATAAAATTCCTCATTTTCGCACAAACCCTAGTTTCTTGCTACAATTTGACAATTTTCTAGGCTAGGCCTATGTTTTTCCCTTTTGGACCCCCTTCCCTCACTCAATATTTGAAATTCCACTTTCCCCTGCTTCCTAACATCCCTCCCTACTTCCAAAAATTTTCTTAAGAATTTAGAAGCCCCTTTTCCCTTTCATTTCACTTCATTTTGATAAATCCCCTGTTCCACACATTGGGGTAGGTTTTACTCAAATGATATTTTTGAGCAAGGAATAATGAATTTGGAAAAAATGAGAGAGGTTTTTGTCCACAATATGCCAAGGAAGAAAAAATTCCTTCACTTTTTACATAGGTGTCATGGTTGTAGAGAAATGTCAAAAATAAAGTTGCCTCAGGAGGGTTGCTACACCTCTGGAGTGGCCTTGCGAAAATCAAGATTTCTCCTAGCTTGGTTGGCCAAATTACTTTCTTAATGAGTGAAATGATACCTAGACAGAGAGATATTTCCAAAGAGTTATCATGAGATCAATTTGGAGTTGAGGAAGACCTTCAAAAGTTGACTACAACAACACTCTGCCTTTAAGGAGCCTACTTTTGCACATTTTGACCAGTCTTGGGATATTTAACTTTTGACAGGGCAAATGAACACCAAATTGAAAAATTCAAGTTGTGTTGGAAAGTAGACTCAATAAAACTTCCAATGAGCTATCACATGCCCAATTTGGACACTGGGAAGGTCTCAAAAATTGTCCTACAAAATGCGCCACGCATAGGAACAATGGCGCGGCGCACAGGATGGAAAATTGACTTTTTTGCCAAAAAACTCTGTTTTTTGCCTAGTTTTTTCTCAGTTTGACTTTTCTCTCTCTCATAGTCAAACTCATGATGTAATTTGATGTAACATTGATGGAAGTAGATGTAAAAATGTTAAAAATTCACTCATGGAGGTAGATACATCATGAAAAGGTAGTTTTGAACTGAATGAATCAGTTTCCTAGGTTTAGGAGGCAAGTTGTTCCACTGCCTACTTTTCAGTTCTTAGTTTATATCTTGTTGAAACAGCTCCTAAACTCATGAATTCCACCCCTAAAGCCTAGCATGAGTTGTTTTTTTCCTATATCTAGTAGTTTTTCCGTCATTTGTAAAGGTTGGACTTTTGTGAATGCTTTGAGCATTATTATACATTCATCTCTGCAGTTTGGCAAAGGAATAGACCAGGGTTTGCAGCATTTTGTGGGATTCTTGTGGCAAGTTGACTTGGTATTGTTTTTCCTTCTATAATTCAAGTTTACATGTGTTTATGTATGCCATCACCTCTTTCTGTTCAGCTTAAATAAATGAATCAAGGATAAAGGTAGAATTCATTGATGTTGCAGTGCTCTACCTAGGGTTTGTTTAGTTATTCATGTTTTCAACTGTTTGAAGAGGATCCCTGAGACTTTCATGCCATATCCAACTCCTCACCAGTCTTAAGACTCTCCATCTCACTTATTTCAAAACACTAAACCATTTTCCTACCTGTTATAGCTCCAAATCTCACTCTTATGGTTTGTGATGCTGCACTTATGGCCTAGGGCAACCCCTCCTTCCAGACCTGGTCCAAAAATTTAAAAAACAGTGTTTTATTCCCTGTACGCGACTTTGCCCTGTGTTAAACGCGTGTACACGCGGGTCTGTCATACCCAACCCGCGTGTATCTATTAAAACACTTAAAAAAATATAATTTCCTCTTTTTCGGGCGGTGATCGCGGGTTTACCTGCTGGATCACCTGTTAGTGCCCGTGGCCCAACTGTTCCCAACCAACTCCTAACTAAAAAACTACTTTGGAGAGGGTATAAAAAGACATCAAAGGGAAGGCCAAGGAGAGAGAGAAAGGAGAGCAAGATTATTATGCTGAGATTTTTCCCTTAGACCAGGTCTGAAGTCCTTGGTGCATCCTGCACTTCCCCCATTTTGCATAGGAAACCCTTGTTTCCATGTGTATTGGTGATCATTCATCCTTGACATCATCATTGAGTAAGACTTGGAAGGAGCTCTTGTTGAAGGCTGGAGGCTGGAACGAATCCGGGAGGAAGCTTGCTTGGAGCCTGCTGAAGGTGTTCAGGTGATATCTTTCCGATATATGTACTTTATTTGCCTTTATATATAAAGAAACACGTCTTTGTTCCCGAATAATCTTTCTTTATGCTTATGAGATTCTTGTGTTGAATTCTTATGAAAGTAGTTACTTAAAGATTATTTATAACTAACTTTATAGCATAAAGATGATTTATACATAAACTTCTATACATGTACTGTTGATTTCTTTGATTTGTTTGTCTTGCAGGTCAGAGAAAGAAGAAGGGAACTCCAAGAAGGGTTTGCACCCTAACGGTCTTCTCGGACGTAGGACCTTAGGTATGTACCCTAAAACATTAGAATTTGCTTAAAAGTAAAAAAGATGGCTGTGTGTGTGTGTTTCTTTGTATAAGCAATTTTCAGTCTGGTAGAGTCTCAGCCCAAAGGACTCTAGGGGTACTTTCCCTTCAACCAGAATTGGCGACTCCGCATGGGTGGGATTTAGTTTGACTTAGGTAAGCCATAACCTTGTTATCGAGTCAGTTCTCCCCCGATTGGTTATCTCTTCCAATCATATGGAGGGTTCGTTCGTGCCTCCTGCATGACGAACTTATACAGATTCATTATATGCTGCCACATAGTCACATTGAGTCGTGCTTTTGTTCAAGGGAAGTTAGCCTGAGTCGGCCTTTCTGCGGTGTCTCTTGACTCATTTTTCAGTCGGCCATCCCTGGTTGTCAGTGTCATGTCTATCATCACATCAGTTATATTGGTCCTTCACTCGTGCCGGTTTGAGAAGGTCCCCATTGACTTCTTGCTGGCGGGTCTTGTCCTTATCGACGACGACACATTGCTCTGAGGGCAGACCTAGAGACCGCACCCTGGCCCTATTTTCATTATTGATAGGTCACCTTGTGCTCAGCATCGATCAGTATCATGGGTCTTTGACTGAGTGGTTTCCCTTGTGTTCGACATCAGCATACATTATCACACATTGGGATTCGTGCAGTACCTTGGTTTCCATTTGACCCTATTGGTGGATACCTCGCCTCTGTGTCAGCTTTCATTATTGGTTGGTTCAGAGGGTTTCTGCCGTGCGCTAGCCACATCTTGTGTACGCCGGAAACGTACTTTCGGTTGGGTTACTACATCTTTTTCGTCCGATTCCTTCCACATTATTGGCCTACGGGTTACACTCGCGCTAGATTGATGGAGGATGCCTTAATGCCTTCCTTCTAGCGGATCTTTCCCTATCGACTCCGACTCATTGCTCTGGGGCAAAGATCTAGAGTCCATTTGGCAGTACCTTGGGGTTTGCAGTCATTAGTGGCAGATTCCTCGCTATCGATAGTGGGAAACCATCATTGTCTCCTGATTGATAGATTCTTACAGGTGTTCGACTTCAGCTCATCTATTCACACTTGTTAGATTGTACTGGGTACCTTGACGCTCATTATCATTATCGGTGGGTAGTCTCGCGTTTGTTAACGGTATACATCAATGACCGGTAATCAAACGATTTCTCACATGGTCGACTTCAGATCATTTATTCCCATGGTGTAGAAATGTACCACGGCGGTCGGTGAAGACCTCAGGTTGTATCAGCATTCATTGGTTCACTTGACAGTTGCTCCTGTTACTGCTAGTTGATACCATTCCACCTTATATGTTGCAGTCAGTCATGGCGACATTCTATATGCTGGCACCTGAGTTTGCAGTGTAGTACCATCCTATTCCATCATGTTCAGTTGGTACCTTATGGGATCAGTCTTTGATTTCAGTGATCCGTTGCATCTTTCAGCATCATTGACAGTTTTATATGTGATATTCAGACATGTACTTACTCATTATGATCAGATGATCCATTATGTATTTTTACAGTCATTTATACTTGTATACTTAGTGGATCCGCTTGTACTTGATATGCGGACATGCTTTACTTTTCCTGAGCATGGGTATGCCCGCCTCAGACAGTGTTTCTTTCTGATCT
Organism: Pinus tabuliformis; assembly: GCA_031772625.1. NCBI lineage: Eukaryota > Viridiplantae > Streptophyta > Pinopsida > Pinales > Pinaceae > Pinus > Pinus tabuliformis. The sequence continues at coordinate 366,951,026 of CM062807.1, read as the reverse complement.
CCTTTCGGTGGCTTGGCAGGCTGAATTCCGGTGAAGTCCTCCTCGGTTTTTCGGCAGAGTTCTTTTCCTTGTACTTACTTAATGTATTTCGGCCATCATGTTCCCCTTCTGACCTCATACATTAGGGGGCATCTGTTATAGCTCCAAATCTCACTCTTATGGTTTGTGATGCTGCACTTATGGCCTAGGGCAACCCCTCCTTCCAGACCTGGTCCAAAAATTTAAAAAACAGTGTTTTATTCCCTGTACGCGACTTTGCCCTGTGTTAAACGCGTGTACACGCGGGTCTGTCATACCCAACCCGCGTGTATCTATTAAAACACTTAAAAAAATATAATTTCCTCTTTTTCGGGCGGTGATCGCGGGTTTACCTGCTGGATCACCTGTTAGTGCCCGTGGCCCAACTGTTCCCAACCAACTCCTAACTAAAAAACTACTTTGGAGAGGGTATAAAAAGACATCAAAGGGAAGGCCAAGGAGAGAGAGAAAGGAGAGCAAGATTATTATGCTGAGATTTTTCCCTTAGACCAGGTCTGAAGTCCTTGGTGCATCCTGCACTTCCCCCATTTTGCATAGGAAACCCTTGTTTCCATGTGTATTGGTGATCATTCATCCTTGACATCATCATTGAGTAAGACTTGGAAGGAGCTCTTGTTGAAGGCTGGAGGCTGGAACGAATCCGGGAGGAAGCTTGCTTGGAGCCTGCTGAAGGTGTTCAGGTGATATCTTTCCGATATATGTACTTTATTTGCCTTTATATATAAAGAAACACGTCTTTGTTCCCGAATAATCTTTCTTTATGCTTATGAGATTCTTGTGTTGAATTCTTATGAAAGTAGTTACTTAAAGATTATTTATAACTAACTTTATAGCATAAAGATGATTTATACATAAACTTCTATACATGTACTGTTGATTTCTTTGATTTGTTTGTCTTGCAGGTCAGAGAAAGAAGAAGGGAACTCCAAGAAGGGTTTGCACCCTAACGGTCTTCTCGGACGTAGGACCTTAGGTATGTACCCTAAAACATTAGAATTTGCTTAAAAGTAAAAAAGATGGCTGTGTGTGTGTGTTTCTTTGTATAAGCAATTTTCAGTCTGGTAGAGTCTCAGCCCAAAGGACTCTAGGGGTACTTTCCCTTCAACCACTACCTCGCCCCACAGAAACCTCTGCAAGACTGTGTCCACTCCACGGACCCAAATCTACCTTTTACATTTGAGCCAGCAAACCAAAATTAAATTCAATCAAACTCCTCTGAGCATATACCTAGCCTAAAATTAGTCTTTACATCAGTCATCTCAAACCTCATTAATCATATTTTCCTGAGATTGACAAGGAGAGAGCCCTCTCCCGACCTGGTAGGGCTAGCCACCAGGTTAAGCGTGGTTTGATGTTACCCTAGATCCTGCCTTTCTCAGCCTGAGGTATATTTAGGCAATAACAATATGCACATGGGAGGTTGACCATTACACCATAAATTCTCATGTACATTTTTCCTTGCGATCTAACAAATGGTGGTGGGAACCATGAACTTGTTCCACAACATCAATGAAATTTTGTTATCATGGCCATCTGTTGAGCAAGAGGTGAATGTGAACATTCCCCATAAGCCTCTTGCTCAACTGATGGCCATGATAATAATTTTTTTGATGTTTTTGTGCAAGAAATTCATCATTGCAACCACCACCATTTTAGGTGTACATGTGAATTTCAAGTGTTATAGTTAGCTGGCCCATATGCAAATCAAAGGAGCAGTGTCTCTATTGATGGCATTTTCTTGCTCAAAGCTTCAACACTTGTTGAAACCCACTCTTACTTACATATTTTGTAACTCTGGTGGATAAAATGCACTTTGATAAGAGACAAAAAGCTTAAAGAGGTGAGACCAAAAGCAGGGGAGAGAACAACCGAATCGAGAGGGAGCAGAATGAGAAATTGTACCAGAATAACAGATACTCAAAAAAGTGAAAGATAAAGAAGTAAAACCACAACAAGGTGAGACAACAGATGAATAATTTCCGTTTGTATAGAGATTGAGCTCTTTCTTCCTGTTATTGACTTCCTCTGCAGAACCTTGAATAGAATCTTAGGACAATAGCCTTATCCCTCTTGTGGATCAGCCTCGCCATCCTTATTCTTCACCTCATGTATCCACCACAACCTAGCACCTAAAAACATGTCCTCCACACTCTGACCTGCCTCTAATGAAATAAATATATCATTCAAATTGTTAGCACTATACAAATTAGCACAATGAGTATCCAAACCACCTCCCAGAGTACTGACATAGGTACTAGCATTATTATATAATCCATTCTCCTACACCCCATCATAGCCATAGTGTTGAGGAATCCTGAGAAACTTGTAAGCATTCCATTTCTCCTGCCATGATTCCAATCATCTTCTCACCATTTCCAGCAGCTAGAGAGGTACCAAGTTCCAAAATCCTACTATGATATCCATTAAGGACCAAAAATGGGCGAGGGAATCCATTGAAAAATTCAAATCTCTAACATACATTGGATTTCAAATCTCAAATCCACCTTCCTAACGTATTGGCTTAAGATCCCCTAATTTCAATCTTACAGCTATGATTTTCCCTTTTTTTCCTCTTTTCTAAAATGGGTAATGTCTAATATCAATTCTTTCTATTGTATACCTCTTTTCTAAAATGGGTATTGTCCTCTTTTCAATCCTTTCAAATTTTATACTAAAACTTTTTTCAAAACACCGAAAAGGAAAAGGGGCATCAAGGAATTCATGTTGAGTACACATTGTGCGCTGGAGAGAATCGTTCTTCACTGTGAATAATTTGATAAAGATCATGGCGGATCCGTGCATAGGTGTGGAAGGTGTCGTGCAGATCTGTGTGTATATATTTGCACAGTGAAATGATGTGCAGACCTATTCAACCCAACAATAAACAATACAATCAACCCTTCAAGCCAAACAAGAGGAATCATTTAAGGAGAAAAAGAACAAATACATATATAAGTGCTACAAAAGTAGCTGGCAGTGATTATCCTTTTGTAACGTGTTTTTCCTGTATCAGTTGGTTAGCTAACATGTCACTATGTAACAAAAGGAAAACATCAATTAGGCATTGAGATATTAGATTAGAGGAATCAAGCTTGCATGAGCATTCTGAAGACAGTTGTATCTCTCAAGGAATATGCTAAAAAATCATTTTGTCAAATATACATTGTTCAATCAATCCAACAGTTTCCTACAAGTTATATTTATGAAACAAGATGAATCCATTCATGTTGAAATTGAATTGCATTTCTTTTATGCCTTATCATGAACAAAGCTTTAACAATCTATGGCTCGTATGGTTGTTGTTGTTGTTAATTTTGAAATTAGTGAGTCTTGATATTTGAGAATGCAATTTTGTGCACACTTTCTCCAACTCCCTCAATCTCCATTGCATCCCCTGCAGGTCTACCTTCAACTCTTGATTTTCCTCACAAATCACAAAACTATAATCAAGCTCTTTTGAGTACAAAAATGTTGGGTTGTTTCATGTGACTTCTTATTCCTGGAGAAAATGCATCCCACTATCACTATTGGAATGAAAGGAATCTGAAATTTTCACATAATAACTATCAAGTGTGCTTCTTAGCTTTTCTTGTTGCAACAGCATGACCTATATTTCTATTCTCGATGGAAATCTGGAATTTTGTGCAATGCGTTTTCTTGCTTCAAAAGGGAGTTTTTCGTAATTTATCGATTTGAAAAGGCATGTTTCTTCTTCTTCAGACAATGTTGGGTGTACCTGTTCAAGAAACAAATTTAGATCATTCTGATGTAGGGAAAAAATCATATTCAAGGAAATTATTTACTGGCAGCATAGATTCTGAGAATCACAATTTCTCAAACCAACTTCTATTAAACATACTCAGTTGTACTTCAATTCTAATAAATCAATAGAAGTGCTAAAGAACCCAAGGTTAAGAATTATGTTCACATTATGAACAATTTAGGTCAGATGAAGGAAACCATAGCTATTGATAAAGGCTTAGTTTTAAGGCTTATTTCAAAGAAACCAATTGTATTGACTCGGATTTTCTGAAAAATTCTCATGTTCTTAACTTCTGACATGAGCTTAAATTCAAAGAACAAAGATTGTATTGACTCATATTTTCTGAAAAAAAATCTCATGTTCTTAACTTCTAACTTGAGCTTAAATTCAAAGAACCAAGTGGCATTGATTGACGTTGCATTAATGACCCAAGTTAAAGAATTCAGGTTTGACTTAAAGAACCCACAATAGTTGTCAAGAATAAACATGAGAAGACTTGTTGCATTTGTGTGTCAATCATAGTCAGAGAACCCACTAGTATAGATTCAGACCAAGTTAAAAGCCTCATTGACAACAACATACAATTGGCACACATACACACTAAAATAATGAAACACATTTTAATAATTTGATCTTGGATTCAAGAAACTCATGCATATTCTCTTAGGCTAGGATCGGAATTACTTTCAACTGATTCAGACTTAATTCATGAAAATGTACAGTATTAACTCAGGTTACTATATGGAAGGCATGTATACGATTCAAAAAACACAAACTTGGTTGATATGAAGCCAGTTTAAAGAACCTATCCATATTAATGTAGGCTTACTTGGATCATTTATTTTGAATGGTTGAGCTTATATCAAAGAATATATTTGGTGTTATGCATTCACCAAATACCCCCTTGTATAATTTGGCCTTTAAAGTAAGGAATCTATTGCCACTATTATTCATTCTAGATTAAAGAGTGTCATAAGAATAATTGGCATAACATTTTTGTAATTAGCGTCAATACTTGAAAAACCATTTATAGTATTAAATCAGGCTAGATTAATGAACCTATTTACACCAATCCAGACAGAAATGAAATAGCTCTCATTTGTATTGTTTGATTTTGAGTTTTGGGCAGGTGAAGCTCGAAACTCAAATGACACTCAAAACTTCTTAAGCACCAATGTTCTCATAGTTCATGGGTGCTTACCCACTTATGATTCCACTCATAGCAATCTACATGACACAAGGAACTCTCTAATCACCTAACCCAATAGCCAAGGTGAATAGTAACCTCCCCCATAGGGGGGGACAGATAGCAAATTCCCATTAATTTGCCTTTGTATGTTTATCTAAGGTCAACTGAAAGAACCTAACTCTGGTATTCATTTGAGTTAGATCAAATAACCCATTTAAGTTGAGAAGTCAAATAACCTTTTCTGTGATTAGGACTTTCTTATAGTTAGCCCATTGATAGTGTTTATTCAGGCCAAACAGAAAAAACGTATTTGTGTTGATTCATACAATTTTGATGAACACATTCATATGATTGGGGATTCCTATTAAGATCCATTGTTGCTAGTAAGAATTCAGGCCACATCAAAGAACTTAATTGTAATGGCTCAGCCTAGCTCGGAACAATTTTAAAAAATAAAACAAATTGTATCTATGGAGGCAATATTAAAGAGTCTATTTTAGAGAATCCATCTAGGGCTTACCTCAAGATACATAACCAAGGCTCTGTAAAGCACATCGCAAGAATCTTTGGCATGATCTGGAAATGATTCAAGAAGAAACTAAAATTTGGAGGGCTTGAGATTGACATCGGAGTCAACTTCTGTAATATACTTGTCCATGAGGCTACCCACCCTCTTCAGCTGATTCTGATAGCAAATGCTAGAAGTGGGTTCATCAGTGCCAGTGGGAAATTCAGGCACAAAAACCATTTCCTAATCCATGAGGAAAATATGCACATATATTAAGACAAGATCCACATCATAGAGGCAACCCATCCCCTAGGGTGTAGGAATCAGTATGTTATCCAATGTAGCATTTTCCAACTCTGATCCAATCATATTTTCTAGTTGCTTCTTGAATAATTTAGAGACATTTAACGCAGTGGTCACTCTTAGGATCCCAAACAAGCTCCTGCATGTGACTACTACTCTCTCCAAAGAATGAAGCAAACCCACAACAGTTCTGAGAACTTCCCTCTGCAATTTCTGGGCATAACAGTGCATAATTTGCTCATCCCTCCCACTTTTTTTCTTGGGGGATATGGAGTTGTGTCCAAGCATGGGCAAGACAAACTTCAGGTAATGTGAAAGAAATATATTGATTAATCCAGTTCTCCATTTTGTGGGCAATCATGGTTTTGAAAATTCTTTCCATCAGATACATACTCAATGATGACAGATCTTCAAACCACCACCATGTTTTAGTTTTTGAGCTCTCAGAGCTTCTCGTATCGCAAGAATACCGAATCCCAATACTATCAGGAGAAGATGAGGCAGGACTGGTATCATAGTTAGCATTAATTTTTTCTATGATTACATCAACACATCTCTGAATACATCAATACATCTCTAAATAATCCTTATAGAATATGTTGTCAATACCATAGTCTCGCAGTCCTTCAATGCATTTATCAATTCCCGCCAACTCTAGAAGGCCAATCCCTTGAGAAAATCCTTTGTTCACCTCACTAGGTTCCCTTCTTGGATCTTTTCTTCTATCTCGAGGTTCCCTTCTTGGATCTCTTATGTCATCTCTGATACTTGGCCACACAATAAAGCTTTCATATGGTGGTGGATGTGATCTAAATGATGTTGATCCCATTTTAGCAGAACCTTCCCACCAGCTAAAAAGCCTTGGTGCCTCCTGGTAAATCATGAAGTAACACTCTGCATGACTTTACTCACCCTTCCTAACCTCCTGTTGTTGCTACCTTGTTGAACAACTTGATCAGCCTCCCTGAGAAGGAAAGCAATGTTTTCTGCAAGAAATCCAATCACGCCCCCAATTCATCTCAGGATACCCACCACCCACAAAAATAACATTCAATCCATTTCAACATACCTACCACCTAAAAAGTAGCATAACTGACATAAAACCATCCTAACCCTCAATCTCAAGCCCCAACAGCTGAAGAAAACTCAAAATGCAAGTAAATCAAGTTCCAGAGCACCTTTCTTTTCTCTTTCCGAATAAAAGAAAAGAAAAACCGAAGGATAGGATAACAATACCTTGTCTAGAAATACAATCCACCTCCATATCACATACAAGGTGCATGATGCTCTCCACTCACATCCCTTCCTTTGACTTCCTTAATAATACAATGAAGGACCAACTCGAATGGACCAATTCCTTCATTATTTAGGTCGGAATGAGGCAGCCTTAATCCTTAATCCAATCAATGCCTCATGGATTAATTAAGAATGGAATGGACTAGACCTACCAGTCCAATGACCTTTCTTGTCGGTCGGTCCTGCACCATACACTGGGCAGGTGATGCTAGCGCTAAGTATTCACAAATCACCTGATGCCAGATTAAGTTGGTAGAATTCTCTAGAAATAGGCTAAATTCTGGCAAAGCAGAAAGGAGTCATTCTTCACCTTGCGAACCCGGGCGCAAATTGTGTTCCACATCGCCGCCTCTCCTACAAGTGGGAGTTATCAAGGTTTTATGCAAGAATATGTATATGATGTTTCACCATGAAAACACTCAAAAAGACAAATACAAAGGTAGATAATATTGCATGCATGCTCGTTTGTAAGTTCTTTGCATTTGGCAGCATAAGGGAACCAATATTGTGACGTAATAAAGATTGTTTCTCAGGTGTTTATATCGATGAAGGTTGTATGCATTTTTGCGTTAACTGTGTCACGTAACTGTTCTCCTAACTCTTAATCCAAGGGCACAAAAATATTTAATCATCTAACATCTAATCTGACGCTCCAGACGAGGACATCATGACAACTTGGGGAATTGTTTTCAAAGGGGAACGCCTTACGACGTAATTAGTTATAATTAATAATAATTTAATATTATTATGGAACAAAATTCTCTTTCTCAAAAGATTATGATGTTAGCTGCTTAATTCGAATATTTTGTTCATCATTTTCTTACCAAAGATCTCTTGCAATGATAATATACATCCTTTGAGTGTGCATTGAGAATATTAATAATTTTATTTAGCTCATAACTCTTTTTTCTAAAAATATTGTAGATCATACTTTGTACTTCATTACCACTCACACCAATAATCACGCATGCAAATTCTTATCTCTTTTATGGGACTTCTTGAACGCATATACACAAAATAAAGAATCCCTAGCTTATAAATGGATACACATCCCATGTAATAGGTAAAATATCAATTGAGAGCTTTAGCTCTTGTATGGATCTTGATGTTCCATATTTTCTTCATTACCTAACATGAATGGAATATTCAAAAACAAAAATATTATAAAGATCATAATAATTACATATTAATAATGTTATTTAAAATTAGTAAAATACCAAAATTTAACCTTTTTTACAATAATTATAATTAAAAGTAAGTAATTCATGATAAGAAATGATATCAAATAATTTCAAAATAATGATAGTTTATACAAAAAAGTAATGTAACTATAGTTAATAAATAAATAATTGAAATCATTGTAAAAATGAATACATTATTACAACTTATATTTCATTGAATAATTAACCAAAGGGAGGTAGGTTGTAGTATATTTAGTCTAAATTTTATAAATAGTTATAAATTGTAATAACTTCGAGATAAAAGTTCATAAAGGAAAAATAAGACCAAGTTCATGAGACACGTATTCCAAGTTGAATGTTGGCAAAACATCCTAGTGGGTGTTCATTTGGTTTATTATGGCTAAGGGGAAATTGACAAAGGCAATGGCAAAGGCTTTGAAAAGGCAAAGAGACATTAATTGATATTTTATTTATGCAAATAATGGAAATTATGATAAAATGAAGGTGAAAGGTCACAGGTTGTATGTGAGGAGTAAATTGAAGGAAATTAGTGGAAATTGAAGGAAATAGATGCCTCATTAATAAAAAGGCTTTTGAGGATTAGTTCACATCTTTTGTCAATTCATTTTTGGATCTCGCTCTCTAATCTCTCTATCTCATACTCCTGCACAATTAGAGCATGCTTGGAGGACTCTAGCATTGGAGAAAGGAAGGCAAAGGAATGACAAGGAAGAAAAGGGAAGCAAATTTCAAGCAAGGACAAGTTGGATCAAGCAGCTACAATGGGATTACTTGCAGGTATTGAGATGCATGTATGATTTCCTTGTTATTTTTTGCATGCATGTGTGTATTTGGTTCTCTTGTTATCATTGGCATGGGTTTTGTCAAGTGTGAAAGTGGTTTCATCCTTGCCTTTCCATTTCTGGATAGTCATGGTGTGATCGGGTTCTTTCATTTGGTTTAGCTTTGGATTGTCATAATGGTTTTGGAATCGGGTGAGGTGGTCTCAGGAAAATTCCCAAGGGCCTAGGAATCACTTGACCGGTAATGGTGGGGTACACGGTAAATCCTGAGGGTAGAGACAAGAAAATTCCTCAAGGTATCAGTGGAAATTCGAAGGCATCCAAGCTTGTTTAGGCCTAGTAATCCCTTGACCAGTTTTGGTGGGATTGAAGTAAAGCCTTGTAGTGTATGTTTCTTTGTTTGGGCCTAGGAATCCCTTAACCGGTAATGGCAGGATACAGATAAAGCCTGGTTGTATAGATGAAGGTTTCGGGCTTAAAAATCCCTTGACCAGTAACGGTGGGATATGCGGAAAAGCCTGAGGAATCCCTGGTTGTTTTGTTGTGATTCCCACATTCATGCTTGGAATATGGCATAAGGGTGATTGGCTGAAAGAAATATTTGGTTCAACCAAATCTATGGTAGGGTGGTATGTGGAAGTCTCTGACTTGGTTAGCTTTTGCATATGTTAATAAGAGCTATTTTTCCCTTTGTATTTCATGAGCATTTATACTTGTTATTATGCGGCTTTGATGGTTATTTTATCATTGTTTTTATTTTGGTTATATGTTGGTTATAAGCATGGTTTTACAAAAGACTTTAGTTATGGCTATCATCATTTTTTGATTAGTAAATGAATGGTTAATGAATGCATGACCTAATAGATGATATTGCAACTATTGTGAGAGTGCATCAGACCTTCTTGACGATTCTCAAATAAGTATGAGACCCCTATGTTGAGATATGTAATTATGACATGTAGATTACATGTTCATGATGTGTTTGACGAAATGTGTGTCATGGTTGGGATGGTCCAGGTTAAGTCCTTGATCAAGTTTTGAATTAAAGGCTTTGTCATTGTGTCATTTATCATTTCTAAGAGTTTCATCAAGTTCTGGGCAGATTTTTGTATCCTAGCCCTGAAAAAGTGGCTCAGATCTCAAGGTCGTTGGCACAAAACTAAATAATTTAGTCTACAGTCACTAGGAAGCAGGCTTATGGGAGTGACTCAAGGGTTGCAGTCACTGGTTTTCCATGTCATGGGAGCGACTAAGAGTCTAGATCATTAAAAGGTCAAGTCAACCCGAGGGTTGGACACCTGGAGTGGTTCTTGTAGTTCCTGAGGGTGGTCAGTAAAGTTTTGGTTGGACAATTCCACTTCCTTATCTATACCTAGGAGGTTGATTCATATCATAGTAAATCCTCGTCACATATTTACCCCGGTGTACTGGTGAGCTTAGGTAAGTGTGGGATGAGGGTGTTACAAAGTGGTATCAGAGCATGGTTCAACACTTGGACTGGATGGGCGGAATGTGGTTGTCATGCATGCATGAAGGTTGTATATGTGCTTGTAATGTATGCATGGTGGTGGTCATTGTTACAATTATTTTTCATGTATAAGTTGATGATTTTTTTGTTGGGATGTGTTTCTCATGAATGTGTATTGGTTATATCTGCATTGTTATGCATGTCAGTGTCTATATGTTGTTATGCATGCATTATAGTGACTATAATTAGCATGTATCAAGTCGGTGTTATAGTTGTGACATCATGCGTAGTAACTGGATGATGATTGGGATGATGTCGGCATATTGTTATGATTATGGCTATACATGTATCGTGTTAATATGGTTGATCTTGCAGACGAGATATCCTCCCTTGAACTCTACTGAGGTATGTTGGTTATGTTCATTTTTTGGTTTATCTGACATGGTATACTTGCAGAAAGAAGAGGATCAAAGATGACTAGAAAAATGGTGGATTATAGTTCACGAGACTCTCCCTACAGATCATATGAGCAACATGGTGATGAGTACTCCCCTCACATAGAAGACAGTTTGAGATGTTTGAAGGCATAAATAAGAAGTTGCAAAGCAGATAATGACATAATTGTAATAGAAATCCACATTAGAGGAAATTTTAGCCTAAAAGTGCCTATGAAATTTTCACGTAATTTCCATCTCATAATATTCAAACCAATCAAAATCATTTAAATTTAAAAAGAGGTATATGTAAATATTTTGGAGGGAAAAGAAGAAAAAATATTTTTTTTAATTGTATTTTTGTCTTATCTCCTAATAGGTTTACTCAAATTTCAAGTGTAGACACTAGTTAGAAGCGGAATTAAATTCTGCATCCAACAAGTACCTATTATGCATACTTTTGAAAAGACTCACATTGATAAAAATTGATGATATCTTAAAAAAAACATGTTGAACATGTTTTTTTAATGTATCTTCATTTTTTGTTAATGTGGGTCTTCTCAAAAGTATGCATAATGGTTACTCATTGGATGCATAATTTAATTCTGCATCCAATGAGTATCTACACTTGAAATTTGAGTAAACCTATAAGGAGATAAGCCAAAATTACAATTGAAAAAAAAAAAGATCTTTTTTTCCCTCCAAAATCCATAACTCTTATTTTATTATTTTAACTATTATTTTGTTATTTTTCCTTAGGAGGTCACTTTTAGGCTGAAATTTCCTCTAATGTGTAATAAAGTTAATAAAGGCAAAATAAGATCAAGCGTAGAAATTTCCCACTGTAGATCACCTGATAATGCAATATACTAAAGCAAAATACTTGATCTACTTCTACAAACAAACTTGCGGAAACTTGATCAATTTGAGCTAGATCAATCAGAACACATATAATAGAGAAGAAGAAATCATACACATGAAACACAGAAGAATACTCTGGGCAAAGCCTCAGCTAAAAACCCTGGTCTCTATATTATCATACAAGTGGAAATATGTCTGGATTACACAAAGCTTTAGCTCACAAGCTATCCAGCTCTCAGTACAATCCCTCTGTTGTTCATAGATAGTCAAAGGCTTCTCACAAACCTTCTCCTCTGCCCCCCCAAGCCTCCTATTTCCTTGCGCAGTTTGTCCTGGGGTCTAATGCTGCCACCTGTGTGAATTGGCCTCATCACACACTCATCAAACCCAGAAGTAACTGCGCAATCCTAAAGGAGATAATTCCTTCTGCATGGATGAGTTTCCTATATAGAAAAAATCCTCCAACTAATAGTACATTGTCCCTTCCTCTGATCTCAACTGGGTCTCTAACTAAACTGACATGCATGAGTTATTTATGAGAGAACATTCAGTTATCTGAAGTGAAGTAGTTACATGCATGCATGCATTAACTAACTGAACTCACAATTAGTTCAACAAACTATTTGAACTAATCTAACTAGACTTAACTCAGTTAACTGAGCTAACTAATTACAAATCAAAGTACAACTCATCCTGATCTCCTTTAGTCAATGGATAACTTCCTCAATCAATGGAGAAACTGTTACATGTCTTCACATAGACTTCAATGTTTGATTTTCTACAACTAATTAATTCAAGATGAATTAATTAATTATTTTACAAACAGCTGCTAAGATCAAATTCGAATTTTACTTCTCAATTTTAGTTCAGAGACTAACTAAAATTGGAATGTATCCCGAAATGTTATTTTTAGCACTTCCATTTTTCATTCCTTGTTGCTATGTCCAACACTAGTACCTGAAATGTTATTTATAGCAATGTTATTTTTAGTATTTCTAGTTTTAGCATTTCTTGTTGCTATTTCCAACATCAAGGTCATGGGACATGTATTCCAAGTTGAATGTTGGGCAAAACCATAGTGATGCGGATCACTTGTGATTAATAAATGGCTATGGAAATTGAAAAAGGTAATGGCAAAGACTTTGAAAAGACAAGAGGCATTTATTAACGTTTTATTTATGAAAATAATGGAAATTAAGAGAAAAGGAAAGTGAAATGTCACAGGTTGCATGTGAGGAGGAAATTGAAGGAAAATAATGGAAAATGAAAAAAATAGAGGCCTCAATGATTAAAAAAAAATTATGAGGATTAGTTCACAACTTTTTTCAGTTGAATTTTTTGTCAGTTCAGTCTTTGGCACTCGCATTCTATTCTCTCTCTCTCGTACTCTTGGACACTTAAAGTTTTCGTGGAGCTCTCTTGGAGGAGTGTGGATTACTTAGGATTTGGAGCAAGAAGCCAAAGGAAAAACATGAAAGTGCAAGAGGACAGTGGGATCAACAACTACAACAGGTTTTGCTTGCAGGTATCGAGTTGCATGTATGATTTCCTTGCTAGTTTTGGCATGCATGGTACAGGCATGTGGTTTCTTGGTTATGAGTTGTGATGGGCACGGAGGATTGCCAAGATGGACAGTGGTTTTGCATAGCCTTGTCATTTCCTAGATAGCCATAGTGTTGTAGGTTTTAACTTTTGTTTCTGGATGGTGTTCATGTTCCTTATGGTTGTGGGTTGAGTTATTAGTTCTTGGAGCCTTGGTTGGACAAACACTCTAGAATCCTTGTAACAGCTTAGGTTGAGTTACTAGTCCTAGAAGCCTTGGTTGAACAAACTTATTGGAGCCCAATGGTAGTTATGGGTTGAGTTACTAGTCCTAGAAGTTGGGTTGGAACAAACGCTTTAAAGCCTTGGAAAACTTGGATGGAGACTGATCTGGTGATCTTTAGTGATGTCCAACTGTGAGGTGGAATCACTAGTTGAGGGTTGAGGTGGTTTGGCCTCTGAAATCCTTGGTTTTTCTTTCTTATTTGTTCCATAAGATCCCACATTCATGCTTAGAATATGACATGGAGGTGATTGGATGAAATAAATATTTGGTTCATCCTACTCTATGGTCGAGTGGTATGTGGAATTCCCTGACTTGGTTGGATATGCATGTGTTAATAAGAGATCTTTTCCTCTTATGTTCTATGTGTAAATGTACTTGTTATTATGTGGCTATGATGGATGTTTTATTATTGTTATTCATATGGTTATATGTTAGTTAGAAGTATGGTTTTATGATAGTCTTGAGTTATGACTCTCATCATGTTTTGGTTAGTAGATGAAATGTTAATGAATGAATGATCTAATAGATGATAATGCAACTAATGTGAGAGGGCATCAGACCTTCTTGAAAAATCTTAGATAAGCATGAGGTCTGTATGTTTAGATGTGTTTTTATAACCTATACATTACATGTTCATGATGTGTTTGGAGAAATTCTTTTCATGGTTAGGATGATTCAGGTCAAGTCCTTGTTCAAGTTTTGCATTAGAGGTATTGTCTTCTTATTATTTATCATTTTTTATAATTTCATCAGGTTCTGGGGAGAGGCCTAATCCCTAGCCGTGAAAAAGTGGCTCAGCTTTTGGGGTCGCTAGCATAGAACTACCTGAAAAAAATTGTAGTTGCATGGAGACCCTGTTGTGGGAGCGACTATAGGGTTTCAGTCCCATGGAGGGCTTGTGCAGGGAGCAACTGGGGGTCTAATTCAATTAAAAAGTAAGTTAACTCAGGGGTTGGGCACCTAGAGTGGTTGGTTGGCCCATGGGGGTCTTGTAGCTTCTGGGGAAGGTTAGTTTGGTTTTGGTTTGTCGATTCCACTTCCTTAACTGTACTTTGGGAGTTGAATCATATCATAGTAACTCTTAATCACATATTTACCCCAGTGGACTGGTTATCTTGGGTAAGTGTGAGAGGGAGGGTGTTATAGAGTGGTCTCAAAGCACGGTTCAAGACTTGGAATAGATGGGAGGAATGTGTTTGTCATGCATGCATGTGGGTTGTATATGTGCTTGATGTGTATGCATGATGATGGTCATTGTTGTAGTTTTGTTGTCAGGTAGAAGTTTAAGGCATTTTTGTTAGAATGTGTTTGTCATGAATGCATGTCGGTTGTATATGTATTGGTTATGCATGTCAGTGTATATATGTTGTTGTGCATGCATTAGTTGATGCTATAGTTGTGACATCATGCATGGTAACTGGAATGATGATTGAGATGATGTCTATATATTGTTATGATTATCTTTATACATGTATTGTGATAACCTGGTTGATCTTGCAGACGAGATATCCTCCCCTAAACTATATAGAGGTATGTTGTTTATGTTTATGCTTTGGTTTAGATGACATGATATAGTTGTAGGAAGAAGAAGATCAAAGATGACTAGCAAAATGGTAGAGTACAATTCACGAGACTCTCCCTATAGATCATATGAAAAACATGGTGATGAGTATTCCCCTCACATAACAGACCCTTTGAGAAGCTTGAAGGTAGAAATAAGGAGTTGCAAAGTAGATAATGATAGAATCATTTAGTCACAAGAGAGACTTGCAAGGGCACAGGAGTAACAAGTAGAGGTCAATGCAGTCATCCTTCATAATTTGTCAGACATGTAGAGATAAGGACCACTTAGGATTGGTGTTGGGATAGGGTCCCCAGGGTCAATTTTGGGTTAGTTTAACCAATTTTTGAGAAGAATTTTGTAAAGAATGTAAAGTCTCCATTAAATGTGGAAGCAGAGCATGCAACAAAGTAGGATTCAAAGGGTCTTTAGCCCCTTGTTTGGGTAAGTGATAGGTTGTTTCTGAGACTCACTCATAGGCTGCAGGACATGGTATTGTATTGAAAAAGCTATATATAGTTGAGTCATAGTGAGTCTAAGGATAAATCGAAGATATCATATTATTATTTTGGGCAAGTTCTAAGGTAGGAAATCTTTGTTTTCTATACTTAGGCAAAAGGGGAAGGCTCCTACAGCTGAGTGTGCGGAGACCTTGGCAATTTCGTAGCTGAATATGTGGGCCCCTGCAACTAGGTGCGCAGGATGGAAGAGTTTGTAAATTGAATGGTGAACCTAATAACGACTAATTTTGGAACTTTAATATTGCCTTTTTTTACTATTCTTATTTTTTTTTAAGTTACGCATTATGGCTTAATGATCTGTTTTTTGATAATTAATGTATAATTTTTGCACGAATCTATTGAATCTTTAATATCTATGCATGAACTAACTCTTTTCGCGAAGATAAAGGTTAAATCTGTTGTGATTTCTTTTGAATCGGGAAGATCTACGTGAAGGTAGATCTAAGGTTCCTATTTAGTGCATGAAAGTGGATAGGCTGCTTCTTTTAGAGCTGTAAATTCTGATCGCAGACCTTCGCGAAGGTCTAAGAGTTGTTTTCTTAGCATTGTAGTAGCGAACCATTGAAGTATACATACCTGCACAAAGGTAGATCTCAGATACGAGGGCCTAAGATCACTTATCACACGGTCTCTGGATGTAGAAACTTGGTTCTAGCATCCCCCAATACTGCTTTGGGTGAGACTGCAACCTGCGCTATGTAGGTTGTTGCCAAAAGAGCCAGTAGTTAAGGTTTTGTTGGTTGGCAAGAATAACTCTGACCCTGGGTCAGGCCCCCTTAATCCAAAAAATGGTTCTGTTGTCGGGACCGGGATCTATCTAAGAGATGTTTGATTAATGGTTTCCTACAAGAAAGAGATTGAAAAGTGGACTAACTGAAATGTGCACGCGTGCATGGCTCAAGAGAATAGGAGCCCTAAATTATCCAAGGAGCAGTGGTTGCAGAGATTTTTGTACACAGATGAGACCGACTCGTTCTTTTGTTTCTTCCCTGACAAACTACATGAGTGGTTGCCTAAATTGGTCGATAGTTAAGGGACTATGGATCATCTAGAGGACATGGGACTATAGTCAAGGAAATAATGTGACGTCTGGAGCATGAGGAAGTAATATCTCACGGGCTATCGATCATTGGATTGATCACACACTAAGAAGTTTTGTGACTTATTTCGCGATCGATAGAAGTATCAGCTATAAAGAAGCGGAACATAGACTCTTTAAGATATCGCAAGGTAAGTATTTGAAATCATTAAAGACTTGGATTAAAATGTTGCTTTGTGAAAAGAGGGGTATGCAGTTACCTTGATGTTTGGGGATACGCGAAGTGGGATATTCCTTAGAAGAAACGAAGGATCAAGCTCGAAGTATAGTCCACTCATTGAACCCCCTTCAAGTGACGATGATGGGACAGTGCTGACTACGCCGCGAAGTGCAGTTCAGTTAATTACGCAAGGTATCCTGAGGATACCTCATCCATCCATGCCACCTCCACCTCCACCTCATACACCTACCCCTTCACCTCCTTCACCTCCGCTACCACCATTCAACATGGAAAACTCAATGAATATGTCAATCTTTAGAGGAGTAGGGAGCGAATATCTGGAACAGTTCTAGTTCGTCGCAGGAGTAGTATGGACGGCACAACAGATTACAAATAATACCATCAAGAAAGTGTAGCTAGTCACTTTCTTACACGATCGAGCATTGACATGGTACATCAATTATTTCACTAATAACCCCACTGAGACGTTGGCAGAGACCTAGCAAGCTTTGAACAAACAGTTCAGAAAGCTTAAGTCAGAGGTGTAGTTGGTGACTGAATTTAAATATATTTGACAAAAGGTAGATGAGACACCTTGGTATTTCGATCAAAGGTTGAAATCCCTGATTAGGAAAGCTAATATGTTGATTACAGATTCCCAACATCGTGATTGGTATATAACATCGTTATTTCTGCACTTAAGAGTGCCTCTGTCACAACAAAAGATAGCAACGCAAGCAGAATCTTGGGAAATTGTGATGAGGTTGGATGCCTCACCCATACAGGATATGAACCTTGGAGTGCAACAGATCCACTCACAGCTGGAAATCCTACACCTGGAGTTATAGATCCTAAATAATGGAAAGGAATCCCAACCGGAGGTGTGCGCTGAAATCTGGTGTTTGAAGTGCAAGAGCCATGGACACGATAAGGACCATTGCCTAGTTTATAAGAACTATATTATGGGGGAGGGCATGTTCCCCTGAAACCATAGAATAATGTTCGGTTAGGCGTGGGAGCTGTGTTGTAGTGCGCTATCTATCAAGTTACCGGGAAACACACGACTGACAATTTCCATCTACTACAGAAGTTTGTACAGACCCCTCAACAGTTGTTTTGCAATTTCTGTAAATCTGTGGGTCATGATGAACGTCATTGTAGGAGTTATGAGTTGATGATGGATAGAACCCCTACCTACCAAATGCAAGTAGAGAATCGGCCTTAGGATCAGGGTGCAAGAGCAATGCGCGAAGGATTTCGAGGTCGAGGACGAGGAAAAGGGGGCAGAACTGGTCGAGGACGAGGGTAGGTAATTTGCTATAAATGTGGCGAAGTAGGGCACTTCGCGTGAGATTGCACAAACCCCATGCATCTTTCATGTCAGTATTGTCAACAGTTTAACCGTGTGATAGAGGAATGTCCATTCCTTATGGAAAAGATGTAATATAAGAAGGCACAACCCCATCAGCCTATGTAGAACATTCAAATGATGAGGGCAGAACCCCGCGAAGAAGATCAGAGCATAAATATAGTGACAAGAAGTGGTATGGCGACTGGTGTAGATAAAGGCAAGCAGCATAAGGATGATGGGTGGGTGCGCAAGGCTGTTGAGAAGGAAATAGACTTTGATCTTAATTGCACTAAAGAGACCTTCATGGAATCAAAGAAGAACTTTGTTGAGGCCTCCACCTCAGGAAAACAAGAGAAAATGCCAGAAATTAGTACGACACAAGAGGTAGATCCTTCAGTACTAGATACTTTTCTGAAGACCTGTATGAAGTTACTGTGCGATAAGAAAGTGGTAGAAGGGTTGCAAGAGTTAATTGACAAGTGTGCAAATAAAGAAAAGACCCTTGTTGAACAGTGCACTGTGAGGAAAATTGGCAAGCATAAAAAGCAAACAGGGCGCAAGATGAGGTTGGCCGAGCATATAGGAGAATATGAAATGGACCAGGTAATCTTGCATCTGGGGTCTGATGGGGAGACCTGCGCTGCAGTGGTCTCCTATTCAACTACACATGGAAAATCAACAGAAGATTATTCTGATGGGGCGCTTATATGGTGTAACGGTGGACATTGAGGGCCCAAGTGCACTAGCTGACTTTGCGGTCATTGAAATAGTGGATGACACTAACCCATACCCCACGCTACTAGGAATTGACTGGGCTTTTGATATGGACACAATAATCAACTTGAAGAAGTGGAAGATGACATTCAAAAGGAAGTCGCTCAGGGTTGTAGTGCCACTAGACCCTGCAGAAGGAGCGCGTTATACTGAACCTATTTGCGACTTCATGGAAAGTGATGATGATCTAGATCAGATATACAAGATCACCGCATGAGATGAATATTGGATTAACCCTACGACCGATGGACGAATTGTGTGGGACAGGGATAGCTCCTGCACCTCAAATTCGGATGAAGAGCTTGAACACTGGCAGAATCGGTTGCATGAAGTATCTACGCTCTGTTGCAATATGATGACCAAATCATTGCAGTGTGTCTCGACTGAGGTAAGGAAGCTTCCGCATTATGATGGTTTGACTGATGTGGATCTATTTTTAGATGAATTTGAAAGGGAAGTACTAGAATAACATCATTTCCAGGCACTGGAGTTGGTGTTGCACGCTACGCCTACTCGTTGGTGGGGTACGCACAAGGAGAGATTCGTCGGATGAAAGGAATACAAAAGGATGATGAAATTAAGGTTTGGATATGATAATACCCAAATGATATAAAAATACAGTGGGAAGGATGATCCACATGATCATTTAGCACGATGGACTAAGGCCCGGGGAACATAACCACAACCAGAATGGGTGCACATTTTCTGTCATACCTTAGATACAATTCCAATGAACTGGTCTTTGGAGACGGAGCTTCGCCATGGGACATATTAAGGGAGAGTTTCTTATTAACGCTCAACTTTGAGGATGGGTTTGAGTGCATTGATGAAGCGCTCCAGGAGATAAAAGCAGCTATATTCAGAACGCCTAAGGAACCAGTAGAATGGGCTCAGCCGGATTGGAGTACATAGCTGTGCCATGCACTGGAGTGTTACAATGTGACTGCTAAAGAGGAGGAAGAAGACCCGCAAAATATTAACATTCCAGAGACAGAAGGACAACGCGAATTCGAAGGACCAAAAGTTGCAAACCCGAATATTTCAGAACCTTTGAAAACTAGACAAGTAAACATTAGCTGTAAAGCAGAACCTAAGTTTGCAAAGGTAGGAGACTATTGGGATGAAGATATGGTTGATAAGGTGGCTGAGTTGCTGCACAAATACCAGGATCTATTCCCAACAAAATTTTTGTATTTGAAGGGGATCGTTAGAGACTTAGGTGTTATGAAGATTACAATGAAATGGATGTGAAGCCCGTTAAGCAGAGACCTTATCGCCTATATCCAAAGTATAAAGAAAAGTTGTGCCAAGAGACTGATAAGATGTTGGATGCCGATATTATTGAACCCATAGAGGAATCTGATTAGGTAAGCCCAATGGTGGTCCAAGAGAAGAAACGGAAAGGCGAAATATGAATATGTGTAGATCTAAGAAAGTTAAATGATGCATGTGTGCACGATCCATTTCCAACACCATTTACAGATGAAGTATTAGAGAATGTTGGTGGCAGGAGGCTTATTCGTTCACTGATCGATTTTTGGGATATCATCAAATAAAGATCGTGCCAGAAGATCAAAGAAAGACAACCTTCACAACGGAGTGGGGTTGCTTTCAATATATAGTAATGCCATTCGGATTGAAGAACACGCTTGCAATCTTCTCTCGGGTAGTGATTGTGGCGTTCAAGGAATTTATCCATAAGTTTTTGGAGGTTTATTCCGATGATTGGACTATGTTTGGGTTAGTGAAGCACCATGTTTCAAGTATGCGCCTTATGCTGGATACATGTTGAAGGTATCAATTCACTCTAAATTTGAAGAAGTGCATATTCTGTGTGCCCTTTGGAATTTTTCTCAGTACTGTCGTATGTAAGCAGGGATTGATGGTGGACCCTGCGAAGATTGTTGTGATTGTGAATTTGGAAGCTCCTAGGAATGTAAAACAGTTGTGCACGACATTGGGGCACATTGGATATTATAGAAAATTTATTAAGGCATATGCTCAGATAACCGCGTTGATGGAAAAATTATCGAAGAAAGATGCGATGTTTTGTTGGGATGAAGAATGTCAATGAAATCTAGATGTATTGAAGGAAAAGATGGTAACTATGCCTATTTTGGTGTTTCCCGACTGGAAGAAGGAATTCCATGTGCATGTATATGCCTCTTTTCTTGGGCGGACACTTCAAAATGTATATAGATCACTCCACGCTGAAGTACCTGGTCAATAAGCCTATGTTGTGAGGGAAGATCTATCATTGGACTATTGTTTCAAGAATAAGACTTTCAAGTAATTGTGAAGCCTGGAAGGTTGAATGCAGGACTAGACGATTTGTCAAGGATTGAAACGAGTGAAGAACCAAATAGTTTGGTGGAAGGATTGTTGGATGCGCAGCTTTTTTCGGTGCACATTGCAGATGACCATTTTGCTGATATCATTTAGTTTTTAACCACCGGCACAACTCTGGAAGGATATTCTACCCAGAAAAAGAAGGAATTAGTAGTTCGCTCTGCGGATTTTTCAGTGATTGCTGGTCACTTAAGATGGGAACGGATGAGATACTACGCAGATATGTTCCTGAGTTTGAATGCGCTAGCATCCTCGTTGAAGCACATGGATGAGTGGCAGGAGGTCACTACATAGGAAAAGCAACCGTGCAAAATATTTTGTACGTTGGGTTATGGTGGACGACATTACATAAGGAATCTAAGGCGTACTACAAGGCATGTGATGCTTGCCAAAGGACGAGGAAACCTTTGCGAAGAGATGAATTTCTTTAAATCCTCAGGTTTCATTGTAGGTATTTGATAAGTGGGCCATTGATTTCATAGGTCCAATACAACCACCAAGTAAAAAGATTGGCACACAGTATATCATTACTAATGCAACTGAGTATTTAACCAGATGGGCGGAAGCGCAGCCAGTGAAGGATTGTACAGTTGTTACTGCCGTGAATTTTTTATTTGAATATGTCTTAACACGGTTTGGATGCCCTAAGATATTGATGAGTGATATGGGTACACATTTCTTGAATGAAACGATCAGCACGATGCTTGAGGAATTATAGGTGTATCATCAAAAGAGCACATCCTATCACCCACAGGAGAATGGAAAGGTGGAAGCATTTAACAAAATCTTGGAGAATGCATTGATGAAGGTCTGAAACGCATAGAGGAATCACTGGGATATGCACATCCCAGCAATACTATGGGCCTATAGGATGCAAGAAGTTGACAGGCCAAATACCGTTTAGGTTGGTCTATGGGATTGAAGCAATGATGCCTATGGAGTATATTGTGCCAAGTTTACGTATTGTAGCTTTGATAGAGACAACGGATCGCGAGACCTTGGAGGAACAGCTCGCACAGCTAATGGAGTTAGAAGAGGACCACTTTCTTGTATACTTTCACCAGCAAGTGAAAAATGAACGCGAGAAAGCATGGCACAATAGGCATATTAAGTTTTTCACTTTAAAGTTGGATGATTTAGCGTTATTATATGACAGCAAGTTCACAAAATTTCCAGGGAAATTTCAAATGCATTGGTTGGGCCCATATGTTGTTAAGAAGATCACGAATGGTGGTGCAGTTTAGCTCGCAGAGCTAAATGGGGAACCATTCCCTGGGAAAGTGAATGGAAGTAGGCTGAAGCTCTATACAGGGATCCTTCCCCTGCACAATGACTACATGGTAGCAGCACAGTCTTATTAATGCAGGCAGTTGTAAGGGATTGCGGGACTATAAACTATGCTACCCAGAGAAGAGAAAATCATAGTAGGGAGGCTACACAACGGAAGACAGGAGTGCGACAGGTGAAGCTGCGCTGGATGAGCTGCACCATGGAGGATGGTAATGCACAGATGGGTCCAAAAGTAGTCATTGGGGTCACTATTCATGATTTGATGGCAAAAACTCCATTAAGAGGAGTGGGTAGGTGCCATTTATGGTAAAAATATTTGGAGATCTATCACCACAAACGCATTTATGATCAGAAATTGGAGGGAACAGTCGGATTTGAATTCAAAACCTCCTATAAATTGGGCATGTTGTTCTGCTGAAGAACACTTTGTGTTCTAAGAATTGTCTGTGAGCCTTTTTGTTTTAATTTTATGAAGCGCGAAGACTAGGAAGAACTCTTTTCATGTCCATCATTCACAAACATATCTACAGTAGCCCGTCAAATTATTTTTGACTGAATGACTACCACAAATCTTGTAGAGGCTGTTAGTTCTGAAGTTGTCGCCTCCGACGTGGCGGCCCCTAAAATAACGAGCATGGAAGCTACGCCCACAGTGCCTATGGCACCAAGGTTGCCTAAGCCAAAGCAATTGGCTACAAAAGAGAAATAGAAGAAACCTGTGCCGGTGAGACATTCATCGAGGAAGAACACAGAGGTTTGGCAAAAGGATAAGCAGCCAGAGAAAATTGTGGACCTCAAGGAAGAATAATTCCAAGGAGTGGAGGAATTGGATGTTGAGGAGGGCGAGCCTATCACACGGCTCCTAAAGTATATCCCTCCGCGGAAAGGGAAGACAAAAGTAACGAAAGACCTTGATTCTAGAAATTTTATGGTCTCGACGCCCTTGTTACCAAAACAGGTTGAATTTGAAGGCGCGGTCTTAGCGCGCATTCCGGTGCTGAAGATGGAGGATTGGGATCTCGCAGACCATGAGAAATTCCCTCATTTGGCTACTCACAAATACATGAAGAAGATTTATTACGAAGAGACTAGAGTTACATGGTTGGAACCAATGAAATGGGTCAGAGGTGTTGAGCAGGCTGGGTTATTGCACATGCTCTACATACCACATTTTCACAGGTCCATTATCAACACTATGTGTGTGTGCCAACTTCTCGTGCTGGTGCATGATGGGTGCTTATGGCTCGGAGAACCCATCCCTATCACGGATATGCTCATCCATCGGATTACGAAACTGCCCTATAAAGGGGCGGACCCTACCAAGGAGTTTGGAGGGAAAAGTGGAGAAACGAAGTTGGCAGATAAGATGAATGTCAAATTCGGCTTAGTTAAGAAGTCACGCAGATATTCGATCCGCTCCATTCAGGACCAGGTGATGTAGTTTTCCACTCAAATCTTAGAAGGGAAGATTATGAGGAAATGTAGTGCAAACAAAGTTCCAGTGCCAGTAGTGTCATTGGCTATCCAGGCGCGAAGGGAGTACAATATAATTGGGCACAGTATTTTTGTAAGGAGTTCCTCGCAAACTGTCGCAATGTACAGGAGGATAGTAAATTGTTTCATTATGCCTGGTTAATGTTGCTCATTGTCTTAGTAGCATAGTGATTTCTAGACGACATTCAGTTTCATCTGCAGGCTGAAAGATTTACTAGAGGCAACAAAGTTCGCTTCGCTGTGGGCAAAAAAGGATCTAGAGAGGATCAAGGAGTCGAATATTTTTTTGATTTTAGTGCAAATGGATCTTCACACAGTAATCAGTCAGTTGCCAAAGTTTTCTCCAATCTTCTTTGAGCAGTTGAGGACCTTTGCGGAGTTCAAGGTTGATTTCCATAATGTATCAATCAGGTCATGGAAGGACCCTAAACATATATGGCACAAACTGCCATACTTAGTCTCAGAGACCGATGTGCATGATGTTGTGGGATGTTGGCTAGCAGAGTGGCGCAAACCCATGGACATTGGTGCAGGCACCAATAAAGGTGCATAAAGCTCTATTACGCAAATAACCGTTGTGTAGAAGCGAAAAGAATTAGCACAAAAAGTAGCGCGATCTTTGGCTTAGCAGAAAAAGAAAGAAGTTGTTGCTAAGGCAGCTGCGGAAATAGAGCGTGTTGCGAAAGAGCGTGTTGAGGAAGAGCGCATTGGCACAAAGGAAGTTGAAGCTTTGGCTTCCCAACATTCTAAGGAGAAAGAACTATCAGGACAGGGTGGAGATTATGGAGAAGAGTAGAGCACTTCATTCTCATTAAAGAAGTGTGTGAAGGAGACAACTGTCGGGCCAAGGAAGAAGCACAAATCCAATAAACTAAAGCGCATTGACCTGATGATCCTCACAGAAGGGGATCTAGATGAGATTGGCGACAAGGTAAGAGACACCACAATAGGGTTGTGGCAGCAATTTGAACAACAGTATATGCAGACGCTTGGGAGCGTAAGAAGGGTCTGCGTGAGCTACAAATCCAAACAGGCTGAATTCAAGTGAGCCTTGGGCAAGCGAGCCTGGCGCAAGGGAGTGAGAAAGTAGTAGAGTTGGAATGGACTCTATACCTCAAAGTCATACAGTTACCAGAAGGGTCAGACTGCATGGAATCAGAGGAAGACCGCGCTATGTTGAGTACAGTTTAAGACATTGGGGTGAACTTGTCTGCGCTGCCACTTCAGACTCTCCATGCGCTGCATCAGGGGGTGTTAGACGAGCTTAGGATCAGAAAGCAGCGCACACTTACAGTGATCATTGAATTCAATGTAAACAATGAGAAAATGTTCATGAAGAAAGCTCAGGCTTTGAAAGAAAAAGGAAGAGCTGGAAGCACGAAGTCAGATCCTCGAGATAGCAATCACACAAGCGTGCCATTCACGTCTAGAGTTAAACATTTTGAAGGATGCCATAGCTACAGCAAAAATCAAGAAATTGGATGCTATGTTCTGTGCATCCAAGGATGAGATCGGCAAAGTCACATTTGACTTTCAGATGAAGATCTCAGAGCTTTAGCTAAAGTTACAGCCAACCACTCTGCCAGAGGTCCGGGAGCAATGTAGAGTAGCTATCAGGGAAAGCATGAGCACTTTGGATACAGCCGTCACAGGGTGCACGTTGATATTTGATCAGGCTATGGAGTTATGGACGACTCTGCAGGAGGACCCAAACCTGTAGAAACTTAACATAGATATCTGCGAGACACAGCGCATGTTTGATGAAGTCAGGGCGACTGCACTCACTTTGGCACCAGTCCAACGCCTCACGTGATTGCAGGAAGGCAAGCAGTTGCAATCACAGATTGAAGAGCTACAAAAGAAATAGGCCCTTCTCAAGGCTAGACTACAGCCATGGACAGAGGAAGTCTGTCATCTTACTCTGTCACTTCAGGAAAAGTTAAAGACATTGCAACAGATACAGAGAACAATGCGCCTAGCAATAGAAGGCCTGACGGTAGAAAAGCTGGTAGAGGAAGTGCAGCAGGCCATGGTATAGAGTTTTGTTGATGTAGCAACATTGCAAGTAGAGTTCAGTGACCTCTGCAACAAGATCGAGGCACCAACAGAGTGACTCAAGGGCAAGCCACCATATTTGTGTTGGGGGTCTATTGGGATAGGGTCCCCAGGGTCAATTTTGGTTTAGTTTAACCAATTTTTGAGAAGAATTTTTTAAAGAATGTAAAGTCTCTGCGAAATGTGGAAGCAAAGCGTGCAACTAAGTAGGATTCAAAGGGGCTTTAGCCCCTTGTTTAGGTAAGGGATAGGTCAATTTTGAGACTCACCCATAGGCTGCGGGCCATGGTATTGTATTGAAAAAGCTATATATAGTTGAGTCATAGCGAGTCTTAGGAGAAATCGAAGATATCATATATTTTGGGCAAGTGCTAAGGCATGAAAGCTTGTTTCCTATACTTAGGAGAAAGGGGAATGCTCCTGCAGCTAAGTGCACAGAGACCTTAGCAAGTCCACAGTTGAGTGCGCGGGCATCTGCAGCTAGGTGCGCAAGATGGAAGAGGTTGTAAATTGAACGTTGAACCTAATAAAGACTGATTTTGGAACTATTATCTTGCCTTTGTGTATTATTCTTATTTCTGTTCAAGTTACGTATTATGGCTTAATGATCTTTTTTCTAATAATTAAAGTATAATTGTTGCGCGAATCTATTGAATCTTTAATATTTATGCATGAACTAAGTAATAATTTGTTTTCACGAAGATAAAGGTTAAAACTGTTGTGATTTCTTTTGAGTCAGGAAGATCTATGCAAAGGCAGATCTAGGGTTCCTATTTAGTGCATGAAAGTGGATATACTACTTCTTTTAGAGTTGTAAAGTCTAATCACAGACCTTTGCGAAGGTCTAAGATTTGTTTTCTTAGCATTGCAGTAACAGACCATCGAAGGATATAGACCTACGCAAAGGCAGATTTGAGATACGAGGGCCTAAGATCACTTATCACACGGTCTTTGGATGTAGAAACCTAGTTCTAGCATCCCCCAATACTACTTCGGGTGAGATTGCAACCTGCGCTATGCAGGTTGTTTCTGTAAGGGCCAGAAGTTAGGGTTTTTTTGGTCTGCACGAACAACTCTAAACTTGGGTCAAGCCCACTTAAGCCAACAATTAGTCATGGACAAGAGGATAGGACTAATAGAGCATATGGTAGCAGGTCTCATGGTTGGCATGGTGGGATATAGATGACATGATTATAGATGGAAAATCCTTGGATACACCTGATAGATGAGGCAATGAACATGTGATTTATTCTAGTTCTGGTTCAGACAGGTACCATGGTCATCATTGCTATCATCCATACAAGAGGAGTGCCAGCAGATATTTGTTGGATGAGTTCAATAAAGCAAAGCCACCTACATTTGATGGAGAAATGAAGAAGTCACAAGATGCAGAAGAATGATTTCTTAGAATTAATAAGTTCTTTCGGTTCCATGATTACTCAAAGAACATGAAGGCCAAAATAGCTACGTTCAGCCTTAAAGGTAAGGCAGACATTTGGTTGGAAGATGTAAAGAATGTCAGAGGTATTCATGAAGAGGATTTGACTTGGAGTGAGTTTGAGAGACTTTTTAGGAATAAGTATCTATCATAGAGATACTATGATGATAGGGAAAAAGAATTCTATGAGTTGAAGATGGGATCCATGACTGATGAGGAGTAGACTAGCATATTCTTGGAGTTATTGAGGTATTTTCCTTATCTTAAGGAGGAGAGAGCTAAGATTCAAAGATTCATTAGTGGGTTGTTAGAAGAATTCAAAATAGAATCGAGTTTGATGAGCCTAAATTGATGCAGGAAGCCATCAGAAAGCTAAAGCATTGTTATGAGCAATTGAAGCATAGATATGAGACTAAGCATAATTGGAAAGATAACAAGAAGAATAAAGGAAAATGAGACAAGAAGCGAAAAAGACCTCAGAACATAGGTAAAAAAGAGAATGCAACATTGCCTAAGAAGTTATATGCATCTAACATAGGGCGAGGATTTTAGTTTGAGGAGCAAAACAAGGGTGATGGTATGAATAATTTACAGTGTTGGAATTGTGGAAAAGAGCATCGCAAAATATATTTTGCATAGAATTAGGGTGGTAGACTGCAGATCTACAATGCTCAAGAGGCACAGACAATTGGGGATGTTGGACAGAGAATTCCTGCTATGGAGCATTGGGTAATAGGCAAGCGGATTACCAGGCACCTATTATCGAGATGGACGATAAGATTTGTGATAAAGTTGTTTCTAGTTTTATTTACCCTAGATCTAATTATAGTTATGTTAATCATGATCTCGTTAAGAAGTGTGGTTTGAATAAATAAGTACATGCATAATCTTGGTTAGTGTAGTTGGATACAGGTACTAAGAAAAGATTTTATCACTAGGTAAGAGCTTGTGCATTTGAGTTGAATGGTATATCTACATCAATGCATTTGAATGTGCTTCCATTGGGATCATACAGTATGTTGTTGGGTATGGACTAATTGTATCTTCATAGGACCAAGGTGAATTGTTATGAT
This sequence comes from Pinus tabuliformis, assembly GCA_031772625.1. Classification (NCBI taxonomy): domain Eukaryota; kingdom Viridiplantae; phylum Streptophyta; class Pinopsida; order Pinales; family Pinaceae; genus Pinus; species Pinus tabuliformis. Next base: position 366,922,188 of record CM062807.1, on the reverse strand, counting down.
AAGGCTATTGAGTGCTTGGATAGAAATGGACAATAAAGTATCTTGCAGGGTAAGAAGGAAACATCATTTGGAATGGTGACATCTATGTAGGCAAAGCACAGTCGCAGAAAAGGGTGTGTGTTATTTGCAGTACATATTTCTAGTGATAAAGGTAAGATGTTGAAGACGTGCAAGTTTTAAAGAGGTATCCAGCCCTACAGTAGTTTCAGGGTGTATTTCCCACAGAGATTTCAGAATTTTCGCCTCACGGGGAAGTGGAAATTTCTATTGAGTTGGTAGTAGGTGCAGCACCAGCATCAAAGGTACCATAAAGGATGATCACACCAGAGTTATTAGAATTGAAGTTGTAGTTGAAGGAAATGCCTAACAAGGGATACATCAAGCCAAGTGTGTCACCTTGGGGTCCACCAGTTTTGTTTGTGAAGAAGGATGGCACTCTTAGACTGTGCATTTACTACAGAAAGTTGAACAAGGTAACCATCAAGAACATGTATCTGTTGTCGAGTATTGATGACTTTTTAAACTAGTTGACAAGTGTTCTCAAAGATTGACCTGAGATACAGATACCATCAAGTACAAATTAAAGATGAGGACACTACAAGATTGATTTTCAAACTAAGTATGGCAATTATGAGTTTGTTGTAGTTCCATTTGGTTTGACTAATGCTCCAACTAATTTTATGTGCTTGATTAATAGTGTGTTGCATCCTACTCTGGAAAAGTTTGTTATTATGTTCATTGATGATATATTGATATATTCTAAGAATGAGGAAGATCATGTCAAACACTTAGCATACGTATTGAGATTGCTAAGAGAGCATCAATTGTATGTCAAGCTTATTAAATGTAGTTTCTTTCAGATAGAGGTACATTACTTGGGACATTTGGTTTCCAAGGTAGGCATAGCAGTGGACCTGGAAAAGATCAAAGCTATTATGGAATGGGTAGCTCATAGGAATGTGGATGAGGTAAGGTCATTTATGGGGTTAGCAAGTTCTTGCAGGAGGTTCATCGGTAACTTCTCACATATTTCTTATCCTATTACATAATTTAAACTAAAGATAAGAAATTAGAATGGATAGAGGAATGTTCATCCAATTTTGAGCAGTTGAAACAATTGTTGAAAAATGCTCCAGTTCTAAATATAACATATCTCAATAAAGAGTTCATGGTGTGTATAGATGCATGCAAGAGAGGACTTGGTGGAGTCTTGATGTAGGAGGGACAAGTGGTATGTTCTGAATCAAGGAAATTGAATGAACACAAGCATAATTATGTTACACATGATCTTGAGTTGACAGCGATCATCCATGATTTGAATATGTGGAGACGTTATCTTCTTCGAAGGGGGTTCATCTTGATGAGTGATCACAGTGGATTGAGATATCTATTTGACCAGCCAAATCTAAATGTTAGGCAAGCTAGATGGTTGGCCACGATCAATGATTTTGAATTTGATATCAGGTACATTAAAGGGAAAGAAAATATGGCTGTAGATGCTCTTAGTAGAAGAGTACAGGTAAATCACATTGCAGCTATGAGTTCATATGGGACGGATTTATAAGATCAGATCTTGTAGGCAGGACAACAGGATGACAGGTATAGGGAGCTTAGGCATAGGTTATAACATGATACAGGTGATCAGAATTTGGACTATTGCCTCACATCGGATGGTTTGGTCAGGTTTAGGGACAAGATCTATGTGTCATACAACAGTGAGCTCAAGAATCTTATTTTGAGGGAATTTCATGTTAAGTCGTATTCAGGTCATCCAGGATATTAGAAGACATTGATAGTGGTGAATAATTTTTACTACTGGTTGAATTTTAAGAAAGAAGTGGCAGAGTTTGTGGCTACATGTTTGGATTTTCAACGGGCAAAAGAAAAATCCAAGCACCAGGTGGATTACTACAATTGATTATGATTCCAGCATGGAAATCGGAGGCCATTTCCATGGATTTCATCACATGTTTTCCAAGGACATCTAGACAACATGATTTTATTATGGTTGTGGTTGACAAGTTGACTAAGGTAGCGCACTTCATTCCAGTAAAGTCTACTTATTCAATTAATGATGTAGCACATGTCTTCATCATAGATGTAGTGAGGTTGCATGGAGTACCGAAGAAGATTGTGTCAGAAAGGGATGTTAAGTTCACCTTCAGATTTTGAAAGGAATTATTTGTAGGTTTGGGTACAGATTTGGCATTCAGTACAACTTATCATCCACAGACAGATGGAAAAACAGAGTGGGTCAACATGATTCTGGAGGACATGTTGAGAATGTATGTGATGCATCAACAACGAAAGTGGGAAGAGTATCTTAAACTGGTTGAGTTTGTGTACAATAAAGGTTATCAGGAGTCACTAAGGATGCATTTGTTTGAGGCACTATATGGGTGGAGTTGTAATACGCATATCAGTTGGGGTGATCCAGTGAACATGGTCTTGATAGGATCGAACATGTTGGTAGAGATGGAACATGAAATGCAGGTTATCAAGAAGAATGTAAAGGAAACACAGGACATGAAGAAAAGTTATGCAGATAAAAATGAGGCATTTAAGGAGTTATAGGTTGGGGAACATGTGTATTTGTGCATAAATCCTAAGCAAATCTCCTTGAGGATTGGATTATGTGTGAATTTGGCACCTCGGTATTGTGGGCCTTGCGAGATCCTTGAGAGGATTGGACCAGTGGCTTATCGACTTGCACTACCTTGGACAATGAAAGTTCGTGATATTTTTAATGTGTCATTACTTAAGAAGTATTTTAAGGACGTTGATCATGTGATTGACTAGTTTTTATTGTAGGTGGAACCAGAAGGAAAATTCCTATTGCAACCTTGGTGTATTTGGTAGAGAAAGATGCTCATGCTTCGAAACTGAGAAATCGAGTAGGTTAAAGTGCAATTGAACTTTTGGCCCGATGAAGCTAGATGGGAGATGGTTGATTAGATGTAGGATAAGTATCCTTCATTGTTTGTCGGTTGAGGAAAAGAAATTTTGGTATATGTATATATGTATATGGATGTACATACTACAACGAGCTTTGTTATAAAACTCCAATAAGCGGTATGGATTTCATGTTGGTTTGCGTTCAGCAAGTTGTTCATCGTAAATATTGTAGCAAGCTAAGTTATAAATCTCCATGGGTAGTATGTTTTGCTTTTCAGCTGTCTAGTTGGCTGTAGGTGGGATGAACACCAAGGATAGTGTTCCCATAAGGGGGAGGGGTTTGTAACAACCCTAGGTTAAAACTCCATGTAATAAAGTTAATAAAGGAAAAATAAGACCAAGGTAAGGGGACACGTATTTCAATATAAATGTTTGGAAAAATCATTGTGATGGGGATCACTTATTATTAATAAATGCCTATGGAAATTGGCAAAGGAAATGGCAAAGGCTTTGAAAAGGCAAGAGGCATTTATTGCCATTTTCTTTATGAAATAATGGAAAATAGGAGAAAAGGAAGGTGAAAGGTCACAGGTTGCATGTGAGGAGGAAATTGAAGGAAAATAATGGAAAATGAAGAAAATAGAAGCATCAATGATAAAAAGGATTTTGAGGATCAGTTCACAACTTTTGTAATAGAATCTTTTTTCAATTGAAGCTTTTATCAGTTCAGTTTTGGGCACTCTCATTCTATTCTCTCTATCTCTCATACTCTTAGACACTTAGATTTTTCTTGGAGCACTCTTGGAGGAGTGTGGATTAATTGGGATTTGGAGCAAAAATGAAAAGGAAAAGAAAGAAATTGCAAGAGGACAATGGGATCAACAACTACATTGGGATTTTCTTGCAAGTATCGAGTTGCATGTATGATTTCCTTACTAGTTTTGGCATGCATGGTACATGCATATGGTTTCTTGGTTATGAGTTGTCACTAACATGGAGGATTGTCTGGATTGACAGTGGTTTTTCATAGCATTTCCATTTCCTAAATAGCCATTGTATTGTGGGTTTGACCTTTTGTTTCTGGTTGGTGCACATGTTCCTTATGGTTGTGGGTTGAGTTATTAATTCCTGGAGCCTTGGTTGGACAAACGCTCTTGAAGTCTTGTAACAACTTGGGTCGAGTTAATAGTCTTGGAAGCCTTGGTTGGAAAAACACTCTAGAGCCCATGGTGGCTTGAGTTGGAAGTCGGGTTGGAACAAACACTCTAGATCCTTAGACAGCTTGGATGGAGATCGATCTAGTGATGGTTAGTGATGTTTGACGTGAGGTGGAATCATTGGTTGAGGTTTGAGGTGGTTTGGCCTCTAGAAACCCTAATTTTCTTGTGATGGTTAGTGATGTCTAGTCGTGAGGTGCAATCATTGGTTGAGGTTTGAGGTGGTTTCAGCTCTAGCAGCCCTGGTTTTCTTTTCTTGGCTTATTCCATGATATCCCACATTCATGCTTGGAATATGGCGCTAGGGTGATTGGATGAAAGAAAGGTTTGGTTCAGCGCAATCTATGGTCGGGTGGTACATGGAAGTCCCTGACTTGGTTGGATTTGCATATGTTAATAAGAGCTCTTTTTCTTTTATGTTCTATGTGTAAATGTACTTGTTGTTATGTGGCTATGATGGTTGTTCTATTACTATTATTTATCTGGTTATATGTTGGTTACAAGTATGGTTTTATGACAATATTCAGTTATGGCTCTCGTCATGTTTTGGTTAGTAGATGAAATTTTAATGAATGAATGACCTAATAGATGATAATGTAGCGAATGTGAGAGGCCAGAAGACCTTCTTGATGAATCTTAGATAAGTATGAGGTCCCTATGTTTAGATTTGTTTTATGACCTGTACATTACACGTTCATGATGTGTTTTAAAAATTACTTGTCATGGTTAGGATGATTCAGGTCATGTCCTTATTCAAGTTTTTCATTACAGGTCTTGTCTCCTTGTTATTTATCATTTCTAAGAATTTCATCAAGTTCTGGGTAGAGGCTTGAGCCCTAGCCTTGAAAAATGTTTCAGATTTTGGGGTTGCTTGCACAAAATTGCCTAAAAAAGACTGCAATCACATGGAGGCCTTGCAGTGGGAGCGACTGGAGGGTTTCAGTCACATGGAGGGCTTGTCATGGAAACCACTGGGGGTATAGTTTAATGAAAAAGAAAGTTAACTCAGGGATTGGGCACCTGGAGTGGTTGGTTAGCCCCTGGGGGTCCTATAGCTCCTAAGGAAGGACAACTTGGTTTTGGCTTTTTTATTCCACTTCCTTAACTGTACTTGGGGAGTTGAATCACATCATAGTAACTCTTCGTCACATGTTTACCCCAGTGGACCGGTTATCTTGGGTAAGTGTGAGACGAAGTTGTTACAAGAATCATTCAGTCACATGAGAGACTTGCTAGGGCACAGGAGAAACAGGGAGAGGTTAATGCAGTTACCCTTCAGAGTTTGTCAAACTTGTAGATACAGGGATCACTTAGGATCATTCATGGACAAGAGGACATGACTAATGGTTCCTACTGTAGTAGATCTCACTATGGGCATAGGTCGAACAGGGATGATATCGTCAGCGATGGCATATTCTTAGATACACCTGATAGGAGAGGCTGTGGACATTAGATTTATTCTATTTTTGGTTTGGACATATACCATGATCATCATCGATATCATCCTTACAGATGAAATGACAAAGGATATTTGCCATATGAGTTCAAGAAAGACAAGCCACCTACATTTGATGGAGAGTTGAAGAAATCAGAAGATGCAAAGGCATGGTTGCTTGGAATGAAGAAGTTCTTTGAGTTGCATGATTAAACACAGAACATGAAAGCTAGGATAGTTATTTTTAGCCTCAAAAGGAAAGCAAACATCTAGTGGGGATATGTGAATCATGTCAGAGAGATCAAGACAAAGGAGTTGAGTCGGCATGAATTCAAGGGACACTTCAGGAAGAAGTACTTGTCATAGAGGTACTATGACAATAAAGTTTAGGAGTTATATGACCTAAAGATGGAATCGATGAAAGATGAGGAGTACATGGCTAAGTTTCTGGAGTTATTGAGGTATGTATCATATCTTAAGGATGTGAAAACCAAAGTTCAAATATTTGTCAGTGGGTTACCATTAGCATTTAAAGATCAGATTGAGTATGATGGGCCTCGGTCACTAGATTAAGTCATTGGAAAGTTGAAGCATTGTTATGAGAAATTGAAGCGTAAGATAGAGTCTCGGCAAGGTTGGAAAGGGAAAGAAAATACTAAAGGTAAATGGCCACCGAAGCGAACAACACCTTGGGTTTGTAGGTTTGCAGGTTTGGTTGTTTACAGGTTTGTAGTTTTGCAAGTTTAGTTGTTTACAGGTTTGCAGGTTTGCAGGTTAGGTTGCTTATAGGTTATAGGTTATTATATTTGGCTACAGGTACTAAGAAGAGAGTTCACCATTGGGTAAGAGCTTGTGCATTTGAGTTGAATGGTATGCCTACATTAACACATCTAAATGTACATCCATTGGGATCATATAGTATGATTTTGGGTATCAATTGGTTGTATCTTCACAAGACCAAAGTGGATATCTATGACAAGGCCATTGAGTGCTTGGGTGATAATGGAGAATAGAGAATATTACAGGCTAAGCATAAGGCTACATCAGTTAGAATGGTTACAACTATGCACACAAAGTGCAATCACAGGAAAGCACGTGTATTATTTGCAATGCATATTTCCAGTGATAACCATAAGGATGTTGAGGATGCAGAAATCTTGAAGAGGTACCCGATCTTGCAGCGGTTTCAAGACGTATTCTCGGCCAAGATTTCAGAATTGTCGCCTCATAAGGAAGTGGACATTTCTATTTAGTTAGTACCAAGGGTAGCACCAACATCAAAGGCATCGTACAGGAAGAGTACCCAGAGTTAGTGGAATTGAAGTTGCAGTTGAAGGAAATGCTTGAAAAGGGATACATAAAGCCAAGTCTATCATTGTGGGGTGCACCAGCATTGTTTGTGAAGAAGAAGGATGGTACTCTTAGGTTGTGAATTGATTACAGGCAGATGAATAAGGTGTCGATTAAGAACAGGTATTAGTTTTCAAGGATTTATGACTTCTTTGCCCAGTTGAAGGGAGCAGCAATGTTCTCGAAGATCGATTTGAGATCAGGATACCATCATGTATGCATTAAAGAAGAGGAGATCTACAAGACTACTTTCTGGAATAGGTATGGGCATTATGAGTTTGTTGTAGTTTCTTTGATTTGACTGATTCTCCAGCTACTTTCATTTGCTTGATGAATAGTGTGTTGTATCCTTATATGGACAAGTTTGTTATTGTAATCATTGATGATATATTTATATATTCTAAGAATGAGGAAAAGCATGCCAAACACTTAGCATCAGTATTGAGATTGTTAAGAGAACATCAGTTGTATGTCAATCTTAGTAAGTGTAGTTCCTTTCAAACAAAGGTACATTACTTAGGACATGTTGTTTCCAAGGAAGGATCTGGAAAAGATCAGAGATATTATGGAACAGGAAACTCCTAGAAATGTGAAAAAGGTCATATCATTCATGGGGTTAGCAGGTTATTAGAGGAGGTTCATCAGGAACTTCTCACAGATTGCATATTCCATTACATCATTGCAGAGAAAAGGAAAGAAATTTGAATCGACAAAGGAATGTGCAACAAGTTTTGAGTAGTCGAAGCAATTGTTGAAAATGCTCCAGTTCTCAATATTGAAGATCTCGATAAAGAGTTTGTGGTGTGTAAAGATGCTTGCAAGAGAGGACTTGGTGTAGTCCTTATGCAAGAGGTATAGGTGGTATAATACGAATAAAGCAAACTAAATGAGCGTGAGAAGAACTATGTGGCACGCGATCTTGAGTTGGCAACGATCATCCATGAATTGAAGATGTGGAGGCATTATCTTCTTGGCATGAGGTTTGGGTTGATGAGTGATCAGAGTGGACTGGGGTACTTGTTTGACTAACTGAATTTGAATTTCAGGCAAGCTAGATGGTTGGCCATGATCAGTGAGTTTGAATTTGAGATTAGGTACATCAAGGGTAAGGAGAACATGGTTGTAAATGCTCTTAGCAGAAGAGTGTAGTTAAACCACATAGAAATTAAGAGTTCATATGGGACATTTTTACAGGATCAGATCTTACAGGAAAGGCAACAAGATGACAAGTATAGGGAGCTTAAGCACGAGTTACAACAATAGGATACAAGTGATCAGCATGTGGACTATTGTCTCATAGCAGATGGTTTGGTCAAATTTAGGGACAGGATCTATGCGCTGGACAACAGTGAACTCAAAAATATTATTTTGAGGGAATTTCATGTTAAGCCATATTCAGGTCATCCGGGATATCAGAAGACATTGACAACTTTGACTAAAGTATACTACTGGACCAATTTGAAGACAGAAGTGGTAGATTTTGTGGCTAGATGTTTGGGTTGTCAACAGGTAAAGGCAAAGTGTAAGCATCTAGGTGGATTACTACAGTCAATTTTGATTCCAGAGTGGAAATGGGAGGTCATTTCCATGGATTTCATTACAGGTTTGTCGAGGAAATCTAGAAAACATGATTCTAATATGGTTTTGGGTGACAGCTTGACAAAGACAACAAACTTCATTTTAGTGAAGTCTACATATTTATCTAGTGATGTAACACAAGTCTTAATTAGGGAGATAGTGAGGTTGCATGGTATTCCGAAGAAGATTGTGTCAGACAGAGATGACAATCTCACTTCCATGTTTTGGAAGGATTTATTTGCAGGTTTGGGTACAAATTTGGCCTTCAGTACATCTTATCATCTACGAAAAAATGGACAAACAAAGAGTGTCAATATGATTTTGAAGGACATGGTGAAAATGTATGTTATGCATCAACAATGAAAGTGGGAAGAGTGCCTTCCACTGGTAGAGTTTGATTACAACAATAGGTATCAGGAGTCACTGAGGATGATTATGTTTGAGGCACTCTATGGGCAAAGTTATAATACTCCCATTCGTTGGAGTGATCCAGTGAACAGTATGTTGATAGGACCCGACATGTTGGTAGATATGGAACATGAAATGCAGGTTATAAAGCAGAATCTAAAGGCATCACAAGACAGGAAGAAGAGTTATGTAGATCAACACAAGGCATTTAAGGAGTTTCAGATTAGAAAACATGTGTACTTGCACATTAAGGCCTACAAGAGATCCTTGAGGATTGGGTCATGTGCGAAGATGGAACCTCGATATTGCAAGCCTTTCGAGATCCTTGAGAGGATTGGACAAGTGGCTTACAAACTTGCACTGCCTTCGACAGTGAAATTATATGATGATTTCCATCTTTGATTGCTTAAAAGATATCTAAAGGATGTTGATCATGTTATTTATTTGTTTGTATTGCAATTGGAGCCGGAAGGACAATTCCAGCCAAAACCTTAGTGCATTTTGCAATGGAAACAACTCACGCTCCGGAATCAAGCAATCAAGCAAGGTAAAGTGCATTGGAAGCATTTTGGGCCTGATGAAGCTACATGGGAGATGGTTGATCAAATGAAGGCTATGTATCCTTCATTATTTACCTATGAAGGCAGATGACTTCTTGGTATATGTACATATTTATGTATGGTTGTTATTGTAAATACGACAACGATATGTGTTATAAAGCTCCAATAAGCAGTATGGTTATTATGTTGTTATGTTTGTCATGTTGGTTTTGCTTTTCAGTAGGTTGATCATTGTAAATAATCCATCGAGCTAAGTTATAAAGATCCATGGGAAGTATGTTTTGCTTTTCAGTGGTCTTGCTGGTTGTAGGTGTCATAGAACACCGAGGACATTTTTCCCCTAAGGGGGAGGGGTTTGTAACAACCCCAAGTTAAAATTCCATGTAATAAAGTTAATAAAGGCAAAACAAGACCAAGGTCATGGGACATGTGTTCCAAGTTGAATGTTGGGCAAAACATCCTAGTGGATGTTCATTTGGTTTATTATGGCTAAGGGGGAATTGGAAAAGGAAATGGAAAAGGATTTGAAAAGGAAAAGAGGCATTAATTGATATTTTATTTATGAAAGTAATGGAAATTAGGAGAAAAGGAAGGTGAAAGGTCACATGTTGCATGTGAGGAGGAAATTGAAGGAAAATAGTGGAAATTGAAGAAAATAGAGGCCTCATTAATAAAAATGCTTCTTAGGATCAGTTCAAAAAAATTTCCAGTTTAGTTTTGGAGCTCTCTTTCTATTCTCTCTCTCTCATACTACTGAACACTTAGAGCATTCTTGGAGCACTCTAGCATTGGAAAAGGGAAGGAAAAGGAAGGAAGAGAAAGTAAAGAGAAGCAAATATCAATCAAGGAAGAGTTGGATCAAGCGGCTACAATGAGCTTACTTGCAGGTATTGAGTTGAATGTATGATTTCCTTACTAGTTTTGGCATGCATGATACATGCATGTGTGTATCTGGTTCTCTTGTTATCATTGGCATGGGTTTTTCTAGGTGTGACAGTGGTTTCAGCCTTTCCTTTCCATTTTCGGATAGCCATGGTGTGATGGGGTTCTTTCATTTGGTTTAGCTTTGGATTTCTAGATGGTTTTGGAACCAGGTGAGGTGGTCTCAAGAAAATTCTGAAGGGCTTAGGAATCCATTGACCAGTAATGGAGGGATACACAGTAAAGCCTGAGAGTGGAGATGGGAAAATTCCTCAAGGTATTGGTCAATAAATCTGGAGGCATCCAAGCTTGTTTATGCCTATTAATCCCTTAACTGGTTTTCGCGAGATTGTGATAAAGCCAGGTAGTGTATGTTTCTTTGTTTGGGCCTAGGAATCCCTTGACTGGTAATGGCAGGATACGAGGTAAAGCCTGGTTTTATAGATGAGGGTTTTGGGCTTAGAAATCCCTTGATTAATAATGGAAGGATATGTGGTAAAGCCTGAGGAAGCCATGGTTGTTTTGTTGTGATTCACATTCAAGCTTGGAATATGGCATGGGGGTGGTTGGTTGAAAGAAAGATTTGGTTCAACCCAATCTATGGTCGAGTGGTACATGGATATCCCTGACTTGGTTGGCTTTTTCATATGTTAATAAGAGCTATTTTTCCCCTTGTATTTCGTGAGCATTTATACTTGTTATTATGTGCCTTTGATGGTTGTTCTATCATTGTTATTATTCTGGTTATATGTTGGCTATAACCATGGTTTTATGATAGACTTTAGTTATGGCTCTCATCATGTTTTGATTAGTAAATGCATGATTAATGAATGCATGATCTAATAGACGACATTTCAACTATTGTGAGAGGGAATCAAACCTTCTTGACAATTCTCAGATAAGTGTTAGACCCCTATGTTCAAACATGTAATTATGACCTGTAGATTACATGTTCATAATGTGTTTGATGAAATGTCTGACATGGATAGGATGGGTCCGGTTAATTCATTGATCAAATTTTGAATTAAAGGCTTTGTCTTTGTGTCATTTATCATTTCTGTGAGTTTCATCAACTTCTAAGTAGAGGTTTGGATCCCAGCCCTGAAAAATGGCTCGGATCTCACGGTCACTGGTAGATAACTAAGTAGTTTACTCTACGGTTGTTGGGAATCGGGCTTATGGGAGAGACTAGAGGGTTAGATTCACTTGCTTTCTTTTTCATGGGAGTGACTGAGAGTCTATATCATTAAAAATTCAACTTAACTTAGGGATTTGACACCTGGAGTGGTTGGTTAGCTCATGGGGGTCCTGTAGTTCCTGAGGGTGGCTAGTAAATTTTTAGTTAGATGATTCCACTTCCTTAACTATACCTAGGAGGTTCATATCATAGTAATTCCTCATCACATATTTACCCCGACGGACCGATGAGCTTGGGTAACTGTGGGAGGAGGGTGTTACATAAATTTTGTTAAATAGTTAACAAGTCTTAAAATAAGGAGATGGTTCACTGGATATAACTCTTAGAAAAGATAATTGATAAGAGTTGGATTATGAATTAATCAAATAATCCTTAATTAGTAATTCATAATATGCACAATTAAAATTGGCTCGGTGCTTTGAATTTCACATGTACTCTTACATGTAAGAGGATTATACTTGAGTTATTCAAACCTAATACTTTGGAGCCTGGTAAAACATCTTGAAAAACTAATTCATTTTCATTATTAGGCACTATGTACGACTAAGAATTATTAATGCTAATAAATAGAAGACTTAGCAACAAAAACCAGTTAAGTCCTCATGGGTACTTCTTTGGATTTTATTAAGTGCATTAAGACCACCTTAGATACCATTATAGAGTAGTTTGATGATTAGAGCTTCACCTATATTAGATTATAGGGATTTTAGGAATTACATTGATGTTTCCTGATTTTGATCAAATCATTATATTTTTTGTCATCCATCTCAAAACTTTCATAGCGGAAGAAGTTGAGTAATTAGCTCATAGGGCCATTTTTACTAACCAAACCCAGTTTGACAAATCAGGCTTTGAAACCTTCAAAGAGCAGTTTGAGGCATCAAATGGAATATTGTTGGGGAGTAAAAGTTTCCTTCCCGAGCACACCACCTTTTCATGTTATTCTACATGTAGATACCTTTCCAACAATGTAAGAATTGCTTCAATCAGAGTCAGTATGCAAAAACTATGACACTCAAAGTTGACCTTCCTTTCTTGACCACCATAATTCAAGAGGAAGCCATGTCAACCCCCATTATTTATGGAAAATGGGCTAGCCACGTGATCATGATGAAGAATACTCTAGAAGATTCCATGTTGTAATTCTAGTCAATATCTGAAGGAGTCAAACTTCCTATTGGTCTATGCTATAATTGGGCCACTAGTGTAACACCCCACCCCACATTTACCCACTTTTATAAGCTCTCCAAGGTAAATGTGAGTTGATAGTTACTATTACATGACCCAACATCCAAGTTCCAATTATAGAAGTGGGGTCTACCCTTCTGAAACTTACTGTAACTTCCAAGGGACACCAAACCACCTAGATGACAGACAACATCCACTAGTGATCTCACCCAGAGTTGGAACTATCTCTTCACCTAACCTCACAGCTTAGCCACATGCATGCCATATTGTGCATGCGTCTAGAAGGCCCCAACTGCATTCACAAGCCTTCCTCCATGCGGCTACAACCGATATTTCTCAGTTAAGACACTACAACTGTGAAATTAGTGCCACATTAGGGCTATCCTACAGGCCACTGCTCAAAACTTTCCATAATCAAGTATAAAACAAAAAAAAAGTATGCAAAACCTATACTTAGGCTCAGATCTTGTGCAAACATGCCAAACACATGATAAACATTAGACAAACATATGGTAAAAAGAGTAGCTACAAGTCATGAATGCATATTTGATCGTTGTCTCATTCATTTCACCAAAGAATCATCAAGAAGGCCCACTGCCCTCTCAAGCTAGCTACAACAACGCTTATTAGCTCATACATTCATATAACCATTCAATGACTTATCAAATCATGAACAAGATTCATAACAAGATCACATCATTTAACCATGCCTATAACCAATAGTTAACTAGAATAAAGCCATGACAAACCTATCATAAAATAAACACAATAACCAATACATGTGCTCATTGATCTCAATAAGAAATAACATATAATAGCACATACATAAATCCAACCAAGTCAGTGAATTCCGCATACCACCCGACCATAGATTGGGTTGAACCAAATCTCTCTTTCATCCTATCACCCACGTGCCATATTCCAAGCATGAATGCGGGATTTCATGGGATAACCAAAACAAAACCGAACAAGGCATCCATAGGCTAAACCACCTCAATCCTCAACCACAATGATTTCACCTAAAATGGTCAAGAAATAACCAAACCAACACAATATTGGATGACTCATAATTTATTCACCATACCCAAAGGATTTTTCCTGTCTCCACCCACCTATCAAGGGCTTCCCAAAGAAAACAATCTCCACCAGTGACCCTTGGGATTTTCCTAAGACCACCTCACCTAGATCCAAAATATTTCGCCAATCCAAAGCTCAACCAAGGATCAATCCCAACATACCATGGTTATCCAAGAAATGGAATGATCCAGGTGGATGATTGGTGGCCACCGACCTATCCCACTTGGACCCCCACAACTGTCTCTTTCAGATTTTCAGTTTCCGTAATTGTAGCACAATTTACTATTTTTAGCAGTTTTTCGGGCCCTGAACTTCTGGATCCATTTTCAGGCCCTAAACGATGTTTTTTGGGAAATTTGCAAGCAAAATGGGTCCATGGACCAATTTTTCTCTTCCCAAGTTGTAGTGCACTGATAGATCTTTCTAACGAGCTATTGTATGTATCAAACGAAGATCGGGTGCCAAAGTTACGACCCCGGGAAGTTGATGTACCAACTTACCCAAAATGGGGCCCACAATTTGGCGTTTCATCTTCTAGGGTTAGGTTTTTGGATGTTAAGGGTTTTCCATTATTTCTCAACAATAAATAGGCCTTCGAGCCTCATTGTAAGACAGTTCAAAGGCATGTAGCCGCCACATCTCTTCTTAGAGAAAAGCTACCATCGCCCTAGCTGGTTCATTTCCATTTCTGTTTGTAAGCATATTTCAGTATTTTACATTAATGAAATGAAGTATTATTTCCACAGCATCTTTGTGTTTATGGTTATCTATATAATTTGTTGCATTCCTGTATAAATCTGCATCAGTGGTATCAAAGCGATTTGATTTTTTCTCTATTTTTCTTTGCATGTCCCCAACGAGGTTGGGATATAAGGAGTTAGGGCTTGAACTGGTCGAACCTTTGCAAGACCAGCCTCGCAAATCCTGATGGCCTCCCATGGCGGATGAGAAGAAAGACGAGGATGTAGGAGATCCTATCAAAATCTTGCTCGAAGAAGCCTTCGAGCGGCAAAGGAACACGATGATGGATAGCTTTGCCCAGATCCTTCAATGACTACCCAGAGGCGACGCATCAGCTTCCAATAGCTACTCTGGAAATGCCACACCCTTTAAGGTACAAATTAATTTTGAAATCCACATCTTCGAGGGTCAGATAGACACAAATGTCGTAGATAAATGGTTAAATCTGCTAGAAGGGTATTTTTTTGTTCATGAATTTTTGAGTCGGAAAAAGGTTGTTTTCACTCCTATCAAAGCATCCCCCTACGTCAAGCACTGGTGGGAAACCTATTGCGAGCAGAAGGATGAAAGCACAGGCTCACTATTTTTAGCTGCACCCACTTGGAATTCATTCTAGGATGCCATCAAGGAGTAGTGCCGGAAGGGACCAAGATGTGCCGGAGTTCACAAACATTTTTCATACCCTTCGCACACAGTTGGGTATCAAGGATTCTGAGATGCATTTGGTACTCAAATATCGCAGTTGCCTACATAGGTACATCTAGGAAGAGATGGAGTTCCTGAACATCTCCTCACTAGGCAGGGCGTACCAATACGCTGTCAAAATCAAGCAGAAGTTTAAACAGAAGAAGCAAGACTTTGGATCTGCAAATCCAAAGACCAAAGGACAAAGCGAAGGTGGGGTGACCCAAGACAACCCGTCAAAGCCGCAAGAAAATAACAACACCACGAATTCGAAGAAGGACACAGGAAAGTGGTGTGAGTTCCACAAGAACCCCACTCACAACACAAGTGAGTGTCGGACTTTTTGACATGGAAAATGTGCACAATGCCAACAAGGGGAACTAACCCAATCGTAAGCCCCAATTAGACCTGCTTTCATTTGGAATGGGTAGCTACGATGGATTTTAAAAGACCCCGTAAACCGCTTGAACATGTTGAATGATTGCTTCTGGGAGGAAGACTTCAATTAAATCAACAAAATGAAACAGCTAACCTCTATGTAGTAAATCCTATCTATACTACTTCTAACTACTCTAATCTAGTCCTAGCTACTCTAATCTATCCTGCAAGAGCATGATACAGAGGTTTAAACATCATATATATGTTCAGCAAGAGCATGATAAAGAAGGTTAAACATCATGCATAGATTCAAGTCCAAATGAATCAATCATTGAATTCACAGCTAGACAAGACTGTATTAAAGCTAAATTGCAATCCAATCACTCATATAGGAATCCACATTCTTCTATGGAATTAAAACTGCAACTGATGTTTAATTTAGTTTCAAATCAGAGACCATTCACAAGTTAACCATGAAACTGAATCACATTCAATTTAACAAGACTAATAGTGAACTATAAGTCATCAATATGAATAAATATAAATCACATTTACATTCATGCCAGTAACAACACTCTGATCCAAAACAATACAATGAGTTTGAAACTAAAGGCTCCTTCTTCCCTCAAAAACAATCCTCCTCATTCACAATAAAGCAACATTGTTCTTCTCGAAAATCAAAAAGCCTTCCTCCTTTCTTCGGAGGTAATATTTATGCCTTTCCCCTTGCTCTCTGTCTCCCCTACCTCTTCATCTCCCCCACTATTTTTCGGAATGCAAATCGAGTACACAGGGATAGGAGTGGTGAGGTTGCTACCACGTCGAAGTCACTTTGCTGGAGCGTTTTTCTTCTTAGGAAATGGATAGGTGTCGAAGGAACCGAGCGTGGCTGTGTATCCCTTCACTGCACCTGTGTGGAATGGTTATTATTCCCTGCCACTTCCTGAGGGAAACTTGAAACGTCGTGTCCATCATCTCACACCCGGCATGCTTTGAGGCATTTCTGGAAGGAGTGACATCTTGAGGGATCGGCATTGTGCTTTCCTTGCCATGGAGCGAGCCTTCATCATGCATAACAACGGTCCATCTCCCTTTCTGCATGCTTCGCCTTTGTAGTACCCAACCGGGGTTGTAGAGGTGTCATCTAGACATATAGCGCCTCTATCTGCTACCGGATCCGCTCGAGCTCACCTGCAGAGATAATTCATATTAGCCTTATGATTATGAACAAATGATAAAATGCCTAAAACAACAAATCTTTGCCTTCATGAAGCATTTATAACATCAAAAGAACAATCGTGAAAGAATTGGCCCCCTGGTCTTTAATCCATACATTGATTCAGTCCTGCAGGCGAAAACTCTATTTACACTGAAATTTATTGCAAAACACACAGTCGAATCAAAATCCGAACTTGAAACACTATAGGCGGGAACCTATACCCTATCGGGTCCACTATATGGAATTTTCCATCAAAAATCGCGACCACGGCATTTTATTGAATACACGTAAAAACCCCACAATCGGGCCGCACAATCGGACTTCAAAATTATACACTAGAGCCTATAACTATCGGCGGGTCCGATAAACAATGGCACGCCTCATGCAAAACTTTGGACTGGGCCGATTGCGATATGCAAAATGCTCCGGACCCGATATATATATATATATATATATATATATATATATATATATATATATATATATATATATATATATATATATCGTGGTTGATAGAACCATCGGGTCCAGTAGATTGTAGCGCGCCATATATATAAGCCTTGTGCCTCTCGATAGCGATAAGCAATTAGCTCTGGACCTGATATATTATATGATATGCTTAATAGGATCGGTGGGTCTGCCACATCACTGTGCACCTTATGTTCAAGCCTTGGGACCCCGCCAATTGCGATATGCGAAATGCTCCGGACCTGAAAATATATGTATTCTGATTGATAAGGCCATCAGGTCCAGAGGGTAGCGGCACACCATGTATGCATATGCCTTGGACTTAGGCTGATTGTGATATGCGACAGGGTTTTCAGACCCGAAAATATATATATTGTGGTTTATAACGCCATCGGGTCCAAAGCCTTATGGCATGCATTATGTTAATTGCGATAAGCCCCAAAAAAGGGATTTATGCATGATTTGTGAGGGATTTTCATTATAAAGAGTTAGAACGAAAATAAGGTGCGATAGAAGTGAGGGTGGAGGTGATTATGTGAGTGAGCATAGAAGTACCATGAATGCATATGAAAATTGAAAAGTTTGATGAAGGGAATGAATGAAGGGCTGAGCTAGGTCAAGAATGAACTATGCAACAGAGATTTATCAAAAGGTGGGTCTTGACCATTACGAATTAAAGATTTGACTTGGCAACGAGTTAAAGTCTCTGGGATAAAATGGATCATTCGGAGAGGTGGAAGATCAAACTTCTAGGGGGACCCATGAAAAATTGCTACCAGGGAAAGTTTTAATAGGGTGGTGGTTGTGGCCACAACAAATGGCGAACTATTGGGCAAACCAATTATCTTTGTTTCCAAATAACCTTCAAATCAATAGAACATCATGATGTTAAAATAAACTTGAAATGCAAACTATATAGATGGACAAGCATGGGTTCCACTTAAACATTACTGCTTCAGAAGGGATAGAGACAAATAGCTTCCACTTGCTGATATGATTTTGACAAGCATTCTCCAATGGCAGCATTATGGGGTTTATTGACCTCCCTTTACCTGTTTCCCACTTTCAAAAATCCCTTTAGGGTCGTCACTGGTCTGTCCATGCCTATTTAGGCGTGTACCTCAACTCTTTATTGCTCATCGAGCTTGATGTAGATATGTTTTTCTTACACTTTATATGAGAATTTCAATGCTATATTTATTGATTGAATGGGGCATAGTCATGGATCATGCCATATTTTTAAACCGCTTAAGCAAGGTTGGGCTTGTTGTGTCAACCGGTACTCTGAGCCCAGCAATAGTCCTTACTCTAACCGGCTTCCCAAACAACCTGTCCTTCCAGATTGGCACAAGGACTTGACATTTCATTTCTTTTTAGATAAGTCCTTCCAGTTTCAGGCACAAGGACTAGAGCACAATTAGATTTGCCACAGGGTATGAGACAGTGAGCTTAGCCCATGAAAGGAGGCCTACTTGTGAGTAACAGGTATTGAACCATTTAGTGCGGTGGATGGGACCAATGGAGAATGACTGTAAACCTTACAAGCAAGTATAGGCTAGGTCTGACTGGGATTTATTTAAATGCAGTGTTCCTCCATGCCAATCCAGTTGTAGTGTTGGCCGATAAATCAATCTTGCAGACAAGACTGATCTCCCTAGTATCATAAGATAGTCTAGCAACAAACAGGCAAACAAACCTATCTTTCTCTAGACATATGCGATTTATAAGTAAATACTACAAAGGTGTTAAGATCCTACCTTAGATATAGTGCTTGTTCGTCGTAATCATCCTCCAATCGTTCGAAAAATTTACCTTTGAATACCTACAATCACAAACAAGAAAACATTAAATAGCACATGTATAGAAAATATTACAGATCATGTCTATTATGGTGATCAAAGAATCCATACAATAAACCATGAATTAATAACTTATTGAGAAAAACAAATATATTTGTATTAACTTTGAATAGTAGAAAAACTTTACAATCTTTTCAGCCTTGATGTTGAACAAGCTCTTCCTGGGGTCCAAAACTGGGATTTCCTTTACTTTGACAAGTCTTGCACTCTTCCAAATGAGATCTTAGAGGTATGTAATCTCTCCTCATAAAAACTCAACTAAAGAAGACTAAGTTCCAACAACATTTTACCTCAAAAGATACTAAGCTTCTAACTCTCAAGTAACCAGCTCAATGCTTCTTTTTATAGTGCAGAGGAGGAGGTTACTGGTCCACCTATGAAGGGATAGAATCCTTCTTCAAAGGAATAAGCTCCTCACATCAAGGGGTTAGCTCCTTAAGGTATGGGATACATCAACCTTAAAAGAGCGAACTTGCCACCTCAAGATTCCTTCCAGAAGCTTCTAGAAATAATTGAAAGTGAGTTTTTTCAGAGTATACTCGTGCCTTTTTAACTTTTACAGGGGTCCGCACCTTTAACACAGAGACAGTGCGGTCAGGTGCGCAGGATGCATGACCATTAGGTGCGGGACCACAGGTAAGAAAAAGAGAAAGTGCAGAACCAGAGTTTTAAAGACTTTTGAGAGCTTTTCTCTTATTTTCTAGACTTGATATGAGGAACTGATGTTTTAGACTTGCAGAGGAGGAAAGTATGAGTGGTAATGAACTCACACATATAGCAGAATGTCAAGGTGACAATTTTTAGTGCAACAGATTGCCCCCTAAAGTGCGAAGTCTATAATAGATGAAGATAGAGTCTTTCATGTATGAAGAGTGAATTACTTTATCATTTCAAGGATCATCTTGTGGACACCCCAGTCAAAACCTGTAAAAGCACTCAATGCAAAATATATATATGTAGACATATCATAGCTGAGGTAGGCATTCCCATACTCAGATCAAAACTGACTAAATTGTTCTGATACATGAATGATTTTGTAATACATCAAGAGTATAGACATGTGTAGACATACTATGGACGTAGCCATCTGGTTATGAATAGTCCATTGTATAATGAATAACAAATTCCCCGCAGCCTGGATGGTAGAAACTAGATCCAAGGTCTTGATTTCCGCTTCCCAAACTAGTACGATTCTATCCATGTGAATGAATGTGTCGAAGTCGAACATGGTAGAAACCACTTGATTACCAGTCACTGATGTGGACTGTTAACAAGTGTGAGAGAAACCACCAGTAATGTCAATGGCTCTCAAAGTACTTAGTACAATCCATGAAATGTGAATAAATGAGCTGAAGTCGAACATGTCATAGAATCATTCGATCGAAGGTCAATGATGCAACCTATCGTCGAAGGCGAGAAAAATGCCACTAGGGCATGCAGTTTTCAAGGTACTGATGATTTCTAGATCAACTTCCTAGATAATGAGCTGAATTTTATAGAAAGAGATCCATTGTAGGCAAGCCCACAACATGAAATCATAGATCAAGTTTTGAATAAATATATTGGCAAGGACTGACTCAGGGATGGTCAAAATGGATGACATATATCTTGCAGATGAATGGTTTGTTTGAACTGTTTTCTTGAACACATAACGACACTGCAGATGGCTTGGTGACAGTTGACCCAAAGCTAATACCCAGAAACAGGCTGAAGACTTTCAATGTGGTTTGGTTAACTGTTAGGCAAAGGATTTTTCCAACCTAGGTGAACAAAGTCGTGTTCAAGAGTGGTTGACGGCTTTTTTTTTTAAAACAAAGTGTAACAAACAGGTTCATTTTTCTCTCTTTTCCCCCACCATTTCTGGCAAGTACCTCTTTATTTTTGGCAAGTTTGAGGAGGATAACATTTGCTTGTTTATAAGCTCATCCTTCGGATGAGTCCAACTTAGTTTAAAATTCGAACCCTAGGAAGGAGTGGTTCGTTCCTGTTTGAAATTGAACAGGTCCTTTACTGTTAAATTTTAACTAGTCTAGTATAGGAAAAACTCGGTGTTTTTCAATTTTAGGGAGTCAGAAGAAAAACTTAAGAAAACTCCATGGGGGTACTTTTTCATAAAATAATCCCTCATGTCCAAAAAAGGATAAAATAATACAGGAGGGATGACATTTCAAATAACTTAACGAGCGGGAAAAGACAAGTGCTCGACAATCTTTTCATATTTAACGAGTCTGAAAAGGGTTTAAAGAGGACTCTATTGACCGTAATTAATCAACGTATACCTTTTTCATAAATAGTCCATTTCGGTCCATAAAAGGGGTAAAATTATACTGAAGGGATGATTATTCATTTATTTTAACGAGTTCGAACAATCAAGTGCTCGGAAATCTTTTCAATTTTCGTGAGTCTAAAAAGAGCTTAAAGAGGACTCCAATATTTCGCTTTTTCGTAAATTTTTGAAAGAGCATGAAAAAGTGATAAAAGTATGCACTTTGTTGAAAAATGATCAATTTTCCCAAAAAATCCAATATTCTGCACAAAAACTCAAAACTTTACAAATAACTGTTTAAGATAAATAAAAATGTTTTTAAAAAATTACCTTTTTAAAGTGAAAAATAAATAAATTAAAAATTCATTTATTCGAAAAAACTTATAAAAAGGACTTTTCTAACTTCATTTTTACCATTTGAGTTCAGAGTGAGAAGTGAGAGCTTTTGGGTAAAAAAGTTCCTGTGAAGATTCTGGAAAATCCATCCGTCACAATCAAAAACCGTCAGCTCCAGGTAATCCATGTCCTCCTTAACTTGTATTTCATCTGTTTAAATTTTGTTTTTAGGCTTTAAATTTGATTTTTACCGGTTTAAAAAATCGCTCACAGGGGTCTGCAGGTGCAACACGCGGTCCCTGCAGACCCCAACTTTTTCTATAAAGAAAAAAGTCGTGGGTCCGCACCTATTGCTCACAACCCGTTTGAACCTACGCACTGTTTATAAGTAGCGGGTGCAGACCCTACGCAATGAATTCTAAAACTTAAATTTCTCCATTTTTGCCCAAAATTTCTCGAACAAGCTTGTTCTAATATGTCTTTTTATGCATTGTAGGACATTCAAAATGCTTATTTGACGAGAATGCGAGCACGAGGATGTAGATTATGCCGCAATGAATGATATGCCGACATTGCAGGCATTAAGAGCATGCAGATTGTATAAGTTCTGGGCCATACAGAGCATGAGGGACCAAGTAGACCTCTTGACATGGCTGGTAGACAGATGGAACACACAGGACCAGTGCTTGGTGATTGGTGGCCACCGACTCAAAATCGATCTGGAGGACATATACTTTTTGACTGGTTTGTCCAAGAGGGGCGAACAAATATCTCTTTTTTGGACTAGGCCAGGTGACCAATCTGTCGCTAGTCTTCGATTGGAGTTTTGAAATGATCAAGCAGACCCCAAGGATAAACGGATTGATATTAAAACTATCAGTCGTCCTGAGCTTAAATGTATTGCATTCACTGTTACCAGACTATGCGGAGTGCAGCATTACATGTGGCTACTAGATCCCAGATGCAGATGGTTGTAGACTGCTTCGAGGCACCATATTCAACTAGTGCGAGGCTGTGTTGGAAAATGTGAAAGGCCAACTAACTAGAGCAAAGAATGGAAACCTGAAAAACTTTGGATATGGATTTATCGTAGTCTCCTTTGCTCTAGAGAGGATCCCCATGTTAGCCCCGTAGCATATTCCTGTTGATGTTGGTCTTCCTCGAGAGCCTAGAATGGTTCGTTTGGTTGCTTTGATGGCCCATCACTCTGAGGGCACAAAGGTTGTTCGATTTCCGCCTAAATATTTTCGTTGGTTGAACAACCAACTTTTTGTGATTCAGGATTTTCCATATGCCGGGATGGATTACCATAGCGACCCGGACATGATTCTTCCACCAGGAGAGCAATGGAATGATTCAGGTAAAAACCATTTTCAACACTTTCTAATTTTAAAAAAAAAATTATATTTTAAATCGTCCAAAACTAAAAATCAAAGTTTAAATGCAGATGTGGGTCCACGACGACCAGTTGCTCTCCATCCTTACGAGAGGAGATAACCAGCTGCAGCACCACCAGCCCCACAGGACCAATCAGCAGAGATCCTAACCGACTTGGAGCATCATCTAGAGCGCTTGACACTAGATATTCTAGAGACTGATATAGATGATATTCCACTTAGGTTACAGAGATATGTGATTGGGGTCCCAGGACCTTTTAGGAGGTTCCTATGTAGGGTGGCCCGAGCAGTAGTTTCTTATCATGATCATCACCAGGGATAGGATGATCGATTTTGTAGACTCACGACATTTTTGTCTTTTTGTATTATCATTTTTGTCGATCATAAGGTGTTTTTCAACCTATGATCGAAGACGATGTATATTTTGAAACACACTTCTATGCTATGATATATCATTATTACCAGCTATCTCATGTAACATGTTATCGAATGTTATTAAATTTACTGTTTTGATTATTACAAATGTCTATTTATCATACTAGAAGCAACTGCATCTGCTAATGTATTTAAATGTCTTGGAATATGCTAATATTCAATGTAATCAAATTCACATTCCAAGAGACGAACTCTCAAAAATAACCTTAATAACACTGGATTTCTAATGGCATAAACCCTGTTAAGTTGTAATACAACGAGTTCAGAATCCAACCTAACAATAAAACTCCGAATCCCAAATGAGATGGATTCAGATAATAACTCCATCACTGCATTATACTCTACAATGTTATTCGTTGTTTGACCGAGGCTTACCCCATACATAGACACTAACTCATCAGACGGTGAATAGATAACCCAAGTTGCGGAAGAAATGTTCCGTGTACTACGACAAGCACAATCAGCAAAACCAATGTATATTTGAAGAGATGTCGACATCTGCAATATCAAGAGTAAAATCAAGATAAGCAGGAATAATAATAAGAGCACTCTCTAAACTAGGCACACTTTTCTAATCTAAAACACACCAGCTGTAAAGAAACTAATCTAACAAAAAATCTCCACACAGAATTTAAGCATAATATCTCTTTAGATAAAGTCCATTTCTGGGTTTATCCAAAGAGACACCGTCAAAATCTATCAATTCATAAGCCCCTTTTGTCATCTTTCACTTAACAATGTAAGGACCATGCCACATAGGTACAAATTTTCTAGCCCCTAGCTTATCGTTTGCTTGATCATATACTAAAACTAGGTCTCCTTCTGAAAAATTACGAGGTGTAACACTTTTGTCGTACTGAGCTTTCATTCGTTTCACATGAGTCTCGTTTTCTATTGTAACGGTGTGTCGATTCTCATCTAGCTGAGTTAAGTACAAAAAATGTTTCGCTTCTTCAGAAGTAGCTGGGAATAATTCTATGGCTAATTGTAATGACGGAATTTTGCATTCAATAGGTAACACTACTTCCAAACCGTAGACCAGTTGAAAAGGAGTGAAACCAGTCGATGTTTTCACTGAGGTCCGATATGCCCAAAGTGCTGAAAATAGCATGGTATGCCAATTGGACTTATGAATACCAATGATTCGTTTGATCATAGTGACTAAAACTTTATTGATAGCTTCAACCAGACCATTAGCCTGCGGGTAATACAGAGTAGAACTATCGTGGCACAGGCCAAGTTGATCTGTCAGTTCAGTCATCATGATATTTCGAAAGTGACTTCCATGATTAGTAATAATAGCTTGAGGAACACCGAATCTAGCAATTATATGATTGAATACGAAAGTTGTAGCAGTCTTGCCGTCTGCCGAAAATGTAGGCATTGCCTTGGCCCACTTAGTAAAATAATCTACTACTAGGATAATATACAGATGCCTCCCGGCCGAGTGAGGGTTACATGTGATAAAGTCAATACCCCACTTTGCGAAAGGACCGACAACAATTATAGGGTGAAGAGGAGTGGGTGGAGCACGCATTTTACAATCAAATATTTGACAATTGTGGCATTTCCGGATTGCATAGATACAATCTTTGAATAAGAATGGCCAGAAATAACCAGCGCGCAATATATTTTGGGTTGTGGCATACCCAGACATATGACTGCCACATGCTCCAGAATGACAGTCATTCAGAACCTTTTCAGCTTCTTCATGAGTTAGACAATGTCGGAAAACAGAATCCACTCCACGACGATAAAGTGTATCACCAATAATATTGTATTGTTGGGATTGGAAGCATATTTTCCATCGCTGAGATCGTGAGATTTCAGGCCAAAAAGATTGGGTTTGGAGATAAACAATAATATCTCCATACCAAGGATCAAGAGTACTGATAAGAAAAAAGGATTCATCCACAATGGGCTGTTCCGCCACAATTTCAGTATTAGTACGCGGGAAATCACACATCAATTCGGCAAAAACCAAAGATTTCTTTACCTTGGATTTTTCAAATTCCAAGTCAAATTCCTACAGGATAACTATCCATTTGGAATACTTGCCCCCTAGCAATTGTTTAGTCAAGATATACATCATAGGGTTACAGTCAGAAATTACCGTGGTTTTGCATAATAAGATGTAGTGACGAAATCTTTGGACAGCTTGGACAGCTGCCAAGGCCAATTTCTCCACATGCGAATATTTAAGCTCAGTCAGATGCAGATTTCGACTAAGATAGTAAATCACATGTTCATTGTTGAATTCATCTTCCTAAACTAAAACCATGCCAATGGTGGAATGAGAAGCAGCGAGATACAAAAAGTAATCCCAGTTGTAACTGGGAGGATGCAGTAACGGTGCATGGGTTAATGCATGTTTAAGTGCATCAAAAGATTGATCAGCGATCTCATCCCAAAAGAATGGAATATTTTCTTTTAACAACCTAGTAAAACCTTTCGTTATCTCGGCGTACTTAGGAATGAGACGACGTAAAAAGTTTGCTTTCCCTTGCAAACTTTGGAGTTGGCGAAGAATCAAAGGAGGAGGTAGATTGAAGATAGCTTCAACCTTCGAAGGGTCAACACGAATGCCAGCCTTGGAAACGACAAATCCCATTAAGCGACCTGTTTCTACACAGAATACACATTTGTGTGGATTCAGCCAAATTCGATAATGCCTACATCTCATAAGGATAGCTCGTAAATGAGTGAGATGATCAGCTCTATGCGATGAATGGGCAAGTAAATCATCGAGATAAGGCTGCACAATGTGCTTGATGTCATGAAATGCGTAAGACATAGCCCTTTAAAAATTTGCTCCAACATTCTTCAATCCAAAGGGTAATTTGCAATAATAAAATGTCCCCCATGGGAAAATGAAAGATGTTTTAGGTTGATCAGTAGGGAGTATGTTGATTTGATTGTAACCGGAAAAACCATCCATAAAGGAGAACATTTCACTGCCGGCATAATCATTAATAATTTGATCGATATAGGGGGTTGGATAATTGTCTTTAGGACAAGCTCGATTAATATCCCTATAATCGATACATACTCTTATCGTTCCTTGTTTTTTGTTGACAGGAACAATATTCGATACCCAATCGGTTAAAGGAATTTGATAAATGAAACCTGTGCGAAGTAATTTCTCAACTTCGGCTTTGATAGCAGCAGCTTTTCTTGGATGTATCTGGCGCAAGCGTTGCTGGACAGGTTTAGCATCCGGGTATGTTTTAATTTCATGGACAACAATTGATGGATCAATTCCTGGTATTTCTTGATATGACCAGGCAAAAACTTCACAGAATTCTTGAAATAGGGCTTTATAAGTTTGGATTTCATCATCCGTACAGGAAGCACCTATATGAATGTTTTCAATAATTCCTGACTTAATTGAAATGTCAATAGTAACCATTCGAGAGATATTTTCCAAATTTAACTCAGAATCAGAATGTTGCAATGGATTCTGTGGTTCATTGACATAGTTAGTAGTAAAAATAGAAGAAAACTCATTTTCAAAATGATCAAGATCAGGTAAAAACGAAGATCGGTGATGAATATCTTCCCATGGTAAATCATCAACAAACAATAGTTCACGAATCTGCTCATCAGTATGAACAGGATCAGAAAGTGATGTTGGAGCTGAGGTTGATATCGAAAGTGATTCTCCATAGACCACATTCATTGGATCAGTTGCCTTCAACCCCTGTAGGTAAATCCTGCAAAATACCAAAAGGATGGAACCCTCAGCCATCAAAAGCCTTTAGAATTGTCGGAGACTGATTGAGTGTGGGAGAACCAAGCGATTTCCAACACTGGATCGACATAATACACGTAGAAGCCCCTTCATCAATCACAGTCTGAAAGCAAGGTCTGTTTTTGACTAAAACTGGAATCTGGAAAGCCATTTGATGAGGTAGGTGGGGTGTACTATTCTCTAAATCGAAGATTATTAGGTTCGAATCCTGAATATCGACAGCTCCTATAGCAGACAATAGTAATTTACGTTGTGTTGGGCACGATTGCAGCACTTCCAAAGCTGACATTGCTGAAGGGGAAATAGCTAAGTCTTCAACAATGTTGTAATTCTGAGCAGCTCTCGCATGTGGATTGAAAGTTGATTTCCGAAGTACACCTTTAGCAGGTGGTTTGATTACTAAGTCAGGGTTGGGTTTCTCGATCTGTAGTGGATCGGAACCAGGAGGAGGTGTAGTTGATGTGTTTGAATTAGAAGATTCTGCTTCTTTACCACCAACAAGATTTTTACTACCATAATCTTGCGATCACATCGCAATCCTGACATGAGACATCATCATAATGGGTTCTTTTGAGGCATTCAAGGAAGAACCAATCATCTTACTATCTTGAGTAGGAAAAGGACCCTTCAAGACAAAAGGCATTTGATAACCTTTACGAATTTCGAAACCTCTGCTCGATGTGGGCATTCTTTGGTAAAATGATCCTCGTCGCAAATGAAACAAGGAAAGTGGGGTTTCCGTTTTTCGTCAGTAGAATCATTTTTATCCGTTTTATCTTCTGAATTTTATTTGTTTTTCTTCTTTCCCTTATTTTTACTACCGGATTTTGATTTGGTCGTAGATGATTCTATGACATGGATGTCGGCAGAAATTTCAGTGGAAGAATCTCCTCTCGGGGAATCAGATAAAGTTATTATAGGAGAAGAATTCTTTGAAGATTTCTTCTTACTTTTAGTACTAACTAAACCAATCATACCATCAGCAGCATGAGACCCTCAAGGAGTTGCATTTATTTGACCGTGTTTTGGAAGATCAGGGATTTTCTCATGTAAAGTACCTGACTGCATATAGACGAGGTCAAGGTATTGAGCCTGAGCAATGACTCGCTCTTCAATGACAACTCCTCCCTTAGCTACATCTTCAGTGATTTTGGTAACAATGGTTTAATGAACCATTCTACTAAAATTTGATCCGGAATGAAAACTTTCACTAAACGCCTTCTACGTCGCCATTCATGAATATGATCAGAAATATATGTGGACGTGGATTGTTTCAATGAAGTTAGCAGTTATGTGCCATTGTCGTATCTGACATGCAACTAAAAATGAGTTAAGAAAGCAGTGGCTAACTGATTGAAATTATTAAAAGAGCCTCGTGGTAACTCAATGTACCATTTGGCGGCAAGACCAATAAGAGTTCATTGAAAAAGACACAATCGAATTGAATCATCAATGATTGAATTAGATGCACACCAGAGGTGATAAGTCATAACGTGATTTGATGGATCCTCTCCTGACTTACCCTCGAATTTCGGGATATCACTAGGAAACTTACTAGGCATTGGCAGCCAATACGGAAGATAGTAAATTGGATCGTTCGTAAGGCGCGACAAATCAGGTAAATCCAAAGTTGTAATAAATGGTAACTGACGGTTAGGGTCACGAAAACCTTGAGTAATGAGACCAGTTCCAGGAAGAGGATATCTAGGATAACCTGGAATCGGATTTGCATTAGGAATGTTATAACCTCCTGGAAAACCAGAATTAACCGGACCAAACTAGGGTTTTGAGGTTGTTGATAAGTATAGCCAGGATACGGTTGATACTGATAAACTGGGTTTTGTAGAGTAGGACCGAATTGATACTGTCCCTAGTACAGTTGATAGTTGACTTGTGGCAATCGTACTTATACCAGCTTGTCCTGCAGGCATCTAGACTGAAGTCTGAACTGTAGGTCCTGACTGTGGCATAGAGACTTGAGGAATTTGCACTGATGCAGGGATAGTAGAAACCAGAGCTACACATACTCCAGAAATAGGTGTTGTAGGTTGAACAGAAGTTGCAGCAGTTTGAGGCGAAGTACGAGGTGTGCTAGGCCCAGGCTGCTAAACTAGGCCCAGGCTGCTGAACTAAACCAAGTGCAGGGATTTGAAAAGTAGGTTGGATAGGTTGCTGGGTTGGACCAGAAACCAAAGGATGTCCAGGTTTATTAGGTAACTACACATTAGGTGGCATAGTCTGTTGAGTTTGAGACGGATTCCACACCATGTTCATTTGGTAGTATGGACCCATAAAAGGTTGTGCATATTGAGGACCATAACCCGGTTGAACGTAGGGCTGATAATTAAGCGGTACATTTCCAGCTCCTTGTAAAAATGATTGACCAGAAGGCAGTCGGAAACCTTGAGTTGGATACTGACCTTGAGGTTGATAACCCTGAGGCATGGACTGAATCTGGGGTTAACCTTGGGGTATGTATTGTCCTGAAGGTTGAAAACATTGAGGTAGCCCTCCAGGTGATAACTGACTACCTTGGGGTTGCCCCCCAGGCGGTAACTGACTACCTTGGGGTTGCCTCCCAGGCGGTAACTGACTACCTTCGGGTTGCCCCCCAGGCGGTAACTGACTACCTTGAGGTTGAGGATTTGGAATACTACCAGACATCATATGGATTTGCTCTGCGTTCAATGTTTGGTACCCCGAAGTAACAGAAGGACCACCGTATAAAAATGTTTCCAATGATTGGGAAAACATAGATGACTGTCTTAACATAATCAATGAAGGATAATAACCTCTTGGTGTAGGATGAAAAGGAATTCGAGGTGGTGAAAAACTAAGACCCGGGTTTTCTAAAAAATTTGTCAATGATAAATACCAAGTGTCACTTCTAAAAGGACTGTAGAATATTGATTGACACTCCCTAAGATTTAAAGTTTGTTGGTTATCGGGAAGAGTTACGTCTTTGTCTGGATTACCAAGTTCTTCAATAGAAATGAGGCCAGAAGGAAGATTTTGAGTAATGATATTTCTTACCCTAGGTGAACCAGGATCACTAGAAGTTGGAGTAACAAATCCTGAAGATGGTTCCAAAATAGCAGGTTCAGTGTCAGGCTCAGAAATTTCAGGTTCTTCAGCTAATTCACTGGAAGGAGAAATACTACCAGTAACTTCGGAAAATGAAATTGGCTCTTGAATATACTCTGTTGTTTGTATTTGATAATCAGGATGAACAATTAAAGATGACTCTCCGGCTTCTGGTGATCCAACTCTACTGTCACTAGGTGATACGAGAGCTCGTAGCCCTTCAAGTTGGCTTGGTGTATACTCAGGAGGTTTCCCCTGAAGTCTACGAGATTGTCTTGGTAATTTGGCCACGATTAAATATTAATTAATCACACGCAAACAAAGAAAATTTCAATAAAAACACCTAAAGTCTCTGAAGAAACAAACAGTTGAATCACACACCTAAAAAATCTAAGAGTTCAAACCACACACAAACAATAACTTCCCGTACTAAAAACACTAGTTGGTGATGAAATCCAACTTAGTAGAAGTTTAATACAGAAAGGGCGGTTGGAACAGTTACCCCGACAACCTGCTTAATGAAACAGACTGGCACAAGTTTCTTCACAAAACCATCTCGAGTGAAGAGAACCCCCCAAAGAGTCCAAGTGAGTCTAGTCGATGTCTGCTCCAGGTACAATGAGATCTTTCCTTCACCATCACCTTAGGAAATAATCTTAAGTTTATGGACACTAAGGTTACCAACAGCAAAAAATACAACTGGGGGGACAGTCTACAATCCGATCTACGCACAAGGGCAGAGTAACAAAGCTCAATCCCTTTGAAGGCTCCTCGACATGGTCAATCCGAGGTTTACCAACAAGTGACTCCAGACTCCTCGACAATAGTTAATCCGAGGTTTACCATTTATAATATGCACAGATCTTCTATCTTTCCCAATGAAACAGAATTGATTGTCTCAAAGGTTCGGACATGATCTCATGATTGACTCCTTTAAGAGAAGCTTCCCAGAATGTATCAATTACAATTGGATTTATTTCCTACCGTAAGATGTATCTACTTGTTTGTTTTAACTATCTTGGAGAGTTAATTACTCCCTACTCCAAGATACTAGCCTAAGCTACATTGGTGATAAGAGCCCTAGAAATAGAAAAGATTACTAGATCAATTTTAATTAAGCGTTGCTTTTATGGGTTGTTCTTTAAGTCGATAGGTATGGAAATGAAACTTTGATGGTGTGAAGACTCGACTCCATATACACTAAAAAAATGCACCTAAAATGATAAGCAATTCGTTTTTCTTTCAATGAAATTCTACCTAAAAGAAAGAGTTCGAGAATGCAATTCTTTAAGAAACAATTCTTTCTTTCAACAAGGAAATGGAAAGAAAATATTTTTGTTTTTTCAATAAGAACTCTAAACAAGACAAATAATTAATGCTCACAATAAATCCCTTTCCCTTTTTAAAACTTGAAACTACAACAAAAAAAAACAACTTGCTTCAAAAGAGATCTACAAGTTCTAAAAAAACACTCAAAACTACAAAAACTAATTTTGAGATCTAAAAACTTTAAAAATATAATTGAATAAAAGCTTCAATTATTTTTGAGGACATTTTACTTAGTTTTTCAGTAAACTAAGGATTCATTTGCATGGAATAACAAACCAATCAAAAACATCTAGATATGTTTTCTTTTTGTAAAAATGAAATTCAAAACTTATAAAAAAGTATGTTCAAATATTTGCAACGAGAAAATTAAATCTATTTCTCACAAAGGATAGATTTCACAACCAAGTCAGACTCATCAAGAAGACGAAAAGACACCAGGGTGATCTAAGGTTTCTCAAGCTTCTGGTCTTTGAGTCACTACAGAGACAAAGTGAAAACTACTCCAAGCATGAAAAACTTCTAGAAAATCATTCAAAACAAAAATACTATCGGAACTTACTCACAAGAGATTTTTGATAGGAAAGACACAGATCTGGGTAGACACTAAAAATCCTAAATCAAACTTAAAATTAACTGGAAGAAGATATCTTAAGTTTTTCAAAAAAAAATTACAGGGTCCGCAGGCTCCAGAAGTAATAGGTGCGGTCTCGCACTGTTTACTGAAGGAAAATGCGGAGATGTCCGCACTTTCTGTAAAGATAAATTGCGGTCCCCGAAAAACTTCAAAAAAATCAAAAATACTTCCAGATTGAAAGCTATCCAAGCTAGTATTCATCAATCAAAAACCAAAAAAAAAAAAAAAAAATTCTCAAGTCAAAACAAAGGAAAACCAAAAATCAAATGCCACCCCCAGCGAAGTTGCCAATTTGTTGGCCGGATAAATCGATCTTGCGGACAAGACCGATCTCCCTAGTATCAGAAGATAGTCTAGCAACAAACAGACAAACAAACCTATCTTTCTCTAAACATATGCGATTTATAAGTAAATATTACAAAGGTGTTAAGATCCTACCTTAGATCCAGTGCTTGTTCGTAGTAATCATCCTCCAATCATTCGAAAGAGTTACCTTTGAAGACCTGCAATCACAAACAAGAAAACATTAAATAGCACCTGTATAACAAACATTACAAATCATGTCTATTATGGTGATCAAGGAATCCATAAAATAAACCATGAATTAACAACTCATTGAGAAAAACAAATATATTTGTATTAACTTTGAATAGTAGAAAAACTTTGCAACCTTTTCAGCCTTGATGTTGAACAAGCTCTTCCTGGGGTCTGAAACAGGAATTTCCTTTACTTTGACAAGTCTTGCACTCTTCCAAGTGAGATATTAGAGGTATGTAATCTCTCCTCATAAAAACTCAACTAAAGAAGACTAAGTTCTAGCAGCATTTTACCTCAAAAAATACTAAGCTTCTAACTCTCAAGTAACTAGCTCAATGCTTCTTTTTATAGTGCAGAGGAGGAGGTTATTGGTCCACCTATGAAGGGATAGAATCCTCCTTCAAAAGAATAAGTTCCTCACATCAAGGGGTTAGCTCCTTAAGGTATGGGATATATGAACCTTAAAAGAGCGAACTTGCCACCTCAATATTCCTTCCAGAAGCTTCTAGAAATAATTGAAAGTGAGTTTTTTCAGAGTATACTAGCACCTTTTTAACTTTTACAGGGGTCCGCACGTTTAACATAGAGACAATGCGATCAGGTGCGCAGGAGGCATGACCATTAGGTGCGGGACCGCAGGTAAGATAAAGAGAAAGTGCGGAACCAGAGTTTTAAAGACTTTTGAGAGATTTTCTCTTATTTTCCAGACTTGATATGAGGAACTGATGTTTTAGACTTGCAAAGGAGGAAAGTATGAGTGGTAATGAACTCACACAGATAGCAGAATGTCAAGGTGACAATTTTTAGTGTAAGATGTAGTTACATATTTTTTGTTTTATATAGGTGTCCTTACATGCTCCAGATATCCAAGTTATCAACAGATCTCACATAGTTCCCAACAGATGCCCATGAGGGGTTTCGGTTTGCATTCCACTGCTGATTCTCAAGTGCTCATGGGTTGATAGAAAGTTTGTTTGATTTGCAGGGAAATGATGGATTCAGGAACAACAGAATCATCAGTAAGTTAATGAGGAAGGGAAAGGCTGAGAGTGGTGAATGAGGGCAATTTTGAAAGGTAGAATGAGACTGGAGGACCACCATCAGCTGGCTGAAAAGGAATGTGATTCAAAACAACAGGAAAATGGACTTTGCAGAAAACAAAAGAAAGGATAGGAATACAACTACACTAACAACAAAATGAAATGAACTCTAACCTACTCAGGGGGTAACCACCATGTGGTGGCTACTAGAAGTATCTCTTGAGATGTTGGCCATTAAAAAGGAGTTTTTCAGTTTCTCCCTATAAGGTTTTCAATCTGTAAATTCCATGACCAACTTTTTCCACAACTTGGAATGGGTTCAGCCATGAGTGTTGTAATTTTGTGTGCTTACCTGTTGGCTCACTCATGAGAGATGAAAAGTAAATAAATTTCTCGATGAAAGATATCACCTCGTCTTCACTTCCATTTATAAGTTTGTCATGCTCCTTTTTGTTAATGGCTGTGTTTCTGAGTGTTCTCTCACAATGCAGGAACTCACGGATTTGATTATCACCTTCGAACACCTACCAATTTGAGATGTTATCAATTACGGATGATCTGAAAATCAATTCAACATGAAATTTATTCTTGTTTAATCTAAGATTAGGCAAAAGTTTCACAGCCATAGCAGCCATCAGATCGGCATCGTGGTTATACTTTCGAGGTATGTATGTGACATTGAAAGAATCGAAATTGCCAATTAAACTCCATACCTCATGTTGGTACCTCACCAAGTGTGGCAGATTGTAGTGTATCTTTTCTTTACCTGGTTCACCATTATCTGTGGGTCATCAAAAACTCTGAGATTTTTTATATTCCTTTCAATGGCTCTTCTCAATCCTTTCAGCAAGCCTTCATGTTTAGCTGTGTTACTGGTACACACGCATTCCAACCAGCTGGCTATCAAGCGTTGGTTCCCTAGTGGGCCAATGAAAATGCTCCTAGCGCCTGCACTTTCAAGACAGTTAGAGTCATCAAAGTGAAGTGTCCCGAAAATAAACTCTAATGTTATGCTAAAAGAACTACTTCCTATGAAATTAGTCCTATCATCTACTATAATACAAGGTAATTCATCAATTGGATTATGGTGGTGTTTAATTATTTCTTCCAACTGTGTGTTTGTCAAAGCCTCCTTAACTGTTTCTACATGGCACTCCACGAAACAGGTTTCCGTGGCATAAACATCGGAACTGTAATTCCCAAGGATAGAGTTATAGAACATTACAGGTTCATTGGGGCTATTTGGTTTCATTACCACATACTTCATGTATCTTTCCTGGTCCACTCTCAGCATATCACTTTTTCCCCTCTGAGGCAACAAAAGATGGGACCAATCAGTTGAGAAATATCCATTTAGATTTGACGACTAGTCCCTACTAAGCATCATCCCATAAGCCTCAGGTATATCCACTACCACTATATCGATGACTTGAGTGTATTAAGGCTTGGCAGCCATCCGAATCAACACATCTTTCAGCTCCCTAATAACTCTCACATTCGTTTTGTCCAACTGCATAATTCAAGTTTCAGTTTTATCAGGTATTGCCTGAAGTCTCTTAGCAACAGTGTGAGGCATAACAGTGGATGAGGCGCCAGAGTCTACCAAGCAATTATGCACATTCATGTTGAAGATTTCAAATGTGATAAGGAAGGGTGGAGTCATAGATTTCGATTTCCTCCCTATCATGGCTACACTGACATCTTGGGGATTTTGATTCATTTTAGACAACGTGGCCTCCATAGCTGATGGTATTTGGGTTGTGCTACTCATACTAACAGGTTTGGACATTGGCTTCTTGGTTTGGGTGCTTGAGGTGGTGGGGGTTTTGCAGTTCCGCTCATTCATAGCTTTCAGCAGCAAATCTCTTTACTGCATTAATTTTAACAAGTCAAAATATGTGATATTAGCCCTAGACTTCTTGAGATCATCCACAATATTGTAATCAATGTTATAAACAGGATATGGTAGAGTAAACATACCTGTTTTTCCATTCTTAGATGGGAGTTTACCGTCTTGAGTAGCCTTTGTTGTAGTGGGAGATGCATTTTCTTTCTCTGGGTGACTTGCAATAGGGGCATTCTTGGAATCACCACTAGATATATCTTTTCCAACAGAAACTTCACGAGCGGATGTTTTCACAAGGTGAGCATATTTCTTGATTCGGTCTATGGGTTTTATCGCACCTGGGAGCGTCCCTTTACTTCGCGTGTGGATTTCATTAGTGTTGATTTCTGTGGGGTTATCTCCCTCGTCGTCATTCTCATTACTATGGAAATCCCACAACACATTAATTTGGGTTTCCTCTTTTAAGGGTTCTTCTACTTGGTATTCCTCCTCATCTCCTTGTTCTAGTTCGAGCTCCAGTATATGTTCTTCTTTGTTAAGGAGCGATCCAATAAGAGCCAACTCTTCTGTGTTTAAAACCCCTTCATTAGGTGGAGCAGGAAATACAAGTTAACTAAGACCACCTTCTATTTTCTTATGATAGAACGGCTTGAAGGGATTTCTGTTCTTATAGTCTCCTCCATTGCCACTAGTACTCTCCCCATGATTCCTTTTCATACCAATGACTATGTTCGTTAGTTTCTTAATGATCTGATGCAACCCTTCCACATCCATGGTGTCGTTTTCTTTAGTTTTAGCCCCTTTGTTATCATTTCCATTATTCTTCTTGGATGTCTGAGAGGCTTTCTTTTCTCTAGTTGTAGGGTGGCATGCTATAAGACTGAGCATTTCATTCTTGACCTTTACAACTTCATCTATAGCCCCTTGTAAGGTTTTCACATTACTCCTTTTAACCCACATCGTTGTAGGGATAGGTAGAGCAGAGACATAAAACTCCATGAGCACTTCCTCAGTAGGTCTAGCAGTGGTTGGGATTCTGTTGAACAAGGTGTTGAACTGGATGTTAAAATCCTTAACCTTCTCCTTGGTTTCCATTTTCAGATGGGATAATTCTAAAACCAAGGCCGCGGGCATTTTGTCATCACCAAAACTGTCTAAAAAGACCTGTTGAAAAGCATCCCAAGAGGTGATTGACCCTATTCTCAAGCTTAAATACCATGTGGATGCTGCACCAGTCAAAGTAAAAGAGAACAGGCGGCACACCACATCTTCATCGGCGACCCCCAACCTACGCAATGCTAGGAAGAAAGAGCGAATATGGTTATCAACAGTATCTCCCCGCTAAGGGTCGAAATTGGGTAATACTCTTTCTGTATTTTTGGGTAAGGGATGTTGCTGCCTAGGTACCACTACAGCATCCTATGCAAGCCAGGGAGGGAGTGCTCCTGGAGGAGGTGGGGGTTGATTCCCACCCGGAGGAGGAGGTGGAGGTTGATTCCCACCTGGAGGAGGAACGTTGGCCATATTATGGACAGGGAATTTTTGGTCGGAGGCCTCTCCGTTAGGATTCTCAAAATCAAGCGAGGAGTTATCTTTAGAAGGAGACTCCTTAGGAATTTCTTCCCAAGAAGTGTCGATACTTTGCAAGGATTCTAGCACAATATCTTTAAGAGAAGTGGCTGCAAATGTATCTTCGCTCAAGGTAAAGATCCTTGGCTTTCTCTTAGTTGTTGGAGGTAAAGAGTGAAAGATGGGAAGCTGAGAGAGGGAATGAGTGTAAGCCTCAATAAGTGCTCTAACTGGTTGTTCCTGAGTGACAGGATATTCCTAGTCTCTCTTCCTTGGGTGATCCAGAAACAGGACTTAGAGGGATTTCTTTTTCTTCAAAATGAGGCTCTTTCAAATGTGTGGCAGGATCTCTCCGACCTTTACGATCCATACATTAATCCTTTTGAATCCATGCGTGGCACTTATAGATGAAATCTTGAAACGCTGGAGAGGGCGGTTCAAGCCCTCCTTCTAGCGCCAATTTGTTGACATGGAAAATGTGCACAATGCCAACAAGGGGAACTAACCCGATCGCAAGCCCCAATTAGACCTGCTTTCGTTTGGAATGGCTAGCTCCGATAGGTTTTAAGGGACCCCGTAAACCGCTTGAACATGTCGAAAGATTGCTTCCGGGAGGAAGACTTCAATTAAATCAACAAAATGAAACAGCTAACCTCTATGTATTAAATCCTATCTATACTACTTCTAACTACTCTAATCTAGTCCTAGCTACTCTAATCTATCCTGCAAGAGCATGATACAGAGGTTTAAACATCATATATATGTTCAGCAGGAGTGTGATAAAGAAGGTTAAACATCATGCATAGATTCAAGTCCAAATGAATCAATCACTGAATTCACAGCTGGACAAGGTTGTATTAAAGCTAAATTGCAATCCAATCACTCATATAGGAATCCACATTCTTCTATGGAATTAAAACTGCAACTGATGTTTAATTTAGTTTCAAATCACAGACCATTCACAGGTTAACCATGAAACTGAATCACATTCAATTTAACAAGACTAATAGTGAACTGTAAGTCATCAATATGCATAAATATAAATCACATTTACATTCATGCCAGTAACAACACTCTGATCCAAAACAATACAATGAGTCTGAAACTAAAGGCTCCTTCTTCCCTCAAAAACAGTCCTCCTCATTCACAATAAAGCAACACTGTTCTTCTCGAAAATAAAAAAGCCTTCCTCCTTTCTTCGGAGGTAATATTTATGCCTTTCCCCTTGCTCTCTGTCTCCCCTGCCTCTTCATCTCCCCCATTGTTTTTCGAAATGCAAATCAAGTACACAGGGATAGGAGTGGTGAGGTTGTTTCCACGTCGAAGTCACTTTGTTGGAGTGTTTTGCTTCTCGGGAAATGGATAGGTGTTGAAGGAACTGAGCGTGGATTTGTATCCCTTCACTGCACCTATGTGGAATGGTTATTATTCCTTGCCACTTCCTGAGGGAAACTTGAAACGCCGTATCCGTCATCTCACACCCGACACACTTTGAGGCGTTTCTGGAAGGAGTGACATCTTGAGGGATCGATATTGTGCTTTCCTTGCCACGAAGCGAGCCTTCACCATGCATAACGATGGTCCATCTCCTTTTATGCATGCTTCACCTTTTCAGTACCCAACCGGGGTTGCAGAGGTGTCATCTAGACATATAGTGCCTCTATCTGCTACCGAATCCGCTCGAGCTCACCTGCAGAGATAATTCATATTAGCCTTATGATTACGAACAAATGATAAAATGCCTAAAACAACAAATCTTTGCCTTCATGAAGCATTTATAACATCAAAAGAACAATCGTGAAAGAATCGGCCCCTGGTCTTTAATCCATACATTGATTCAGTCCTATAGGCGAAAACTCTGTTTACACTGAAATTTATCGCAAAACACACAGCCGAATCAAAATCCGGACTTGAAACACTATAGGTGGGAACCTATACCCTATCGGGTCCGCTATATGGAATTTTCCATTAAAAATCGTGACCACGACATTTTATTGAATACACATGAATACACGTAAAAACCCCGCAGTCGGGCCGTACAGCCGGACTTCAAAATTATACACTAGAGCCTATAACTATCGGCGGGTCTGGTAAACAATGGCGTGCCTTATACAAAACTTTGGACCGGGCCGATTGCGATATGTGAAATGCTCCGGACCTGATATATATATATATATATATATATCGTGGTTGATAAAACCATCAGGTCTGGTAGATGGTAGCGCACCATATATATAAGCCCTGTGCCTCCCGATAGCGATAAGCGATTAGCTTCAGACCTGATATATTATATGATATGCTTAATAGGATTTGTGGGTCCACCACATCGCTGCACACCTTATGTTCAAGCCTTGGGACCTATTATCACTTAGATTGACCTCAGGTTGAATGGAAGCAATTCTAGGGTAACCACAAACCAAGCTTAACCTGGTAGCTAGCCCTACCAGGTCGAGAGAGGGCTCTCTCCTTTAGGATTTCTTAGTCAAGAATGACTGGACGAAGAACAAGATTTTAGGCTAGGTATAGTAGCTCAAGGGTTTTGATTGAATTTGTTGGTGTTTTTGCCAGATCAGGAGAAGTTGGGCAATTTGGGTATAGGAAACTAAGTCTAAATTGCGGGGGATTCTATGGGGCAAGGTAGGCATGATCTTCAGCACCTTAAAGCTTGATGGGGTGAAAGGCTAGACTGGTGAGGAGCTAAGAAGGGCCTGAGAAAGTCAAGAATCCTTCCTAAACAAAAGAAACCATGAAATATTGGTGTTTTATCAAGGCAGAGCATTAAAACCTAATGTATTCCACCTATCTGATTTGAAAACAACCAATCAGAAGCAATTATATGAAAGAGGCATACATAAATAACATGAGAACATATTAACAGAAGAAGAAACACATGCTAAAGGCCATACCACAGGTATCCCATAAAAATAGCTGCAACTTTATTAGTTTCCTGCCAAAACTGCTACAAAATGATAAGTGTTCAGTACATGAGCATCCAGTTGAATCCAACCCCACAAAATGTCCAAGAAAACACATAATATAGACATATAAACTACTCATCCTGACCTTCAGGGATTGAATCCATGAGAAGAGTGGCTGTTTCAACCATTTCCCAACTAAGAACTGGAATATAGGTAGCCAAACAACTTGCCTCTAAAAGAGTGGAAACAAATACATTTGCCTCAAAACCACCTCTAACTAACGAATCTACCCTCTAACATTGTTTTACAATTACATTTACATGCCATGCCATCTATTACATGTGTGAAATCATCCATGAGGAGAGAGAAATCCAATTTCCAGTCAAAACAGGCAAATTTTGGCTTCCTAAGAAAATGGCCCTAAGCGTAGCGCCACTGGTCCTAAGCGCAGCGCCAATTTCCACCTAATTTAGAGGCCCTCCCCTTAGCCAAATTGAGCCCATGATAGCTCATTGGAAAATTCTTCAATTCTAGTTTCTAGAACACCTAGAATTTTTGAATTTGGATGTCATTTTCCCCCTCAAAACTTGAATCTCCCAGGACTGCTTCTGTGTGTCCAAAAAGAGGCAGAAACGTCATTTTTTGGTAGTTTTTGGACCTTTTGGTGAACCAGATCTGCTCCAAAACTTCTGAAAATTTGCAGGGTGCATGTCCTCATCATTTTGAATCCAAAAATTTCAACCTTTCCTCCAATGGATGCCTCAGGGAAAAGCACAGTGCCCTAGGCAAATTTCCTATGTTAAAAAATTCAAAATTTCAAAAATGCAAAAACTCCTCAAAATTTGCCCAAATTTGGCATGGAGCACCACCATCAAGTACTTTGGTTGGCCAAGGAGGCTTCAGCCAACATCTTCAACCTATCTTGCTCTTTCTTGCCCTCTAAGGCTCTCCTCAACCTAGCTTTTAGCTTCCTGATCCTCATATTACAAATTTTGTTACGAGTCATGTAGTGGTATGCCATGTGCCGGAGCATTTTCTTGTCCCTGCTGGCCTTGTCAATGAGCCCTTCAGGATGTAGGTTGGCTCTCCCAAGCCAAGTTTCCCTATCATGTTGAATTTCTTGCTCAATGGGAGTCAAAGTGACATGAGCCTCTTTGTCACTTTGCCTCTTTATCTTCAGTAGCTCAAGTTCCATGAGGACCTGTTTATGACTTGGTTGTTTGTTTTCTTGCTCCAGGTAAGTGATGACAAACTTAGCTCTCTCTAAGTTGTCTGTCAAAGCTAATATTTGTGCTTCTTTCCCCTGAATAATGACATCTTTGGCATTTTCCCTCTCTTGAGCCTCTAGATCAATGATCTCAATGTCATGCTGCTCGAGCTCATCATCATGCTCAAAATCACTTCCTCTATCCATGATTTAGTTGACTCTCCTAGTTTGCAGTTTTGACAATGTATGGGATGGGTGTTATGTGCAATGGATGTGAGTGAAGCTATGGGAAAAACATGAGAGGGAGAGGGTTTAGGGAGTAATGAATGGATGGTAGAAGGTGATAATAGTGATGAGGATTAAGGGTTTAGTTTATAAGGTGAGTGGTAGGGAGAATCAAAGAACTAGGGTTTTATAGTGTGAACTAGGGTTTTGTAGTGGAGATTAGGGTTTCATATTTGAGAGTGAAAACCATGAAATTATTCACAAATGCAAACTAAAAAAAACAAGGGAGGCAATGATACTTACTTGCCAAGTAGTGAAGAGGAGGAAATTTGGCACAAATCAGAAGCTAGGAGCGTTTTTTGGCTTGGCTGGCCTAAGCGCAGCACCACCACCCAGGAGCACAGTGCCGGTCTGTAAGTGCAGTGCTAGTTATAACTTACATTGTGAAATTTTTCTAGGAGCGTAGTGTTATCACTCAGGTTGTTCCCCAAAAGTAGTGAAAAGGGAATACGGCCGAGGTAACCACTAACCAGTCTTTTAGCTGCAGATTCTAGCCAATCTGCAACCAGAGAGGGCTCTCTCTTTATGATTTAGCTTTGTTTTGCTATATGTTAGGCTAGTTATGAAACACAAGTATTTGTTTGGTGTTTGGAAGGTGACATTCAATAGAACAGGGCTGCAAGATAAGAGAAGTTCAGACCATTGGGTTAATGGAGTCTAATGAAAATAAACTTCTGGGTATGGTTTCTTTGGCAAGAGGAGGAACTACAGAGCAAGATAATTACCCATGGAACAATCTTCAAGCTGGAATAGGATGAAATGGAGTCAGGGAATGAAAGGCAATTAAGAATCTTTCATTATGCTAACAGAGGGAAAATGAGTAAATACTACTAAGGAGCAGTTAAGAATTCCTTAATTGTATGCAGAGTGTAAGAACTAGGGAGACAGGAGCAGTCAAGAATTCCTGCCTATGCTAGTCCTGTAGAAAACATGGAAAATGACAAGAATTGAACACAGAGTACAACAAAGTAAATTATGGGCTATTCTTTTTTCCTGCAATTTAGAACATGGTATATAGATGATATATAAACATAGAAATAACAAAACAAGAGTTAAAAAGACTTATTGATCCATGAGGTAATACGAGAATTCTGTAACATATTCTTCTGCCATAAATTCCACAACTAGCAGGTTCATCAACAAAGCATTCCAACAATCTTTATTCAGAAGGGTTCTCAAAATTTACAACGCAGGTCTAGAATGATATTCAGCAACCAACCCCCAATACATCTCTAGGGGAGGTATTTATACAAAATGAGTTACAAAATATCTCATAGAGAAAATATCAAGCAATAAATTTATCCATCTACTTCTCCAAAGGCAATAAATGACATTGAAAACAGAGCGCAACGAATGTAGGAGTAACTTCAGTTGTACTAGCTGCCTTAGGTGGTCTGCTATACTTGACTTTTTGACTCAACAAGTCGGCTGGTAGCTGTCTCTTCAATTTGCATTCCTGCGTTGTTGTCACAGCCCTGTTATCTATGCCTAATTTTGCTTTAATGCATTTTTAGCGTGAATTCCTTCCTTTGTTATTTTCATTTTTCTGATAGGTGGCATGTGCATTGAATTTGTTTATATGCAGATGATCAAAAAGAAAAAGAACCAAACTACCTTGGTAAAACCTCCAACATGCTCTGCCACCATTGGTCTGTTGGCAACTGGTGTCTTTGTAGTTTTATCAATATTTCATCAGCTTCAGTATACATGTAGAAATTGGGTTGGACTTCAAAAAGATGTGTTATTTCATGCTCAATATAGAACAGATTTTCCAACTTGTCATATAAGTTTTGTCCAGAGGGAGGCACTATGTCTTCTGAAGTGCTTGAGGATGTTGTGATCTAATTGGCAACATATGTATTCACCCTGTGAGCATATTGTTCATGTGTCAACAGCCTCTGATTGCTAGTTAACAAACTGGGTAGACCTCTTTGTTGCAAGGTTGTAAACTTTTATGTAAAAGCATTTATTTCTACCTGCATTTCTTGACATTTTGTCTCCAGACTTTACACAAAATTCTTCATAGTCAGCACCTTTTTAATTGTCAAAATTGTACCTGTTTTGTCTCCGATATCTAGAGCTGCTAGTTGCTCTCTGGTATGAGTATTCAAAAAATGAATTGGTCTATTGGCCTGCTCGAGCATGTTTCTCAATAATGCTCTGGCCTTCTGGATCTCCACTCAAGCTATTTCTATCAGTTCAATTTGCTCATGGATAGTCTGTATTGATCTCCATTGATCAGTGATGGACTGGCCAATCTTAGTCCACAAAATTGTTTTGATTTCTGACAGAGTTTTATGAAGAGTAAGATCCCTCTCCAAATATTTTACCTTATTTTCCAAGGCCTTTACCTCTCTTGTTTTTTCAGCCACAGTTATTTTTTATTTATCATAGCTTACCTCTAACTTGGCCAGTTTTTCTTTGGCTTCCTTTAGCTCTGCCATTTGGAGTTCTAAGGCCTTTATTTCCTCCATCATATTTCCCATGCTCATGCTGGCATCTGGCGCTGTTGTTGTTGCTGTTGCTGAAGTATCTGTGGCTGCTGTACCTGTTGTCGATGCTGGGGCAGTGGGAGGGACTGATGTTGTTGTTGTAGGAGGAGCAGTTGTAGCTATTGGGGCTGTTTGAGCTGGCTGAGAGGCCAACTCTCCCTGTTTTTCCTGCAATGCTTTCTCTAAAGCCTACTCTGTTTCACTTAGCCTTTGATTCATTTTTATTAATAGCTCCATCATATCTTCTTCTTCTTTTTCTTTCACCATCTCTGTGGCCTGCGGATGCATAGTAACTGGCAGTTTTAACTGTTTCTTGAGGGCAGCTATGTCATCCTCCTTTTTCTTTATCAGTGCTTTTATTGCCTTGGGATCCTTGGGATTATGTCCCAACTCAATGATGATTTCTTCTAAGGACTTTATCTTGTTGCTTGGCCAGAGAGGATACCTTTTCCAACTCTAATTGAGTAGATGTATTGTTTAGTGAATTATGCAATTGTTGAGCTAGTATGGCTTTATCTGCTAA
Organism: Pinus tabuliformis; assembly: GCA_031772625.1. Taxonomy (NCBI): domain Eukaryota; kingdom Viridiplantae; phylum Streptophyta; class Pinopsida; order Pinales; family Pinaceae; genus Pinus; species Pinus tabuliformis. Next base: position 366,877,363 of record CM062807.1, on the reverse strand, counting down.
AGTGGAATAAACCATTTCATCGGTTTGTTTGTGCAGCTCAACCTGGTCCAAAGGGTGAATTTCTTTGGCAAGAGCCTCCAGATTTGTTCTAATATAATCGGCAGCTGACTGTGGCTGCTACATTGTGGGCTTGAAATGACTCAAGATCAACTTTCCTTCCTTGATATCATAGGCAGACATCAATCTTTGCTGTTTGGCAGGAGTCATTTTTAGGAACTGATCGTAAAGTTGCACTCTTATTGGCTCATTTTGTGCCTTGATCTCCATGAATGGCCTCTTAATATCATAACTCTGTTTGCTTTGTGGTCGTGCTGATGAAATTTCCATACTAGGCTATTTTCCCGATTGCTGCCCATAAGAACTGGTAGGTGATTCTGTCCCTAGGGAAATTAATGGGCTAGCTGCCCTTTCACTTCTCTGACTTTCAATGATCTCCTCAATAACTTCCTCTTCAGGTAGAGGATCCACTCTTTTCCTCTTTGCTTCTGGCTGTTCTGTCAGCCCACTTATTGGTGTGTCCTCTTCCTGGTCCCTTTTTCTGCCCTTCTCCTCATTGGGAGGAGTCTGCAATGCTGGTATCTCTGGTGCATGGGTCTGGGCAGAAGGAATTTTCCCTTGGCATTGCTGTTGTGATGATGTTGATTGATCGGTCATTTCTCGTTGCTCTGAATGCAGCACTTCTTTGCCTTTGGATGTCCTTGCAGGTGGAGTATTTTCTTGGGCAGGTTGTTGTGAAGTTGTAGCAGCTGACGTGCCCACTCCAATGTGTTGAGGCAATTTGAATGAGACCTGTCCAAAAGAGTCAAGGTCAAGAGTTTTTTCAAGGTCTTTCATTGCCTACTCCATTTTCTCTTCCTCAGTAATCTGTTCTACCAATGTTCCCTCTACCCATTCATCTTGATTAGCATATTGTTCTATATTATGGATTCTACAATGTTCATAGCCTGATAGCCTGTATTTTGTCTTTCTATCATTGATAAATCCTTTTGGGTCATAGGGTACCCACCAAAAGCTCCTTTTTAGTTTGAGCTGCTCACTTAATATCTTTTCAGCATCTTTCCACCCTTGTTTTTTGTTAATGATGAGGGGGCCTAGTTGGTTTCTTAGCTTGAGCTGAGCCTTTTTCTTGGCCTCATAAAAATGAGTCAAATCTGAGCTAATAAACTGCCTAAAGTATTCAAGGGCAAACAAACTCATAGGCACATATCTTGGCAGCTTGTAGGGGCACAATTCACAGCCATAGATCCTGATCTCTGTGTGATTTTGCTAAAAGTACCAGTCACCTATTTTATAACTTTTGGACAGCTGCAAGATTTTTTGCATTTCGGCTGAGAGTCTGGGAGGGGGACTTCTCATCAGCAGAGATGAGACTGGATATATGAATAGATCAATGAACTCACAATAAGTATAAGGAGAATTATGGACTATATGGAAGATTGGGGTCCAAAATATGACAGATCTCCTTTCTCCTTTTGCATCCAATTTCTTGACAGGGAACTGAAAACTATCTGTTTGATAGTATAAGAACAGATGATATATATAGGTTGTATACTTGAAAACCCCTTCTCTATTTAGGCTCATGAATTGTTCATCGATTTTGTTGCTAATGAAGGTAGCAAAGTCAAACTTGATGGCAGGAGGGTGTCCTGGTGTTACACTAAAAAATGTCACCTTGACTACTTACAGTTAGTATGGCTCAAATCAACAGTCATGCTACCCTCTTAGGCAAGTCTCATGCCTCTGTTATCCATCTCAAACTCAAAGAAGAGAGAAAGTCTTGTAAAAACTATGTTTATCTCTGGGGTCGCAGGTTCTCTCTAGCCTTACCTGCGGGGACGCTGACCATGTTCACAAAATCTGCGTCCATGGACGCTCTGTATGTTAAGGGACAGGTGCGTCCCTCTGTAAAAGGCAAAATGCGCGAGTTTTATCTTGAAAAAGTTACTTGTGGTTACTTCTAGAACATTCTAGAGGTCGGTTTGATGAAATGGATGCGCCTCCAGTTGGTTCATGTATCTCTATTAAGGGGGAACTTATCCCATCAATAAGGGAGCTATCCCACCCATAGAGGGGGATGATCCCATTGATAGTGGACCTGAATAACCTCTTTACAGCACTATAAATAAAGACATTGAGCCAGAGGGAGAAGAGGTTGGAGCTATACATTTTCTTTGGGTAAATGCTGCAGGATTTAGGTCTTCCATTAGAGCCTTTGTGAGGAGAGATTGTCTTTACTTGATTCTACTTGGAAGAGGGTGAGCTTTGTCAAAGTAGAGGAAAACCCTTGATGGACCCTGGGAGGAACTTGCACAACACCAAGGCCAGGTTGTAAGAGTTTCTTTGTTTCGTTATTAATACAAACTGGTTTATTTTTCTCAATAGCTTGTGTTAATGAGTTATTTCATGTGTTCCTTGGTCTGCATGTTGAATATATGTTTTATTATATGAAATGCAAGTGCTTGGTAATTGTTTGATTGTTTGTGGTTGCAGGAATTGACTTGAAGGAGGAGCTCATCCGGATCGTCAAGAACGGACTTCAACAACAGCGTTTTGGAATAAGGTAAGCCTAAACACTTGTAGTTTTCATGTTGTAAAAGGTGTATTTAGAGAAAGATCACTCCATTTTGTCTTGTTTGTCATTAGAATGTCTTAGACTTCTAGGAAGGTCAGTCGTGTCCGCACCCTTGACCAATTCCGTGTGACAAATTGGCGACTCCGCTGGGGAATCCATTAATGAGAGAGTCTTTTCCTTTATGTGAACTTTGCTTTGAGAAAATCATTTTTATTTTCTGGTTTTTGACTGTGAGAATTAGTATTTGGGTGGCTTAGCTTTAGATTTAGTTAGATTTGGTTTTTCTTCATTTTTCCAGAAGGACGCACCCTCTGAGTACTGCACAGTGCGTCTTTGGACGCGCTGTTGCTGTTTGCACAGAGCGGGGCCGCACCTGTGACAACGGGTTGCCTGCGTCTTCCTGTAAAACTTAAGAAAATTCCATTTTTGCTTTAAATTGCTTTTAGATTTTGTTTTTCCTTAGTGTTTTCTGCCCAGATCCTTTAGTACCCTGTCAAGAATTTTCACCTGAACTTGTTTTGTGAGCTTTGAGTGTTTTAGTGGTTTTCAACGAAGTTTAGACCTAGGGTTTGATTTTTGGATAGGTTTTGTAGTGACTTTGATAGTAGAAAGTTGTCCAGCCTTAGATCTCTCTGGTTAGTCAACCTTCTTAGAAGTCGGGCCTGTCGTAAAGTCTCCTTGTGTGAGCAGCTTGCCATTTAAGTTGTTTTGGGTCAAATTTCGAATTGCTTGTTTATAAAGTATTGATTTCCATTTTACAAAAAGAACAAAAAGATTAGAGTTTTGTTTTGACTAGTTTTTGGTTCTGCAATAAGCTAGTCCTTGATTTGATTGTGATCAAGTAAAACACCTTAGAAATAATCATTGTTAGTTTTGGCCTCGTTAAGATTGCTTAGAATAAATTTACCTTTAGTTTGCTTATGAGTGGATTTTCTTAGATTTTAATAGTTGTTAAGATTGATTTTTGGTTATATTAGATTTATTTGCTTTATTAAAAGAAAAATACAAAAACATCTTCTTAAAAAGTCTTGTTTCAAGTAGCTTTTTGTTTTTGAAAGAAGAAAAGAGTTTTTTTCGTGCATGTAAAGAGAGGTTATGTTTTTATGCTTGGAAAAGAAAAACGAATTGTTTCTTTGATTGTCTTCAATTAAGAAGTTGCTTTTATAAAGATTGCATTCTCTCAACTTTTTAGTTAAGCAATTCATCGAAAAAGTAAAGTAGTGGATAAATCATTCTAGGTGCATTTTGTAGTGGTTTCGAGTCGAGTCAACACACCACTGGTTTCACTTCCATCACCTTTTGACTTAAGAAACAACCTTAAAAGTAACGCTTAAATTAAAATCAATCTAGTAATCTTTATTTTTCTAGGGCTCTGAAACACCAACATAGCTTAGGCTAGGGTCTTGGAGTAGGTGAGTACTTAACTCTCCAAGACTACAAAACCAAACAGATAGTCTATCTTGAGTAGAACAAATCCAATTGTTTCAGTTACATTCTGGGAAAGCTCCTCTTAAAGGAGAAGCACGAGCTCGTGTCCGAACCAGTGAGGGGATCATTCCTCCCTCGTTGGGAACGACGCCAGGCAGTACGTATTACAAACGGTAAACCTCGGATTAACCATTGTCGAGGAGCCAGGGGTCACTTATCGGTAAACCTTGGATTGTTGTCAAGGAGCCGGTAAGGGGATTGGAGCTTGCTACTCTGCCCTTGCGTGCTGTCGGAGTTTAGACTGTTCCCCCAGGTGTAATTGTTGTGATTGGTAACCTTAGTGGCCATAATATCTAGGATTCTACCCAAGGTGACGGTGGAGGGAAGGTCCCACTGTACCTGGAGCAGACGTCGGTTATACTCACTTGGATTTTCTGGGGGGTTCACTTCACTTCGAGACGGTTAAAGTGGAGGAACTTGTGCCGGTCTATTCATTAAGCAGGTTGCCGGGGTAACTGTTCCACCCGCCATTTCTGTACTGAATCCTGCGAGGTTGGGCCTAATCACCAACTAGCGCTTTTGGTCCGGAAGACTACTGTTTGTGTGTGGTTTGACGCTCTAGATTATTTAGGCGTGTGCTTCAAATTTGTTTGGTTCTTTAGAAGACTTTAGGTGGTTTGATTTGAAATTTTTTCTTTGTTTTCGTGTGTTGTAGTTAAAAATCTTTAATTGTGGCGGAATTACCGAGAAGGTCCCGTCGAATTGCGGGCCAGTCTCCTGAAGTTGTTTCTGTGGCCGAATTGTTGAGAAGATCCCGTAGACTTAGGGGATCCCCTCCTCGAGACGACCCAGGTAATTTAGAAGGGTTAAAGGTCCTTGTAACTCCTCCTAGTGGCAGTAGAGTAGGTTCACCTGAAGAAGGAGAATCTTCCTTGGTAGTCCATCCAGATTACCAAAGTTTAGAAACAGGTTACAATCCCGAAGCTGTTACAGTTTCCGAGCTTGCTGGTAGTTTTTCATCTGCCAGTGAAACAGGCGAAGAACCTGAAATTTCCGAACCTGTTACTCCAACTCCTAGTGTTCCTGATTCACCAAGAATAGAAAGAATTATCACCGAAAATCTTCCTGTTGGATTAATTGCTATAGAAGAACTTGTTCCAGAGGAAGAAATAGGCGTTTCTGATTCTGAAGATCTAATTACCCTTGATCTAAGGGAGCGTGAATCCATCTTTTACAGTCCTCCTAGAAGTGAATCTTGGTACCTTGCATTAACCAATTTTTTAGACAACTCAGTAGGTTTTTCTACACCTCGTACTCCTTTTCCACCTAGAGGAATTCATTCTCCTGTAAATATGTCTGGTCAGTCATCTGTGTTTACGCAAAGTCCTGAATCATTTTTACATGGCGGTCCTTCTGTTCCTACTGGGTATCAATCACTTTCTGGTACCTTTGCGGGAGCATCTCCTCAACCCATTGATCATGGGTTATTAGTTGGAAACAGTGGTAATGTACCATTGAGTATAGGTGACGTTTATATGATGTCAGGTTCAACTCCCATTAACCAACCTCAAGGTGGCCAATTACCGCCTGGGGGGCAACCTTCGTTAATGCCTGGGGGGCAACCTCAAGGTACTTCATTCGTGACTGGGGGGCAACCTCAAGGGTATCAACCCCAAGGGTATCAACCCCAGCCTCAATATGTACCCCAAAGTCAACCTCAGTATCAATATCAACCTCAAGGATGGCAACCTCAAGGATGGCAACCCCAAGGGTATCAACCCCAAGGGTATCAACCTCAAGGATACCAACCTCAAGGTCAAGGTCAACCCCAGTACTCGTATTTACCTCAAGGTTATCAACCTACGGGTCAATACCCTGGTCAAGGTTATCAACCACCTCAAGGGCAATCATATGGGACTACACCTTACAGTTATCAACCCTATCCTCAATACGGCTATGGATCTCAGTATCCTCAACCTGTTACGAGTCAATACCCTGGAATGTTAACATGGGATCCGTCACAGGGTCAACAGATGTCGCAACCAAGTATACAGTCGGTACCTCAAGCAGGACAACCTGCAGTTCCTGGTCCACCCCAGCAACCGCAACCTGTCCAGTCAAGTGTTCAGACCCCTGTAACTTCCGTAGTTACTCAGCCGCCAATTGCACCTGGTACTCCACCTCACACGGCTGCAGCAACTACCGCTTCATCTACCATGCTTACTTCTGGAGTATCGGCAGCTCCGGTTTCTACTGTCCCTGTAACCACTCCTCAGACATCTGTACCGTTGTCTGGACCTACGGTTCAAACCACAGTCCAGATGCCTGCAGGCCAACCTGGTACAAGTACGGTTGTTACTACTCAACCTCAATTTGTTCAACCTCCGTACCAGGGACAGTATCAACCTGGGCAAGCTGCCCAACAACCGGTTTACCAGTATCAACCGTATCCTGGGTACACTTATCAACAACCTCAGCAACCCCAGTACGGTCCGGTTAATCCTGGTTTTCCAGGAGGATATAATATCCCAAATGCGACTCCTGTTCCTAGTTATCCTGGATATCCTCCTCCTGGGGCTGGTATTGTGACTCAGAGTTTTAGAGATCCTAACCGGCAGTTACCGTTTATTGCGACTTTAGATTTACCCGACTTGACGCGCCTAACGAACGATCCAATTCAATATCTTCAGTTCTGGCCGCCAATGCCAAATAAGTTGCCCAGCGATATACCCAAGTTCGAAGGTAAGTCTGGAGAGGATCCGTCTAATCACGTGATGACTTACCACCTCTGGTGTGCATCAAATTCCATCTCAGATGATTCCATCCGCTTACGTCTTTTCCAGCGTACACTCATTGGTCTCGCAGCCAAGTGGTACATTGAGTTACCACGGGCCTCTTTTTACAACTTTAGCCAGTTAGCTACCTCGTTCTTAACTCATTTTCAGTTACCAGTCAGATACGATAATGGTACAGAATTATTAACTTCGCTAAAACAATCGACATCCACGTACATTTCTGATCACATTCATGAGTGGAGACGTCGAAGGAGATTAGTGAAAGTTTTTATCCCGGACCAAATCTTAGCTGAATGGTTTGTCAAATCATTATTACCAAGAATTACTGAAGATGTAGCTAAGGCCGGAGTAGTTACTGAGGAGCAAGTCATTGCTCAGGCACAATACCTTGACTTAGTTTACACTCAGTCGGGTACGTTACACGAGAAAATTCCGGATCTTCCAAAGTCAAACCAAATCGCTGCTGCTCCTTCGGGATCTCATGCCGCTGATGGTATGATTGGTATCGTGACTACGAAGAGTAAGAAGAAGTCTTCCAAGGCCTCCAATACTCCAATTATCACTTTGCCTGATTCTCCGACAGGAGAGTCTTCTCCTCCTGAACTTACCGCCGACATTCACGCTGTAGAGTCATCTACGGCCAAATCAAAAAACGGTGGAAAGAAGAAAGGAAAGAAGAAGGCTAAAGCAGACAAGGCTCCAAAGGAGAAAACGGAAAAGTCGGAAACCAATGACGAAAAGCGCAAACCTCGATATCCTTGTCTCATTTGTGAAGAAGATCATTTTACGAGAGACTGCCCTCATCGGGCCGAGGTAGTGAAAATAGTCAAAGGTTCTCCCACTCCTGCTGTGTTAAAAAATCCATTTCCAGAGCAGGAGAATAAGATGATAGGTTCTTCTTCGAATGCCAGTGAAGAACCCATTTTGATGATGTCTCATGTCAGGATTGCGACTCGATCGCAAGATTATGGTAGTAAGGCTCCTGTTGATGGTAAGGAAGCAGAATCTTCTCACTCTAACCCATCAACCTCAGCTCCTGGTTCCGATCCACTACAGATCGAAAAACCTAACCCAGACTTAGTGATTAAGCCGCCCGCCAAGGGTGTACTTCGAAGGTCTGCTTTCAATCCACATGCGAGAGCAGCCCAGAATTACAACATTGTTGAAGACTTAGCTGTTTCACCTTCAGCAATGTCGGCACTCGAAGTGCTGCAATCATGTCCAGCGCAACGAAAATTGCTTTTGTCGGCTATCGGAGCTGTCGATGTTCAGGACCCGAACCTAATGATCTTTGATCTAGAAAATAGTACACCACGTCTCCCCCATCAAATGGCTTTCCAAATTCCAGTGATAGTCAAAAACAGGCCTATTCATCGGACTGTGATTGATGAGGGAGCTTCTACGTGTATTATGTCGATTCAATGTTGGAGATCGCTTGGTTCTCCTTCGTTGAACCAATCCCCCACCATCCTTAAGGCCTTTGATGGCCGTGGGTTCCGTCCGTTTGGTATTCTACAAGAATTGCCTATAGGGGTCGAAGGTAAAACCGTTAGTCTGGATGTGGAAGTGGTTGATGCCCCTCTAGACTACAACCTTCTTTTGGGTCGAAGTTGGTCATATGCTATGACAGCGGTCGTTTCATCGGTCTTCAGAGTCATTAAGTTTCCACATAACGGTAAGATCGTGACTATTGATCAGCTGACATACTTTTCATCCGACCCAACCTCTTCAGAAACTATCCAGCATGTTGGTAAAACGACAATCCCTTATAGGGACATTGGTGTAGGTTTAGTTAAGGATTCCGGTTTACTGGGAACTTTTCCTCTCCCTCCACTCAATGCAGACCCTTCGTTTGCAACAATTCATATGATCACGTCAGAAAACATTATTTATGATGATCCTTGGTATGTTCCATCTGACTCTGAGCTAGACTCACTCGGTGATGTTATGCCGTTGAGTCCGTATGAGATTGCTTATGAAGCTCTTATGTCTTTTACCGACTTTCATTCAACCGAAACCGACCAAATGAATGTGGTCAGTGAAGAGTCACTTTTCACCTCACCCTTAGAACGGATAACGTTTCCCGAAGAAGTGTCATCTGACGAACAACTTCGCGAAATCCTAAGTGTAGATGATCTACCATGGGAAGATCTCCATCACAGATCTTCGTTTTTACCTAAGGATGATGCATTTGAAAATGATTTTTCATCTATCTTTACCGCTGAATATGTCAAAGACGCTCAGGATCCAACGAAACATTCTGATTCAGAGCTGAATTTAGGGAATATTTCTCGTACTATTCCCATTGATATTTCAGTGAAGCCCGGAATCGAGGAGAACATTCATATAGGTGCCGCATGTACTGAAGAAGAAATCCAAACTTACAAGGCCCTATTCCAAGAATTCCGCGACGTGTTTGCCTGGTCTTACGAGGAAATGCCAGGAATCGATCCTGCCATTGTTGTTCATGAAATCAAAACCTACCCGGATGCTAAACCCATTCGGCAACGGTTGCGTCAGATTCACCCTCGAAAAGCGGCTGCGATTAAAGCAGAAGTCGAAAAGCTGTTGAAAGCAGGTTTCATTTATCCGATCCCGTTAACGGATTGGGTATCGAATATTGTTCCCGTCAATAAAAAACAAGGAACAATAAGAATCTGTATCGACTATAGGGATATCAATCGAGCTTGTCCAAAAGACAACTATCCTACGCCTTATATCGATCAAATTATTGATGATTGTGCCGGAAGTGAGATGTTTTCCTTCATGGATGGTTTCTCAGGCTATAATCAAATCAATATTCTACCTGCCGACCAACCAAAAACGGCATTCATTTGTCCATGGGGGACATTTGCTTATTGCAAATTACCTTTTGGGCTTAAGAATGCCGGCGCTACTTTTCAACGGGCGATGTCTTATGCATTTCATGACATCAAGCACATTGTGCAACCCTATCTCGATGATTTGCCTGCTCATTCTTTACATCGAGCTGATCACCTTGTCCACCTACGAGCAATCTTTATGAGGTGTAGGCATTATCGAATTCGGTTGAATCCCCACAAGTGTGTTTTCTGTATAGAAACAGGTCGATTGCTGGGATTTGTTGTTTCAAAAGCCGGCATTCGCGTCGATCCCTCGAAAGTCGAGGCTATCATCAAATTGCCTCCTCCTTCGAGTTTGCGCCAACTCCAAAGTTTGCAAGGGAAAGCGAACTTTTTACGCCGATTCATCCCAAACTACGCCGAGGTCACTAAAGGTTTTACACGGTTGTTGAAACAGAACGCACAATTCTTTTGGGACGAGATTGCCCAACAATCTTTTGATGCACTGAAACACGCGTTGACCCATGCACCGTTATTGCATCCTCCCAACTACAACCAGGACTACTTCTTATACCTCGCAGCTTCGCATTCCACCATTGGAATGGTGTTAGTTCAAGAAGATGAATTCAAAGCAGAGCATGTGATATATTATCTTAGTAGAACCTTAAATCCAACTGAGTTAAAATATTCGCATGTGGAGAAATTGGCCCTGGCAGCCGTTCAAGCTGTCCAGCGTTTTCGTCACTACATTCTTCTCCGCAAAACTACAGTTATTTCGGATTGCAACCCTATGATTTATATTTTGACAAAACAACTGCTAGGGGGCAAGTACTCTAAATGGATTGTTATCCTGCAAGAGTTCGACTTGGAGTTCGAGAAGTCCAAGTCTAAGAAATCTTTAGTTTTTGCGGAATTGATGTGTGATTTCCCGAGTGCTGACACAGAGACTGTGGCAGAGGAGTCCATTGCGGACGAATCTTTGTTTCTTATTAGCACTTTAGATCCGTGGTATGGGGATATAATCATCTATCTCCAAACCCAAACCTTTCGGCCTGAAGCTTCCAAGGAAGACCGTCGAAAAATTCGGTTTCGATCCCAGCAATACAGAATTATTGGAGATACACTTTATCGCCGGGGGGCAGACTTAGTTTTTCGACGTTGTTTAACTCACGAAGAGGCTGAGAGAGTTTTGAATGATTGTCACTCTGGAGCATGTGGCGGTCATATGTCTGGGTATGCCACAGCTCAGAAGGTGTTGCGCGCTGGCTATTTCTGGCCGTCTATGTTTAAAGATTGTATCCTTGCGTCAGAACATGCCACAACTGTCAAGTGTTTGATCGAAAGATGCGCGCTCCACCTGCTCCTCTCCACCCTATAATTGCCGCTGGTCCATTCGCCAAATGGGGCATTGACTTTATTACTTGTAACCCTCACTCGGCCGGGGGGCATGCGTATATCATCCTCGCGGTTGATTATTTTACAAAATGGGCCGAGGCGATGCCTACATTCGACGCAAGCGGCAAGACAGCTGCAGTTTTCGTATTCAATCATATCATAACTAGGTTTGGTGTCCCACAAGCAATCATTACTGACCATGGGAGCCATTTTCGAAATGTCATGATGACTGAGCTTACAAGCCAGCTTGGTTTGCGCCACGATAGCTCTACTCCTTATTATCCGCAAGCCAACGGTTTGGTTGAGTCAATCAACAAAGTTCTAGTCATCATGATTCGACGGATCATTGGTATCCATCGAACGAATTGGCATAACATGTTATTTTCGGCGCTATGGGCATATCGAACTTCAGTGAAAAATTCAACAGGTTTCACCCCTTTCCAGCTAGTTTATGGCTTAGAAGCTGTGTTACCTATTGAATGCGAAATCCCATCACTTCAAATGGCTGTCGAATTACTTCCAGCTACTTCCGAAGAGGAGAAACGGTTATTATACTTGGCTAAATTAGATGAGACTCGACGTGACGCTACTTTAGCTATCGAGACTCACGCGAAACGAATGAAAGCTCAGTACGATAAAAATGTAACCCCTCGAAGTTTTTCGGAAGGAGACCTAGTACTATTATATGATCAAGCTAACGATAAGCTAGGTGCCGGAAAATTCGTTCCCATGTGGCATGGGCCCTACATTGTAAAGCGAAAGCTAGCAAAAGGGGCTTATGAGTTAGTTGATTTTGATGGGGACTCTTTGGGTAAACCCAGAAATGGACTTTACCTAAAGAGGTATTATGCTTAAAATGATGGGTATGGAGAAATTTTTAGATAGGTTAGATTTCCTTTCTAGCTAGCAAGTGTGTTAGTTTAGTCAGTGTGCTTAGCTTAGCGAGTGTGGTTTTTCGTCATTATTCTGGCTTATCTTGGTTTTACTCTTGATATTGTAGATGTCGACGCCTCTCCAAACATACATTGGATTTGCTGATGGTGCTTGTCGTAATACACGGAATATCTCTTCCGCAGCTTGGGTTATCTATTCGCCCTCTGACGAGTTAGTTTCTATGCATGGGGTAAGCCTCGGTCAAACAACGAATAACATTGCAGAATACAGTGCAGTGGTTGAATTATTATCCGAATCTATTTCATTTGGAATTCGACGTTTGATAGTGAGGTTAGATTCTGAACTTGTTGTATTACAGCTTAATAGAGTTTATGCCATTAGAAATCCTGTGTTATTAAGGTTGTTTTTGAGAGTGCGTCTCTTGGAACGTGAATTTGATTACATTGAATATCAACATATTCCAAGGTCCTTGAATACATTAGCAGATGCAATTGCTTCTCGAGTGTTGGACAGACATTTACGATAATCATGCAAGTAAATTTAAAAACATTTCATCACATATGTTAAACAAGATAAGCCGGTAATAGTGATATATATAGATAGAAGTGTGTCAAAAAATATATACATCGTCTTCGATCATAGGTTGAAAACACCTTATGATCGGCAAAATGATAGTACAAAAAGTCAAAAATGTCACATGTGACTACAAAAGTGACTAGTCAATCACTGGTGGTGCTCTCTGTACGACACCACTGCGCGGGCTACCTTACGCAAAAATCTCCTAAACGGTCCAGGGACCGCGACTACGAAGCGCTGAAGCCTGATAGGAATGTCGTCCATAGTAGTCTCAGGTATATCTGCCGTGAGACGCTCTAGATCATGCTCCAACTCAGCTAGTACTTCTGCTGCCGCGTCCTGTGGGGCCGGTACCGGTGCAGCTGGATGTAGTCTATCATAAGGCCGGAGGTTGGCTGGACGCTGTGGACCAACATCTGCATTTTGAAAAAATTTACTATTAGTTTTGAGACGATATATATAAAAAATACAAAAAATACATAATTAGGAAACTTGTGAAAATAAAAGTACCTCTGTCGTCCCATTGTTCTCCCTGTGGAAGAACCATGTCCGGATCACCTCTGAAATCCATTCCGGCATACGGAAAGTCCTGTATCACAAAAAGCTGGCCCTCTAACCAGTCAAAATAACTATCTGAGAATCGAACCACTGTCGCGCCCTCGTCAGGATGCCGGGCCATCACCGCAACCCATCGTATCAGCTTTGGCTGCCGAGGACCCAAGATATCAACAGTGAGTTGCTGAGGGATCAGCATTGGAATTCTCTCCAAGGCAAAGCTCACGACTATAGGCCCATATCCAAAAGTCTTTAGTCGTCCGTTCTTTGCCTTGGTCAGTTGGCTCTTCATATGAGCCGACACAGCTTCACACCAGTTGAAAATGGTGCCTTGGTAACAGTCAATTGCCATCCGCATTTGGGATCCGGAAGCAATGTGTAAAGCGGCCGCGCCGCAAATTCTGGTAACCGTGAACGCTATGACTTTGAGTTCCGGTAGAGTGATGTGTTTTATCTCTATGCCTTTTGAATGGTGAGCCCCACGTGTGCACCAATCCTCGCGGAGACTATCAAGGGATTGGCCACCCGGCCTAGTCCCCGCAAGACTGAGTTGCTCACCTCTGTTTGGCAAGCCAGTGAGAAAGTATACATCCGAGGGCTCTATCTCGAGCTGGTGCCCTCCTATGTAAAAGCATTGTTCTTGAACGTTCCATCGCTCAACCAGCCATTCCAAGAATCTTACCTGGCCCCTCATGCCCGGTATGGTCCAATATTTGTATAATCCGCATGCTCTTAGGGCATCCAGGGAAGGTTGATGATTTATTGCAGCTTCATCTTCCTCTACATGCTCTCTTTCTCTCCAGTCTAACATGATTAATGCCCTGCATATCAAAAATAGCAATTAGAAATTGATTTGGGAATTTTTGGTGGTTTTTTGAGAGAGTTGGGGTTTTGAAATGCGCGTTTCTCGGGAGACGCACCCCGGCTTTGTAGCACAGGGCGCCCGGACGCAGATGGCCTGAAGGCGGACTGCGTCTTCCGACCATTTTCCCGTATGAGAAAAAGTCGGGGGACGCAGGTCACCCGAAGGGCACCTGCGTCCGCCGAGAGGCGCATTCCAAAACCAAAACCCTCCCAAAAAATGAAACTAAAACCTAAAAATTAATTCTAAACGGATAGAAATGCAGAGTAGGATGTGTAAAATACCTGGATGAGACGGCGTTCGATTCCGACGGTCAGATTTTCCGCAGCGACCACGGGAAGTTTCTTGTCAAAAGCTCCTTTTTCAACCTCAACAGTGAAACGGTAAAAATGACATGGTAAAAGGTCTTTTTATAGGTTTTTTGGATGAATTAGTTCATTTTTTACCATGAAAAGATGTTTTTCGATGTATTTTTGCCTATTTTAAACAGGTATGAGTAATGTGTCGCTTTTGTGCAGGACAAAGGGATTTCGAGGGAAATTGTAATTTTTCACAAACAAAAATATCAGAGTCATCTTTTAAGCCCTTTTCTGACTCCTAAAACATGAAAAGATCGCCGAGTGTTTCTTTTACACTCGTTAAAACGGAATTAAAAGACGGTCCCCTTTTAGCTCTTTTCTGACCGCAAAATCAGGAAAAGATTGCCGGGTTTTTGTCGTTTCGAACTCGATAAGGAAATAAAACGACGTGTCCTTGATCGCTTTTTACTTTTCAGGTCAACGACACTATTATGAAAGTACTCCTTGGTCGCAAGATCAAGCGGTTCCCCCAGGTATTATTTTATACTTTTTCGGGCTTGAGGGACACAAATATACGAAAAAGTTCAACGTGGAGTCTCCTTTAGTTTTTTCAGACTCTCTAAAATTGAAAAACGCCGAGTTTCTCCTATACTGGGCTCGTTAAACTTTTACAGTAGAGGACCTGTTCAATTACAAACAGGAACGAACCACTCCTTCCTAGGGTTCGAATTTAAACTAGGTTGGACTCGTCCGAAGGATGAGCTTATAATCAAGCATATGTTATCCTCCTCAAGCTTGTTAAAAATAAAGAGGTACTTGCCAGAAATGGTGGGGGAAAAGAGAGAAGAATGAACCTGTTTGTCACCTTTTGTCTCAGAAGAAACTTTATTACCACTCTTGAACACGACACTTTTCATTCACCTGGGTTGGGAAATCTTTTACCTCACAGTTGACCAAACCACTTTGAAAGTCTTTAACCGGGTTCCGGGGATTAACTTTGAGTTATTCGTCACCAAGCCATCTGTCGTGTCGTTATGTGTTCAAGAGGTCTGCAAGCAAAACTTTCATCTGCAAAATACTTGTCATCCATTTGACCATCCCTGAGTCAGTCCTTACAGCAACATTTCTTCAACTTGAACAATGATTTCGTGTTGTGGGCTTGCCTGCAACGGGTCGCTTTCTATCGACATCGACACATTATCTAGAAAGATGACTTAGGAATCGACAGTACCTTGAAGTCTGCATGCATCAATGGCAGGTTTCTCGCCTTTGACGTCAGTTTACATCATTGACTTTCGATCAAAGGATTCCGTGAAGTGTTCGACATCAAAACATCTATTCACATTTCACGGGTTGTGCTTGGTACTTTGAGAACCATTGACATTACTGGTGGTCTCTCTCACGCTTGTTAACAGTTTACATCATCGACTGGTAATCAAGTGGTTTCTAACATGTTCGACATCGAATCATTTAATCACATGGCTAGAATCGTACCAATTCGGGAAGTAGAAGTGAAGACCCTGGATCTAGTTTCTACCATCCAGGCTGCGAGGAGTTTTGTATTCATTATCTATGTAGACTAATCATAAACAGATGGCTGCGTCCATACTGTGTCTACAAAAGTCTATAAAAATGATGTACTGCAAGATCATTCCTGTATCAGAATAGTTAGTCCATTAGTTAAAGTTTTGAATCTGAGTATGGGAATGCCTACCTCAGTGATGATATAATCTTATCCATGTATTTTGTGTTGAAAATTGCAGGTTCCAACCAGGCCATCCACAAGACAATCCTTGAAATGATAAAGCGCTTCACCCTTCCTAGAATTACAAAACCCTACTCTATTCCAGGCTTCGCACTTTAGGGGGCAATCTGTTACACTAAAAAATGTCACCTTGACTACTTACAGTTAGTATGGCTCAAATCAACAGTCATGCTACCCTCTTAGGCAAGTCTCATGCCTCTGTTATCCATCTCAAACTCAAAGAAGAGAGAAAGTCTTGTAAAAACTATGTTTATCTCTGGGGTCGCAGGTTCTCTCTAGCCTTACCTGCGGGGACGCTGACCATGTTCACAAAATCTGCGTCCATGGACGCTCTGTATGTTAAGGGACAGGTGCGTCCCTCTGTAAAAGGCAAAATGCGCGAGTTTTATCTTGGAAAAGTTACTTGTGGTTACTTCTAGAACATTCTAGAGGTCGGTTTGATGAAATGGATGCGCCTCCAGTTGGTTCATGTATCTCTATTAAGGGGGAACTTATCCCATCAATAAGGGAGCTATCCCACCCATAGAGGGGGATGATCCCATTGATAGTGGACCTGAATAACCTCTTTACAGCACTATAAATAAAGACATTGAGCCAGAGGGAGAAGAGGTTGGAGCTATACATTTTCTTTGGGTAAATGCTGCAGGATTTAGGTCTTCCATTAGAGCCTTTGTGAGGAGAGATTGTCTTTACTTGATTCTACTTGGAAGAGGGTGAGCTTTGTCAAAGTAGAGGAAAACCCTTGATGGACCCTGGGAGGAACTTGCACAACACCAAGGCCAGGTTGTAAGAGTTTCTTTGTTTCGTTATTAATACAAACTGGTTTATTTTTCTCAATAGCTTGTGTTAATGAGTTATTTCATGTGTTCCTTGGTCTGCATGTTGAATATATGTTTTATTATATGAAATGCAAGTGCTTGGTAATTGTTTGATTGTTTGTGGTTGCAGGAATTGACTTGAAGGAGGAGCTCATCCGGATCGTCAAGAACGGACTTCAACAACAGCGTTTTGGAATAAGGTAAGCCTAAACACTTGTAGTTTTCATGTTGTAAAAGGTGTATTTAGAGAAAGATCACTCCATTTTGTCTTGTTTGTCATTAGAATGTCTTAGACTTCTAGGAAGGTCAGTCGTGTCCGCACCCTTGACCAATTCCGTGTGACACCTGGAATAGATATAGACATCAGAGTTAGAATGGTTTCATCAACATACTCACTTGTTCTAAAACTCAGGACATAGGATATCATGTCAATAACAGTTCTCCCAACTTCATTGAAATAGACCTGGTGAAAAGGAGGTGAGTCTCTGGGCTGGGAGTCTGGGCTCATGAATAAGTTGGCAATTCGGCCTATTTCTGCAGAGGATAGTTTGGAGCCTTGGTCCAACAAATGTTTCATAGACAGAGGAGCTAGAGGCTGATTAGGCTTGAAATGCAACATCTCATTGATTGAGTCAGGAGTGATATAGAACAGGATAGTGCCATTTGGGGACATGACTGCTCTTTGAGTGGGCTCATAGTTAGCACAGCACAATCGGATTATATCTAGAAATACATTAACTGATGGAAGATAATATATGGGCAGATTGGACTCCCAGATGCCATAGAGATCAGTCTTGTTTAGGTAGTTGTTTCTAATTTCACAAAAGGTTTGCAAATGGTTTTTGATACCCATTAGGTCTTGTATTTGGAAGTCCCTATCAGCTAAGGGCAACCATTCCAGCTCCTTGTGTGGTGCATTCAAAGGGGCAACATTGAGGGCTACTGGAGGTTCCATTCTTCAACCCTCTGTGATTTTTTAACTTGAAATTTTGAGTTTTCACAGCAACAGTGGGTAAAATATCAATTTCGGGAGCTTTCTGCGGGAATTGCAGGCCAAAATGAGCTTGAACTTCTAGCTAAATAGGTAAATTTGCAGAGGGAGACAAATTCTGAGAAATTTCTCGGAAAAATGGGCTGAACAGAGATTAAAATGCAGAGGTTTGGGGGCAACACTGTGTTTTTAATTCGACATTTGGTTCTACAGGCAAGTTTTGGAGAAAAACTTAGAAAAATAGGGTTTGGGAGAAGAATTTGGGTAAATACTTGTTTTATGGACGCCTAGTGCACAATGTGGGTGGCAGACCGAGCTGAGGGACCGAGCAGCGGAGTTGATTTCCTTGGGTGGTGGACTGTGCAGCGAAAATGGCATTTTGGACGTTGAAAATCATGCAAACACTGCGCAGAAGAAACAAAGTGAAATGGACAAAAACGACGTTTTAACTGCTTTTTGACAAAAATTTTGATTTTGGCGGGTTTTTGGCGTGCTTTGGTCGGGTGACGTCAGCATGATGTCATGATTTTGTCGTATAGAGGGGGTACGAAGGCCGACTTGGTAGTGACGTGGCGGACATGGCGGATGATACGAAGGCGGGGTGGTGAATGACGTGTCAGATGACGTGAGGGTGACGAGAGGGTGACGTCAGCAGGGCTGGGGAATAGGCGGTAAGCGGTTTGGCCCCCGCACCGCCTTTGGGCCATAGTGGTTTTGTCAGAGGGGGCAGCAATCATGCCGGGCGCCTGCTGCGTGTCTCGTGTACGACGGAAATACCGCCCATCCCCCGGACGCTATCGTTCAGCATATGAAGGCCTGCGATATGCATGTGGGCCGTCCGATCTGGGGGATCGGATCCAACGGCTGGCGGCATAACAAATAGGCGGAGGGGTAATATATGGGACCCGCCACGTTATTCCATCGTTTTTTAATGTTTTTGCGAAGAATTACAGTGTAATTCAATTTTGGGTTTTGCGGGTTGGTTATTCAATCAACCAAATGTTAATTAAAATCCAAGGTTTATGTGTGCGGAGGGGTTATTATAAGGTTCCAAGTGAACCTATAATTCCCGAAATTCCATATTTTATGGCTATAATTGCCGGGGCGGGGAATATTTAAGTATTTTGGGGTTTTTATGTAGTTTTACATAGTATGGGAAGGGAAATATACATAGGAGTTATATAAATAGAGTTAGGATGTTAATATGGTTTTATGAATGGGGAACGCTAAGTTTATAAGGTAAAAACTTAGGTTTTTTAGGGAAATGAAAGGATTTTTGTTTACACAAGAAATGTGGCTTGTTTTGGCTAAGTAAACACAGAGTTCCACTTAGTTTTTCTCATAAAATGAAATGAACTAGGACTATTGAGCAGATCCCAATGTCCTTGAGGGGATGTTAGTAAGTGTTCTTGGGGAAATGAGAGGGGAAATTAGTCATGCTCCACCTGAACTACAACCACCTTGCTATGGTATTTGTGATATTCATTAGATAGATCATATTCAACAAGACAAAACTGATCACAAACCTGCTTCTGCAACATCCAACTGCCTACCCAGCCTAATACACCTAACATTTTTTCTTCTTTTTCCAGGGTGCATTTGAACTAGCAAACCCTTTCTCTCTTGTTTTTCTTTTAACTGTCCTCCTATCTGAGTCTGCCCTTATCTCTTCCAGGGGCTCAGATTTAGCTGTTGAGCTCCCTTTGCTTCTCTACCTAACTATTTTCCTGCCAAGCTTGAACTATTTGAACAGACCTTATTCTCTAATGATAAAACAAGACATTTAAACATGGACTTGCCAAGATTGAGTTGTTTGGCCATCCATCAAGTGTGACAAAAGTCAGTGATTGCACATTCTAAACTTATTTGCAAAAAATGGGATAGTAGTGGCATTTTGACTAGCCACTTTCGTGGTCTTTTCTTTGGGGTTCATTTTCTTTTTTTCTTGACCAATTCATTCTTTTTGCCCTTTGATTTTTCTTTTAGGGCATACCCTCTTTACATTTTTTAAATTTTTTAGTTTTCTGAAAATATGGAACCTTTGCAGCATGGAAAGGATGATCATATTTGGCATTTCCATAGTCAATCATGAAATATGACACCTATTGGTATAGGAACCTAACACGCAGCGCCAGGCTAGGAGCGCAGCGCCACTTCCCAGGAGCGTAGCGCCACTTCAAGACGACTTTTGACTACCTTCCCAATGTCAAAATTGGGAGTGTGATAGCTCGTTGGAAAGCTTGTCAAGTCTAATTTCAAGAACATCTTGAATTTTTCAATTTTGAGTTCATTTGATCTATCAAAAGCTCAATCTCCCAAGACTAGTCAAAATGTGCAGAATGAGGCTACCAAAATGCATAATGTTGTTGCAGTCAACTTGTGAAGGTCTTCCTCAACTCCAAATTAAGCTCATGATAGCTCATTGGAAATATCTTTGTGTCTACTTATCAGTTTACTCATAGAGCAAGTCATTTGGTCATTCCATATAGGAAAAAAATTGATTTTACCAAGGTCACTCTAGAGGTGCTTTAACCCTCCTGAGGCAAATGATTTTTTCTCCTCCCAAACCATGAAACCTGTGTAAAAACTAGAATATTATTTTCTTCTTGGGTCAATGATGGACAAAAACCTCTCTCACTTTTGTCAAATTCATCTTTTCTTTCTCAGAAACACAGTTTGAAGAAAAACTATCCCTTATGTGTAGTGAATGGCTTGTTTCTTGGAATGACTTCTCGACAAATAATGGAGACCTGATGTTTGATGATATGAAATGGCCTCATACCTTCTGATATCCCTTATGCCCCCTCTGCTTAGATATCTCTGCTCCCATCGCCAACCCTAGCTCAGTGGGAGAGGAATTTAGGGTTTTAGTGCTTGTTCTCTTTTGCTTTTGCAGGTGGATTTGTGCTCATGATAACCTGATTTTTGCAGTGACAGGTGCTTGGCAACATCACAAGATGCTTAGGAGCATCTGGGAACCAATATTACATATGAAAACATAAAAATACATCATTAATGGAGATAAAAACAAAATACTCTATTTTCACCTCAAAACAAGTTTTGAGATGAGAACTACCTTCGGCTTTCAAAATGATAAATTATGACTTTACCAATCATTATTGGCTTCCTCATGTCCTTGCTGATCATTATTAGCATATAATCACTGAATTTGACCATGGTGGGACCCTAAAACCTAACGAGACCAAACCCTAAGACCTAATGAAATGAATTACAAATTGAACATGAGCCATGAATAAAATATATGAAAGAGGATCAGAAAGTATAGATCATGAGGGAAAAAATTGAAGAAAACCCTACCATCAGTGAATCCATGACCTAATGGAATGCAAACTCATCAGTATGGTACTCCTACTATGAAATGAAAAAGTGCATATTTTGATCACTGATGGCAATGTGAACACACTGACACTAATAGGATCCCGCCGATTGCGAGATGCGAAATGCTCCGGACTCAAAAATATATGTATTCCGATTGATAAGGCCGTCGCGTCTAGAGGGTAGCGGCATGCCATGTATGCATATGCCTTGGACTTAGGTCGATTGCGATATGCGACAGGGTTTTCAAACCAAAAATATATATATTGTGGTTTATAACATCGTTGGGTCTAGAGCCTTATGGAATGCATTATGTTAATTGTGATAAGCCCCAAAAAGGGATTTATGCATGTTTTGTGAGGGATTTTCGTTATAAAGAGTTAGAACGAAAATAAGGTGCGATAGAAGTGAGGGTGGAGGTGATTATGTGAGTGAGCATAGAAGTACCATGAATTCATATGAAAATTTAAAAGTTTGATGAAGGGAATGAATGAAGGGTTGAGCTGGGTCAAGAATGAACTATGCAATAGAGATTTATCAAAAGGTGGGTCTTGACCATTACGAATTAAATATTTGACTTGGCAACAAGTTAAAGTCTCTAGGATAAAATGGATCATTCGGAGAGGTGGAAGATCAAACTTCTAGGGGGGCCCATGAAAAATTGCTACCAGGGCAAGTTTTAATAGGGTGGTGGTTGTGGCCACAACAGGACCAAGCAGTTGTTGGTGGCTGAGTTGAAGGCTTCAGAATCAGATGCATGTTCCAACCATGAGTCAGAACCCGACAAGGGGAATGGCAAATAGAAGCAGATCATTGATGCAGTGCCCAGCGTCATTGTTGCCACTGCCAAGATCCAGAAGAATGAGCTCGAAGATCCAGATGAGGGGGAGAGTCTTTTCCACTCTTAGATTTGGGTGAAGGGTTCGCCGCTGCAATTCATTATTGACAGTGGGAGCCAAAAGAACCTCATTTCAGCAGAGGTCGTGAAGCAGTTGGGCCTACTGACTACACCACACCCACAGCTATACAGTATCACGTGGCTTCACCAAGGACGAGATCTCCGAGTTCACCAGCAGTGCCACCTTCCTGATAGCATCAAACCCTTCATAGATGAGGTATTGTGTGATGTTACACCCTTGGATGTTTGTGATGTACTATTAGGCCAGCCATACTTGTGGAGGCAACATGCTGTGTATGATTCAAGGCCTCGTGTTGTCATTATTTATTTGTGTAATTCATTATACATGATATTGGAGGTAGCCCCACCTACTGCCACCTATTTGATCACTACCAAGAAAGGCAGCAAGCTCATATCCCAGACTAGGAAATTCATTTTCTGTCTAGTTCGCTCCCAAAGTAAGGGGAAGATCGTCACCACATCCATGACCCCCGCGAAGGGTTCCCCCATGCAACAACAGCAACAAAGGGATACGGTCATGACATAACATAGGAACAACTTCTCCTCACCCATAGGGGTACCACACAAGCTTCAGGTGGGCAACAGAGTCTGGTTGCATCTGCAGAAAGAACGCCTTACAAAAGCCCATCAAAAGCTCCGACCACGCCGACATGGTCCTTACACCATTGCCAAGGTTGTGGGAAATAATGCTTTTTGGAGCACAACATTCCTCCATTCCTTCACATGCACCAAGTGTTCAATGTGTACCGCCCTCGACCCTGCTTCCCACCATTACTATACACATCCGAGATTGCAGAACAACACCAGGGACCAAGTTCAACAGATGGAGGAACTCAACGCAATGGGGACCATTGCTTCCTAAGGGGGAAGGAATGATCTAGGTGGATGATTTTTGGCCACCCACCTATCCCACTTGGACCCCCACAACTGTCTCTTTCAGATTTTTAGTTTCTGTAATTGTAGTACAATTTACTATTTTTAGCAGTTTTTCGGGTCCTGAACTTCCAGAGCTGTTTTGAGGCCCTAAACGACATTTTTTGGGAAATATAGGAGCAAGACCAATTTTTCTCTTCCTAAGTTATAGTGCTCGAATAGATCTTTCTAACGAGCTATTGTACGCGTCAAACGAAGATCGGGTGCCAAAGTTATGACCCCGGGAAGTTGATGTACCAACTTACCCAAAACGGGGCCCACAATTTGGCATTTCATCTTCTAGTGTAGGTTTTGGGATGTTAAGGGTTTTCCATTGTTTCTCAACAATAAATAGGCCTTCGAGCCATTGTAAGACAGTTCAAAGGCATGTAGCCGTCACATCTCTTCTCAAAGATAAGCTACCATCGCCCTAGCTGGTTCATTTCCATTTCTATTTGTAAGCATATTTCAGTATTTTACATTAATGAAATGAAGTATTATTTCCGCTGCATCTCTGTGTTTATGGTTATCTCTGTAATTTTTGCATTCCTGCATAAATATAGATCATGGAAACGCAAGGTTGTAACCACTATGAATCCAGGAAATTCACATGCCAATGATAACAAAGTAATCATGTAAACTAAATTCCAGCACCATGAAGCAAGAAGGCTTAGCACAAAGATAAATAACAACCACCAACCATCATTAGGATTTATTAGACTAGCAATAAGTAAGCCAAAGAGGGATTTCTTGCATACTCTTTCTTCCACTTTACTTCCAACAAGGAAATCACATGCAACATGTTACCTATAAACATCTTCTTGTTGTAGCTACTCTTCCAATCTTCTCCTTGCACTCCCTTGCTCTCCTTTGCTTGTCCTTTGCTTGCTTGCTTGCTTGTGTTTTTCCTTCTCTCTCTCTTTCTTGAAGTATGATTTTTGAAACTGATCAAAATTTTTCAAATGTTTCTCAGATGCTTTTTTATCATTGATGTCTGATGTCTCTCGCTTTCCTTTTTCCCTTTTCTTTCATTTTCCTTTATTTTCTCTCTAATTTCCCTTGCATGCATATTCTTGTCTCTTCATCTTCCTTTTCTCTTATTTTTTTTTTATTCCTTTATTAAATTAATTGTCATTTGTTTCCCTTTGCATTTTCCAATGACAATGCCAATTTCCACTTGAAATATGGAGAAATCAATCACATGATCAACATCATGTACATATCTCTTAAGTAATGAAACATGGAAAACATCATGGAATTTTATTGATGGCAACAAAGAATGTATGTAGGCCACTTGTCTAATCCTCTTAACTATCTTGAAAGGCCTACAATACCGAGGTGCAAGCTTGGTACATGACCCAATCCTAAAGGATCGCTTCTTGGGCTTGATGCACAAGTACACATGCTCCCCAACCTAAAACTCCTTGAACACTCTATGTTGATCCACATAAATCTTCAGCCTGTCATGCATTTCCTTAAAATTCCTTTTAATAACCTATATCTCCTACCCCATATCTTCCACCATATCTAGTCCAACCAACACCCTATTCACTAGATCACTCTAGTTTATAGGAGTATTACAACTCTGCCCGTAGAGAGCCTCAAATGAACTCATATTCAAGGATTATTGATACCCATTATTATATTCAAACTCCACTACTGGAAGATACTCCTCCCACTTCATCTGAGAATGCATGACATACATCCTCAACATATCCTCAAAGATCATGTTAACCCTTTATGTCTATCCATTTGTCTACAGATGATAAGTTGTACTGAAGGATAACTTTGTCCCCGAGCTTGCAAACAACTCCTTCCAAAACCTGGAAGTGAACTTCTCATCTCTATCTGATATAATCTTCTTGGGAACTCCATGTAACCTCAATGTCTCCCTGATGAATATCTGAGATACTTCACTCGCTGAATTAGTAGACTTCACTACAATGAAGTGAGAAACCTTGCTTATCATGTAAA
Organism: Pinus tabuliformis; assembly: GCA_031772625.1. NCBI lineage: Eukaryota > Viridiplantae > Streptophyta > Pinopsida > Pinales > Pinaceae > Pinus > Pinus tabuliformis. The sequence goes on along the minus strand of CM062807.1, from coordinate 366,852,450 downwards.
CAACAACCATGACAGAGTCATGTTGCCTTGATTTCCTAGGAAACCTTATAATGAATTCCATGGAAATGACTTCACATTTCCATTCTAGAATTGGAATAGGCTGCAACAAACCAACTAGATGTTTGCATTCAACTTTCACCTATTGATAGTACAAACACTTTGCAACATACTCAACCACCTCTTTCTTCAAATTCATCCAATAGTAGAAATTCTTAACAGTTGTCAAAGCCTTCTGATATCCTGGGTGGCCTGAATATGTATTGACATGAAAGTCTCTCAAAATAAGCTTCTTCAACTCGTTTTTATCTGACATATAAATCTAGCTCTTGATTCTGGTCAAGCCATCTATTGTGAGGTGATACTCTTCATCATGATCACCCTCACCCTATTGCTACAATCTCTTCTTCAGCTGTTGATACTTCTCATCATGTTGCCCTGCATGTAAGATCCGCTCTTATAAATTTGTCCCATAAGAGCTCACGGTTGAAATATGATTCACCTGCACTCTCCTACTGAGAGCATCCACGACTCTCTTCTCTTTTTCCTTGATGTACCTAACCTCAAAATCAAACTCGCTAAAAGTATCCAAACATCTAGCTTTCCTTGCATTCAAATTGCGATGGTCAAACAAATACCTTAGTCCATTGTGATCACTCATCAAGATGAACCTCCTCCCAAGGATATAATTTCTCCATGTCTTCAATGCATGAGTGATCGTTGCCAACTCAAGATCATGAGTCACATAGTTCTTCTCATGCTCATTTAGCTTCCTTGATTCATAAAAAACCACATGTCCTTCCTGCATCAAGACTCCACCAAGTCTTTCCTTGAAAGCATATGTACAAACCACAAACTCCTTATCAGGATCTGCAATCTTCATAACCAAATCATTGAAAAGAAACTGCTTCGACTTCTCCAAGCTAGCTGAACACTCAGCATTCCATTCAAATTTATTTCCTTTCCTGTGGAAAGATTTGATAGGATATCCAATCTTGGAGAAGTTCTTGATGAACATCCTGTAATAACCTGCTAGTCCCATAAATGATCTGACCTCATCCACATTCTTTGGAGTTGGCCACTCCATGATTGCCTTACGATATTTTCCAGATCTATTGCTATCCCTTCCTTGGAAACAACATGTCCTAAGTAATGAATTTGAGACTGAAATAAATTGCACTTGTTGAGCTTGGCATACAACTGATTCGCTCTCAATAGTCCCAATATTGTTTCCAATTGCTTTGCATGCTCCTCCTAATTCTTCAAATATATCAATATATCATCATTAAAATACTATCACAAACATATCCAGGTAAGGGCACAACACATTGATCATCAAACACATGAAGATGGCTAGAACATTGGTAAGACCAAAAGGAACCACCACAAACTCATAGTTCTCATACCCTATACGAAATATAGTCTTGTAGATGTCTTATTATTTGATGCACACCTAATGCTATCCTGATCTAATATCAATCTTCAAAAAACTACTGCTCCCTTCAGTTGATCAAACAAATAATCAATCTGAGGCAATGGGTACCTGTTCTTGATAGTCACCTTGCTCAACTGTTTGTAATCAATGCACAATCTAAGAGTACCATCCTTCTTCTTTACAAACAACACTGGTGCACCCCAAGGAGACCCACTTAGCCTTATTTATCCCTTATCAAGCATCTCTTTAAGCTGTAACTTCAATTCCACCAAATTCAGAGTGCTCATCCCGTATGGTGCCTTAGATGCTGGTGTTGCTCCTGGTACTAACTCATAGAGAAATCCACCTCTCTATTATGAGGCAACTCTGGAATCTCTACAGGAAACACATGCTAAAAATTTTGTAAGATAAGATACTTCCTCATCACTTCATCATCCTCAACATCCTTCCCTATGTCACTTGAAACATGAACTGCAAACAATACACATCCTTTCCTTTAGTTGCACTTAGCTTGCACAATTGTAACCATTCTCACTGATGTAGGCTTCTTCTTTCCCTGCAACAATATCTTTTCTCCATCATCATCTAAGCACTCATTGGCCTTCTCATAACAATATACCTTGGTCTTGTGAGTAAACAACTAGTCCATGCCCAAAAGAATGTTACATACACCCAAAGGAAGCAAATTTAGGTGTGTTGTTGTAGGTATGCCATTAAGCTCAAATGCACAAGATCTTGCCCAGTGGTGAACTCTTCTCTTGGTCCCTAAAGCCAACTACACCTACCAATATTTTTCATGCACTTCTTTATTTAAACGACACTGGTCCACCGGTTTAGGACTAACATAGCTATAATTAGATCCAGGATCAATCAAAATGGAAGCAACTTGATCACAAAGCTTACCTTCCATCTCAATAATAGATGCTTGATGGTATGCCTGCTTATTATGAAGTGTTTCATAGATCTAGGGAGTGCTCTAACCAACATCCCCAACTATCTATGCCTCTTGAGCACTGTAGATATGTACCCTTCCACCCTGGTATAATGTACAATCCTTCTTACAATGGTTTTTACCACAAATCCAACACTTCAATGATTCCCTACCATTGCCTTTATTATGTTGTTCTCCAGTCTGAGAGCCATGTCCTTTCTCAACTAGATTGAACTACTTATGAGGCACTGCATTTTCTTTCTCACATGCATTCTAAGATATTCCTCACTTCTTGGACCATTTTCCTTTCGTCTTCTCATTACCCTTCCAATCACACTTGAACTCATACTTGCACTTTGATTACTCATAACAGTGATTTAACTTCCTAATAGATTCCTTCAATGATAGAAGCTCATCAAACTCAATCTGATCTTTAAATGACAATGGAAATCAACTGATTAACCTTTTGATATTTTCTTTCTCATCCTTGAGATAGGGCACATATCTAAACAACTCTAGAAATTTGTTTTTATACTTGTCATCTGTCATGGAACCCATCATGAGCTCATAAACTCTTTTCACTTTCCATCATAATATCTCTTAGGCATGTACTTCTTCCTGAAGTGTTTTTCAAAGTCACCCCAAGTCAACTTCTCTTCTCTGATGCCTCTGACATTCTTAATATCTTCCCACAAGATATATGGTTTTCCTTTAAGACTGCAGGCAGTTATCTTGCCTTTCATGTTATTTGAGTAGTCATGCAATATAATAAAAAAATCCTCATCACAATCAACCATGTTTCTGCATCTTCTGATTTCTTTATTTCCCCATAAAAATTGGGAGGCTTGGATTTTTTCAACTCCTGTGGAAAAGACTCGCTCCTCTGATGACATTGGAAATGATGGTGATGATGTCTGCTGGAAGAAGAGATAGAATAAAACCCATGCATATCAATCCTCTTGTCAAGTGTATCCAAGAGTCTTCCACTCTTCACTATATCATCCCTATCCAACTTGTACCTACTCTAAGACCTGCTACCATCTACCCCATTATTATTCTCCTCTTGCCTATCGCCATGACTGATCCCCAACTGTCCTTGCTTCTGTAAGTCTGAAAGGCTTTAAAGAATCATTGCATTGAATTCAACTTGCTTTTCTTGAGCCTTTGCAAGTATTTCCTATGCCTTAATCAATGTGTTATTATCTGCTTTACAACATCTAATCTTTGCCCTCAAACTCCTTAATGTATCTGCAAGATCAGGAGAATATTCCTCTCCTTGCTACTCAACTAAATTTTCCCATTCCATTGATTTCACTTATGACCTATACGGGGAGTCATCTGAGTTGTAATAAACCATTATGATTTGCATATTTGGCCTTCTATTTCCTGCAAACATACCATGTTAGATAAACCAAATAGAAGACATAATCAAAATAATACCTCAATGTATCTTACAGGAGGCTTTTACATCTTCACAATTTAGTCTAGATTAGCACAATATATACAATAGCAAACAACATATCAACATCATGTGTAAACCAATACAAAACTGAGACAATAACCACATGAATGATAACCATAACCATCTGCATTTTCCCCAAGTTATAATACTATAAACCTCACTTTGCTACCACACTATAACACTGGTACCAAAAAAAGGTTTACTGGGAACAAAATTGCTATGATACCACCCTGTGACACCCCACCCCTCATTTACCCACTTTTAAAAGCTCTCTAGGGTAAATGTGAGCTAAGAGTTACTATGACATGACCCAACATTCAAGTTCCAGTTATGGAAGTGGGGTCTACCATTCTAAACTCACTGCAACTTCCTAGGGACACTAGACCACCTAGACGTCATACAACATCTACTAGTGATCTTACCCTGAGTTGGAACTATCTCTTCACCTAACCTCACAGCCCAACCACATGCATTCCAAGGTGTGCATGCGGCCATAAGGCCCTGATCGCATACATAAGCCTTCCTCCATGCAGCTACAGTCGAGATTTCTTAGTTAAGATATTGCGGCTGCAAAATTAGTGCCACATTTTCAAGGCTAGCCTACATACCACTACCCAAAAATTTCTAGAATCAAGTCTAAAACAAACACAAGTATGCATAACCTATACTCAGCCTTAGAGCTTTCCCAACACATAATAAACATTTAGACAAACATATGGTAAGCATAGTAGATACAAGTCATGAATGCATATCTGATCATTGTCTCATTCATTTCACCAGAGAATCATCAAGAAGGCTAACTTCCCTCTCAAGCTAGTTGCAACAATACTTGTTAGCTCATACATTCATATAACCATTTTATGACTTATTAAATCATGAACAAGATCCAAAACAAGAGAACGTCATTTAACCATGCATATAACCAACATTTAACCAAAATAAAGCCATGACAAACTAGTAGTAAAATCAACAAATAACCAATACATGTGCTTATTGATCTCAATAATAAATAACACATAATAACACATACATAAAGCCAACAAAGTCAGGGAATTCCATGTACCACCTAACCATAGATTGGGTTGAACCAAATATCTCTTTCATCCATTCACCCTCGTACGATATTCCAAGCATGAATGTGAGATTTCATGGGATAACTAAAACAAAACCAATCAGGGCATACAGAGGCTAAACAACCTCAACCATAGTGATTTCACCTAAACCGGTCTGGAAATCTCCAAACCAACACAATTTTGGATGCCTCAAAATTTATTCACCATACCCATAGGAATTCTTCTGTCTCCACCCACCTATCAAGGGCTTCCCAGAAAAAACCATCTCCGCCCCCAACCCCTAGGATTTTCCTGAGACCACCTCACCTGGATCCAAAATATTCTGCCAGTCCAAATCTCAACCAAGGATGAATCCCAACACACCATCATTATCCAGGAAATGGTAAGGAAACGTTGTAACCACTGTCAACCTAGGAAACTCCCATGCTAACGAAAACAAAGAAATCATGCAAACCAAACGTATGCACCATATTCAAATCCCAACAAGGAAATCACACATGCAACCTGTTACCTGCTAAATCTCCTTGTTTTAGCTACTCTTCCAATCTTCTGCTTGCGCTCCTTACTTTCCTTTGCTTTTTCTTTTCTTGCTTGCTTGTTTATATTCTTCCTTCTCTCTCTCTCTTTCTTGGAGTATGATTTCTGAAACTAATCAAAAGTTGTCAATTGTTTCTTAGATGCCTTTTTATCATTGATGCCTAATGTCTCTTTGATGCCTAATGTCTCTTTCTTTCCTTTTTCCTTTTTCTTTCATTTTCCTTTATTTTCTCTATAATTTCCCTTGCATGCATATTATTGTCTCTTCATCTCCCTTTTCTCCTATTTTCCTTATTCCTTTAATTAATTTCCATTTATTTCCCTTTTCCTTTGCCAATTCCAATGCTAATTTTCATAGCAATTAATTAACCACAAGTGATACCCACTTTAATGTTTTTTCATCCATTTAACTTGGAATACGTGCCCCATGACCTTGGTCTTATTTTTTCCTTTATAATGTCCTCACATTTACATGGAAAATCAACTCGGGGTTGTTACAACTAGGAGGGAGAGGTGTTCCATGCTATTCTAGTGCATTTAGTCGTTAGTAGATTAGGAGGTAGAACATTGAGAAGATCTGTTCACTATAGAAACTCATGGGCCACATGCCTCATTTTTTTTTACTTGTATCCATTTTCCATTTAAAGAAAGAGAATATATTAGCCTCACATTCCAGCTGGGTTTTCTCTCAAAAGGGTTTCCTAGTTTATATATTGTCTTAGTTTGTTGTTTCTGAGCTTTATTTCGTTGTTATTTGTTTTCTACATATTTTATCTATTGCACGCATAATCTTGGCACGACAAATAATCAATCCAACAATATAAGGAGAAATTGACCCTCATATTGTAGATTTTATATATTAAGCATAATTTTACCATATTTGTTGTAATGAACCACCCAATGGAATATTCATTGTAGTTTACAAATCATATTGGTATCATAGCAAGTTTCTTTGGGTATATTTTGGGGAGTTGTAGGGGATTCATATCAATTAAGCCAAAAGTCCCAAAACTCTAATCATGGGCGACGAATCTGTGAATAACTTGCATGATCCCACAAAGGAGAGGTTAGTGTTGTTAGAAGAACAAATTATAGATATAAATTGTAATGTGTGCCTCCTCATGACACTCTTGACCAATTAGATGGGATATTAGGAGATTAGGAAGAAATAAAGAATAAGCCAAAAAAAGAACTTGGAAAATATCAACCCAAATCAAGTATTTTGAATCATTCATAGTCCCTATTCAAAATGGAAGTGAAGGTTGACATCAGGCCGTATGAAGTTGAGATTGACGCTTTGAAGCTAAATGTTGGCTGCAATAATTGTAAGTTTATTTTAGTGTTCATCATATAAAGGAAGAACAAAATATTTTGTTTTCTCAACTGAAGTTAGAGGACCATCCCCTGAACCTAGTGGAAAAGACACATGGATACCTTGATGTTGGAGGGAGATGAGGTACTAAGTGGGATGATCTCAAAACCCTCATAAAGTCACAATTTACCTTATCAAGTTTATATAGGACCAGTGGATCCTATGACATTTCTTTGGGCAAAGGCAAGGATAAAGCGTACAAGAGTACAAGAAAATATTTAGAAATATGCTTGTAATGTTAGCTATCTCTCCAAAGAACTTATATGTACTCCTTAAGTATTTATGGGGCCTACACAACCATCTACGAAAGCAAGTGATGCTATTCAATCCTAGATCGTTGGACAAGTTTTGTGTATAGGCATAGTTTTAGAGAACATGGGCCAGGACAAAGAGAAATCAAGTGGGTTGAAACAAAATGAGCCCCAAGATTCTTTTAAGGAGGGGAAGAAGAAGGGGAAAGGGGTACAATATGAAAAGAAGACTAACTCAACACACCAATGCAAATATCCCAACAACCACTATAACATTAATAGTCATATAGAGGAGTGTTGGAAGTTACATCCAAAGCTTAACCCAAAGATCAAAAAGAAAGATGTAAAGAAGAAGAACCTCATGGCCACTGATTTGAGTATCTAGGTTAAAATTAGCTCAAACATGGATGATAATATATGTTGTACATTAGTGTAGAAGGAGGTGAATTTGAGTAGCATTCAATAATAGGAAGGGAATGAAAATACTACACTCTTTCATATAAAAATACAAGTCAAGAAGACGTAGATAACTTTATTCCATCTTCTCCCAATGTTAGAAGTTTTCAGAGTGGAAAAAGTGGAGTACTCAGCTCACAGGACCATTTTTACTAGTGGGACCTAGTTTGGCAAATTAGGGTCTAAAACCTTCTGAGAGTGGATTAAGGCATAAATTGGATTTTTTTAGGTGTAAAACTTTGCTACTTAAGTGTGACACCCTTTCACACTATTCTACACATTGATACCTTTCCATTGACAAAAGAATCACATCTATTGGAGTTCATATGCAAAAGTTATTCCACTCGAAAGTTGACCTTCTTGTTTTGACCATGATAATTCAAGAGCATGCCACATCAACCCCCATTATTAATGGAAAATGGGTTAGCCACATGATAATGAAGATGAAAACTCTAGAATAGATCATAACGTAACTCTAGTTTAGAGTTGAAGGAGTCAAACTTAGCCACTACTAGGCTATCGAGATGTGTTACAACCAGGGCACTAGGACGAAAAGGGTTTCCATGCTATTTGAGTGAATTTTTTTCCATATATGAGCAAAGTAGCTATGAGTGGATAGGGAGAGAGAAAAAGTAGAGAGGATTTGCACATTGCAGCAGCCCACAAGCCACATGCCTCACTTCTTTATACTTGCATCCATTTTCCTTAGAGAAAGAGAGTTGAGCAACCTCACCTTCCAACTAGGTTTTCTCTCGTAAGGGTTTCCCAGGTTATATCTTGTGTGTTAATTTGTGGTTTGTGAGTTTTATTTTGTTGTTATCTATTCTTTGTGTTTTTATCTATTTCATGAATATAACACAATAAATAACAAATCCATAAATCTAAAGAGAAATTAACCCTCACAGTGTAGATTTTGGATTTTAAGCATAACTTTATCAGATCTGATGTGATGAACTATCCAGTGGAATATCCACAATAGTTTACAGATAATTTCCTTACAAGTAAAGAAAATCCTAGATCAGATAGAGACTTATAGATAGATCAAGGAAGCGAATGTCAATTTGAATAATGATAATTAACATAAGTCTAAACCGAATCCATTACAACTATACTAGGAGGGAAAAAAATTGACAGAAAGGTTAATAAGTACATGAATAAGGCTATCCTACTTGGGGCACCACCTCACTTGTCGATTCTTTTTATTCCAAGGGCATTATACAAACTCACCCTAATATAAGGATTATAACATTTTAACATATTGGCGCATGACAAGAGTAATTTTCCAAAAGTCTATACAATGAAGTAAATAGCATATGGAAACAATACTATTAAAAAACATATTTATAGAAACATGATATTCTTGAAGATTAACAACATGTAAACCCCTCCCTGATTGAGGTAGAGTAAACTAGTTACAAGAACTATATAATCTTATTGATTTTAATGGCATAAGAGGTATAATAAGACGACTATATTCATGAACAAATAATTGAAAATTAAAATTTGAAACCTTAAATTTGAGAAGATTCATTTGCTTTGAGTCACTCACAAAGCCTATGCACAAAACTCTATTTCCCGGTGCGAAGAGTACTGTGATTTTCTTCTCGGACCAAGGTCCAACTTTCTCTTCAATAAGGCATGGAAGGTTCACCCAAAGACATGAAGAAGTTGTCTAATGTGAACCGAAATTCATGAATATACCGCAAATATTTGGTACTAAGCTAACTAAAACAATGATGCTGAGCAATAACATTAATGGTCAACAAAAGCACAGTGAAACCTTGAACCCCATTGAACCATCTAGTGTAAAGAAGATAATAATGTATGTGAACATAAGTGGAGATATAAGAGGAGATGATGAAGATTATGGGTCTGACAAATATAATAAGAGAAACTCTTACCTCCACCTATAAAAGAGAGAAAGAAGGAAATAAATACTACAAAGAATGCACATGATGAATCCAAAATTGTCTTCGTAGATTTAAGCCACAATTTATGTAGCGATCATTGCATGCGTCTCATTCAAACTCAATAAGGAGTTGTGGTAGGAAAATAAGTGTAACCACTAGAATATTATTGAAAAGCGTACAAGTTTTGTAACATTTATTAAAGGTCCTAAAGCTTTTCACCCACATTTTGTAAAATGGCGTTTTGATCTTTAAAGTTGTTTCTACACATATGTTCTTTATACCAATTAGTTAAGACACAATCAAGTATCTTGGATTATATGGCTTGTTGGATATCATAACCTAGCTATCAAATATGACTATTAGAAAAGGGGAGAGAAAGACAATTTTTTATTTCTATTTTATTTATTTATTTTTTGTGACTAGTGGAATTAACATTGGGGTTGGTTTTGTACTCGTGTGACATTGGGTCGATTTTGACCACTACCACTATAACCTCCAGGTTCCTACATATGCCCATTCCATAGACATAGGTAAGTCGAGGGAACTTGAACCTCGAAACTCTTGTACATAACACTTCATTTCCATGGCACTTGTGAATTAAGCCACCACACAAGGGCAAGAGAAAATTCAAATTAATAAGAAATCATTTTGTAAAAATATATTGTAGATAAGGGGCTCACTCTCTCATTTTGGCTAGTGGTTTTTGAACAATGCATGATGAATCTAGGGTTTGGTTATGCTTCAAGATACCTAATTTTTAGTCTCGAAGTTTGGAGAGGAGCGATGGTCGCTATCAAGGAAGGAGTGATGGTCGTTGTCTGCTTCTAGTAGATTGTGGGAGTCTTCAGAGGAGACTACAGTGTTGACAAGGCAGAGACGCACATGAGATATGGGTTGATGGCGGTGGGGGGAATACCGGTTGCTATTGAGACTACTCTTCATGGGTTTTCAAGGTTATCCTTCTAAATATTTGGTTGACGGTTTATTCTCGGGTATGTCTTCGTTCTCCCATTGTGCATCCTCCCTACATGGTGATATCAGTTGGTTTTTGGGTTGTTGTTTTATAGTTTTTTAAATTTGGTTTGGGATAGTATCTTGGTTTTCCTATTGGATTGGGTTGATTTCCCCTCGGTTGACATAATCCTCCATATTGAATGTGTCCATATCCTTTGATTGAGGTGCTTCATATTACTCTTTTGTTCCTCTATGCATTCTTCATACTATTTCTCATCTGGGTGGAACACTCTAGCCCTCCGCGATAGAAAACAAATGCCTCTTGAGGAAGAGACTCTATGTGGGGATCTGGTAGAGACTAAACCCAGGTCTAAGGGGAAATTAGAACAGAAGGATCTAAGAATATTGTGGCACAAGTGGTTAAACTCATTTATCATTTCTTGACTATTCAGGTATATTGGATGCAGATGTTGTTTTAGATGGTGGAGGATATTTGGATGCTTGTGTTGTTTTTGTGAGCTTAGAGAGAGAATACTGGGTTGGAGGACATCACTAGTTATTTTTTCCTAAACTCAAGACTGTGGTACAACCGCTGGGTTTTGACGTCGGGATGAGGGTGCCAAGGTGTCGGAATTTCCCAGTGAACCTTTTTTTGGCATTCACCTCCTATTTTCTGGTCCATTTCCCTCATTTATGGTGGTTGTTTCCTAGGCAAGGGAACTATATCTCGGGTGTGACATTTGACGGTGATTCTTTATTGCATTGACATTCTCACTCCTCTATTGGCTCTAGGACATTGATTTCAAGATTGTGTTTTGGCGAATTATTTCCCTATATTACAGTCTGTGGGGCTTGGGCATCTCTGACAATTCTCAGGATTACCTGACATTTGGATCTGCCACTGTCCATCCCAGGATTTTTTTATTCTCTTGCCTTTCCCTTCATGGGTCTTACACAACTCCAGGATCACCGTGTACCATGCACATATATCCTTTTTGCTGACATCTTAGATGTACTCCTTGAGCGTCTTGATTTACATTTATTTCCACTTTAGTTCATCTTCCTAGGTTTTGTGGGATTGGTAACTTCCCTCACTTATGGACCTTCTTGTAATGCGAACCAGATTGTGCTGAGGTGGAACCACCTGCACTGTTGGCTTCACTTAGTCTTATTACATAGGTCTTCATTGTTGACATTACTATTTGAGGTGATGGGGATGGATGAGATCATAGGAATTCTTGACACTGATGTTTCTATGCAGGAGACCTTCGTCAATGCTACGTTGGAGGTGGAAAGAATTCATAGGCAGGGTGCTTTTGATCGGATGACACATTCACATAGCTTGCACGAGGGGCACACGTTGTCTTCAGCAAGAAATACACCAACCTCTCTTTTTCTTGGGTGTGACACACTCCTCCGCGGTGATAATATTGTACATACAAGAGACAAAGGTGGTAGACACTAAAATATCAAATGTGGGGAGGCGCCCAAGCTATTGAGCTTTGGCCACGACGTCCTATGGCATCAGGTGGTTAGCTTACAGAACAGGTTTCTTGTCGGTCGTTGGTTATTTGCAGGGATGACAGATATGGATTTGATGGAGTGGGTTTAGACTTAGTGGACCACCATACTTGGATACACACCTGAGGTCAGCAAACTTTTAAATCGGTGGTTTAGCCTCCATTTTCTGCATAAGGAGGATGTGGAATGGATTCTCACCATGACTTGGATTCAAGATCGTAGTTTCATGCAACTTAATCGATGGTATGTTGGGTTTAGCCCTCTCCTAGATACTCCTCAAAACAACCTTATTTGGGTCAAGCTCCCCAGACTTTCGATTGAATTCTGGACCAGACGCACACTGATGAATATGGGGAATGAAGTTGGGCATTTCATCTACATTGACCCTTGGATCTTGGGGGCTCAAGACAAGAGGGTGGCATGGAATCTTATGGAGGTGAATTATTCTGGGGGTCTGCTGGGCTACATTGAGTTGGAATGTGACCCACTTTGTACCATCTAATGGATATATTATTGGGGGATCCCTTTCTGTTGCTTACTCTACCACCATATTGGCCACTTATTGGAGAGATGCCCAAGGCGCTTCTCGTACGGATAGAGGCCTCGGTGTCATGGAGAGAAAAAGTTGTTAGAGCGAGACTTATCTGATTCTCTCATCCTACCTGGGTTGGACAGAGGTAACCCTACATCCTCTGATGATACTATTTCTGATAATGTTTTGAATTTTTCGATCCCAACTATTTCAAAATCTTTGTTTCAGAACATCTCTTCGGATTTAGACTTGGGGGGGGGGGGGGAGAGGGATATACCGATCAAGTTTATCCTTAGCCTTTTGAAACTTTTCCACCGGATACTACTCATAATTTGGCTTCTGTGCCGAGCCCCACAACATTGGAAAATATCCTAGTCCTTCCTGACCCTATACGCTCTTCTACATCTCCACACCTTTCCCCACAACCCCAAATTGCTACCATTACTGCCTCATCTCCTCAAAATTCAGCTGAAAGTGACTTGGGTTTCTTGATGCTCAACCCTTCGATGGACATCTCTACTCTTACTATCCATAATGGCAAACCTCGTGCCACCTCTCCAGTTATTAGCCATATTCGGCCAGAAACATCACCACCCACCACCATGGGGGGGAGGGAAGTAGACATTTCCAAGGAAAATCATTTGGTAAGCACCTCTTTCATGACTCTATTGGTCTGTTTGACATTCCAATTTTAGATATCTCTTCATCCGGGTCACTTCGAGCACAGAGGTTGCCTTTGGCTGAGAAATGGCATCCATCATTTCACTGAATCTGCGTGGACTAGGGGACACCGCCAAAATGTTGTCCCTGTGACATATTGTTTGGTCTATTCGCCCTGCCATCCTACCTATTAAAGAGACCATGGTCGATGCTGACCGATCCCTCAAATATTTTTGCTCGGTCTTCCCACACTGGTGCATGGTGGCCACAGACTCCATGGGTCTATTTGGGGGATTTGCTGCTCTCTGGGACCCATTCTAGGCCAACCTGAAAGCCCGTCATTTTTTTGTAGGGATATTACTCTCAAGTCACCTTCGTGGCATGACTGAGAAGATTCATATATAGAATTTATATGTTCCTTACGATCGTAGACTCTGTTTTTGGAATTGGGTGGACACTTCAGACATAATTAAGATCGATTCAATGATTATTGCATGTGATTATAATGTTTCCCTATCTTGGAATGAATGTTGGGGGCCAAAATGTCATCTCGACCCTCTCTTTGAGCACCTATGCACATTATTTGATGACAACCACCTTGTGGATATCCACCCCTCATCCATTGTGTGTATGTGGAAAAATGGAAGAATCGGTGCTGAGGAGTATATTGGGAAGAGGTTGGATCACTTCATGATACACCAAAATTTATTTGAAGTCATGGGGAACCTACACTCTAGAGTGGAGAAGGTATATATATATCAGACCACTTCCCTATTGTGCTCCAATGATGGTGGAATCGGTGAGAAATGGCATCCCTTTCAAGTTCAATCGAACATGGATGGAAGACAGTGACTTTAATGAGATGGTAAAGGCAATCTGGAAATCATTCTTGCCTCGTTCAGGCACCACTGCTATGAGACATATTAGTGTCAAATTAAAAGACTTCAAGAGCCAGGTCAGGGTATGGGAGCACAGGAGGAAGGTGAAGCTATACCAGGAATTGAAGATGGTGATGGAAGAAATTCAGGATATTGGAGAGAGCTTAGCCATAACACCTCCCACTGTATACACCATGGAAATATTGAAACATCTGGAAGGAAGGAAAAAACACATCTTACTATCACATGAGAAAACATGGAGACTTAAAATTTGAGCCATCTGGATACAGGAAGGTGACTGCAACACAAAGTTCTTCCACCATTACACTTGTGATAGGCGGAACATCAATACAATATGGCACATTAGAGGAGCCGATGGGAATTACAAGGTAACGGATACAGAGATACAGAGGGAGGTTGTACATTATTTTGAAACATATTCTTAGATAGAGGAGGTTACCATATCGAATACCAACTCTGGGCGGTCGAGGGATACCCAAGAATATTTGATAGAGAGGTAAATAAATCTCTTTATAAGCAGGTCACCATGGATGAGATACACTTTGTAATGAAATCCTTTGTCAAGGAAAAATGCCCTGGATCGGACGGGTGGACGGTTGAGTTGCCCTTGCATTTCTTTGAACTTATGGGACAAGAAATCTTAGATATGGTTGAAGAATCTTGTTACAATAGATACATTTCTGGAGCTATAAAATCAACCTTTATCGCTCTTATACCGAAGGTATCATCACCTGACACTTTCTCTGACTTTAGGCCGATTTCCTTATGTAACATCATATACAAGCTCATATCTAAGGTCATTGCTGGGAGAATCAAGGATATATTGTCATTTCATATTTCCAGAGAACAATTTGGCTTTCTACATGACAGGTAAATTCATGATGATATTGCAATTGCTCAGGAATGCATTCACACTATACATATTAAAAAATTAGATGCAGTAGTGATGAAGATTGATCTAAAATGGGCATATGACTGTGTGCACTGGGCCTTCCTTCGGATTATCCTCTTGAAGATTGGTTTGTGTGGAATGGATCATGGGATGTGTTAAAGATGTATGGATTATTGTCCTGATAAACGATTTCCCAACTGATTTTTTTAGTGCAGGAAGATGATTAAGACAAGGGTGCTCATTATCACCACTTCTTTTTATTCTGATTATGGATGGCATCAGCAAGAAGATTATCCAAGTAAAACAATTGGGGAAATTCATGGGAGTTCATATGGCTCCCAATGCCAGTATCACTCACCTTTTCTTTCTTGATCGTATTCTTACATTTGGTATTATCTCTAGGACACAATGGGAGACCCTCCACAATATTTTCCTCTAATTTGGTGCGACTTCTGGTCTTAATGTGAATGGTGTGAAATCATTTCTTATCCACTCATCTGGTGACATGAACGATTACAGGATGGTTTCTCATATTTACGCTTCACACTAAAGCCTTCCGGGTACCGCCTAGAGGAGTGAACATGGTTAATACATAAATTTGGTAGGAAGCTCAAAGGGTGGACCTATCGTTGGCTTACTTTGGGTGGGAGATACATCCTTATTCAATTTGTCGTTTAACAACTTGCCACATACTGGATGCATTTGTTTATTATCCCAGCTTATATCTTATCCAAGATTAGATCTATCATGGCCCTTTTCTTATGGTGTGGTGTTGGGAGAGAACATAAATATCATTTGATCACATGGGATACCATTGCAAAGCCAAAGTAGCTTGGAGGCTGGGGGATATTGCACACAATGACCTTTGGTAGATCGCTACTTATCAAATCACTTCGGTGGGCCTTATTTGGGGAGGGTATCTGGGCACAAATTATCTCAGCAAAATACCATTTACACAAGTTGATTTATCATTGGATTAAGTTACAAGAAATCAACATTTAAAGGGGATCATACATATGGAGGGGCTTCCAAAAAGTAAAAGAATGGTTTATTCATAGAATTCGGTGGTCTTTTGGAAATGGTCATATGCTTACTATTGAGAGGGAATTGATTGTTGGTGTGCTCAATTCATTTGCACTAAAAGAAGATACAATTGAGGCATTACATCAGAGGGGTTTACTAATGATATATCAGGTCATCGATGGGTGGCATGGAGTCCATCCTATTTGGAAATCCACATCTCAAATTGGATTGTTAGGACCACATTCACAAAAATGGGATCAATATATTAATTCCCTCAAAGGGGCAAGCCCTTGTCGAAATGAGAGAAGAGACTACCCGACATGGAATGGACCACTTGAGAAGGGAGATGTTGTGGTCACTGAAAACTACTTTCATATTATGAGCGACACATAGGAATCCACATTGGTGAGGTGAACCATGGCTTTGTGGCATTTGAAGGCCCCACTAAAAAATACTCTATTTTGTTGGCTGACATGGAAGAATAATATTCTAACTTGGGACAATCTGGGTAGGAGAGGCTTACAGGGTTCGAGGTGGTGCTCCCTCTGTGGTAAGGAGCAGGAAACTATTTTACATCTCTTTCTTTTTTGCAAGTTTGCATCCGGTATATGGGAGGCCACATTTTCCCACTTCAAAATTGGTCACATACATTTCACCTCACTTGAATAGTGACTTCGATGGGGGATGGAAAATTGGGGAATTCACTGTTATATCCCCTTATTTGTCATTTGGGAAATACGAAAGGCCAGGAACCATCTCATATTTCGGGGGAAACAACTTAATTCTCCCAACATTTGCTCCAAGATCATTGCTTGGACAGAGTGAATTAAACCTGGGGGGAAGATTCACAAAGACATGACAGGGGTGTGTTTGACCTCACAGGTCATACTACGCACCGTATTTTTTGATAGCGCGGAAAAAAGGGGGCGATGTGGTGGTGGTGCCTGGCTTCAAATTTCTGAATGCTCTCACTACAAGATGCATTGGTATGGAGGCTTGAGAACCAATACCAAGGCGGAATTGGTGGCACTATAGGGCTTGCTTTGGTTTGCCATGGAAAAACAAATTCATAGCATTCATGTATATTGGGATTCCATGACTATTATTCAAGGAATCTTGGGTACTTCATCTTTTGATCCCTCAGATCTCAAGGGTTGGCGGGAGCAGGTGGATGAATTCATTCAGTCCTTCACAAGCTTCAACATCCAACACATTTACAAGGAAAAAGATGTCATTGTTGACAACTTATCCAAACAAGGGATGGAAGATACGGAAGTTCATACACTCATCCTTTATATCTGATGGTGCATCCAATTTGGAGGGGTGAATCTCTCTTCCATAATTTATTGACATAGTTTGTTTTCAACATATTGTTCAGGCATATGTTGTTTGTTTTGTCTTTTTGAAACATTGTTAGATTTTTTACCTGGGAGAGTAAGAAAGTTAGACTTTAAATTTTGCTATATGGTAGTATGTTTATATTTTAAGTATCATGACTTAATATGGTTTGTGTAGCAAAATGCAGCTAGATGACAATATGCATATGTAACTATGTTTTTATCTTTTTAATAAAATCAAGTCCATTTTTTTCATCAAAAAAAAATATATATATATATATATATATATATTTCAAGCGATTAACATGCATACACCAGTAAAATCTCCACACAGTAAAATCTCCTCACACCGGAACATAATAATATTCCCCATTCTCTTGCACATACCTTCATACAATACATAATCATAGTTCTCCAGAAACTACCCCACTCTAATTTCATCTTTTCCATAAAAGCTCGACGCAGTAAAAGCTCTGCACAATGAAATCTCCCACATCTACACACGCTTCTTCTCCTGCACATACCTTCATAGGATACATAATCATAGTTCTCCTGAAAATACCCCATCCTAATTTCATCTTTGTTCATAAAATATCAACATAATAAAATATCCACACAATGAAATCTCCTGCACATACCCCTCCCTCCATAAAGATTCAATTCTAGCACTAATGCTCAGAACAATATTGAATTAACTAATTAACGTTAGTCTTCGCACAACTTCCTTCTCACACGCTTCTTCCATACACTCTTCCTTCACACAACCACCTGCAAACAAACACATGCTTCCTCCACACAACCACCACTGGAAAAACTAGACCTATTAACTTTTAGCTGGATCGAAATAGAAAGAGATCAACTAGCATTTCTTGATGTTGATCCGAAAATGCAGATCAAGGTTAGATAGTCTAGAAAATCTTAACATTGAAATTAACAATACTAATCATTTCGCAAATATACATAGCTCTAAAATCAAAAGCTCTACATACTACTCTCCCGCACAAACTTCATAATCCGCACAGTAAAATATCTGCACAAGGAAACATGATAATATCCCTCGTTCTCCCACACATACCTTGTCCTCCATAAATGTTTATACAATCTGGAAATTTGTAAAAGTATCTTTGCACAATGACTTATGTAGCTTGTTGTTGTCCCCCCCACCACCTTCACAAAGGACCTATAACCACGTCAGTTCTATAATTATGGGAAAGAGTAGTACCTTAGCAAATTCAGTGTTAGTGTTAATGTCAAAGAACTCACTATCGAAATGGACACTTAGAAAAATAGTTTTTTGTTTATTTTTAAATCAATTATCAGGTACTAAAAAAATACCAAAAATAAAACCCTCTCCACGAGGGGAATTATGTCCCATTGGAAGGTGCTAGGTCAATTAGAAATTAGAAATTGTAAATAAGTTTTCCAGGAAATTATAAATTTATTTTTGAATTCATGCAAAATAGAAAAAATCCGCATTGTCTCGAAACTTTGGCTAAAATGACAAAAAAAAAAACAAAATAATGGACAATCAATGCAATTTGACCACAAGGTGAATGCTATAGTTCCTCACAACACATGGGATAATAACTTGCATCATCAAAAATCAATTTGCTTGACAATTTCCACTTAATATATATAACATAGGACTCTCTTCGTAGTAAAGGTTATTTGCATGAAATGCAAAGCTTAATGTATATGACATCACATGCATAAGAGAACATAGAGTAATAGTAAATAGTAAATTAATGTTTATTAAGTGGATACAAAATGCATGATGCTTATGTGTAACATATAGTTATATATTGTTTATACATATATGGGCAAGTCATACTCTCTAAGGAGATATGTTTATAATGTTCTTAGTAATACACATATGGGATTTGAGGTTCTATTATACAAAATATGGAAGAGTTGAAGTTGCCTTATAAAATAGCTTTAAGATAATATTTTCTAATTACTTTGGCCATAAACACCTTCAAATCACCATATTATATTAAAGAAGTAATAAAGTTGTTTACCCTTATCAATTAATGGTCATTGCATTACCCACCGAATTGATTTTCCCTAAAAGCATAAGCGATACTTGGAGTTAGTTTATGATAAAAGTGGTTGTCTCCCACTTGTTCAAGTACTCGATAAAAGATTTGAAATGTAACTAGTTAGCATGGTTGTGTAAAATGCCTACAACTTCCAAACAAATTGGCCCCATTAACTACTACTCAAATTGACATGAGGAGCTTAACAAAATCCTAAATGTTTTTAGAGACGATATAAATTCGTGGTTTTAGAGTTAAAACCCTTAATCTCATTTAACAAAAAATAAGAATGTATGCACTATCACAACCCAATTTGATCTTAAACTTAACATTCCCCATAAGATAAAATTAAATTATATTCAATGATTAAGATAAAGTACAGTTAATAACTAGAATATGAAAATACAAGTATATCATTGAAACATCTATGGCATAAGGAAAAGAATACATCTCATAAGAATAATGACAATATTTTTCCATTAATATTCAAGCGATGGGTATAATGTGTGCAATGGTTAATTTCAATGTTCTGATTTTTCCAGACTATCTAACCTTGATCTGCATTATCGAATCAACATCAGGCACTGCTAATTGATCTCTTTCTAGTTCGATCCAACGAAAAGTTAATAGGTCTAGCTTTTCCAGTGGTGGTTTTGCGGAGGAAGCATGTGGTTGTTTGAAGGTGGTTGTGTGAAGGAAGAGTGTACGGAAGAAGCGTGTGCAGAGGAAGTTGTGCGAAGACTAACGTTAATCAATTAATTCAATATTGTTCTGAGAATTAGTGCTAGAATTGAATCTTTATGGAGGGAGGGGTATGTGCAGGAGATTTCATTGTGCGGATATTTTATTAAAAAAATGATCAAATTAGGATGGGGTATTTTTAGGAGAACTATGATTATGTATCCTATGAAGGTATGTGCAGGAGAAGAAGCATGTGTAGATGTGGGAGATTTCATTGTACAGAGATTTTACTATGTTGAGATTTTATGGAAAAGATGAAATTAGGAGAGGGTATTTTCTATAGAACTATGCTTATGTATTATATGAAGGTATGTGCAAGAGAATGGGGAATATTATTATGTTCCGGTGTGAGGATCTTTTACTGTGCGGAGATGGTGTATGCTTGTCAATTTCTCAAACAAATCTAATACTTTTATAATTTTTTAGATCGTATATCGTATGAATGTTTATGAAAGATGGAGCAAAGATTTTACTATGTGAAGTACGAAGTATGTGCAACAAAGCAATTGCATAGAGCTTTGATTAGGACTGGGTACGAAGTTTGTGCTAAGCTTTTATTAGGACTAGGTATTTCCGGGACAACTGGGGGTGCATGTGGAAATTAATGAAGATGGGGTATGTTTGTCGATTTGTTAAACAAATCTAATACTTTTACACATTTCCTAATGGTATATCGTATAAATGTTTACAGAGGACGGGGTATGTGTAGGAGAGCGAGGAATATTATTATGTTTCGTTGTACAAATATTTTACTATGCAGAGTATGAAGTATGTGCAGGGGAGAAATTGCGTAGATCTTTTCTTTTAGAACTATGAATCTTTGCAGAGGACGGGGTGTTTGCGGGAGAACATAATGATTAAAGTTGTTAATTTTCATTGTGCAATGTTTTTACTGTGGGTTTGTGCGGGAGAACGTGTGGTGCATAATGCAATTTTGTAATTATGCTTCTTTTCCATATGTAGTAATGCACAATAAGTTTTGTTTAGATAGTTTCGTACTCAATAATGTTTTAAAAATATTCATTTACAATTGACTACTATAACTTTTATGACTTGCAATATAAGAATATAAAACTAATACTTTTACACATTTTCCTAATTGTATATCGTATGAATGTTTACAAAGGATAAGGTATGTGCAGGAGAGTGGGAAATATTATTATGTTTTGTTGTACGTATATTTCAGTGTGTGGAGTACAAAGTATGTGTCTTTGCAGAGGACATGGTATTTGTGGGAGAACATAATGATTAAAATTGTTAATTTTCATTGTGCGGGTGAACAGGTGATGCATAATGCAATTTCATAATTTTGTCTCTTTTCAACGGTTTACAAGTACTCATTTACAATTGAATATTATAACTGTTATGACTTACAATATACACTTTAATATGGGTTTCGCACAAGGAAAAGCTTCATATGATAAAACAAGTTTCTATCTTTAGTAGGACTTATTTAAATACTTATTTGCTTTAAGTAAACAAAGTGTAGTTGTCTATAAACATATTACTTATGAAAAATAGTTTACACTTGAACATTGCAAAACGAAATATGGAGTTTTTTCATAGTTTTTTGAATTACGCGAGTGCTTTGACAGTGTGTTATTGTTGTGAACATTGGTCAATGCCCATGATATCATCATCTCTACCATTAGCATCCTCTTTTTTATCAAATTTTTCATTTTGTCGATTATAATGTTATGAGATGAGAAGATGGGGAGAAGAAGTTATTCTTAGCACAGAACCTTATACGACAAATCAACTTCACAACTACTCCCCACTACATTGTAAAACTATATCAAATTTGATCTATGAATAACTTGACACACTTTCTCATAGTATCGTAAAGCAAACCAAAGTTTATAGAATAGTACAAATTATTATAGA
This sequence comes from Pinus tabuliformis, assembly GCA_031772625.1. NCBI lineage: Eukaryota > Viridiplantae > Streptophyta > Pinopsida > Pinales > Pinaceae > Pinus > Pinus tabuliformis. The sequence continues at coordinate 366,830,547 of CM062807.1, read as the reverse complement.
GAAAAGCTCGACGAACCAAAAAATTACACCATTGGTAAAAGCGAATAGGAAAATCGGTATAGAAACTTGCAGTATTATACATCTTTTGTATCCCCGCATTGCTGCTATCATCCAAGCTCAGAATTACAGATAACAATTTATATAAGGGAACAAAAGCTCAAACAATACTCTAAGCTCTTAAACATAATTTGCAAAGAGAAAACGCTACACGCCCCATTATTTTTTCTATTACTACAACCAATGTTTTTCCCCTTTCTATACTAGCTATTTCAAATATTTGCAGTCTTGTTTCTCTAGAAACCACCACCTGCCACTATTTTGTGCCTAAAACACGCTACAAAGATAACATCGACATACAGATTTTTCATTGTCTTGATGTATGTCCTTTGATTAATAGAAAATTGAGTTGCAGACGATTATAAGTCGTCTCAGCATTCAATTCACCAAGTGCACATATGCTCACTTATTCAGAAAACCACATAAGCACGAAAACATCAAATCTAGAAACATGATTTTCATATACACTGAACATAACACAAATGCATATATGCAAAATTGGAGCATTTGTTGTGTGAATAGACAATGCGTGAAACATGTGAGAAGGATGGATGTATGGAATTAGAAACATAGCAATATGTACATGCCTACTAAGCAATCAATAAAGCAAGTGTGTAGTTAGGAAATGTTGTGAAATACATCCCCAAATAAGAATTAGAAAAGAGATTTGTATATTTATTATCTTAGAAAAATTGGCATAAAATCCACACATGCACACCAACCTCCCACAACTTCGTCGACACAACTACTTCCATAGTCAATAACGCCCTTAATTGACATTTGGAACTCCGAAAACGAAACCTCCAAACATCTAGCTTCAAAACTGATATTAATTTATGATTATATGTTGTGAAATGTGTCTCTAAATAACAATTAACAAATAAGATTTGTATATTTATTATCTTAGTAAACTTTGAACAAAACTTTAGCATAACATTCGCACACACACAACAACCTCTGCACATGATGTCTTTCACGTATCATCTATTCTCTTTTCTTTAATTCTATTAAATTTATTATACAATTTAATTGAAAAAGAAAATGTGTGCAAAAATAATAATTTGATGTTCATAACACAATAAGGCTTATGGATATTTCATCAAGAAAATAAAGTTTGTGTATAAATAAATGCAATGTACCTATTACTCAATTAAAACTATAAGCTTTGTTCCCAAAATATGATGTATTCATTTTCTTCTTAACCCCAAATGCCTAATGTGTGAAGTGATGCAAATAGAGGAGAGGAGATTTGAACCTAGCAACGATGATCGTTTATCACTTATGGTACCTATGTAGTGAACTCCCTGAAATATCTTGTTTACAATGCTATAGACTTTGGATGGGGAAAGTTGTTAATCATGTAGACAAAAAAGTTGATTATGTCACCTTAGTGACATTCGTAGGGCTTGAGTTCTAGACATTAGTGCATTTGGATCATAACACATCAACAAACAATATAAGCTCTTGTTTGTTGTAGATATTCCTTTAACTCTTCTCTGAATTAATAGCATGGCATTATCTATTGTTGGTGTGATTGTTGCACTACTCAGTTCTTTTGTTGGGTTCATTCTATTTGTTGTAGTTTTATAGCTGTAGCAGATTCACAGGACTTGTTATTTTTGGTAGATGATTATTGCATTGTGCTGAGGATAATGTAATGTGTTGATATGTGTTGAGCATCTTTTGTCAATTATAATGTTATGTGTTGAGGATATGGGGATATGATATTACAATTAATGACAAGTGCATCATTCCTAGTTCGTTGACACTACATCATATGCCCATATTCTCAGCACAAAACATTGTGATCAAGTAGGGGCTCCTGATAATTGTAGGGCTTCTCTTCAAAGTGTTTTGGTGCATTTTGGACCATAACATAATGACAAATAATGTAAGCTTTCATTCGTTCTAGATATTTCCTTAGCTCTCGTGTGAATTATTAACATGGCATTATCTGTTGCTAGTGCGATTGTAGGAATTTCCATTTTCGGTAGACGATTATTGCACTTGATTTATCATTAGTACTTGCAGATCGAGATCAATACACTTATGTGTGAAAAGTACGTGAAATATTTTTAGTTCAATTTGAAAAGGATAGCTTGTACGTGGCATTTCTCAAATGTATAACAATTGATTCAGGAATAGCAATTACTATTTTATTTCAATTCAATTGCGATTATTATAGAAATTATGGTACTTATTTCGTATTCCGTGAGATTTCTTATCGTCAACTTCCCTGACTTTACGACGTCAATATTGCATTGAAGGCGTTGCGACAATTATAGTGTATCTAGATAATGATGAGGACAATTAAACTGTGATTAGGAAATAACATCAGTTGCGTTATTTCAATTCAATTGTCATTATTATTATTATAGCAATTATGGTAATTTATTTGTATTCGGATATAGATTGTGTTGAATTACTTATTGTTACTTCTCTTGGATGTATTGCATTGATAATAGTGTATCTAGATAATGATGAGGATGATTAAACTGTGATTAGGAAATAATGTCTTCTCCTTTCTTTCAATTAAATTATCATCTCTCTACGAGGAGTAGAAAAACAAGTTCATCTTCTCGAGGAGCAAAAGTCGTGGCCGATTGAATGTTGGCGATGGCAGGTTACGCAAGTCATTGTGCAGAGATACTTTTACAATTTTCCAGATCATATATCATATGAATGTTTACAAAGGATGGGGTATGTGCGAGAGAATGAGGAATATTATCACGTTTCATTTTGTGGAGCTTTTACTGTGGATTATGAAGTTTATGCAGGAGAGAAGTTGTGTAGAGATTTTTATTTTAAAGCTATGTATCTTTGCAGAATGATTAATATTGTTAATTTCAATGTTTTTATTTTTCCAAGCTACGCAGTCTTAATCTGGAATAACGGATGAGCATCAAGAAATGATTATTTATATCATTCTAGTTCGGTTTGGCTAAAATTTAATAGGTTTAGCTTGTACAGTGGTGGTTGTGCAGAGGAAGCATGTGGTTGTTCGAAGGTGGTTGTGCGCAGGAAGAATGTACGAAAGAGGCATGTATGGAGACTAGCATCAATCAATTAATTCAGTGTTCTTATGAGCATTAGTGCTATAATTGAATCTTTGTAGAGGATGGGGAATGTGCAAGATATTTCATTGTGCAGACATTTTACTGTGTTAGGCTTTTATGGCAAAGACAAAATTAGGACAGGGTGTTTTCAGGAGAACTATGATTATGTGTCATATGAAGGTAGTGCTCTAATACTGTGTTATTGTTGTGAATGAGACATTTCATTATGCAAAGTTTTTACTGTGCTAAGCTTCATATTGGAAAATTTATTTGGTAGGGATGAAATTAGGACATGGTTTTTCCGGGAGGATGGGAGGTGCATATAGAAATTAATGTTAATTTGTTATCATTATTATTATTCTTTCTATTGAGCTTTGACTGTGCGAAAGATGGGATATGTATGTCGATTTATAGATATACTAATAAATGTGATGCATGGAAATCAATTGTTATTTTTGAATTTAGTCACAACTCAAAAATTCGAAGAAATATTGGCGTTGTTTAATATTAGACTATGGAATCTATTCTAAATTGATTTGCTTTATTAACGAGGGGAAAAAAAAAAAAACCTAACAAATTTGTAAATTAGTGCATATTTTCGATATCAGAAGCGACTTCGACTTCATTAACTTCTGGCTCGGGCTGGGAAGGGGGAGAACATTAGTCCACTCAAGATTTGTGTTTACTTTGTGTGGAACGATTTTGTGTGGAAGTTCGTTGTCTAGGGGAACTTTCGCACGAGAACCTCAGCACAAAGAACTTCCATACACCATTTTTAATATAAACTTGCGCATAACTCAAGACTCTTCATTTTTCGAACCTAAAACTACCATTAGTTTTTGCCTCTATATGATGGTGAATTTTGCAGGTGCTATGTAAGTCACTCTATATAGGCCATACCTATACATACGTTTAACTTAACCGCTGAACCAATAATTAGCTTTATTACACTCATATTAAATAGTTAAGTCTCATTATTAGCAATATAAGAAATAATTTGTTATTATTAATTATTTGGAGCTTTGATTGTGGGAAAGATGAGATATGTATGCTAATTTATAACAATACAGATAAATGTGATGCATGGAAATTAATTGTTATTTTTGAATTCAAAGAAATATGGACATTGGTCACTATTGGGTTGTAGAAGCTATTCTAAATTGATTTGCTTTATTAACAAAGAAAAAAAGTAATAGTTGTGTAAATTAGTACATATTTTCGATGTTAGAAGTGACTTCGACTTCATTAACTTTTGTCTCAAGCTAAGAAGGGGGAGGACATTGGTCAATGACATGATATCATCATCTCTATCATTGGCGTCCTCTTCAACATTGACGTTCTTTGTCTGGACCAAACTATGTAGACAAATACTCAATGTTTCGGTTGCCAATTGCGGTCGCTCCATCTTCAATTCCAGTAATGCCTTTTTTAGATTTAGAAGGTCGAAATGGACCCGTGCTTCATATTTAATCATTTCAGTATGCTTTAAGACCAAATCTATGAGAAATTTCAAAGCATTGACTATTGTAGTTAAAAAAGAAAGTGAGCTCTTGTTGTACAACTCTAGAATGGCATTCCATAGACTTCATTCTCTATTATAGTTGCCAATAAACTTGGAAATTTACAGTTCTAATCACTGATTCTATGTTTGCAAAGTTGTTCTAGCAATGTAAATATAGCATCGAGGTAAATTTTCTTGATTTTTAGTCTTTATGTCTTCTATTAATGTCGGATTTGAGTTTGCACTGTGTATATGTTCATTGTCCCAAGGATGTGTGGAAAATGGCATATGACAGAGAAAACAGAGGTGCAGAAGGAAATTTATGTCGTCACATTTGGTTATTACATTCATAGAAAAATGGTTAAAGTAAAGCATTTTTAGTTTTTGTTTTACATGATTACAGATTTGGATATATTTCAGGTTCATATCTTAAAAAAGAGGTGAGAGCTCCTGAGGCCGCCCGCGCGTAGCCCTAGCTGTTGTTGCAGCGCTCAGAGACACAGGCCTGCTTCTCCTCAGCGGCCTCCAGCTGCTGAGGATCGACCTCTTCTGGACTAGAGAGATCGCGCACCTCCCTGTAGCAAGAAATTCGCTGCTGCCCTCAACGGCCTCCTGCTGCTGAGACTCGAGAAAATGAATCCACCAAAGAAGGAATATCGTCATTCAATCCTCCATTAGGAATCAAAAGAAACAACCAAAGCATTTGCCTCCCTCATTTCGGCAATGGGACCGGTAGAGAACAAACCAGCAATCTCAAAGTTTGTTAAAATAATGGAAGAAATACCAGAGATATCTCTTCCTTCAGCCCTCCCACGAAAAGCAGCTCTTTCCCTGGCAGAATGAGGATAAGTAGGGCAGTTCACGAGGCTGTGGCCATCACCGAAAACTGTCCAAAAATGGGTAGAAGGAAACTGGTCGACTTCAATAAACAGGAACATCTCGATTAGGTTTTGTGGTAGAGGATATTATACCTTTCACTTTGAGACCAAGGAGGAAGGAGACTTGATTTTCAGCAGTGGTCCGTATTTCATGGATATGAGGGGACTGTATCTTAACAGATGGACCCCGGACTTTGATCCAAAAATGGATGTCCCAAGCACTATACCTATCTGGGTTAGATTGACACACCTCCCTCTCCACTGCTGGGGAGATGACTCAATTAAAGCCATAGGAAATGCAGTGGAGAATTACATTGATCGATGCAAGCCAAAGGAAAATATGCATGCATGCGCCCGAATATCTGTCGAAGTGGATCTAGGGAGAGGCCTCCCAGAAGCTATCAAAATCAAAGTGGATGAGTGGACGCACATAAAACGACTGGACTACGAGCAGATTCCCTTCAAATGCAAGGTATGTCATGAATAAGGTCATTTCGCAAATAGATGTACAAAAAAAAGAAAATGAAAGTGAAAAAACGGAGGATCTGGAAAATAAATGGGAACAGGTTAAGAAGAAAAAAACTGCAAACAAGCATCCAAACCACTCTTCTTCGCAGCCCTCAACATCCACAGAAGCCCAGCCTATCTCGCCGAATGTAGACCTTGCAACTGCAAACCCATTCGATCCATTGGATTTCTCTGCTCCCCCATCTCCTCGTTCCAAATCTAGATCTAGATCTCCTCATTCCCCTAACCCTTCTCCCCACTCCCCTAGAATCTCAAATCCCCACCTCTCTCCGCCCCCCTCAGTAGACAGAATCTTAACCAGAAAGCAAGCAAAGGAAGCACTCCCTAATATTGAAAATAAAAAAAAAAATAAAAAAGTGGGAAGGAAGACAAACAAGGAACTAAGGGACGAAGCAGCAGCAAAAGAAATGGCTCTAGGAACACAGCAACCTATGGACACTTTCCTAGGGAAGACCACAGGGAACAATGAAAGAAGTCAACCCAAGGGGAAGGGCACCATGTACCACCAAACAGGTAAATAATGATAATAATCTCCTGGAATTGTGGAATGGGGTCAACCATTAAGGAAAATGCAGCAAGAGATATATTAATAAATGAAAACCCGGATATTCTAATGATCTAGGAGACAAAGGCAGGCAATCAAGACACCGAAAATCTCAAAAAAAAGGTTTAGGAAGTATGAAGGGGAAGCCATGTAGGCAATAGGAGCATCCAGAGGCATATGCACAATATGGAAAAAAGGAATATCGGAATTGATTCAAAAGAAAACAAATCAGCATTGGATAATAACGGACCTCAAGAAAATCAGTACAAGGGAGAGGTACAGGGTCATAAACATCTATGCCCCCAATCACTATAAGGATAAAGAACAATGCTGGGCTTCTTTGAAGGAAATCTTACAGGAAAATCAAGCAGGGAAGGTGATTTTAGGAGGAGATTTAAATATGGTAAGAAGTATTGAGGAAAAATTTGGAGGAAATTATCAAACGGACCCCTCTAGGAACTCTCTAGAAGAAATTATGGAATAGCATAACCTTCTTGACATTCCCCCAAATAATGGGAAATACACCTGGAACAACAAAAGAGTAGGTAAAAGTAATATCAAAGAAAGGTTGGATAGGATATTAATTCAAGAAAGTATAGCAGCAGAATACAACTCTATAAAATCAAAAATCATCCACACCTCTGCTTTAGATCATAAACCAGTTTTAATAGCTCTGGGTAAGCTGGAGAACCAGGGCCCGCTCCCCTTCAGATACAGCTCAACCTGGGACAGCAACATAGAAATAAGCAAGTTAGTTAAAACAGTTTGGGAACCAAGAGTAGAAGGTTCACCCCACTACATATGGGAGACAAAAATTAAAAATTTAAGAGCCAAGTTAAAAGAATGGGCAAGAACAGAGGAAGAAAAAAGAGCTCCAACAGAAAATGGACAGCATGCAAATGGAGAAAGAGGGCAAAGAGGAAAGCAGGCAGGACTATTTAAAAGAGAGAGAAATCTTTTGGGAAATCTATAGGGAAAACAGGAAAGACGAAGAAGAGGCTAGATTGAAGTCCAGGAGTTTATGGCTCAAGGCAGGTGACAGGAACACGTCTTTTTTCCATAATTCTATGAAGATTAGAAGAGCCAGAAATCAGATAGAAAAGATCCAAGTGGAAAATCAAGAAATTAAAGGAGCGGAAGAAATAAAAAAAGCAGCCCACAAGCATTTCAAAGATCTACTGTTAGCCACAGATGAAACGGCTGAGTATGAAGAAATTTTGCAGCACACAAAAAAGAAAATAAAGAGAGAACAAAACGCAGATTTGTGTAAAGAGCCAACAGAGGAAGAGATAGTGGAGGCCATATGGAGTCTACACTTGGATAAAGCACTAGGACCAGACGGTTTCATCGTAGCTTTCTTCAGAAATCACTGGTACACAATAAGAAAGGACTTCATAAGAATGGTGAAAAACACCTTCAAAAAAAAATGGGAGGCAATACAAAATCCTCCTATCTGGTGCTTGTCCCAAAAGAGGAAAATCCCATTACTTTCAATAGATTTAGGCCCATCTCTCTATGTAATTCATCTTATAAGATAATAACCAAATTAGTGGCAAACAGAATCAAGAAAGTGTTGCCTCAAATCATATCTGAAAACCAAGGAGGGTTTGTGCCAAACCGGCAAATCATTGATAATGTCATAATTGTCCAGGAAGCTGTCCATTCTAGTATCCAGAAGCAAGAGAAAGGCATGATAGTTAAACTAGACATGGAAAATGCCTTTGATAGGGTCAGCCACCCTTATCTCATGGCTGTCCTCCAAAAACTTGGCTTCTCAGAAGAAATAATAAGTGTGATTCAGGCATGCATCTCCACTCCATGGATAGCCCCTCTCATAAATGGAAGACCCAACAATTTCTTCCAAAGCACAAGAGGTCTTAGGCAAGGCTGCCCTCTTTCCCCTTTTCTTTACATAATAATGGCAGAGACTTTAAGCAGAGCTCTGGAAGCCCAGAGGAAAGAAAGAGCTATAACAGGGATAAGAATAGCAAAAGGAATAAAAACCATAAATCACTCCTTGTTTGCGGACGATACTCTGCTGCTGGGAGGAGCATCAACAATAATAGCCAGAAGATTTAAAAAAACATTGGATAAATTCCTACAGGTGTCAGGTGGGCTATTAAACAACACTAAATGCAGGATTTATGGCTGGAATGTTCCGCCTAGAATTATGCAAAGGATATCCCAAATCATGGAAATCCCAACACAAGAAAGATGGAGCCATTTCCTCTACCTAGGACTCCCAATCTCCAAAGAGAGCATGAAAGCCAAAATATGGACAAAACAGATCGAAAAAATGCAAGCTAAGATAAAAAAATTGGGGAATGATGTGGTTAAATATGGCTAGAAGGGTGACTCTAATTAAAGCTCTTCTTGCAGCACTGTCGATTTATCAATATGCTATAATCATGGCACCAGCAAGCGCCCATAAACAGATGGAGTTAATTATAAGAAGCTTTCTATGGCAAGGTGGGAAGTAGGAAAACAAGAAGTTCAGCCTGGTCAAGTGGGATCAAGTAGTGTTACAATGTGAAAAGGGAGGGTTATCTATTCGACTACCTGGACTAATGAATGTAGCTCTGGGTATGAAAATAGTGTGGAGACTCATAACAGGCAAAGAAAGCTGGTGGAAAAAAATCCTAATTAACAAATACATGGATGGATCCAAAGAAAAGTTGCTGAAAGGAATCAGCCCAATCAGAGAAAGTTCCCAAGTATGGAAGCTAGTCAAAAAAGTAATTCCATTAATGAGAAGCCACATCTAAAAAATTCCAGGTAACGGGAAAACCATTTTGATATGGGAGGACAGGGTCATGGGGAAAGATCAAATCCAAAATATCCCGGAAGTTGAAGGCATTCAAGAATGGCTAAAAGAAAATGGATACAACACTATCCATTCAATCTCTCTATGGAACCAGAAGGAGTGGCAGGAGTGGAAAATTCCAGCCATTCCAGTAAACCTAGAAGGACAATGGAAAAAAATCAAACAACATTTAAAAGGGGCAGCTCCTACCCACTATGATGAGGAAGACAGCTACCTATGGGATCCAAACAATGGGCAGTACATAGTAAAATCTGGATATAATATCCTCCAAGAGCAGATTGATCACTGGGAATGGGACCCCTGGAAACTAGCCTGGAAGTCAGAAAGCCTGCCAAAAATAAAAATTTTCATATGGACCTTGTTAAAAGGGAAGATTTTGACTGCAGAAAATTTTAAAGAAAGGGGCATTCAAGGGCCATCAAGATGCCCTTTATGCAAGCAAGCAGAAGAAAACATACAACATTTATTCCAAGAGTGTGAATTCTCAAAGGAATGCTGGAAGCAGCTAATACAACCATTGGAAATTAACTTAAGCTTTGAAAAACCATTGTCGGAATTTCTCGGAAACTTTGAGAAAGCTTACCCTTATGAAACAAATAAGAAAGCCATGATTATAATAATATGGAAATGTATACCAACAATATTATGTTGTCAAATTTGGTTGGCTCAAAACAAGAGCATTTTCAAAAATCAAAACCCAAGAATTGGGAAAACACTATCCAAAACTTGGGGAATGACTTCTGAAATTCTCAAAGCAAAAGGAATTGCACCAACGGACTATAGCATTCTCCAACAAGAGGAAAGGGATTGGCTCAGCAAGGCCATAATAGACAATAATGGGCAGAAACGTCAGAGAAAAGAAAATACAAAAGGAAAATGGAAATTAAGAATGATGAAAGAGGAGTTGGAAAGTTGGAAGAAAACTCAGAATAGACACTGTATGTATTTTGACAAAGCCTCAAAGAATAATACTGGAAAAGCAGGAGTGGATGGAATAATTTATGATCCAAATGGGGAAAAAATAACCACCTACAAGTGGGGATTCGGACAATTGTCAAATAATCAGGCGGAAGCATACAGTTTACTAATGGGAACAAGGCTGATTAAAAAAAAGGAATTCAAAACCCTATCATCATAGGAGACTCAGCCATCATAATCGAGATTATGGCTTGAAACAGGAACCCCAACAACAAGTTTATGAGCCGAATCATTCAAAGAACTAGAAGGAATTTAGTAGGATCTGGAAATGCAACCTTCAAACATGTCTTGAGGATGCATAATAAGTAAGTGGATCATCATGCAAATCAGGCTGTGGAGAAGGAAGAAGGAATTGTCCGAGAGAATCAGGAGGAATACTATCTCAGCATGCCATAACTCCCATCGAAAAATGACAAGAATGAAGTTTTCGTATACAATAGGACAGCGCAGAAGTAGAGAGAAACATCAAGGAAGAGAATGTACAGAGCAACAAGGAATCGTAGCCATCGGGAAATTCAAAAAAACTCAGATAGTCAAAGGAAAAATCATGATAGCAAGGAACAACACATGAAAGATGTCAGTGATGGCAGCTCGGATCACAAATTTCAAGAGAGGAGCAGAGGCACTGGGAAAAATCAGGGCAGACTGAAGGAACAGTAGAATAAGGAATAGCAAAAAGATGAAGGAATAGCAGTAGAAGGAACAACAGCAGAAGGAACAACGCCAGAAGGAATAGCAAAAAGACAAAGGAATAGCAGTAGAAGGAACAACAACCAGAAGGAACAGCAACCAAAAGGAATAGCAACAGAAGGAACAACAGCTAAAGGAACAGCAAGCCGAAGGAACAGCAAGAAGACAAAGGATGGATCCAAAGAAAAGTTGCTGAAAGGAATCAGCCCAATTAGAGAAAGTTCCCAAGTATGGAAGCTAGTCAAAAAAGTAATTCCATTAATGAGAAGCCACATCTAAAATATTCCAGGTAACGGGAAAACCATTTTGATATGGGAGGACAGGGTCATGGGGAAAGATCAAATCCAAAATATCCCGGAAGTTGAAGGCATTCAAGAATGGCTAAAATAAAATGGAAACAACTCTATCCATTCAATATCTTTATGGAACTAGAAGGAGTGACAGGAGTGGAAAATTCCAGCCATTCCAGTAAACCTAGAAGGACAATGGAAAAAAATCAAACAACATTTAAAAGGGGCAGCTCCTATCCACTATGATGAGGAAGACATCTACCTATGGGATCCAAACAATGGGCAGTACATAGTAAAATCTGGATATAATATCCTCCAAGAGCAGATTGATCACTGGGAATGGGACCCTTGGAAACTAGCCTGGAAGTCAGAAAGCCTGCCAAAAATAAAAATTTTCATATGGACCTTGTTAAAAGGGAAGATTTTGACTGCAGAAAATTTTAAAGAAAGGGGCATTCAAGGGCCATCAAGATGCCCTTTATGCAAGAAAGTAGAAGAAAACACTATTCCAAGAGTGTGAATTCTCAAAGAAATGCTGGAAGCAGCTAATAAAACCATTGGAAATTAACTTAAGCTTTGAAAAACCATTGTCGGAATTTCTCGGAAACTTTGAGAAAGCTTACCCTTATGAAACAAATAAGAAAGCCACGATTATAATAATATGGAAATGTATACCAACAATGTTATGTTGGCAAATCTGGTTGGCTCAAAACAAGAGCATTTTCAAAAATAAAAACCCAAGAATTGGGAAAACACTATCCAAAACTTGGGGAATGACTTCTGAAATTCTCAAAGCAAAAGGAATTGCACCAACGGACTATAGCATTCTCCAACAAGAGGAAAGGGATTGGCTCAGCAAGGCCATAATAGACAATAATGGGCAGAAACGTCAGAGAAAAGAAAATACAAAAGGAAAATGGAAATTAAGAATGATGAAAGAGGAGTTGGAAAGTTGGAAGAAAACTCAGAATAGACACTGTATGTATTTTGACAAAGACTCAAAGAATAATCCTGGAAAAGCAGGCGTGGATGGAATAATTTAAGATCCAAATGGGGAAAAAATAACCACCTACGAGTGGGGATTGGGACAATTGTCAAATAATCAGGCGGAAGCATACAGTTTACTAATGGGAACAAGGCTGATTAAAAAAAAAAAGGAATTCAAAACCCTATCATCATAGGAGACTCAGCCATCATAATCGAGATTATGGCTCGAAACAGGAACCCCAACAACAAGTTTATGAGCCGAATCATTCAAAGAACTAGAAGGAATTTAGTAGGATCTGGAAATGCAACCTTCAAACATGTCTTGAGGATGCATAATAAGTAAGTGGATCATCATGCAAATCAGGCTGTGGAGAAGGAAGAAGGAATCATCAGAGAGAATCAGGAGGAATACTATCTCAGCATGCCATAACTCCCATCGAAAAATGACAAGAATGAAGTTTTCGTATACAATAGGACAGCGCATAAGTAGAGAGAAACATCAAGGAAGAGAATGTACAGCGCAACAAGGAATCGCAGCCATCGGGAAATTCAAAAAAACTCGGATAGTCAAAGGAAAAATCATGATAGCGAGGAACAACACATGAAAGATGTCAGTGATGGCAGCTCGAATCACAAATTTCAGGAGAGGAGCAGAGGCACTGGGGAAAATCAGGGCAGACTGAAGGAACAACAGAAGAAGGAATAGCAAAAAGATGAAGGAATAGCAGTAGAAGGAACAACAGCAGAAGGAATAGCAAAAAGACAAAGGAATAGCAGTAGAAGGAACAACAACCAGAAGGAATAGCAACAGAAGGAACAATGCCAGAAGGAACAACAACCAAAAGGAATAGCAACAGAAGGAACAACAGCTAAAGGAACAGCAAGAAGACAAAGGAACAGCAGTAGAAGGAATAACAACCAAAAGGAACAACGCTAGAAGGAACAACAACCAAAAGGAACAGCAGCAGAAAGAACAACAACCGAAGGAACAACAGGCCGAAGGAACAACAGCAACGAACAACAAGCAGAACAAACAACAGAAGAAGGAACAACAACCAGAAAAAGGAACAACAACATAAGGAACAGCAGACGAAAGAAAAACAAACCAAAGGAACAGCAGGTCGATGGAACAACAGCAAGGGACAACAAGCAGAACGAATAATAGCACAAGGAACAGCAAACTTAAGGAATAGAAAAATGCAAAACATATGGAAAAGGCCACAGAATATACTCTCCCAGTTTACAAACCATAAATTTATGTGAAATATGCTATGTAAATTTGTTTTCTTAGTGGGTCAATATGTAAAACAGTACTCTAGAATAGCTAAAAAAACTTCTGAAGTTTTGATACCAAGCACAGAAGAAAGGTCTGCATGCCTATTTAACCACTCAATCTATCATATCAGAACAACGGAATGTAAAAGGAGCTTGCTCCAAAAACTTTTTTGATAATATAACAACTATCCGATCTTGTTAAAAAAAAAAAAAAAAAATTGGACATATTTCATTTTGTGGAGTGTTTTTTTAGTAAATTATTTGGAAATGTTTAAAATTAAGATATTACTAATGATAATAATAATAATAATAATAATCCTGAAGAACTGTGCAGAAAGAAACAACTTACGATACATCCAGACAAATTTGCTTAAGGTAAGGCTTTTTCAATTTGCGTTTTATGTGATTAAAGATTTGGATAGATTTCATTTTGTAGAGTTTTTTTAGTAAATTATTTGGAAATGTTTAGAATTAAGATATTACCAATAATAATAATAATCGTGAAGAACAATGTGAAAAGAAATAGCTTACGTAAATGGAAAGCTTCCATTATAATAACATAACCTTTAATTAATTAATAGTTGTCTTTGTCGAAATAGGCATATGCATGAATCTGTGAATTAAGTAGAGGATTTAATTTCGAAATACAACAAAAAATTCAAGCGTTGACATGAACATAAACAAAAGTATTTTTTTGTAATTTTTATGAGTGCAAATGTGTATGAATTATGCACAAAGTTTGAGATTGTGCGGATTTAATTTTGAAAGTTTCTTTCCTAGAATGGATTTCCTCTATAGTTACAAAGATATGCCTATTTACATAAAAAAAAAAAATCCATAAACAGAGCTTTTACTGTGCGGAGAGAACAACCTTAGAATGCTTGATTTCATGAAGCTTATTTGCATATCCACTCAATGCGATGGATCATTAGCCAAATTTTTCATTTTGTTGGTGGATCATTGAGAAAATTGTTCATTTTTTCGATTGTAATGTTATGTGCTAAGGATATGGGCATATGATATGATCATTAGTAACAAGTTGATCAAAGTGTTCATTTTGTCATCCAACAAGATTGTTGTTACGTTGTCAGTGCATCATTTACTAATATTGTCACCACAGAATATTAAGCCTAATCATTATTAAGATTGCACTTCGTAAAAATTACTTGCATTCAATCGGTACGATGGATCATTGATCAAATTTTTTATTTTTTCGATTATAACATTATGTGTTGAGAAGATGGGGATATGATACTAGCATTAATGACAGGTGCATCATCTTTGGTTCATTGGTACTATATCATATCCCCATATTCTCAGCACATAACATTATGATCAAGTAATGGATCTTGATAATTGGAGGGCTTGTCTTCGAATTGTTTTGGTGCATTTGGACCATAACAGACTAACAAACAATATAAGCTTTCGTTCGTTCTATATATTGATTTAACTCTCCTCTGAATTATTAACATGGCATTATCTACTGCTAGTGCAATTGTTGCGGTACACGGTTCTTTGGTTGGGTTCGTTCTATTTGTTTCCATTTTTTGTAGATGATTATTGCACTCGCTTTATCATTAGTACTTGCAAATCGAGATCGATACACTTATGTGTGAAAAGTAAGTGGAATATTTTTAGTTATGTTCAAAAAGTATAACTTATGCGTGGCATTTCTCAAATTTATAACAATCGATTCAGGAGTAATGTCGGTTGTTTTATTTCAATTCAGTTGTGATTATTATAGAAATTATGATAATTGTTTTGTATTCCATGACATTGCTTAACGTCAATTTCACTGACTATCCATCGTCAATATTTCATTAAAGGCGTTGTAACGATTAAAAGTCTAGACTAGATAACAATGAGAACAATTAAATTGCGATTAGGTAATAACATTAGTTGCTTTATTTCAATTCAATTTTCATTATTATTTATAGCAATTACGTTAATTCATTCGTATTCATATACATATTGCATTAAATTGCTTACTGTCACTTCTCTTCGTTGTACACTATCAATATTGCATTGATAACAATGTATCTAGATAACGATGAGGACGATTAAACCAACTATTTTTTCCAATTCAATTATCATGTCTTTGTGAGGAGAAAAAAGACAAGTTTCTCTTCTCGAGGAGAAACAGTCATGGTCGATTGAACATTGCCTTTTTTCCAGAATAATGGTATAAGAAAATGCATGTGGGTACAAGTTTCTCTTTCCAAGGAGAAAAAAACAAAAAATTGTGGTCAATTGAACATTGGTTGTTTTCTAGAGTAATGATATATTGCAAAATACATTTTCAATTGAGCCTAGATAGCATCTCGAATCTGTGTTTGTGTTTTATACAATATTTAGAGATCATTCAGGCACAATTGAAAGTTGAAGGTGTGTTCGTCTATGCTTTGTCGTTGTACACAAATCCTCTATTTTGCATATATCCAACGCTCTATGCAATTGCTTTTTCGGGTATGTATTGTAAGGCTTCTCTACTGGTAGCGACATTTGTTCACATGCCGTTTAGCCCTATATTTCTCATGTCCATGTATAACAACCATTTGTAAGTATTTTGTCCGTGCATCGAAAACATGAAGTTAAATAAATATGAAATTGTGTGATACATTATTCTGAGTCAGTGATGTTAAGTGGGTTCCATTGTTTAAAAATCAGTATTATGCGGAATAAAAATGTGTGGGAGAACTGTGCGAATGGGAAAATGAATGCGGATGTGTACTTTCGCGATATTCAGTTCCATGTATTTGAATTTTTTGTTTTATCGATTATAATGTTATGTGCTAAGAAGATGGGGATATGATACTAACATTAATGATAGGTGCATCAAATCTGGTTCGTTGGCAATGTATCATATGCCTATATTCTCAGCACAGAAGCATTGTGATCGCGTAAGGGCTCCTCATAATTGCAGGGATTCTCTGTAGATCGTTTTGGTGCATTTGGACCATAAAAAACTGACAAACAATATAAACTTTCGTTTGTTCTAGACACTGCTTTAGCTCTCCTCTGAATTATTAACATGGCATTATCTATTGCTAGTGTGATTGTAGGAATCGCCATTTTCAATAGACGATTATTGCGCTCACTTTATCATTAGTACTTGTAGATTGAGATTGATGCACTTATTTGTGAAAAGCATGTGAAATCTTTTTATGTCATACAGAAATTGTGTTTGTTATTCTGCATATTGGTTCTTTGACATAAATCATAAATCAAAGGGTCTAAGTTTTATATAGATTTGCAACATAATTTTAGTACTAATAATAATGATAATAATAATAAAATAACATGTTAGCGTGTATTTCTTGTTATCTAAAGAATTATAAATCAAATGTTCTAAGTTTTATAATGCTTTTGTGGCATAATTTTAACACGTAACATGTCGGTGGTTGCATTTCCCAACTATTGGTCATTGGTTTTTTCTCTTTTTTAGGGGGTACGGGGGGGGGGAGATGTATGTTGCTATATTTCATAGTTCTTTGCGAGAGAAGGCTCGTTACCAATGGTTTTATTCTAGTTGGCGAAATTGAAACTCTATTCTGAGAATTGTGCATTTTCATTTTCAAACACAGATACAAATTTTATGATATGCGTTTTAGGTATGTTGTGGTTCATTTGTTTTGTGACTCTATATCTCGTTCATAAACGATATTTTTACACAAAATCAATTTTATATGTATCATTTTACTTGTTTTCTTGTAAATTGTCTATGTTGTGCTTGTCGTTGAGTAAAAGTTCATAGTGAAATTATTATTATTATTATTATTATTATTATTTTGGAGACATAATTGCTAAAGCATCAATGAAAAATTATATTTGAAACGTGATTGCTAAATAATCAATGGAGAAGCATTTGTTTATTGTACAAAGCAATTGTACAGATGCAATACTAAGGCATTATAATCTATTTCATTTGAACAATTTTGCATATAATGTGGGAGATCACATATTCGATAATATGTGAATTCTATTGCTTAGTAAAATATTAGCAATAAAAGCTTTTAATGTCAATGTATTTATCAATTAATCATATGGCTCACAAGAGCATAAACAAATAGATATTTGAAAAATTATTTACAATTAAAATATCATCAATAATATAAACATAAACAATCTTATTATTCGCATAATGAAAACTTGAAAGCTTCTTCCGCACAATGAACATCTTTCGCACTTTTGCATGCCCTATAAACAAAGCTTTTGCTCAATGTTATTTTTGTTTATTGACAAATGTTTTGTGTAACAAATTTCACATTTTCAATAGTCAGACTTGGTTTTGCGTTTGCAAAAGTGAGATCTAGTGAATATATACATAATCGAAAAAAAAAAAATGTGCAATTCAGCGGTGTTGAGAACATTATTGATTTAGAAGGTGTTTTTCATCTATGAAACATATATGGTTAATAGAGAAAGCAAGGAAGTTATTTGCACCAATACCTTTAATTTACTTGGTGTTGTGGATGATAACTTCCATCAGTCGATTGCATACGAGCGTTATGTTAATCTGCCAATGGAAGAGAAAAACGGTAACAAGATTTGGACTACTGGATTAGCGAATGCTGCATGTGTGCCAACAATTTTTATTTCATGGGAATTGTTCATTTGTGTGCGGAATTTTTTTGATTCAAAAAAAATAACAATTATGCAGTGAATGGAGAGAATACCTTTGAATGTGAAAACATTTAGACGAATATTCAAGTTACCAGAGGTTAATGTTCGCTTATGATTTCCCAAATTAAATAGTTTCACGATCTCAGAAGCAAGTGAAACAAATTTTAATGCAGATTTATTTTTGTTGAGTCACCAGGTTCCTTGCAATCTATCTATTCTAGAAATCTATTCGCTTAAATAGTCTTTTAGATACTTTTCTTGATCTTGTGCACGTGTCATGGGCTAAGAAATTACAACAAGAGTTTCAAAATGCATTGTCTAAATGCTTTATCAGACATACAAAAAGTATCATGTATTTGAATGGGATGATATCATTTCTAATGAATTAGCTTTTGAGTTAACCAATTTATCCAAGATGAAAAGGTTCGTCATTATGGCGTATCTCATAATAGGTTTGATTTCAAGTGATAATTTTAGCGGTTTGTCATGTAATCCTAAATTCAATGTGAATCAAGAACCAATGCAATTTCGGTATCCTATATTGTGGAAGAATAATGCTTCTTCAAACTTTTATCTAATTCAAGATGCTTTTGCGAGGCAAATCAACTACATGATAACTAGACAAGAACCTCATCATATATATGGACACACACAAGTTTTCCTATGGGGCAAAGATATCCATGAAGAAAGAGAAAGTAATACGCTAATTCAAATATATGGGTTTCAAGGTAAGTCATTGTTATTGCTGAAATTTGTTACAGACAAGTATTTTGTTGTTGAAGTTTATAGGCAATACCTTGACTAACTAGATATATTTGAAAGAAAAAAGACAAAACAGTTCATTCCTTTGTTGTTTACTGTTGGAGAAATCATAGTAAAAATTATTTCCCATGTTACAGAGTTCACACGGACTTTGAACGCTTTTAACTTAAGTAAAGTTGAAGCAATTAAAGCTTTTAATGAAGAGGGCCTATTTCATGCACACTTGGAAAGAATTGGATATAGAAACTTGTTTGCAGAAATTAGAGAATAGAGCGAACAATGTCAAGATGCATTAACAAAAAAACAATGGCTAATCATAAATATTGAAGATATCATGGAAGTATCAAGTATCAATATTTCTGAAGATCAATTTGTACATTGCATAAATGATACCCATGGAAATCAAGGGCTAATCATAAATGTTGAACAAATCATCCACGAATTAAGAATCAATAGTTTTGTAGAGCAATTTGTATACTAGATAAATGATATTGATGCAAGTTCATTGTCAAGTGAAAACAGGACAAAAGATACTGCAAATACGAAAGTGATTTATGAAAAGCTATCAGATAACGTCAAGCACAAAAAGGTTGATTGAAGTTTTATTTCAAAAGAAGAGTATGTTGCGTAATCAACCAATTCAAAAGTCCTATGAGAACAATAAATATTGATGAAACTATAAATGAAGAAGTTGATAGCATTAAATTACCTGTTTGGATTGGTGTTTGTTTTCCTGAAAAATCAAGAAATAATAGCACAAATTTCCAATGAATCTATTGTTTTTTATGATGGTGTTGTCACATTACAAAATGCAAAGTATGAAATTAGTAGTAAACAAATGAAGATTGAAAAGTTAAAACTTCACAACATTAACATTTTAGACTAAACAGAAATGCAGGTTGATTTGTTTGGAGTTGCAATCACATCGCTCATGGAGTTGCATCAAGTTACTGGTAATGTGTTTGTAGAGTCTCTTTGTTAACAGAAAGCAAAAAACTTAAACTTAAAAACAAGAATAAAGTACCTAGAAGATTTTATAGATACGGGTCATTTGTTGATGATTTCTTTAGCAATAGGAACAATAGTTCTCGCAACGATTTTTCGCAGCACTTCCTATGGATTTGCTAAATATATCAGTTTTCTTAATGAGGTGAAAACATATATCATTAGAAATATATGGCAACAATTAAAAATCATTGAACATTCATGGAAAACAAATTTTGATATGAAGCACTTAGGACAAAATGCTAAGTCATTTGTCGAGTGCATTGAACCTGATATTGAAGGAGACAAGTGTTTCGTGAACAATGACTTATTTGTTTTCAGCGAGAGACTTGATTTACTTTCTTGTGCATAGAAAATAGAGCAAGAACTACCAAATGCTAATCGAATAAAGCAACTCAAAGTTGCATGGTCTAAGAGAATCATAAGAATCGAAAACATTATTTTTGAATATCAATACATGGAGAATCGAAGGGCATATGCATATGTCAAAGTTGTACAGATTGTGAAGAATCTAAACGGCCCATGTATTACATGTGACTCTGGTTTAATTTCAAGAGAAACATTAACAATTGAATTGGATAAACTGAAACAGTCAAAGGCATCAGAATTCGACGATATAGCTGATTTTAATACACATGAAGGCAGGGAATGGCTAATTGGATTTGTTAATGTTAATGAAAAAAACTATGTTTTGGATGCAGAATTGCAACGCGAGGTCACATAAATTGAGAAATATATATTTAGTCAAAGTGTCAAATTGCAAATTACAACTGCTCCTATGAAACATTGCATACAGGAAAAGTTAAAGAAATTGTTTCAAGAAACCAACAGCTTTGAAAATAGTTAACAATTAAGCAATAAGGACATATGCTTTTACATAGTGTAAGTTTTGTTAAATCTTGGAATGTTCACTTTTTTGTTTACTAGTGATCAAATGTTCATATTTTTATATATTTTATTATGAATTAAGTCATGTGGATGTAGTTTTTTGCTCTTCATTACAACTGGCTTCTTCATACAACTGTTTACGTGATTGCATAAAGATTTTTATAAACTCTTTACAAATCGAATGTTGTTTTCTGTATGCAAAATTGTCAAGATAGTTTATATGTGCACATGGTTTTCCTCCTCCTTCTTTTTTTTTTGCCCATATCTTTGTTTCATAGTCACATTATCGTTTATTATATGTGTTTAATTAATTGCAAAACAATTGTTTCTATTTTGTCGAAATGCAGAAGCGCAAAGTTAAAGAGACAAAAGAACTGGAATGGTAATCATGAATATGCTAGTGAACTACGATATCAGAAAAAGTGTTGTTATCAACATAATAACTATTATGAGTAGTCATATAGTATTATTGTTATTCAAATTATATACCTTATTGTTAAAAAATCATTGCTTTGTGCAAATTATAACATTGTTTATCAGTTTTGTGAACAATTCGAACATAATTGTTCTTTTGTTAATAGAAATGGAAATGGATTTTCAGTAACTATTTTTTGATTATCAGAAATTTGTTTTGCCTTTGATGTTTATTTTGATCATAGCTATGGTAATTAAAATTTGAATGTGATTAGAATTTGAACTTGAATACATTTGTTGCTACACGAATGACATATTTTAGTTTCTTATAATACCAATAACAAAGACCATTCTTTTTTACTTTGAATATTGTCATCTAGCTTTGATGAGTCTTTGCAATTTGTTTTATTTTCTTATCTGTGGAGTATAGAAAATGAACATTAATAAATTGTTTTGACAAATAACAAGATTTTGTATCTAATCTCTAAAATCATTTTGTATTCTACATAATGAAATCTTTTCTTCGAACTCCTGCCCTGCACGGTCCCACTGTCACTTTTGCAAAGAAATTTCAACCACTTTAATTATGTCATAATTGAACAAATCATATATGAAATGGCATTTAACTACTATCGTTGTTAATGATATAAAATGACATTTTTCTACTATCGATTTTAATGATATTCATTAAGCAGTGATCGTCATCAATGTTGCAATTTTGCTAGTACTTATGGTAGATACGTTTCATATGCTTTAGAAATCAATATTAGGATACTTAAGGACTTTCACTCTGTAAAATTGTTTTTCTATTTGCCAATTCTGGATTAAATAATCGCACATTTGTCAATTTAGCTATTGTACTCATATTATTCAATATTAAAGGAAACTAGTTCATCAGATAAATAATAAAATATTCATTTTGTAAGGTTTCTTTTGACAAAGTAAAAGGGCATTTCCGATTGTAGAATTAAAACTTATCATATTCTCTTCTTTGTAAATTTCCTAATATCCTCGAATCTAAATGCAATGAAAATAATAGTTACAACTAGTAGTCCTAAATAATATTAATTACATTTTATAAAAGGTCACAATGAAAACTTTGCACGAAGAAGCTTTCGAATAAAAAAACATGAGTATCAAAATCGAATTGCATGCAAAGCAATTATTAACATTGTAATTGAGGCATGTAAAACTATTTATGTTTATGCACATGCATTTGTTCTTTTTCGCTCATGATTTTTCCGGAGAACCAGTTCCGCAAAACTACTCCGCACAACTTTCTTCGTATAGCTATTTATGTACTTGTGAAATAGATTAATAAATAATAATAATAATAATAAAACATATAATAATAATAATGAAGACAATAAAGAAATACAAATGCACATAGGAAGAATTGCAAAACAAATTCATAACACACAAAAAACTCTGGAGCTTTCATTGTACTAAGCATTGCATTTCATACAATCTATTAATAATAAAATAATACTAGTTTTGTAAATGCACAACACATCTGCATAACTTTTTCTAGTAGGATAATACCAAATAGCACTGTGGAACTAACTACTCACAAAAAAAAAAAAACAACAACAACCACCTCATCATCCATATCCATAATGCATTCTCATTACAATCACAACATGCCACTTGGTTGAGAAATATTATCGACCTAATGTATAATTCGTTAACTTTACTTTGTGCACATGTTCTTTGTTTATCACTAATTTCTCTCACTAATTACATATATATACGAGCTACTCATTAGCACACCAACAATACCAGCAGGAGACACAACAACAAGGGACACACTAGCACCAACACCAAGAGCACAACCAACCAATCCTCATAGCTTTTTCTCTAATCCAGGACAACTGAATCGAATGCTAAATACTGGTCTATTAAAAGCAATATATACTTGAATTCACTGAATAGATATTGAAAAGGGTATTTTATAATATCGATAGATACGACCTTATTGATATCTTTGCAACTAATTGTGATAATGTCATTGTGTGTGGATTTACTGAATGGATATTAATAGTAGTACTTACTTTTAATTAATTTTTGCATGCTAGGTGCAAATACCAAGATTCTTTATCGGGAACATAGATAATTCTTTCAGCAATTTGTACGTAATCTGTTATTTTTATGATGGTTACGATATACAGTATGTCCTAAACATGAATATGAGTTTGGCTAAAACTGCTACAATATGCAACACTAAAATTGAGAAAACAACTAATATTTTTTGTGCAAGAAACTTATATTATTGTGCGGAAGTTAAAAACTTAGCCTATAGTGTGGAACTTAGCTCATAGTACATAGCTTATAGCCTATTGTGCGAAACTTAGCTCATTGTCCGACGCTTATATCCCATTGTGTGAAACTTAGCTCATTTTGTGAAGCTTATAGCCTATTGTGTGGAACTTAGCTTATTATGCAGAGTTATTTATTTATTTATCTAGCTGTGAATACCAAGTTTCTTTATCGGGAATGTAGAAAATTATTTCAGTAGTTTGTACGTTATTTGTTATTGTTATGATGGATACGAGATATAGTATGTCATAAACACAAATATTAATTTGGCTAAAACCCACTACAATACACAATACTAAAATTGATAAATGAGATTTGATATTGTATAAGGTCTTGCTATTTCTATAATTACTATTTGCATCCAACTAGTAGTTTCGTAGCTATTTGGGCAAAAAATACATTTTGCAGAGTATTTAATGCAAAACAACATATTTTCACTTAGGAACACAAATTGTATTAAAGTTAACACGTCCATACTTCGTCGGCCTATGTGCAGAGCTTTTACTATGTGGAGAGTCGTTGAAGTTCGAATGTAAGTGAATGCAAAAGTTTATGTTCCTTGTTCTAGACACCATCCTTCCACACATATTTGAAACGCCATTCTTTTATACATATTTGAAATGATTATGTTTTGATTTCAAAGAAAGAAGACTAATTTCTGATGCAATTGTAATAACGATTATTTAATAATGTTGAATCTAATGACTATCATATGCGAACATGTTTCTATTCTCTTGAGGTTACCAAATGTTGTAGCTTCTGTTCATAATAACCATGTTCATAGGACAAATGCATATTCATATTTCTTTGACTATGTCCACTAAACGATGTTATTGAATGGAAAAGTAGTTATTCGGAATTGGTTGCACATATCCGGAAACAAATGCATGTTCGGTAGCGCTTTGATTGTTCCCAAAGCTTTGTCCAATATTTATCCAAATAAAAAATACACTAACCTTTGTGCAAAGGAAACTATATGACAATGTTTAACAACATGCTTTAGCGTCAATAAAACAATTACTTAAGGGCCTTTATTACTAGATTAAATGTAAAACGTTTTGGCATTTTTTCAACTGACTGATTTTGCCTTGTGTTTGTACATGATATTCATATACCGTCATATTGAATACTTGTACAATAATGTACATGATCACAATGAACTCATATTTATTTTATTTTGTACATTCTTGCTATTTAGTACACATATATCGAGAACATTAAAGCAATAACTATTGCCAAAGTAAGAAAGCAAATAATTTTCGAATTTCGAGATTTATTTCACCATATACTGCTAACGTTTTCTTTGGAATCTGGTAACGACTATAAAAGAATGGTAGTGAGGACTACTAGCATTGTACTATTAATCATGATTAATGGCTTTAGTAAATCAAAACCCTTGTCAGAAGACAATAAATTCGCTTGAAAGATTATGGAAATTTCGTCGTGAATTTTCAAATTTTGAGACTTATTTTACCATCTACCACAAACTTTTGCTTTGTAATTTAAATTGTTATTTATTGAAAGTGTTAAATATGTCAATAAATCATATCTGAATCCGGTAATGGCTATGGAATAATGGCAATGAGGACTATTGGGATCATACTATTAATCATGATTAATGACTTTAGTAAATGAAAACCCTTGTGGGAAGGCGACAAATTTGCTCAAAAGATTGAGGAAATTTCATCATGATTTTTGCCAAAATCCTACACAAAATAACTTATGGGCAAATTTGTGGCCCTATTAGACAATTAGCTTTATCAATATCAAAATAAAACAAATCGTCAATGATTTACCAGTGGGGGCCAACTCAGTAACTAAAATAATATGTTATAGAAATAACAAAACACATCAATGCATAATACTCATTTACGACTGTTAACAATTATAATTGGCAGTTTCAAAACTAATTGTCATAATTGTCATGAGCCTTTTTCTATTATTACAGCATATATGCATCTAGCCGTTTAAAAAACTTGTCTGACTTCCAAGAAATCGTTGACAAATTATGGGAAGTTTAAGCCAAAAAATGCATCAAAAAACCTTTCACAACATAGTACAAGTACACAACGGTCATATATTGTATTACAATTTCTATTTGTATGACACATATTTCAATGATATTAAATCAACAACAAAATACACAGTTAGTGGAGAAGATGGTTTTGCAATATTGATACTTATTTCTATTACTTCTTGTAAACGTTGGCTTTGATATTTTCAATTGTTATTTATTAAGAGTGTCATATCTGGTAGTTTGCACACAAAAAATAACAACAACTGGCAATTGCCAGTGCAACAACAAATTACAAATTTACGTGACATTGTAAACGAATATAAGTAGAAGTTAAACGAAGCAAGCTATTTGCAATTATACAATCAACGAAGTTGCCAATGGAAAAGAACAAAAACATAGACATTTTCTCTAGTGAATACTTGTTGAAAATGTAACAAGAAAATCTTGATTTAATTGTCCCTTGAATTAAATTAGGAGAAAAATTGTAATTCCACATCACATGACAACTTGTACGAGTTAACTAAGTTAAATTGACTTAGTTGTTTTAGTTGATCCTAGTTGAGGGTCTAACTTGAGTCATGTAGAGCAGCTCCTAATTTTAGGAGCCCTGGTTGAGTTTATTTTGAGTTGTAATTAATTAATTCAGTTTAACTGAGTTAAAGTAAGTTAAACTAGTTCCAACTGTCGAAGGAACTAGAAGGAGGTCTAGCAGTGGGGTGCAACTTCAATGTTCAACCAGATAACTAATAATTCAACCATAAATAACTCAACCATGTGTGATCTACGAGTTATGCAGTTGAGAGTGGAGTTCAAGGGAAATGTACTATCAGTTGTATAATAATCCAAATTGTATAGGCGGTGCATGCAGTCTGAGGAAGGCCTGTGATGGATTGCGCAATTCCAATTGAGGAATTTACCTAATTAATAAGGTTTAATTCCCTAGGAAATAACGCAAGGAAATAGGGACTTGGGAGGTAAAAAAATTGGTTAAGTATTGGTCAAGGCTTGTCTAGGTAGCAATGAGACAGATAGAGATAGTGCAGAGGTTTCTCAGGCTTGAGCAAAGCATTATAATCTTCTCATATTTTCTTACTAATGCAATATACAGATAGCAGGGGTTTTTAGTTGTGGTTTTCCCCAGGAAATCATTGTGTAATGTGTTGATTGAATTCTTTCTCTTGTATGCTTCAATCATTAATTGTTTCCATAGTTGGTAGAATAAATTAAAGTCTATTATGTTAGTAAATTACAGTTAGCAGTTTGAATCTACAAGGAATTTCTACATGGTATCAGAGTTGAAATCAGAATATAAGAGAAGAATATGAGTTTGTCTTTATAAGATCAAATTTGTAGAATCAAATCTTCAAAGCTAGTAGGATGGCCTTCTACAACTTGAGACTTGAATATGCCCTTGAGGGTAGTTCGAATTATATTGCTTGGAAGGATAGGATGGAGGCGGTGTTGGAAGATAATGGGTTGAAGGAATTCGTAGATACTAATATTCCTAAACCTCTAGCATCTGATGCTCAGGATCTATAAGAGTGGAAGAAGTGTGTTACAAAAGCGAGGAAGATCATATGGGAAGGGGTTCAAGATCATATTGTCTAACATCCACGGGAAGGAAACTCCATATGCAATGTGGCAAGCCTTGATAGAGTTGTTTCAGAACAATAGCGACCATAGGAAGTTGGCACTGAAGGACAAGATTCGGAAGATCAAGATAGAGAAGGGCAACATAATACCATAGTACTTGAGCAAGTTCACCCAATGTCAGGATGAGCTTGGGAGCGTTGGTATTACAGTTGTTGAAGATGATCTGGTCAACCTAGTACTTCAGGGCCTTCCCAAGAGCTGGTACAACTACCAGGATTCAGTAAATGGGAGGGAGAAACGACCAAAAAGGGAGAAATTGTGGTACGACTTGGTGCATGAAGAGATAAGGTGGAACACCATAGATGGAACCTCATCCAAGCATGATGATGAGGAGAACTATGCCTTGGATGGAAAGGCAAAGAAAGGGAAAGGGAAGAAATCCAAATCCAAAGGAGATTCTAGTCAGGTGGGCAAGAAGAAGGACTTGTCAAAGATTAAATGTTTTCACTGTCGTGAGCTGGAACACTATGCCACAAAGTGTCTGCACAATAAGGACAGTAAGAAACCCTTAGGAGGAGCAACAGGTGAAGCTCTAGCTTCACAATTCGAGTTGGATTTAACCCTCATTGCATGCATGGTGACATCGGTGACGGGTAGTGTGTGATATCTGGATAGTGGAGCCTCATTCCATATGAACAACAAAAAATAATTTTTCAACGACTTGGAGGAGAAGGGCCTCCAGATGCACATCGATATGGGAGATTATGGAAGGTATAGCGCGACCGACATCAGTACTGTTACTTTTTAGATGGAGTTTGGTTCTCCTCTCACATTAAAAGATGTCATGTATGTTCCGGGTTTGAAGAAGAATTTAGTTTCAGTTGCTATGTTCGAAGACTATGGCTACACTG